>JABSTQ010009937.1:0-600000 GCA_013358835.2 Ixodes persulcatus
TGTTAAAAAGTATATCATGTTTAATAGAATCGAAAGCTTTATTAAAGTCTAGAAATATGCCTATCGTGTAGAGCTTGTTTTCTATGTTATGAACGAGTTTTTCCCTAATGTTAAGCAGAGCAGATTCAGTGGACTTACCTCTCTGGAAGCCGTATTGATTTGCAGAGATTAATTGATATTTGTTAAGATGATTTACTATTCTGGAATTTATAGCTTTTTTCTATTATTTTAGAAAAAAGAGGAAGTATTGATATGGGTCGATAATTACTGATACTATCCACAGCCCCACCCTTGTGCAGAACATAAATTTTTTTTTCGAAATTTCTGATACAAATTTAACAAGATCAAATTTGGGGAATGTACTTTGAAGTCCGGAGTTGTACTTTCATCGGAAAGTAACAGAAAAAAAATTACCAAAAGTGCAAGTACATACTCAGAGAATATAGTACTTCAAGTTCAAGTATTCTAAACCTCCTTGAAGTAGTACTTTACTTAAAGTAGTCCCCAACACTGCTAAAAAGGCTACGCTTCAGGGGCCCTTCAGGGTAACGACACTCCATCCATCTTGGTGCTTAAAAGTGTGGTTGCCATATGAAAGGGTTTTCGGTCCTCCAGAAATGTTAATGGGATGCTGAACCGAAATTATAGATTTTGCAAAATAAGAAGCGTTGAACGAGACGCTACGAAGTCCAAAACATCACTCATACATAGATATCTCAAACGGATGGCCGTATTTTTGGAAAACAAGGGCGCGATCAAGCGAGGGATGTGACGTCACGATTCCCTTCGAAAAGTTGAGAATGAGGAGAAGCGGTTTATGTTTCGCGGACCCCTTATAGATAGGCGGAGATGATGGAGGAACCGGTTTGGGTGAGGGGAACAGAAATCTATGAGCTAATCGTGATAATGATTTAATAAATGACTGTAACTAATTGCTAGTGGGAAGTAGACTTATCTCATTGACATACACACGAGAGAACTCATTCGATAATTGGAACGTTTCTTCTCAACCAGAAAAAAGACAACTTATATTGCCGGGCTTGACTGATGAGACAGGGCTTCGTGGACCCCTAGGATGCCTTTGCGGACCACAAGAGGTCCGCGGGCCGCCATTTGAGAACCACGGCGTTGGAGATATCGCTGTATAAGCGACGTTTTCGGTTTTTGCAGCACCCCCGCCCATCGCTCCAGCCTTGTGCTGTCAGTTCCAAATTTCGGTTCAGCATTCCTTTAATACGAGGGTGGAGAGTAAAAGCAATTTTACCCTTCCATTGAAAATTGTATTTTCACCAACCCGCTCTTTGTTCTTTGTAGAATAAAAAGTCAATATTATTTAAATCGTGATTTATATTATACCAGCTTATTATGATCCTTTCAATCGAACCTTCCCCTAAAAAATAACATAAATATATATATATATATATATATATATATATATATATATATATATATATATATATATATATATATATATATTCTTTATTTTTTATTTACCATTTGTCTATTATTCTATGCTTTCTATATGCATTTGTCTTGTATTTCGGGGGAATCGGTGGTCGAGTGTGCTAGCGCACCGGAGCTCGGAGCGCGTGGAGCGAGAGCTTGTTCTGCGGGACCCTCCCCTGAGCCCGTTTCGATCTGTATGTGCATCGTACCGGCGTGCGGTCGTGTATCACTACTGCGTGATGCACGTTAAAGACCCCAGGCGTAGCGGTTGTACTGCACTGGCCAAATTTCTCATCTACAGCTGGGAGACTCGTCGTCCGTTGAGGCAGAATAACTTCCGGCTGTATAAACGTACACAGCAGAATTATTAATTATTTTGCATTTAAATTAAAAACTCGTCAAGAAAGGAAGATTTAGATGAGGCCCAACACGAGCTCTTCGGAAAAAATCCGAGCGTTAATTAGCTTTTTTTTTTTTTATCTTGCACTTCGTTCGTCGTTCTTTAGTTACGTAACGTAAGAACGAGATATAAAAAACAAATGAAGCTTTTTTTAACTAGCTAAAAGATCAAGCTGTATACTTTTTAGTATAGCTGGGTATGGCAAAGAGGAAATAATCGAAAATATGCAGATGAATGAACCGTACTCGATCGAATGAATCAAAGCTTTACGAACCCGCCGAAAGTCAAAATAAACAACGGAGCCGGGATTTGCACTCTGAGACTCCCACTATATATATATATATATATATATATATATATATATATATATATATATATATATATATATATATATATATATATATAAAGCCGGAGTTTAAGCTTCCGCACGAGGAAGCGACGTTAACACAAGATTTTTCTTTCTCTTACCTGGATTTTTCCGTACCAGCATAGCCACGTTGGGTAGGGATATTTTCAGACTTAACGCGGTGCTTCTATGTTCTCCCACCATTTAAGCGTGACTACGGGCATATCCTGGGCAGCACATAATTTCTGCCCTTTCTCCTAGTGCTACGCGTTATCAATAAAAGCCGAGACGCACTTCTCGCTACAAATCTTAAGGGCTTAAGGTGAGTGCTCCCTGGAAGTTTGTATCCAGTTTAAATGTCAAAAAGAACAATACAAACAACGCTCCTCTCAAGAAGTGCGTGGGCCAAGTCACCTTTATGACTAAACCCTTCAAGCTATCGCAGTCACTCGGAAGTTAGCCCCAGAGCTGAAAGGGGCGATCTAGCCATTATTGCACTTTCAGTAAATACTTGGTGCATAGGGGGGCACAACATACGGCCCGCGGGGATTTTTTGTGCGGCCCGCGGCCCAGCTGAGCGCAGAAATCGCTCACCGTGTCATTCAATGCACCGTGGCCGTTCACTTGGCAGAAAGCATTCGAACCCGGTGACCTACTTTTCTCCGAGTCCTCTTTTCCGGGGGAAACTCCGCGCCCTCAGTTCAAATATTCCGTCTCCACTAGACCCACAGATAACAACAATACAAAAGCCTGCGTTAAAATTTTGGCCGCGCGCGGCAGGAGTTTCCAGTATTGGCTTGGCATTAGTCGTATCGTATTTGCTTGTTGTCCTTCATCCCCTTTCCTCTTCCCTCTCGCCACGGGGGCTACAGCCGTCTCCCCTCCTGTTGGGACATGATCTGTGACGGCTTGTTGCAGAAGAAAAATATACCAGATTATTTTTTGCGTCGAGAAAAGCTAGTCGTGACGCTTGGAATATGAGTGCACTTCCAAAGAAGAGAAAAATCGACCACGAAGGCCGAAGATTCAACCAAGAGTGGGCATGGAGGTACTTTTTCATTGAGAATGCATCGAAGTGCTTATGTCTTGTGTGTCGAGAGTCTCTCGCGGCTCCTAAAGAGTACAACGTTCGACGCCACTACGAGACAAAACATGCCCGCGATTCGGAGAGAAAAACGAAGTCCGAGGTGTTGGGACCGAGCGGTTGTCCGGGTACTTTGTGTGCGGCAGGGAGCCGAGCCACGGCAGGATCTCATGTAGAAGCGTGAATCGTGAAGGACCAGGGAGCAGGTGGGGTGTCTCGTATAACTCTGTTTATATACATATTCACAGGTTTACAACATCTTCCGGAGAACACTATAGAGAACACAAGCAGCCGCCTGCTTCTCCTTTTATAACGTCACATTTCCCCAGATCCATAGCAAGGAATTCCCATAGACCATGCCTCGACCAAAGCGGTGGGGCTATTGTTCGTAACGTTCAGGCACGCCTCTCTCTCTCTCTCCCTGACACACCGCCACTCGCGTCGCTCACACCGAAGGGCAGATGACCTTGGTCACGGTGTCGCTTGTCAGTCTTGTCGGTCACCGGCGCCATCAAAGTCCGGATGGGGCTAAGATATGACTGCCCCCAACCGCAGGCATCTTGCTTTCGAGTTTCCGTTGCGCTGAGGGGTAATCCCATCGACGCTCGAAGCTGGGGAGAGGACGCAAAGCCCCCTCCTTTGTCGAGGGCGTCCTACGGCTGCCGGGGCGCCGTGCGTTGAGGCCAGACAGAAGCAGGAAGGAGAGGGGCCGGAAGGCAAACACGTCTCGATGACATTGGCGTCCGTCAACTCGATGATCCTTCGTTGGAGGCCACGTCATCCCTTCGGAAGACGCGTGTTGGCGACCCCAAGGCGCCTCTTGCCTTGCTTCCGGGCACAGCTGATCGATATATCACCACCTGGCGACGACGCTCCAGGGCGTTCACCTGTGGTAATCAAACTGTAGGGTGAAACTTGTCTTCCGAGGCTTTTCACAACAGAGGAAGTTACTTGCTGGACAAAGCATTTTTACGAAAGCAAAGAACGCATCTGAAGCAGCCACGCGGGCGTCTTTTCAGATATCTAGACAGATCGCTCATTCAGGTCGCCCGTTTACTGATGGCGACTTCATCAAAGAATGTCTTATGTTTGCTTCTGAAGAGATGTGCCCGGACAAGAAGTTGGCTTTCCAAAACCTGAGCCTGTCAAAAATGAAAGTACAACGACGTGTGCATGACATTGCCGATGACCTGTCAAAACAGCTGGAGAAGAATTGCAGCCATTTTGTCTACTACTCTCTTGCTTTGGATGAGAGCACAGACATCAAAGACACCGCTCAGCTGCTTGTTTTTACCCGTGGTGTGAACGAAAACTTTGAAGTAACTCAGGAGCTGGCAGAGCTTTGCTCAATGCGCGGCCATACTACGGGAGAAGAGATCAGCAAGGATTTCAAAGACGTCATCGAGAAGCTCAAGCTACCATAGGAAAAACTCACAGGTGTCTGCACCGATGGAGCCCCAGCCATGACGGGAAAGAGAAACAAAGCCGTTGCCTTACTTCAAGCGTACAGTTCTGTAGAATTGCAGCAATACCACTGCCAGATACACCACGAAGCACTCTGTGCCAAAGTGATGAAGTTTGAACATGTGATGAAGGTCGTGACTTCGGTTGTCAACTTTATACGTGCTCGGGGATTGAAGCACAGGAAGTTTCAAGAGTACATGAAAGAAAGGGAGAGTGAGCACACGGACATCCCGTATCACACCGAAGTTCGCTGGCCAAGCCGTGGGAATATCCTGAGTCGCTTCGTCGCGCTGAAGGACGGGGTGGTTATCATCTGGGCCAGTTCTCGTTTCGACCTTCTCGTTTGGACTTTCTCAAAAGGACCATTCTCAAAACGTCCTTCTCGGTTGGGCCCGCCGCATTTGATCCGTTCTTGTTACATCCTTCGCGTTTCATCCTCCAAGAAAAAAGATCAAATGGGGGCACTTCGAGGTGTCGGTGTTGTGACTGGGTCACCATATATCCCCGAAGAAGCTTCTCCAAGTCCGCCCCTCCCTCCTCCCAACTCGCCTATACGCACGCGCTCAGATACACACGCACACGTGCTAATTAGTCCCGCGGTTTGGCTAATAGTTCCTGGAATACGCCTCTTCTGCTCTTGAAACATGCACTGAAGGTCATGACCCGCCCGTTGGGTTGTCCGGAAGTGGCAGGCGCTGGGCAATAAAACATCGAACTGCTCTTTTGTGTCAAAGCACGGCTTCGATATGTCTCTCTTTTCCCGGGTCGCGGGACGGTGCACTCGGTGTGGTCCCTCCCCCCCCCCCCCCCCCCACACACACACACACACGCACGCACCTTGAACTATATTTTTCCTTAAAGTGGACTGCAGCATGCGCAACGAACCATCGGCCAATCCAGGGCTGAAAACGTATCACGCGCTATTCGGTCCAAATGCGAATAGGCCCAAATGCGAAGAGGCCAGTTCGGATGTTTTGAGAAGGTTCAAACGAGAATGGGGCGAAACGAGAACGGGCGAAATGCGAATGGGACGTTTTGAGATACACCCGAAGAACGACATCATCGCTTTCTTGCGAGAGGAAGGGAAACACATACCAGAGCTCAAAGACGAACAATGGTTGTGGGATTTGGCATTCCTCGCCGATATTTCGAGCCATCTGAACACGCTTAACGCAGCTCTCCAAGAAAAGGACTATCTCCTTTCAGACATCATGAGCGCGATCTTCGCGTTCACAGGGAAGCTGCGCCTGTTCAAATTGCAGCTTGGGGGTGGAAGCATAGCTCACTTTCCAAACTGCCCAACGGCGAAAATCGGAAGAAGGTAGCTGCGACGTATACGATCCACAGGTTGAGAACGTGCTCTCAGAGTTACAGCAACGATTCGAGGCATTCGAAAATGAAAAGAGCAACTACGATTTGTTCCGCGATCCGTTTTCTGTCGCAATGGAAGACACAGATCCGGCGCTGCAGCTAGAACTCATCGACCTCCAGTGCTCGCCAGGACTGAAGAATATATGCATCGTGAGTCTTAGCTGCTTGACTTCTACAGAAGACTTGAAAGGAGCAAGTACGGAAACCTTGTGAACCCCGCATTGAAGCTGGCATCACGTTTTGGGAGCAGCTATGTCTGTGAGCAGACGTTCTCACTGATGACCCTCAAAAAAAAAAAGTCTTGGATCTTCTATGACGGACATGACACTGAGGTGTGCTCAAGACGGCAACCAGTGCATTGTTGCCAGATATTAAAAACTTGTCTGCAGCAAAAAGGTGTAACCTGTCACACTAGGTGCGTCCCGCGCATTTCCCAATAAACATGTTTTTGGCCCGCGTCATTTATGAGTTGAGCACCCCTGATATAAGAGGAGTTTGACCATTCAGATGGAGGTTAGTGTGGACTATTGATACCGATCGGCAAGGTCGAGGGTCCACTAATACTAATTTCTAAGGAACGTCGGATGCAGTAATTTGTGCACTGATCAATCAAAAATGTGAAGACTTGCTAAGTGTGTTCTGAGTGGCAAGGGGAACAATGTACTGTTTTATGAACGTTAGTAATGAACTTTTTTTCGAATGATGGGTTCGACTGCTTTGTTAGAGTTCGCGTGTACGCCACTTAAACAAACGCCAGCTTTTCACTTAAAAAAAAAAAAAGAGAGAGTACTGCGATTAGATGCAAGCTACTGCACGAAAGCACGTTGCACGTTATATCAAAATCTTGAGAACTGCCAATTTGCAAGATCGTCGATTAGTACAAAAGTTTAAAGATCGCAGGAGCCTCCTCGCTAAAAGTTGCTGCGGTTATTCGGTGGCCAAGGGCTGAAGCAACTTCCCCTGGGCCCTACACACGACGTACTGCAAACGACTTAATTTTCGCGAAAGTGAGGTTTTCGCGAATTTCGCGAATTGCCTACAATTCACGAAGAATAGGTCCCCGCGAACCATTTTGGTAAAATGTAAACACATTGGAATCTATATTGAGATCCCACCGCGTCGCGAAAATTAGAACCCACGATTTATTCTAAAACTTCAGCTTTGACCTAAATCGCGAAATATTGAGCTCGTGAAAAATCGTTTACAGTATACTTTTCGCTTCGATTCTCGGACATTCTAAAGTTCAAACGAAGCTAGAAAAATGCGAATATCGTATGCTAAAAGTTGTATCGTAAAATGGTTGATTAGTACAAAACGTAAAGGTTGCAGGAGCTTCCTCGCTAAAAGTTACTGTGATTATGCGGTTACCTAGGGCTGAAACAGAGACCTATACATACAACGCATACACGTCGCATCGATTCTCAGACATTCCAAAGTTCAAACAAAGCTAAGAGAATACGAATATTCAAAAGCACTAAACGTCCTATCAATCCTCGGACACATCCGGAAATCCGAGCACCGCTACGGCGATACGATGGATGCCGCCTCACAGGTGCTAATACCCAGAGTGATCTTGCGCAAAAAGAGCATAAAGTCTCATTCCTTCACAAAAGGAAATGGGAAATTGTGATCGCTTCGCTGTAGCCGCTATTTCGTTATAACCGACTTTGGTTATAACGAAGTGCAAAATGGAATGGGAAATTAGTGATCGCTTCGCTGTAGCCTCTATTTCGTTATAACCGACTTCCGTTATAACGAAGTGCAAAAGGGAATGGGAAATCGTGATCGCTTCGTTGCAGCCGCTATTTCGTTATAACCGACTTCGGTTATAACGTAGTGCAAAAGGGAATGGGAAATCGTGATCGCTTCGCTGTAGCCGCTATTTCGTTATAACCGACTTCGGTTATAACGATGTGCAAAAGGGAATAGGAAATCGTGATCGCTTTGCTGTAGCCGCTATTTTGCTATAACCGACTTCGGTTAACAAAGTGCAAAAGGGAATGGGAAATCGTGATTGCTTCGCTGTAGCCGCTATTTCGTTATAACTGACTTCGTTATAACCGGTCTCGACAGTATATATTACACTCCGCTTGTCGCTCGCCGCCATGTTTGCTTTTCTTTTTTCGGCTTTGCCTCGGACACGGAATCGGCCAAAAATCAGACTCGTCCAAAAGCTCGCTCCGCCTCGAAGGTCAGCCTTCATTGCGAAGTCGAGCGGCCATCGGCAGCGTCCGCGTTTCTCCTTCAAGTGAATGACAGGCCTCGGTGAGGTTGCAACAAAAAAAGAATTGCTCCAGAAGCGAGGAGCACGCGCAACCTTTTTCGGAAGGTGCGCCACTTTTTCGGTCGCGTTCACACGGGTCATCTGTTTTCCGGAACCTAATTCCGCGACACAAGATTCGCTAACAAGGTGCATTGTGTGAATAGACCTTAAAGGGGCACTAGCTGACACCCCAAAGGTCGTTTTTTTTTGTTTTTGTTTTTTTTGTTTTTTTGTTGTCTAAAACAATAGAAATTGTAGTCATGAACACGCCAAAAAATACCGCAACGCAAAACAAAAAAAAAAATTCTCACGCGCGCGCGCGTTTTTTTTTCGTATTTTTTTCGCTCCTTACCTTCTCGTTTTTGATTTGTGACGTCAAATATCATGAAGTTTAGAAGTTCTGTAGGCGACATTTCTATAACATTTAAGAACGGCAATCGTAAAACATGTTTTTTTCAACGCACATGCGAACGCACTACGGCCCCCTTCTATTTGAAATACCGAAAATCGGAGTCCGGTGTGATGTCGCCTCCTGGATTTTTATCCTCCCTCGGAAAACATGGCGGCGCTCGACGCATGTAGCAGATGATGATCGGCGAGTGGGGGATCGGACGAAGTGGTCTTTTTTAGGTGCCCGACGACCTCCCAGACTTTGAAAAGTTAATCGTCAAACGGTCAAAACAACATGGGTTTGGTGTCTGTGTATCGTAGTTTCGGTTGTGACTCCGCCGGGGCATCCTTTCAAGCAGAACCGGTGAGACGTGGCCCCTCGCGTCGCTCACTAAGGCCACTGCGTGTTCTCTTCGACCCTCACAACGTTTCAAAAAATTTTCAGATCGCTGAAAGGGCCCTAAAAGAACTTCAAACTCGAAAGTCAAGCGTCGTCTGCTCGCAGCGATAGGCGCAGCACGGCACGCACGGAGGAAACCGGTTGTTCCCTGCTGGCGAACACACTTCGGGCCGCGGTGGCAACGGCGGTTCGGAGCGGAGGGGGCGGAGGCGTGAAAGAAACTCGACTCGCAGGGCTGCTCAATAATTGACCCGTCACCGCACTGGCGCGGATCGCGCGGGAACTTCAAATACGGCATTGGGAAATCGTTTTTTTTTTTTTTTTTTTTTTTTTACTTCACAAATACTGAAATCCCAAATTTAAAATCTTGAGGGTAATGTCCAGGCATTGTTTTCAATCGTTTCGGATCATAAAATATATATATATATATATGATTTTGACCTGTAAGTGTCCCTTTAAGAGCTAAGGTCAGCTGGTTACAGCTGGGATCCGAGCGGTTGAAGTCTGCACTAACAGCTGTTTCGCACCGTAAGAATGTTTCAAAAACAGATGTTCCTGCCTCTTCATGTGTTTTTGTTTTCTTTGTAATTTGAAGGCATTGCTCGTGAAATTCAACGTTTACTGTTTGCCTTCGAGAATCAACCCTGTTGAGGCCCTCTTCTCGACGACGGGTAGAGTCACGTACTCGTGACGTATAAACACCTGTAAAGGTTTCTTTTTTTTTAATGGTTTTGGAAAAAAGGCACAGGATAGGACGGCCCCCGAAAGAACGTGTCCCAAGTGGCAAGTAGGAAAACATGGCCCCAAGGGGTAAGGAAAAATCTTCCCCATGCGCGTGCTGGGCCCACCGGGAGATCGCACGCTGGGCTAAGGTTTCAGCCCAGCGTGCAAAATAGCCCAGCACGCCCCAAGGAAAACACCTGTTCGTGAAAATAAAGATTATTATTATTATTATTATTATTATTATTATTATTATTATTATTATTATTATTATTATTATTATTATTATTATTATTATTATTAACACGCGCGCATGTTCGTCGCTTCGGAAAGCGAGCAAATCACGAGCCATACGCACAAACACTGAAAATAAAATCGAACCTTTTTTTGGAAAGGTCTATAGACCCATAGAGTTATTACAATAAACGCTAGAGGCTCAGGTGGCGCTAGTGTGCTGTTGCATTTTGAAGCAGACAGCAAGCAGTCTAAATTTGACTTCCGGCAATGCCGGTACTTTGACTTCCGGCTATGGGAAAACGCAAATGTGTTTTCTCTACGCGCTCGATTATAAGAGCAAATTCTGCTTAGTGTTGTGAAAGAATGAGAAGCTTGGGACGTTTTACAATCGGACGTACAAAAATAAGTGTCGGTTAAAACGTTTTTTCTTTGAAATTCGTGCCGTTAAAAACGGCGCTAAAATAGCCCAATGCACATGACGTAACCGAGCGTTGCATTTTGGGACGTCTGACGTCACACGTTACGTCACGAAGGTTACCCTTACGAGGGAAACACTCACGAGGGTTGTCCTTACGAGAGTAACCCTCACGGGGGTTACACTCGTGAGGGCTACCCCCGTGAGGGTTACCCTCACGGGGGTCACGTTACCCTCGCGGGAGTGAGGGTAGGGTAACCCTCATAAGGGTAACCTTTATGGGGGTAACCCTCACGGGGGTTACCCTCGCGGGAGTAACCCTCACGAGGGTTACCCCACCCTCACTCCCGTGAGCGTAACGTGACCCCCGTGAGTGTAACCCTCACGGGGGTGACCGTCACGAGGGTTATACCTCACGAGGGTTACTCTCATGGGGGTACTCCTCACGGGGGTTACGCTCACAGGGGTAACCCTCACGAGGGTAGCCCCCGTGAGGGTAACCCTTCTGAGGGTTCTCCCCGTGAGGGTCACGAGGGTAACGTCAAAACGTTACACTCGTGACGCCACATGTGTCGTCATTGTGGGAAACACGGGACGTCACGTGATGTATGACGTCAGCGCTTCCCCGTACCCTCCCTCCTCCTCCTCAAGAGCTGCGCTTCAATTCGTCGTTACAGAGAATTGTAAACGTCTTTCATGTTTTTTGCTTGAATTGATAGCTTGTATTGACATCTCATGCTGTACAACATAGACCTGGGCCTTAATTTTTGCTAACTTAAACATCGCTCAGTAGTAAAAAAAGGCCATTAACCAAATAGATTACACTTTTATAATGTAACTAAAGGTACATAGTACCCGTTACGAGTAAAGAAACTACGCTGATTGCTATTATTCCCTGGCGAAGAGAAAAATACCACGTACGCTTTTCCATAGGAATACACAGGAAGACTGCAAAAGTAGACTGCTTGCTGTCTGCTTCAATTTGCAACCAGAAGTCCCGTAGACACTACCGCCAGCTGAGCCTCTAGCGTTTATTGTAATAACTCTATGTATACACCTTTGCAAATATTGCCTTCTGCGCGCTGCCATCTTTGTCTGCTGGGCTGTGGAACGCCTTCTGAGATGCGCTGTTGATCTGCTGTGCGGTATATCAGGCGCTGCGCATGCGTCTACAGCTCAGTGACTCGGCATTTTTCGCCCGGGCGATAAGCGACACAAAGGTCTTATATGCACCACCGTACTCGCAAACTACTAGCCACGAATGACGGAGTTGAAGACGAGAAAGACAACGAAGAAGCCTAAAAAGATGTGCAAAGGAAAAAGAAAGCGGGCGCCATGCTGCAAGTGAGAAACGAAACAAAACATATTTTCCCGGTCACCGTTCAGAGCTTCAGGCGACTGGCGTCCCAGTGACGGGTGCCCTACAGTGTCGCGGTTCTCGATCGTCGCTTCTCCTCTCCAGCGGAACCTCCAGCTTTTTCCACCGGGGAACAAACCAACAAACAAACACTGACGGTCGTCGATTTTTTTAATGTTTACTTTTTGTTTTCTTAAACAGTATTGTTTAACGGCAAAATAAAAATAAAATATGTTTTTAGCATCTCGGCATAGTCAGATGTACTCCGTTTAACCTAATGATAGACCGCAGCGGTTGAGGGTCCATTGCAGCCATCCAGCGCTGTGAACGTTCCGCGTGGTTACACAACCCGCACATCGCTGCACCTCTCCCAGAGGTCACGTGACGCTAACATTGCGTTGTATTGACTCGCATGACTCTTTCGGTGAAAGAGGGCAAGGGAGAAAAGGGGAAGGGCTACAGGCGCTTTCCTCCTTGCTGGTGTGTTAGGAGCGAGCGGAAGAAGAATAAGATAAGGGCAGTAGGAGAAAACAGAGTGGTTAACCAAGGTGGCCTGCCTCGGTTGGCTACTCTGAGCTGGGGAAGGGGATGAGGAGATGAAAGAAGGAGGAAAGAAAAAGTAGAGGAGTTAAAGGAGCTGTGCAACAATTTCAGTGCTTTGCTTAAAGGGGCGGTGCAACGATATTCATTTGGAATGTTTTTCACTTTACACAAGCTTACTGGCACTAGTGGGTCTCAAGGTTACTCGCAGACAACGCCTCTGTCCAAGAACCTCCTTTGTTGCGGTGTAATTTCAGAGACCAAAGCGATCATTTTCATTCAATTTCTCCTTTGCAAAATTTGATGACGGCAAGTGGGGATCGCAGTACACCCATATGACGATATTTGAATGCTGTTCATAGATTGGACCCGAGCATCGCGTGGACACTCGATTTGGGCTCGTGATAATTACTAGCTCGAGAAGCATTCGTGTAGTGGCCCGTGTCCAATCGCTGCAATGACGACAACAGCCGAGCCATAACAATGTCTGGAACTCAGCGCGTGTTCTGTGCTTTGCCAACCCCAGCGCGTGGCTATGATCAACCTTGGAGGCATATAATCGGCTCCAGATCACGTGGCCGCTTGTTCTGGCTCTGAGTTGAGGGGGTGAACGCTGCTCGTTTTTCTTTAATTTTTTTCTGGGACTTCTATTAGCGGCGAGATGTTTTAGTGGCGCCCTCCTGTGGTTCCCCCTTGTGACGTCATTACCTGGCAAACAACAAGTTCGATGGTGTTTGTTATTAGCATGGTGGAAGCTTGAAATCATTGCGCTCTCAAAGGAACACTGCCAACACCGTCAAAATTAAAGTTCTTTTATTCCTCTTATTTCCGTCGATGATAAATACCCTTTCCGACGTCATAGTCAGCGTTCGGCCAATCGTGGAAGGCCGACCACAGCGCCGCTTTCGGTCGCGCACGGGGCTAATTGCGTGGGGTGAAAAACGAACGGGTGTTTCATAGGTCATTAACGTCAGGGATCCGTTCTAAGCGGTATTTGCGCAAAGTACAAAAATTGTTGCATCGCTCCTTTAAATAATTTGGGAGTTGGTGTCTCGACCTTTCTGAAGTAAAGAACAAAAAACCGCTTTCGCCTGCATGTCCTAGTTTTTGTTTTAGAAATGGACAAAGATTGAGGTTTTCGGCACCTCTCAACTCCTTCTTCCGAGTCAGGTGCGCTGTGACGTCATTGGGGGTCGCGCGGGGTGCTAGTGAAGCTCTCTCTCTATACTTCGTCTCACCTTAGCATGGACTATTGTTTCCCGCGCGTGCCAAAACCCCGAGCTAGTCGCTTTGGATGAAGCCTCGGCGACTGCGCGAGCGCTCGTGCAGCGAGTGCTCCAGTCAAGGCAGTCGAAGCTAGCCGCTCGCGCTTGCACAGCCTTCGCAGTTAGTCCGTGCTAAGGTGAGATGAAGTATAGAGCCATCAGTGAGCAGCGAGAACTCATCCGCTCGCGACCGCGTGACCACGTGCTGGCGCAGCGCGAACATTATGGTGAAAGGAGGAGAGTCTCATCCGGGTTCGGCCATCCCCGTCCGGCTCTATCCCCGTTCGGCTCTACCCCCGCAGAGCCGTATATTAGGAGAGTTTGGCCAATGGGCGGAGCAAAGGCCGCCGCCAGCGCCGAATACTCCCCCCGCGGTTAGAGCGTAAACTAAAGGTGTGACACAGCGTCGACCAATCAGCAGACCGCGACGTCACAATATTGGAAACGACATTTAAAGCGTGAAATGGAAGCGTTCAATCTCGGCCTCTCGGTGACAGTTTTGCTCTGGGCAATTTTTCTTGACATTTCCGAGGAGAGGAGGAGAGCCCGTGCACAGTTTTATTCAGCCAAATACTTATTCAGCGCTCAAAATGGGAGAGGGAGCGCGTGCCTGTACCTTCCACTGCCTTGCCAAGACACGTTGTCGCGTAGAACAGCGTCTCAGCTGAGAGTGGCTGAAAGAAATCAGTGCAAAGGGTGGGGCGCGCGAGCGTCTTGAAACGCGGAGTCCCGCTCGGCTCGTGCTCTGGCTTTGGCAGTGCTTTCTTTCCCCGTCTCAGCTGAGACCAACGAGGTAGAGGGGCTTAGAGCGATAAACCGGGGTTCCGGTCTGCACTCGAAAGTGACCCCCATAAGGCCGCCGCCATTGTACGCAAATTTGACCCCTCGTCACGTCACCAAACCAAATACGTGACGTCACAGGAAAGATGGCAGCGCCCATGCAGCGGCTGGCCCCAGCTGGGCCGGAGCATTGGCCGGAGCTTGTCGGATGCTTTGTTCGTTGTCGTTCGTCTCGGCGAGTTGATTTCAGACGCGGAAGCCGTCATATGAGGCCGGTCGAAAACGACTTCAGAGTTCAGCGTGGCGTCTGACGTAGGTATAACGTGAAAATATGGAGGAACGGTGTGCATTTCGCTGGTGACCGACGTGGATATTGCCACGAAAGAGACAATCGGCCCTACGTTGCTCGGACCTCGGATTGATTCGGATACCGCTAGGATAAATTTTAAGGCGACGTTTCTGTGCTCTCGTTGACCATCGGAATCTTCGAGATCTGCAGTGAAGCGTGTGCTATATATTTGAATTTTGGATACACAGTTTAGTGACGGAAATTGCGTGAGTCGTGCTTGGCAGTGTGCAATCGTGGTGCCGCTTCGTTCAAATGACTGATGCCTTGAAGCTTGTAGTTCCCGTGCCGTGCTAAATGATACTGTGCTGCTTCCCAAATTGTTCCGGCGTAGACGGGCACTTTCACGGAGCACAGGTGCGCGGCGCACCAAAGAGCTGCCTTCAAGCTGGTAGTTCCTGTGCCGTGGTTTAGGTGGTGCTGTGCTGCTTCCTAAATTGTTTTGGCGTAGACGTGCACTTTCACGGAGCACAGGTGTTGCAGTTGGTATTGATTCCGCTGGTCTGTCGCACACTTCGTCGATACAAAAGTTTTATCAACACTCGTTACGCGAATTGCAAGTTGTATGGACATTTCATCGCGAGTGTAACCTACCCAGTCCGTCCGTTCACGCCACTTTGCGACGACAGTCTGTAGCGGCTCATTACCAGAAAAGTGGTCCCACATCCATTTCAGTTCAGCTCGTCCACAGCAGTCGCCAAACCCCAAAGGAGACGATTCATTCGGACAGAATGCCACTAAAGCAGTACGTGCAGTTTCTTTAGTGGTCAGGATAGACTCTTTTCTGTTCGTTTTGTTATATTGTCACGGATGCTTGCTCCAGTCCTATTTTCTATCAATATTTACTATTCTGGAAAGTTCCAGAATAGTAAAACATTCTGGAACTTGCCAGAATATTCTGGTTTTATTCTGGAAAGTTCCAGAATAAAAAAAAAGGCCATGCTTACCTGTCATCGTATGTTCTGGTGGAGGTGCTGTGCACTTTACCCATAGCCCTTCCCTCTGTGTCGACCCTGGCAGCTCCTCAGCAGAGTTGCCCGATAACAAGACACGGGTGGCGGATTATCCCGCGTCTTAAACCCCCAGCGAGCCGGGAACCAAGTCCTATCCCGAGCCCGGCAGAAAAACCGCAAGACGAGCAAGTACCACAAGGACGAACCTCGGAAATACACCACGAAGAACCTGAAATCCGAGCCAGTCGCTGCTATACCAGCAAGAACCACCGGAATTCGGTCTTTTGCCAGAAAAACCGAAGCTGACTAAGCCAACAATGACAAACCTGTAGCAGCAAACCGCGTCCACTCCTACCATCGTTTGCATGCCCGTCGCACCTCGCACTCGGATGCCCTTTCACGCAAGGTGTATGAAGACGTCGAGAACTGGATTGAAATTTATGACCGTGTCGCCCGCCACAGTGGGTAGACGGACAACCAGCTCCTGCAGAACCTATACTTCTCATGAAAGAAACTGCCAGGCACTGGTTTGAAAACCACGAATCTTCCTTAACGTCGTGAAAATTTTGCAAGATCGAGCTGAAGTGCATGTTCATCAGCCAACATTGACGAGAGAGAGAGCCAAATTCTTGATTCTGTCCAGGACACGGCCCCAACGAGAGCACCACCGCCTTTGTGGAGGATGTTTTGCGCCTGATCGAGCACCCACGCCAACCCTGATGCTGCAGAAGACAAGAAGGTAAGAATCCCAAGTCCCTCGTGTGAGGGACAACACCTTCGGCAGCTTTGTCCGCAACCCCACAACAACAGTCGAAGGGTTCATATCACCGAGGCTTCCAACATTGAATGTACACTGCAGGCCCGAGCCTGTCAATATCAACAACTCCCCAGCGTCTCGATACTCGAGTCGTCCAGCTGCAACTTCGACGCCAGCCTCCCAGGCATCCGCGACATCATCCACAACGTTTTCCGGGAGGAGATCAGGAAGCTACTTCCTGCCATCAGTTGCCCGGCTTTTATTTTGATTGCCGAGATTGTTTCGGAACAAGTTGGACAGGCAATTCAACTGGAGACTTCTTCGAGCGAAGCGGCATCTGACGAACCGAGGGCGACTTATGCCACAAAGTCACGACGACCGCCACCGGCTACCCGTTACTATTCAATGCCAATTCAACGAGACACCCCAACGCCGAAGCATTCATATATGCCCGAGCTTGCTGCATTGATGCAGAAAACTACAAGGAAAATTTGCGGATTAGAAGCCAGCCCTGCAGCTTCAGTGCATCAGATGCCAGTGGCCGCACGTGACGTATAATTACAAGACGTTCTCAATCGGTCAAAGTTGCCACTTGACCAAACTGAACACAGATGTGCCAGGGGCGTCATTCGAGAACAAAGACCACAGGTACTACGACTGAACACCTGACACAAGACTGTTTCAGAAAGAACTCGTTATGGAACCATTTGCAAAGAACCAATAATTATGTAATCAAGTGGAAATAGGCATATTTGATACACTAACCAAACAAACATATTTCCGCTCGCCTTTACGCCTTCACAGTCTATACACCAAGAATTGTGTTTACCGTGCGTGCTGGACCTTTTGAGGACACTCGCATCTCTGACCCCTCAATATTAATTAATGAGACATAGCAGACTGGCAGACTGGTTGCATTGGGCTGCACTCGTTCCACGTCTCCTGAACATGTGGCACATCCAAAAACCAACTCCAGTGATGTGAAAATGTTATTTATTAATTTATTCCCTCCAGAGGCCTTTGTAGGCATTCCAGAGAGGATACTTAAAACTACACATGATAATATTAAAGCACACTGCTGTAACTTGTTAATTGCCAAAACAAACACACCTCTGAGCATCTAGTTTAATAGTATGTGTTGATGCATAGCTTTATAGCAGGACACTTCCTAGTTTAATAGTATGTGTTGATGCATTGCTTTATAGCAGGACACTTCCTATACATATGACAAAATAGACCCTTTGCAAGACCCCATCAAGCAACACGACTGTCGCCATTTTTTTTCGGCGTAAAGCACACGAATGGGCCCCTGTTCACGTCGAACGCTAATGCAGCATTCGAGTCCAATAGGCGCTCAGCCGAGTTCACAGTGATGGCGGACATAACACTCTTGTTGAACAAATGCCCAAAGTATGAAGGCCTTGGGCAATTAGAGTAGTAGCTACTGTAATTCGTTCCATCACAATTTGGGAAACGGCAAAGGCTACAGTCTCGGTGAGTCAATATGCACGTTGGAGAGAGGCACATGACAACATATCATTAGAGTGCTCGTCTGCACAGATTTGTCACACACCTTCACTCCGTCTCTCTGATTGGCTCGAGGGGGCTGTGGCAGTCGCCCTTTTCCAAGTTACGGTGACACGAAGTGTAGGGAGCCCACACTTTCGAAAAAAGTCTATTGAAGAGACCGAACGGAATGGTAGTCAACATTTTTCAACAAGACTGCTCTTCGGGCAAGGGATGAACACAAATATGAATAATCATGTCCAGGTAATTAGAACAAGTAAATAATTGACCGACTAATACAATGCACTCTTGATGAAAAAAAGTATTACTGCAATAAATCCTACGAAAGAAAAAAATGTGCAGTTAATCTATGCGTACACCAAAACGGTTGTTCTTATAGCAAGTCGAATAGCTTTGAAGCAGGTGCCTGCAACGATTTATTCATCCCCACACTCAATAAAACGTCATCCTCGCAGCTGAAAATAAGTGTGCACTTCGCACTCACAAAAAAAGGAAGAAAAGCGATCGAATGTAGAGTCGTCGATTAGCACAAAAGGCTGAAGATCGCAGGAGCTTCCACGCCAAAATTTTCTATGGTTATTCTGTGACGCAGGGCTGAAACAACTTCCCCTAGGCCCTAACGCGACGTATACCTTTCGCTTCGATTCTCAGACGTTCAAACGAAGCTAGAAAAATGCGAATATTTTATGCTAGAAGTTATATCGTAAAATTGTTAAGTACAAAACGTAATGATCGCAGGAGCTTCCTCGCTAAAAGTTGGCTGTGATTATGCAGTTACCTAGGGCTGAAACAACTTCCCCTAGGCCCTGACGCGACGCATACATTTCGCGTCGATTCTCAGACATTCCAACGTTCAAACAAAGCTAAGAGAATGCGAAAATTTCATGCTAAAAGCACTTGAAGTTCTATCGATCCTCGAACACATCCGGCCCCCGGGTTCCCGAGCACCGGTACGGCGATACGGCTGATGCTGTCTTACAGGCGTTAATATCCAGATGATCAAGAGCGATCTTGCGCATAAAGGGTATAAAGTCGTTTTCCTTCATGTTTTCACATTATACCTGCGTCCGCGAGCACGAAAAAGCCCTAAATCGTCGGAAAGCAGCTGCACCTCACGGCTACCGCGCACCGAATAAACTCGCATTTGCCAGCTCTGGGCGCTGCCATCTTACCGATGACGTCACTGCTCTTGTCAGGTGACGCGACGAGGGGTCACTTTTGCGTACAACATGGCGGCAACCGGGGGGTGCCACTTTCGAACTTGTGGTTTATCACTCTAAGCCCCTCTACCTCGTTAGCTGAGACGCTGTTTAACTTTCTAGCAAGTCGGCCCTGGTTTGGACAACGAGCTTGAGTATGACTTAGAGCGGTAAACCGCAACCCAGGGCCTGCAGAGGAAATGGCACCCCCCCGGTTGCTGTCATCTTGCCCGTTTGCCACATTAGTGATCACGTGACGTCAAGATGGCTGCTCCCAGAGGTGGGCCAGATCAGACTGGCCAGATCACGGTAAGCAGAGCGGCCAGAGCGGCCCTCTGGGGATGCGTTCGAATCTTACTCGAGTGGATCCGCGTTACTCCGGTGGGTCATGTCACGTGACAAGACTGATAGAGTAACTGGACGCGGGTAGGTTTTCGAACTCCAAGGTACAGAACATTTACCCTAGAGTGAGATCAAGTAAATTTTGGACCGCGGCCTTGCTTATCGTAATCTGGCCAATCTGATCTGGCGCGTATGGACGCAGCCATCTTAAAGTCACGTGATCACTAATGTGGCAAACTGTCAAGATGGCAGCAACCGGGGGGGTGCCATTTTTGGTAGCTGGTTTACCGCTCTAAGTTTACTCAAGCTCGTTGATTCTACCCTTGAATATGGACGTGACGACAACCTCACATGCGTTAAGGTTTCAGTCACTGAGAGTTACACCTCTTTACTCTAGCGACGCTAAAACGGCTTAAATTAGTCGTGTTAGAAGTCGTGTCACATATTTAGAGCTCACGATTACCGCTAGGGGCTGTTTCGCGGCCTGTGGTTGGCCCTGAGATGCTCGCCTATTCAAACCAATGTATGGCCAAACTCTCTGAATAAACAGCTCTGTACCCCCGTCCCCCTCCGCGGCTTCTGGCGGCTGTTCGCGATAGCAGATAGAGCTGACGGTTTTGTGGACCTAGGATAGATGGCGCCACTAAAACTCAGTGTACTAAAAGGTTTGTCGATGATACCGGGTTTGTGACGCATTTATATTTATGTTGGAACGACAAAGATTCATACAAAAGAGACCGTACTTTTACGTTACTTTTGTGTTCGAGTACATATGTTTGGCAGAGATGTGTTCGCTTACAAACATGCCTTAGGTCTCCTGAAAGAGAAAACTATTCAATATTAGCCCACCTGCTTAATATATTAGATTACGACCATGGTCGACATGTTTCCGGAATGCGTTAATGAACTTATTAAGAAGTTCTGGGAGCGCTAGCACTGGCATAAAGCAACGAGGTCAGTGAAACATCAGCAAGTTCTAAAAAAATACCCGTGATCTGTGAAGATTGTGAAAAGCGGGCTGAAGAGAAATTTTAATCGAGAAACGTACTGACATGGATATGCTTTTTTAAGTTAGAACTAGACGTCTTTGATGCGCGAAGCAGCTTAATTTTCGGCATGCAGAGTAGGTGTTAAAACTGTAAATTATCTGATTCCGTCTCCTTTAGTTGATATATTTCCTTCAATCGTGGCCATAGCGACGGAGTTTCGTTATTCATGTTCATCTCACACGTAGAATGAGTCGCAGATGGTAGTCAATCGGCTTTTATAAACTACGGCATGCGAACGGGGACTGCTGGAACACAACCAGCCAACCAACACCCCTCATCTTTACGCCGGTTTTAGTAACAGTCCGGTTCATACTATTACCAGAGACTGATTTACTTCACTATGTGGAACAGGACACCGGTT
Organism: Ixodes persulcatus; assembly: GCA_013358835.2. Taxonomy (NCBI): domain Eukaryota; kingdom Metazoa; phylum Arthropoda; class Arachnida; order Ixodida; family Ixodidae; genus Ixodes; species Ixodes persulcatus. The sequence continues at coordinate 21,013 of JABSTQ010009937.1, forward strand.
ACCAGCACACTGGTTATAATCACTTGCTGCTTCTTACCAGCAGTAGCTCTTAGTTTTTCTGTGAAAAAAAATAAAGGTTTCGTGTTTCTAAGTTTTCTTTCCAGGTTTAAAACTTTTTTTATTTTTTTTATTATGACCTTAGTGAAGTAAAGACTAATCAAGCGAAAGATTCTTCTGTGTACAAAAGTGGGTCAGGAACTTGCAGGCAGCGAGGGGGAGAGCGAGAGTAAAAACTCCACAAAGGGTGTTTTTTTTTTTTTTTTTTTTTGTAACTAGAGGAACGAGCAAATCGCTTCGCCACTTGTCCACTGTTTTAAACGGATGTCTCACTCTTCCCCCCCCCCCCCCCCCCCCCCCCGCTGTCCACCTCTGCTGCACAAAGCAGAGGGGAAAGAGGAGGGAGGGGAGTGGGCTGTAACGCAGTCGTTCGTTCAAGCCTTGTGAGTGGTGATTCTATAAAAAAAAAGAAAAAGGTGGACGAACGGAATTAGCTGGTAGCAGAAGGTTTGTTTCGCCTTCGAGAAGCGAGATAATGTCGATTTAACGAATGTCTCTTTGGTGAAAAAGTTTTTTGTTTTTTTTTTAAGTTTATTGTGACGGATGCTGGTTCCGTGCAGCGATATGCTTGTGCAGGCTTTTGAGATGGGTGGGTGAATAGATGGACTGATTAGCTGAGCAGAGAAGCTAGATCCTCCATTGAGCTTAGTGACCTAAATTTAGTTCCCCTAACGTCTTCAGTTTTATGCACAAGATTGTGTATTCCAAACGTTAGATCAGGCGCCGTGACCTTTTCCAAATACCTAATGTATTTCACCAGTTTTGGTCAAAAGTAACGAGTTGTGTCTTCTGTCCTTTGTGGACAAGATAAACACCTGTCAAAAGTAGAAGATGCCAATTCTTTCAAACGTTAAAATCGTTGCACATCCTTTAAATGGGAACTTATAATACTCACGTTAACACTGCGAGGGCAGAATCAATAATCAAGAGAATGTCGCTGTTGTGTCCTTGATACGAAGAACTCAACTTTATTAGAGTATATATAACCAGCCCGTGTCACGTGTGGCTGGCGGATTACATGGTGGAGAGTCGCTCCAACGCTCGGCGGGGACGCGCGCGGTCTCGCGGGGCGCAGAGTCCGCAGGCGCGCGAGGCACGCGAAAACGAAACCTGACACGCGCCCGGTTCGGTGCTCTCCGGACGCGTGGTTCCATCTGGTGCAACCTGGGGGAACCCCAATGTACGCGACTCCTCGGTGAGGACCGGGGCGCGAGAACTTGAATACACAACACCCCTCCCCCTAAACGAATTCTTTCAAATGGGCGGGATGGCGCGTTGTCCGACTTGATCGGCGAAGTGCAGTCGGGGGGGTGCTGTTGCTCTCAGATGAATCTGTGGGTCGCGCAGCAGCGGGCGAGGGTGACCCAGGAGCAGCGGCGGAGGTCAATCTGGATTCGGCAGGTGTTTCCTCAGCTTCGGTCCTAGACGTTCCCGGCATGCTGTGCCTTGCAGCCGACCCGGCGTCGTCACGAGTCTCTTGTGGATCAAGGTCCGCGCCACCAGAATCCGGAGCGCGATCACGCGTATCAGGAATGTCCGGCATGTCCGACGTTCGTCGACGAATGTGGTCAACGTGCCGTTTCCAAGACGTGCCGTCTTGCAGCTTCACCTGATATGATACCGGTCCACTGCGAGAGTAGACGACGGCGGGAATCCAGCGTGGACGTCCCAACGCAAAGCTGCGAGCGAACACGCTGTCGCCGGGGCTGAATTCTCTCGTTGTTTTGCTGCTCTGCGCGTGCTTTTCTTGGCGCTGCTCGACGTAGCGCTGATGGTCTGGGTGGACGCTGTCCAATGCCGACCTGAGTTGGCGCGACATCATTAACTCTGCCGGGCTTCTTCCTGTCGATGTGCTTGGCAGGATATGCTGCTCAAACAGGAAACGTGTGAGGCACACATCGATGTCAGCGCCTCTCAAGCGTCTCAGCGCTTTCTTGGTGTCTTGGACGAACCTTTCCGCTTGACCATTCGATGATGGATGGTAGGGAGACACCAATGCTTGTCGGATGAACTCCTCTGACGCAAAGGCAGGGCCGTTGTCCGAGACAACCACATCGGGCAGTCCGTGGGTGGCGAACATCCTTCTTAGTTCGCGGACGACTGTCGTTGCTGACGTGGACTTCGTAATTCGTACTTCTAACCACTTAGAATACGAGTCCAACAACCAAAAAGAAGGTCTTTCCTTGGAAGGGGCCAGCAAAGTCCACATGCAGCCGGGACCATGGCCTGGAGCTGCATTCCCAGGGATGCACTGGAGCTTGTGGAGGCGAGTTTCTTGTGACTTGGCAAGTCGCGCAGGTGCGGACCTGCTCTTCAATTCCCTTGTCCAGGCCTGGCCACCAGACGTAGCCTCTGGCGAGCCCCTTCATGCGCACCATGCCGGGATGTGCAGAGTGGAGAATCTTAAGGATCTCGGGGCGGAGGCTAGGTGGCACAACTACGCGGCTGCCCCAAAGAATGCAGTCGCGGTATGCGGAGAGTTCGTCGCGGCGCATATAGTACGGTTGGAACTCTTCTGTTGGCTTCTCGTCAGGCCATCCATGCTTGATCCATCGGAGGACGCGGGACAGCTTCGGATCCTGTTTCGTTAGTCGAGCAATTCGCTCTGCGTCGACTGGCACCTCCGGAGCAGCCTCGAGCAGGAGAACGTCCTCCAGGGGTGGGGGCTGGAAGTCCTTTGTCGGCAGAGGCAACCGACTGAAGGAGTCGGCATTGCCCATCTGTCGACCTGGACGGTAGACCAGCTCGTAGTCGTACTGTCCCAGGAGCAGATTCCATCGGAGGAGGCGTGGCGATAGAACCGCTAGGATGGGTTTGCTGTGGTGCAGGAGCCCAAGCAAGGGTTTGTGATCTGTGTAGATCTTGAAGTGTCTCCCATACAGGTACTGGTGAAACTTCCTGACTCCCGACACCACGGCCAACGCCTCTCGGTCTGTTTGAGGGTAGTTCCGCTCAGTCGGAGTCATCGTTCCGGATCCGTAGGCGACTGGAGCTTCCAGGCCAGGCTGATCTTCATGACTCGGCACAAAACCGAGCCCGTATGGCGATGCGTCGCATGCGAGAACGAGGGGTTTGTGGACATCGTAGTGCCTCAGCACCGCTGACGATTCCAGAAGTTTTTTTGCGTTGATAAACGCATGGTCTTCATCAGGTCCCCATCTCCATGGCGAGTCTTTGCCGAGGAGACGGTGCAGGGGTTCGAGCGTGTGCGCTGCTCCGCGTAGGAAACGGTTGTAAAAGTTCAACAACCCGAGGAAGGACTGAAGCTGCTGCTTGTCCTTGGGTGCTGGAGCTTCCTTCAGAGCCTTGACCTTTTCTTCAGTCGGGTAAATGCCTTGGCTGTCGATGCAATGGCCCAAGAACACGACTGCAGACACTCCGAAGGCGCACTTGTCTTTGCTCAGGCGCACTCTGTAGTAAATGCTCGTCGCCAAATATGTTGTAATAAAAAGAAAGGCGGTCACCCGTGAAAATAAAGAAGAGCAGTGCCTGCGTGGGCCTGCGGAAGAGACGAGGTTCTTACATGCCGAGGTGGTGACCGGCGAAGCCGGGGGCGGGAGCCCCGGAAGAAAGGAGAGGTCCGATGCGGACGGTGGTTGAAGGCGCACTCTTTTATTCAACGGTAAACAACGTGGGGTTGAAGCGCCACGGGGACGCAACCCTGGTAACACGGGCGCAATGGTGAAACAGTGGCGCCATCTAGGTACTGTGTATAAAACATGAAAATTTTAAATACTACACACTCCATCTTCCTGGATTCTGTTCAAAACCGCTCGGAGGGTGCGGTGGTGCTCTACTTCCGTTCGGCCTCCGACGATGATGTCGTCCAGGTAGACGTGCACCATTGGGAGTCCGGCCAGCAGTTCCTCCATGTATCGCTGGAAGATGGCGACGGCTGTGGCGACACCGAATGAGGTGGGTGACTCGAAACAGTCCGCGATGCGTGTTGACCGTCAGCAAGTCGGCGGTCTCGTCGTCCACAGTCAGCTGCTGGTATGCTTGATCTAGGTCAAGGCGCGAGAACACCTTGCAACCTGCGAGGTTGGCGAAGAGCTGCTCCGTGGTAGGTAAGGGGTAGGGATGTCGCGAACCACCCTAGGTACGATTTCGAAAGGTTTCGATATTTGCGAAGCGAACTGAGGTTCGATTTCGAAAAATTTCGATATTTTCGTACCGACTGAGGTTCGAATTCGAAAAATTCGCAACTTTCGATCACAGTAGAGTTTCGAATTCGAAAAGTTCGAAGCTTTCACGGTTTCTAAAATTTCGGGTTCGAATGTTTCGAATATTTTTTTACTTGAGGTTCGATAAATTCGAAGATTTCGAACTTTCCTAACTTGAAATTCGAGATATTCAAAAAATCTGAATTTCTTAAGATCTGAAGTTCGAAAAGTTCGAAGATTTCGAAATTTCTTTGGAAATAAAATTCGAAAACTTCGAACGCTTCGAATTTTTATAGACATGAAGTTCGAAGATTTCGAATTTCTTTCTGCATAAAGTTCGAAAAGTTCGAAAGTTTCGATTCTCTTTTAACGCTGAAATCGAAAAAAAAAAAAACTTCGAAGATTTTGAATTTTTTTTAAGTCCAAGTTTTCAAAGTTTGAAGTCCAGTTTTCAAGTTCCTCCACAGTTTCAGTTTCAAATAACGTTATCACGACTCACTGGTTTTCACGAAATCAAGTTTTGAAAAGTTAGGGTGTGATACCTAGGCTCTGCGAAGTTGGTCAGGCAATTAAATGAGACGACAAGTGTCCCGGATGTGCTGGAATATTTGCCAGTGCGGAGTGACGCGTGAGCATAGATCAGTAATTGTGACCGCCAGCCCGGGGGGGGGGGGGGGGGGGGGGGGGTTCTTTAACGTGCATCACGGCGTCACGCAGTAGTGATCACACGAACACACTGTTTTACGATACTCATCCAGTTCGAAATGGCCAGGGGCGGGCAGGAGGTTGAGGCTCAGAGAAACCTTGAAGCGACCTGGCAAACTACCTCCCCACCCCTTGCACGCTGGTAGTAATCCGATCGAACGCCGCCCGAGTGACGCTGGCATATAGTAGTAAGTTAAGTTTGTAATTGTCCTGGAGGTTTATTTTCTGGGACGGAGGAATCGCCTCGCAAATAGCACAGAAGCCGACACAACTCGAGGTCGAGGAGCGTTCTACCATAAAAGTGGCGTCGGAAGAGGAAAAACGGGGGAGGGAAGAGGGGAGGGTGGGGGGGGGGGCTTCAGCCCCCCTTCCCCCCTTCCAGATATTTCGGACTGTTAAAGAAAACAATACGGGAAAAGAGGGCGTGGTCGAGCTTATTTTAATCTGAAATTATTTATGCCTATGTATAGCTACTGTCGCTCTTCACTGCATAAAAGATCGGGTAGATGGTTGTTAGAAACTCGTTGTCAGAAGGCACTACTCGTCACATGCTTAGTAGTTCGGAAGTTCAAAGCTATGTCTTTACGACCTAAATAACTGTGCCAATGGTAAAAAAAAAAAAAAAAAAAAAAAATGCGGGGATAAAAAGCTGGAGAAAGAAAAAAACTATCAAGAACTCGCCGGATGTGTTGTATTCTTGCATATTCAGAGGTTCAGAACTTCGAAACAACTTTTTCCTACCAAAATGTGTACAGGCTAAAAGAAACACGTCCCAAGAACGTGAAGCGAAACAAAAAATGTTTTCTTTTAATGACGTGCTGAACTTGAACAATATTAGAAATCTTCTCCCATGAATTAATTTATTCCTTAACGTGAAAAAACAATCAAATACATTATTTTGTATTCTGCAGATGGCAATGGTATGTACTGTCTGTGGTGTTAATTTAAATGCGATACCTCAAACAACTTAGACGAAAATACATACCAAGTTTAGGGCATAATTGCATGTAGATACATGTTTGGACATTTCTTCGAAACTCACCTTGAATAACAATAGTCATATCTTAAGACGACACTTATCTAGGCTATACATAGATCATTCTTAAAAAAGTTTAACATCTCTACCATAAATAGCTTGGGCTACATCGCGCTTCAAATCTGGCATAAACGATAATCGTCAAAAACCCGTCGTCCTTCTCGCTCCTTCGGGAATTTATTTCTTTAAAACTAAGCATGCCAGAACATTGAAATAAACGGCATTGTCTTTCGTAAAGAACGGAACACCGCATGTAAAGGTTCGAGAAAAAAAAATTACGAATGTACCTCACTACTTGAATTCAAATGAAACCGTCCGCCGGTCTTTCGAAGTTCGACGAACGTCGAACTTTTACCCTAAAAGTTCGAAGTTCGTCGAACTTCTGACTTTTCAGGATTCGAAAGTTCGAAACTTTTTGAATTCTATTGATAAATAAGTTCGAAAGTTCGAAAATTATTGATTTCCTTAGCATAGGAAATTCGAAAATTCGAACAGCTTCGAACTTTTTAGTGCAAGAAATTCGAAAGTTCGAAAATCATCGAATTTTTTTATCACTCAAGTTCGGAAGTTCGACAAGCATCGAATTTTGCAGTGTGATAAGTTCGAAAGTTCGGAAAGAATCGAATTTTTTAGCGTAATTAGTTCGACGGTTCGAAAAGCGTCGAACTTCTTAGCTTAACAAGTTCGAAAATCGACTTCCGTCGAATTTTACGATATAGAAAATTCGAAAATGCGAAATCTTTCGAACCTTCCGAATCGCTTGATTCGATCATCGAAACTTCGATTCGAAAAAAGTTTGCGGCACCCCTAGTAAGGGGTATGTCTCCCATTGGAGCGCTGGGTTGACGGTGCACTTGTAGTCACCGCACAGGCGAATCTTGCCATTTTTCTTCACGACTGGGCTACCGGGGTTGACCAACGTGAATTTCGCACTGGCTGGTAGACGCCTTGCTCGACGAGAATGTCGATGGCGGCTTCGACTCGAGGACGTAGAGCAACAGGTACCTGGCGCGCTTTGAGGAACCGGGGTGTAGCCGCAGGGGCGACCTCGATGCGAACAGGTAGTCCTTTGCTTTTTCCTAGTCCTTCCTTGAAGACCTCAGGAAATTCGGCTACCACAACGCTGACCGGTTGCTGCCGAAGGGTTCGTTCTTCAGAGAGCTGCTTCACGCCACTGAGGCCGATTCCTAACGCAGGAAACCAGTCTCGGCCGAGCAGGCTGGTGCCGGTTCCTTTCACTACCAGAAGAGGAAGGCGTGCCTCTCGGGTCTTGTAAGTGACGTCAACCTCCAGTGTACCCATGATATCGAGCCGCTCGTGGGTGTAGGATTGTAGCTGGAGTGGAGAGGGTCGAAGCTTTGTGGTCGTGAGGTCCAGGACTCGGAAGGTCTCTGAGCTGATCACGGTGCAGGCGGAACCTGAGTCCACCTCCATGGATAGGGCATGTCCGTTGATCGCAACGTCTGCGAAGACAGCGGGAGTGACGGAGCTGACTGTCGACAGTGACTGAAGAAGCGGAACCTCCTCCACAGCTGTTGACCCGTATGGCAAACGGACGGCGTAACGTGGTAGACATCCTGATCTGGGGGATTAGTTGCTTCTGTCAGCTGGTGATTACGGCCTCTGGACCGCCGTTCAGAGTCAGATGGTCGCTCAGAAGCCTTGCCCGGTTTCTTCTTTTCTTTTGCCGCTCTTTTACGGCAGGCCTTCTGCAGGTGTCCTTTGTTGCCGCAGAAGTGGCATACGACACTGGCGTAGGAACAACTTGCAGCGTCGTGTGAGCCCGTGCATCTCCAGCACTGGACATCAGCAGATCGACCGTTGGCGGAAGCGCTACCACTGGGGGGCTTCCGCGGCGCTTGTGCCACTGGTTTTGTTCTTGGCGAGCTTCTGACCTGGTGCGACGAAGTTCTTCTGTCTTGACGGCTGCTTCCTCAGCAGCCCAAGCCATCTGGACAGCCTTGGTCAGTGTGAGCTCTGGTTCAGCCAACAGTCGGCGCTGAAGGGTCTCGTCACGCAAGCCGCATACGAGTCGGTCGCACAGCAGACGATCAAGCCAGTCCTCAAACTCACAATGACGAGCGAGATGCCGAAGTGCAGCGAGGTAGGCCGGCACTGTTTCTCCTTGGAGCTGATCCCGTTTGTTGAACCGAAAGCGTTCCAAGGTGACAGAGGGCTTGCTGACGAAGTGGGTATCCAGTTTAGCCACGATGTCAGCGTATGGTGTCTGCATCGGCGTCTTGGGGGCACACAGGGAGCGCAGGAGTGTGTAGGTGTCCACTCCGCAGGCACTGCAGAGGAATGCTTTCCGCTTTTCATTGGTTGCGATGTTCTGAGCTTGAAAGTAAAATTCAAGCCGTTTCCGGTACACGGGCCAAGCGGCTGGCTGATCCGGCGAACATTCAGCCAGGGCGAGGTATGGGGCCGAAGGAGCCGTCACAACGGTCGGGGTATCTTCGTCCGGGGAAGACATGTCGTGTCCAAGGCGGGTGAACACAATGGAGGGCGGCCACGCAGTGCTTAAAGTCTCCCGTAACTTGAGGGGGGTCCGTGGAAGGCGAGTCCGGGGATCACTTGCCTCGTCGCCAGTTGTTGTGTCCTTGATACGAAGAACTCAACTTTATTAGAGTATATATAACCAGCCCGTGTGGCCTGCGGATTACATGGTGGAGAGTCGCTCCAACGCTCGGCGGGGACGCGCGCGGTCTCGCGGGGCGCAGAGTCCGCAGGCGCGCGAGGCACGCGAAAACGAAACCTGACACGCGCCCGGTTCGGTGCTCTCCGGACGCGTGGTTCCATCTGGTGCAACCTGGGGGAACCCCAATATACGCGACTCCTCGGTGAGGACCGGGGCGCGAGAACTTGAATACACAACAGTCGCAGTATTTAATATGGCACTAAAACTAAGATACTGAAAGTGCTTGATGCATTGTCACCAATGTTCACCCAAAACACTCGAGTTTTTGTATGCGCCAGCGGGAAGTTCAGTTGCGCACATGTACACTTACAGAAATTATAAAACGGATAGTCTTGTATACAACAACAAATAACGAACAGTAGAGAACTTTTTACTAACAGAACTCGAGGCGAGCATTTGCGGCCTTCTCTTTAAGTGGAGAGTCCCAGGCCCCTTGTATTTTGGACGTAGTAAATGGCCGGTCGTCTAGATGTGACAGAATGTTCTTTACGAGTTCTCTTTCTGCATCGTAAGGTGCACATTCACATAATAAATGAGATAAAGTTTCCACACAATCACATTACGAACAGTTCGAATTGCGTGTTTTTCCGATTCGGTGCAGGAATTCCTGTGTGTAGGAAACGCACAGACGTAATCGGTGTACAACAGCCTCAGCTCGCTAGGGTAGTTTAACGTGACACACGGGATGTTAGGTCAGGATCCAGTAGATTTAGATGAAGGTAACGGTGTGCAGAGCTCTTCCAAAGACTTTGTCTTGCATTTCGGGCGTGGAGATTCATCAATGAAGTGACATCGTTTCTGGAGGGGTATTTCGACGTTGGGGATAAGGTATGGCCGGAAGTCGCAGCACCATCTGCCGCTTCATTTCCAGGTGTCTTGCAGTGTCCAGGAATCCACTGCTCAACAGAGTGTCTCCATTCAATACATTTCTGAAGGTGGCATAGAAGTTTGAAAACAATTTGTCCATTTTCACTTCGTTGTATAGGTGTGTGTAGTGTAGGGAACCCAGGGTCGTCCTCGTTGTCGGGCTCCGCAGGAGCCAGGCGCCGACCAGGACATCGGGAAGATGGGTCTCGGAAGCCGGGTGACTTTTCAACAGGAGTTTAATTTGCATTTGTACAGGTAACATACCAAAGCACGAAGGTCCCCTCTGGCAGAAGTTCGCTTATTTTATAGACCGCTTTATCGCGGGTAGCGCCATTTTGAGAGCGAGAGAAAAAAGGGGAAAAAGTTACCGGCGCTTTCCTCTCGCTGGTCCGTTAGAAAGAGTGAAAGTCCCGGATGAGAGGCTTCGCCGGGGTTGGGTGTCTGCATTGCCCGAACTTTGTTCGTGCTTTCCTCTCTGTTTTAAACTCCCAAACTTGATTAGAGCCACGGGCTTGGATGACGAAAGTCCCCCGGTTGTCGGGACACATTGCTCCGTTATAGACCTCTGCAGAAATCCCCTCCTGCGCGCTGCCATCTTTGTCTGCTGGGCTGTGGAACGCTTTCCAAGCATGCGCTGTTGATCTGCTGTGCGGTATATCGGACGCTGCGCATGCGTCCACAGCTCAGTGACTCAGCATTTTTTGCCCGGCCGCTTCGTTCGAGACTGCCGCTGGAAAGGTCTATACACCAACTCATGTTTACAAACAAACCGGAGCGCCCGGAGCGGCCCTAGCGGACGCCACCGGCGCCGCGCAAGCGCGATGGGGGTGTGGGCAAGAAACTCGCCGTCGCCGATAAACACACCATTGAAATGCGATGTTGTCGGCGTCAGTGTGAGTCCCCCTGCCCTTTTTCGCGTTCGAATTGTTGGTTCTACGTCTTCCAGGCGATGTCTGACTATCTTGAGCGGCGTCAGCGAAATTACCGAGGCTCGTTACACCGCAAAACTTCGCGTGAATAATGTGACATGTGGCGATTCATTCCGCGTGGACGCCGCAGATTGTACGCTAAAGCCTGATTCGCATGATGAGATTTCTTGGCGTTTTCAGTCGCGACGCCGCTCGGGCTGCAAAAGCGTGAACCGTAGCTGAGATGGTCGACGTCGATACTGAAAATTGCAAGCAGAATCGGACCAACTGAATTAGGCATAACAAGTCGCGGTGAGGGTCACTGGTAACAATGATCAAAATCTCCTTGTATCTACTGTTTTCATCGAGCCTGCATGGTTTCATTTGGAAACTGGCTGAGCATCACCGAAAAACACTAAATCAACGAATTGCAGAACGATAGAAGGCACGCACGTTATTTTACGGCTTTCTGAAAAAAAGACGCACAATTTCGACAGGTTCTTAGTCTTTTGAGGCCTGCACTTCTTATCGCAAGTACCGGGCCAACATTTGGTCTACGGACCGGCGTCGTCTAAGAGAGCAGACGACAAGCAGAAACGTTTGAAAGAGCAGACGACAGTTCGAACAATCAGGCGGCCGTTTGAACTTGAAGACGCACTGAACGTAGTCCGCAGATGGTCCGCACAACTTGACGGTTTACTGGCGTTCATGTTGGAACAAAACAAATAAATCTGATGACCACAAGTATCCGTGAATTCAACCCAAAGTGCTTCCCGCCCAAGCAATCGTTGTCCGACGGCGTCTGCTTTTCCCTTTTCACGGCACATATCCAGATTCTCGGACGAACCGAGCACGTGAAAACTGAGCTTCAAACCTTTCTCGACACTTTTTGTACAGCCCCAGTCGCGGCGTTTTGACGAGAAGGCAGGTTTTTGTCTGGTTCCTTTCAAAACAACGCAGGAATACACGTCTGGCATGGGGACTTCTGCCCACAGCCCCAGACCGGAAGTGCGACCGACGCGCCACCACCGCGCCGTGACGTCACAGAGATGAGTTCGTGTATAGGGTGCACGAATAACGACAGAAAGCGTCGAATAGTGTCCTAGGACCTATGTAGCTTGCACTAGGGAGCCTTCATGTGCGCTATGGAGGCACCCTAGCTTGCACAGACTACACATGACCCCGATCTCCGACCGCAGATTAGCCCGCGCCCCTTCTGCGGGTGGTTTCTGGCGACTCGAAGGACACACGTAGACAGGGGGGAAAGAATGTCAGAGGTAGCTTGTCCGGCCCCTTAGGCCGAGCAAGAAGGAGCGGCCGTAAACCGGGATTAGAGCGGCTGGCTCGGTGGTCTCCAAGGCTGGGAACGGGTAAGGACGAACGTTCCTAAACGTTCCCATCTGCAGGCTTCAGGAACATGTTTCCGCCGCTCTGCTGCGGAAACATGTAGGCGGCACCCTAGGCTTGTCTGGCTCGCTGAGCTGGCAGCGAACGGATTACCATGGAGAAGAGATTTGGCCGAAGTGGTCGGTTCATTGCAGCAGATGCTTTGGGGTGCCGGTTTAGAATCTGTAAACACCGTCCAAGCCTGAGGTGTTGCTGAAGTCCTAGAAGTTCAGCCGCTGTTGAAGATGTCTTGTGGCTTAGTTTGAAGTTTCTCGTTGATGGAATCACAATGCTTGCGGTAGAATTGTTTTTGACACAGGATCCGTCCGTATATATGTGAGTTTTTGACGCGTGTATACAGGCAATGGTGGATAAAGTGAGTTGCGTATTGTTCGTTTGCTTATCTTATGTGAGTATTTGTCCATTCTTCGACGGGTAAACGCAATAGCTGCTGATTTGTCAATGGAAATGTCGAGTCCACGGGTATGAAGACAATTTGTCAGTTTCTTTAGTGCAGACTCGTGCTGTCACTTCGTTGCATGCTCTGAGACCAAAACGCGCGCCCGTAGCGGTATCGGGCCCTTGAAAACGATCTACTAAATCTCCTTATTATCGGAGGACATCTGTGTCGCGCACGGGATCCGGCAAGGTAACTGCGGCTGCAATGCCTTCAAACTCCATCGCTTTCCAAATGACCAAAGCCTGCGGCGGCAGTGGGTTGCGTCGGTAAACAGAAAATACTCTCTCCCCGAGAGCAGGGCCGGATTAAGGTACGGGCTAAGGGGGCTGCAGCCCAGGGCCCCCGACTCTCTGGGGGCCCCCATGACGGAAGGTTAATTGACGCAGCTCGTAGAAAAAAAAAAAAAAAGAAAAAAAAAACGAAGCTTAAAAATATTTTGGAAATCGATGTTGCTTTGCCGCAGCATTCGAGAAGAGGGATATACAAACATAATGGCGACGTCAGTGAGGCCAAACACTCCTATCCCTGTACAAAGCCGGCCCTTTGCGTGGGTGGCCGGCCCCTTGGGTGCTTGTCCGCTTTCTTTTGAAAGCGGCTTCGAGCAAACGAAGAAAACACGCGAGGGGCCCCACGATCTGGGGTTTTTCGCTCCTCTTTTTTTTTTTTTCTTTTTTTTTTTTTTTGTCAGGAAGGGAAATGTCATAAACACCTCCCCCTTCCCCCTACTCGGGCTCGTGTCTCGTGCGCGCAAACACGTGTTTTTGAGCAGCGCTTACACTTTGAAAGTGCGGCCTTCGACGCTGCTGGGGAAGGGAACGAAGCTGCATGCCGCCTCCGCGGTGGTCTTGCCGGAGTGCTCGCTCCCTAGTTGAAACCAGACGGGAATGGTAATTTTTTTGTATTTTGAGGCTACTTTCTATTGATTAAAAAATAAAGGAAACTGCAGTATTTCCCAGGTTCATTGCCTTAACCAGACATCATTATCATCATTGTCGCCATCATCATCATCATTAGGGCCCCTGAAGCGTTCAGAGATCGCTAGGCGCATGCGCCGACTCTGGGAGAGGGGAGGAAAGGGAAAGGCGCCATTTTTGGAGGCTCTCTCGTCCGCTCGGTCGCTCGGACAGTGCTTAGTTAGGCTCGACTCCTCCGCTTTTCTTGCGGCTAGGCTTCATAGTCGTCATGCCTCACCACCATGCAGCTATAGGTTGCACACATAACAGCAAAAATGGTTCAAACGCAAGATTTTATAGAGTTTCAGCAGCCTTTTGCGGGTGGTGCACGAAAGCACCCGATGTCAAACACCCCGCCCTTTTTGCCCTGCTTTCAAAAGCCTAGGACGCGAATCTTCCGTGTTGGGTGGCTGGGTCATCAGTGCGATGGCGGGACATTCTTCTTTTAACTAAAATACAGTAAATGTGAACATGATGGCAAACCTGAAACTGGTTAGGAAAACGAAAACGTAAAAAGAGACAGAAAAAGAACAGGCAACGTCTCTTGAGACGTTGCCTGTTCTTCCTTTGCGTTTTCATTTTGCTACCCCGGTCTCAGGTTTAATAACTGAAAACAAGTGTGTTGATGAATAGATACGAATACATGAAGGGATAAAACATCAAAGAAGCACTTCTTGAAAGAAGTCCTGTTTCCGCCCTGTCCTCAATGTTCTCTCCTTCCATGTATTCAAGTTTGCCATCATGTTCGACTTACACCAGCTCGCCTGCACTCTGACTAGATTTCCGTTAACAGTGAATTTGCACACGCGGTTGTGTGACGTAATCATGCCATGGCCGGTTCTCAAGTAAAGTATAACAAGATAAAGCTTTCCGTTCTTCAAGCGTGCGCTATACACATTCGCGTCTTGCCACGTTGAAAAGTGAAGAGAAAACACAAAAGATATCAGTCACTGGCACAGCATTTAAAGCGTGCGAAACGAATTTATGCCTTACGGAGACAGAACCACGATAGAATGCCTTGGCAACCAACCGTAAACTCCCCTGTTTGCTAGACCCACTTTGTCGAAGGTTCGTAAACGTGCCGAATTCGAAGAGAGATTGTTTCTAACATACCCTTCCTTACCTTTTGACGGTGCAGGCAAGCCTTAGCAATATCAAGACCGCCCGGATTTCACACCGTCCGAGTTTGTTTACACATTCCCGAATACGGCGATATTTCGCGCGGTACACGGGACGGCGAAGTGACGGACGCAATAAGCTTCAATAACTTAATTAAGCGATCAAGGAAAGCAAAATCAGCTGTTTGTAGTGGCCTGGCCTCATAAATGGAGCTCACAAGCTCCGCAAAAGGCGAATGGTTGAGTCGGTATCAAAACTGGTCACCATTACTTTTCTCACATAACACTCTGCGACTCTGCCTTGAAAGCAGACTCCTTCTTTAGCTGCTTGAAAAGACGCGACACCGAAGTGACGATTAAGTGACTCCGAGTCGATGGTGAACCGATGCGACGTCGGCGGTCGTTCCATCCTTGAAGGTATAAAAACGAACGAGATCCTCTGTATCATAAACAGTGACTTTTGTTAATCCTCCAGGGGCCCTAATCTGGACACTTGGCGAAAAAAAAAAAATCGGCGGCTGCGATTGGCCGGTGTCGCACTTGACTTTGGCACCTGCCAATCACAGCTGCCGCATTTCTCGCCGACTTTTTCGCCAAGTGTTCAGATCAGGGCCCCAGGTCGTCTTCAGCCATTTCGAAGAAAATATGCACGCGAAACGAGGACAGAAATACACGTTCAGAATGGTGAAAGACGGAACAGCGCCACCAGAGAACACACGCAAAGACATGAACCGGGAGACACGCCAGGCCTGGCGCGGACGACGGAGAGACGGTCCCGGAGCCCCCAAAAGTGTTTCGAGCAATTCCCGCGAGGGCGCGCCACGATCGGCGCCAAACCATGAAGGTCAATTAGCCCAGGGCCCCGAAGTGCCTTAATCCGGCTCTGCCCGACGCCATGCTCTCGAACTTGCCCGGAACATTCCGTGAATAGAGCGCGCACCGAACTTACCACTGCACCGTCGATAAACATGGGCTACGCTCGAAAAGTGCGCAAGGTCGGTGCAAATTTTCTCCTGAGTATCGCTATTTCAGTTTGTAACTTTTCGTAACTTAATTTAATAACGTTAACAACGTTGAATCATTGATTGATTCGCTCCGGTAGTGGGCCGATCTCGACTTCGCTGTTTTTAGGACACACTTGTCGACACGGGATCTTCAATTTAAACTTTGATACACATCGGCAAGCCGCAGGGAGCTGTCTTCGATCGTTCCCTGCAATGATCTTAATTCACGCGCCCTTGTTCACATTGTATTTTACTGCTGTGGACGACACGAAGCGCCAAAAATATTCTCGGTTTCCTGCATCTAAAACGACAAAAAAAAAACCTGAAGGGAAATTTAATCGCAGTACACTGATACAATATTTTGGGTTCTGACATGCAATTTCTATCGGTGGCGCGTTCAATGCCGCACTTCTCGGCACCGCTGCACTGGCATATGCCATAACGCGGGGCAAGAAACGTTCCCAATGAGTTGAAAACGCCATCCGCGACACTCAAGACGCGCCTTAAAGAGGCCCTGCAAGGACTTTTTTACTGGTTTTTAATTTGCACCGAACCTGAGCGCACTGAACGTAGTCACTAAATGAAACTTTTCTTTTCTCGAAATTCGCTTTACTTTAAAAGTTGTAGGCAAATTAAAATTACAAAAACAAGCAAAAAATAACCTCCCTCATGACGTCCCTGGTTGCTTGAGTGGCCGTGAACTAGAGGAGGGGTAGTTAGTGAGCTCATCGAGTACTCACGGCTGCCGCACTGCCGCACACACCCAACGCGGGAGCAGCGCCCCGAAGAGGACTTTCGCCAACATTTCTAACCACCCAGCAGGGCCGCGGAACCTGACGTTTGCTATATGGCGCTACAGTATTCGAAATGGTGCTACCCACGATAAAACTGTCTATAACCAGCCATGTATTGAACCATGGTTAAAGGGACACTGACAGGGTATTTATGCTCGCCGAGGTTTTTAGTTGTACATGACATATGAGAGCCCAGCTACCCAGAACACAATTTGCGGCTCGAAATTCTGTTTCTTTCCGCCCGAAAACCGCCGATCAAGAACTGGCCGGTTCGAGTCTCGCTCACTCTCTTTTCCGTGGTCACGTTTCGACGCGACCACCAAATTTAATCAAAGTCGTTGGTCACTGCAGGCGCACACTCAATATTAAAAATAGAAAAAAAATATGAAACCCATTTTTTGTGGCTTCTAAAAAGCTGAAAATACGTTGATTGAAAAAAAAAAGTTCCACAGAGAACCGGAAGCATTCTGTGCGTGCGTCGTTTCGCGTATCAAAGGGATTCGCGGGGACGGCGATGGCAGCAGACGACGGGCGTGGGACCTCTACTTCAGAACTGTCGCTCGCGGTACCGGTGAATTCTGTCTGCCTTTAAAAGAGAAATTTGGGACTGATCAAAAGAATTGGTATTCATCCCGTACAACACGCCCGACCACCAAGCCGATTTGCACGAAGACGTCGCCGAGTCGTCGCTCCCTTCTCGTGGCTGAAGACATCGCTCGCGCAAACGTCAAGCACGACGTGTCTACTTCGAGTTGAATATGCACGCGTACGATTTCTTTACTAGGTGCGAATTTCGCCAATGCGTGGTGCTTTCCAACTTCGACCCGGGAGTGCTTTTGCTGTAGGAAAATCGACAGCAAACTTTCCAACTTACAGTTTATCAGCTGTATTACTAAGAAAAGAGAACCCCCCAGCAGCGCAGTCGGAAAGACGTCCGCTTCACACGCGGCAGGACCTGGTTCGAACCCCAGTGAAAGGGTAGTTTTTTTTTGTTTTTTTTTTTTTCAAACATTTTGCGATGTTTACGTTTGTTGTGGACGAAACGTCGCTTAATCAAATGGTATGGGATTTCCTTTTTTACGCCTGCGAACTCAATGTGATCACTTTCCACAAAATGCAAGGAGCATATAAATCCGGTAGCGTCCGCTTTTCGAGGTGCCCTTAAACGTTCTACAGGAATTGCAGCCAGCCATTGGTCCCGACACTGTTGATCTTTCGGAAACCCTGTCGCACAATGCCACTTTTTTTCGGACGCAGGACATGTGAGCCAGCTCTTCACGCAACATCTTGGGTGTATTCTTTTCGGAGCCGATCATAGAGGGCACTCACTACTCATCTCCAACTCCTCAATTTACAAAACAACTCATCTTGGAGTACAGAACAGCGAGCGGAACAAACATAACTGCAAAAGAATCGCACGGCAGCAGTTCCCGCTACGCGGCCTCGCATGTCGTCTGCTACGCAGAGGAAAAAAAAAAAAAAAAAGCGCACGGTCGGGTGTAGCCACGTGACTTCCGCCCCTCTCCACTTCTCCGACCTCCGCGTGCGGGTTTCGGTTTCGGTTTCGGGCAGTTGCGTCTTTTGCCTTTATTAAAAAAATACGCTACTCTGTTGCAAAATATGAATTTGGTAGTCCTCCGACACCATAACGAAGCACCTGACAGAAAATGAAAAAAAAAAAATTATGGGGGGTGTCAGTGTCCCTATAAAAGCGCTAAAAATATGTACACAAGATAAAAGACACGGGCATGTTTGTCTTCTATCTTGTGTACGTCTTTTTAGCGCTTTTAACCATGATTCAATACAGTTAACACCAACTAGCCCAACAACAAGTTCTTTTATAACCAGCCAATCCTGTGTGCCCGCCGTTGCTATGCGTCCTATCGCCTAGCCTCTTGAAATAAGCGGCCGGCTGCGGATGAGCGCTTTGGACGACCTCGGAAGCTCCTGCCGCCTTTGCAGACGCGTGTGGGCGCGGTTCCGTTCTTGACGCGCAATCGTCTTGCCATGTCACCGGGCCGTAAGCGCACGGTGTCGTCGCATCTGTATGCACAACGAAATGGCTCTGTCGTCCTACTTGCACACGTGATCAGCTTGCACCAGGGAGGAGAGGAGTTTCTGGAATGTTCACCTCGCAAAAAAGTGCCGAGGCGCTGCATTCACCGTGCTTTGTTATATCGGTGGCCGAGTGGGCTAGCAGACACCAGCTTGGAGCACGGGGAGCGAAAGCTTGCGCTCCAGAACCCAGGAATCCTGGGTTCAATCCCCACCCCTGCCTCGATCTGGATGAGCATCGTACCGGCGTGCGGTCGTGTATCACTGTACTGCGTGGTGCATGTTAAAGACCCCAGGCGTAGCGGTTGTACCGCACTGGCTAGATTGCTCATCTACAGCTGAGAGACAAGTCGCCCGTTGAGGCAGAATAAATTCAGACTGTATAAAGTTATAAACTATACACGTGCACACGCACCCTAATTTTTATATATAATCGCTGAAGGAAATGCTCACGCATTCGAGAACCATCGTGGCGGCAGCAACAATTTCGGCCCATTTTGTTGGGTATTTTTTTTTTTTTATGATTAGCGCGGACACCGGTTAGACGAGTGCAGCGCGTTCGGTACACCTCGTTTTCAATCAAAGCGTCGCTCAGCGACAGGCTCGGGCCCACTTGTTGAGTTTGCGTCATCTGTGTGTGATGGTTACGTGAAAGTAGAGAAGGCCAAGTTCCTTTCTTTTTCGTCTTTGTTTTTGGTGTGTCGAATAACCACCCAGCTCACCTGCCTACAAAAATGTTTTAATGTCTGAGTCATGATTTTTCTGGGTGGTGTTGTTTGCATCAACGCGGAGAAAGGAGTCAGGTGATGGTGGGTTCGGCAAGCGCGTCGCTCCCCCATGGGTGGATTTAGGAAGGGGAGGGGGGGAGGGGTAAGGGAAAGAATTGATACACACTAGCAAAAGTAGTTCTTGGTGACATAGCAAATGTTTGGGGGGGGAGGGGGTGTATAGATCTGGGCAACGTTTCGGGCGTAACCTGATTGAGCCTCGCATTACTTATGGCATGTTGGTTGAGCTTTTCTTTCTGTGTGGATGCCCGAAATCGGCCACATTCAGTTGGGTTGTGTGTATGTTTATACAGCCTAGAACTGGTCTGCCTCAACGGGCGACGAATCTCCCAGCTGTAGATGAGAAATTTAGCCAGTGCAATACAACCGCTCACAACACTTCCATTTTTTTATTTTTTTTATTATTTTTTCAACGCGTAAATTGGAGTTATTTGGTTCACGCACTTAGTTTTGACCTGTGGTTTGACGGCGTTCGAATCTTTTGTTGTTTCTTTGTATTTTCCCCGTGATTTCGCGTTCCGCAACAGAGCAGGCATGCTTCTGCATGCGTGACAGTTTGAGACGCTCAAGTTTGTACTACCCAAAACAAGTCCTAACAAGTCCCATTTCGCATCGCCCCCTGGGCAACGCAGGAGGCCCGTACTCCTCCTCCCTTTCCTTCCCCCCTCCCGCTCTGCTTCACGGTATTTAGCGGCAAATGTGTGTTGCAAAGATGCAAAGTTTCGAAAGATCAGTTCATGAGTTCGTGGAGAGATCTCTCCGCGAAACAATAAACCGACCTCACCAGCCTGTTACGTTGCGCCATCGCTGTTGGTAACTTGGTATGCACCAATCCTGGCAATGGCGACAATAGCCGAAACTTATTTGGAACTCGGCGCGTG
Organism: Ixodes persulcatus; assembly: GCA_013358835.2. NCBI lineage: Eukaryota > Metazoa > Arthropoda > Arachnida > Ixodida > Ixodidae > Ixodes > Ixodes persulcatus. The sequence continues at coordinate 40,886 of JABSTQ010009937.1, forward strand.
TCCTGTGCTTTGCCAACCTCAGCGTGTGGCTATGATCAACATTGGCGGCATATCTCCAGATCACGTGGCCGCTTGTTCTGGATACGAGTTGAGGGGGTGAACGCTGCTCGTTCTTTCTTATTTTTATTTTCTGTGACGTTTATTGCGTGGGGAAAAAAATGAATATGTGTTTCATGGTCATAAACGTCAGGGATTCATTCTAAGCTGTATTCACGCAAAGTACAAAAATTGTTGCACCACGTCCCTTTAAGATTTCCCCGATATGCCCCCCCCCCCCCCCCCCCCCTTTTTCGTTGTACATTTGATTTCCCTGCGCCACCATACCGCTATTCGCTGAGATCGATTGCGTGAGAAGCAAAGCATCCAGCGCTGTGCAGGAAAGCCACTGCTACGATCGCTCCGCCGACGTTGCACGCGCCCCGGCGTATGTTCCCCTGCTTCCACCTCCTTTTGTTTTCCAAGCGCGGTGCCACCATTCGCCGAATTCAGTCACGTGACGAGTAAAGTATTCAGGGCCATGCAGGAAAGCCGGCTTTAAGACCACCCCCCGAGGCTGAATGCACAACTCTGCTACAGTAGATAGCTATATACAAGAACTCTACCAAAACGAATGCTTCTTCGAGACGAACACCCAAAGCAGATCCAGCAAATCCGAGCATATGTGGTACGATATGCGAGTAGCAGGGTCAACCACCAGACAATGTTTCCTTTTTGTAGCGCGAGCTACACTGGCCGAGGTTGAGCAGTTTCGCGTGGCTCGCATAATGAGCCGTGCTCCGTGCTGCGCATGCGCGAGGAGCAGTGACGTCACACAGCGCACAGCTGGAGCGCCGGAGCCACCGCCGCCGCGCCCTAGGCTCTGCCGCGCCCGCCTCCCCGGTCTGCGCATTCCAGAGGAGTGACGTCATAGCCGCGGCAGACGCACTGGCGCTGCCGCGTGCCCAGCTGTGCGCCTCCGTTGCGCAATAGCCAAGTCTGACGCTGCACCGGAGCCGCTTGATAGCGCCTCTCATTTTGTGCGCATAAGCTCATGCTACGAAAACGTCAGGCTTTGCGATGTGCAAAAGCCTCGCGTTTTCATCTCGTGAGGCGCGCGTGCCGGGGAAAAATCCCCGGGATTTCTCCCTCGTGTGAATACCCCTTGAGGGGCTAGCCATGTCCGTATGTCCGTCCGCCGTAGGCCGGCGTCGGGTGCTCGTGCTTCTGCTCGTGAGATCACGTGCTCACGAGCACGTGAGCACATGCTCACGTGCTCGTGTAGGGCAAAAAACAATTGGAAAAAAAAAGATGAAAAAAAAATTATGAAAAAAGAAAAAGAAAAAAAAGAGTACGGGGTTCTGAGATGCCATCCCATCTGTCTGCTTAAAAAAAAAAAGAAAAAGAAGAAAACCACACATTCTCCTACTGCCATGAATGAAAAGGACCGAAAAGCTCGGCATGCAGCGCCTCAGCGTCTACGTAGACAGCAAGCTGCTCCGGAGACCAGGGCGCGAGAAGCTGCTGCACAGCGTCAAAAACGCCAAGCGGACCCGGAGTTGAGAGCTCGGGAAGCGGCGGCAAAGCGTCAACGCCGACAGCAAGCAGCAATACCTATGACCAAAATCAGTATCATCAGCACCACCCGAGCTTCGCCCCAATCAACATCATTCACCACGTGGAGATGCGGTCATTTTTCTCCGATAAGAAATTCCAAGTTTTTGTTTTTTCAATTTTTTTTAAATGCCTAGGTATTCATTAAATTTGAGTATGATGAATGCATCACCTAAACATATTATGGAAGTTTTATTTCACTCTTTTCATTGGCTTATTTTTGTTTTATGCCCGATAGCACTCGACAACACAAGGTAGATAAGGTGCTCCTAGAGCTGCTAAATGAACTACGCTGTTGGCTGGTCTTTCAAATGTCTACCTGTTTTGTCGTCTGCTCAAAACCAATGTTGATACAAGTGAAAAACTGCCGAAACAACTGCCAGGGCCGAAAAATCGCTTTAGAACCTTCCCGTGTTCAGCCCTCAGGGAACAATAGTTGTCAGTAGAGTTCCGTCCAGAGGGAACTACTACCGTGGCTAAAGTTCCCTCCACAAGGGCGTACAAAGTGTCAATGTTCCCATTTTAACAACAGTGGCCCGTAGACCAAACATTGACCCGGTAATTGCGATAAGTGCAGGACTCGAGACTTTTTTTAAGTTTCCGGATTGTTCGATGCAAGTAGGCTCGGTGAAAACAGTAGATACAAGGAGGTGTTGACCATTGTTAGCAGTAGCCATCACCCACTTGTTATGCCCGATTCACTCGGTCCTACCCTTCCTGCGATTTTCAATACAGACGTCGAGCATCACAGCTACCGTCCACGCTTCTGCAGTTCGAGCGACGTCGCGACTGAAAATAGCGAGCAGAATCTCATCGTGTGAATCGGGCTTCAGTGTCCATTCTGCGGCTTTCGCGCAAAATGAATCACCTCACGTCACATTATTTGCGCAAAGTTTTGCGGTGTAACAAGCCTCGTTAATCTCGCTCAGGCCACTGTAGTTGGAGACAACTCAAGAAGGTAGGGCGAGGGAAAGGTGGGAGAGGAGGAAATGGATGCAACGCTGGCAAGGAGGAAGCCCCCTCCCCTCACCAGCATTGCGTCCACTTCCTCCACTCCCACCTTTATTTCCCTCGCCCTACCTTCGTAACCTGCAACATACTATAAAGTAGTAAGACATTGGTAGGAAGACGTAGAATCCACAACTTCAACGTGAAAAAGAACAGACTCAAATTGACGCCGACAACATCAGACTCCAATAGTTTGTTCAGGCAGGACGCGGCGCTTCTTGCCCGCACCCCATCGCGCATGTGTGGCGCCGGTGGCGTGACACTGGAGGCGGTCCGGACACGAGTTGGTGTATACACCTTGCAAAGGCGCATGACGCCGACACCTCACCGGACGACGTGGTCGAAGTGTCGCCGCTCCAACGAAGACGAAGGGACACGGACGATGGGACGAAATGACTGCATAAACTTTACTTCTCTCGAATGACTGGGGTGTGCAATTCTTATGGTACAAAAACAGGGTGGTGATGGCCTATGTACACTTTCATACACTCGCACGATAAAACAGCTGCAATAACTTATGGCACGGCAGCTATACTCTATTCCCAAAAGGCACTTCATTTCTGCTATCGAGAAGCCACTGGAAGGGGAGCGGAGACAATGCGGGCCAGGTCGCTGCAGCTTAAGAAACGCGGGGTGCGGCAAGTCCTGTGCGTCTTTTTATGGCCCCTCGGCCAACGGGAGTGCGGAAAAACGAATCGCAAAGCAAGACGCACAAACAGCCACACCCCGCATTTCCCAAGCTGTCGGTGACGAGTCTTCGTAGCGCACAGAGTCCAGAAATAGTCTAGCAAGAGGTCGTCTAGAGTTAAGCCGGAATCGGTATTGTTTAGCACGACATACGACGTGGTATGCATTTGGCCACGGCGCTCAAAAACAAAGACCAAGAAAGGGCATTGAGAAGCAAGACTATGGCGTTTTATGCGCGTGCATCTTCTTCACACTTCCTTTTTGAACGCCCTGGAAACTTGGTTCCTCGATCCCGCTGAAACGCACAAACAAAAATGCGGATCGCTTCGATCCCACACCCTGCTCGGGAATATACTCTCCGTTTCACCTTGCGACGCAGCAAGGAGGACGCTACGAGGCTTCTGGCTAACCGACTGCCGCGCGAGTGTCGCGTGGCCTTCGGGACGAACACAGCAATCTGCGGGGTGCATGGTACGTCCAAAGCGCTGGCCAGACTTTGATGGCTCGAAGCATCTGCTGCAGCCCGTTGTAAGGTGAAACCAGAGACGGGCAGGCCCGAGCCCACAACAGATGGTGAGAGAGGGTTTTTCAACATTGTTTTTGTTTGTTGCAGTTCTTTTTGTTGCTTCGTGGCTCCCTCCAGTGGTTCTTTCAATAATCTCTCTCTCAAAAAAAAAACAAAAAACATAATACAATAGGCTAGGGTATAAAACCAACTTGGAATGCAAGAAACGGTCGGAAGCGAGGAAAGGACTCTCTCGCGGCGAAAATTCGAATGCGGCGCCTCGATTTTTCCGACTTGCCCCCCGCAACGCTGTTAAGTTACGCGCAGAAGAGACAACAAAAATTTAAAAAAGGAAGAAGGCAGCTGCACAGCTGCCAGCAACCGCAGGTACTCCAAGATGATGTGAAACAATGAAAAAGGAAAGAGGAAAAAAAAAAGAAAAAGAAAACAAGGAACAAATGGGAATGAAAACGATGATCGTGTGTGGGTCAGAAAAAATGCCTCCCCCCCTCCCCCCCACCCTCCAGTTCAGAAGTTTGTGACGCTATGACTCCGGTTGACTTTTTTGCCGATGAGTCGATGGAGCCGTTCGTCGCGTAACGTCGTCTTCGTTGCCGTGACGATGCTTGGCAGTCCTTGAAGGCACATCGATGCCTCTTCCAGCTTCCTACGAATCAAAAAAAAAAAGAAAGAAAACACCGTCAATCGGGTTGTGTCTAAAGTTACTGACGTCTCCTCCCGACCCGACCGCCGAATTACTGTACTAAGTCAAACCGAGCTGCCGAAGAAGCAATTTGTAGAAAGACCTCAAAGTCAGAAAGCTCAAACTCAAAAGAAATCTGCTGAATAGCAGAACGTAGAACCACTATACAAGCTACGCTTCAGGGTAGCGACACTCCAGTCATCTTGGGGCTCAAAATCATTGTTGCCAGTTGTCTAAAGCCCTATCTGAAATCGCAAGAAAATGTTTTCAGTCCTCCGAAACTGTTAAGAGCAGTCCGCGACGGAACAAAGCGATATCGCCCGAGCTTCCTGACGTCGTATGTAAAGTTCAGGAGGTCACACTTTCTAACCGCAACAATTGCCAATTGCGCCCGCTCAACACTGGGCACCCACAGGAAACTGGGGAGTAGAGTGACGGTACCCTAAGCGTAGCATATTTAGTGGCTCTAGTGAAACTTCTCGTGCAGGACTCATTCGTAAGGCAGCAATCTCCCCAGGACTGAACGCTCTCAGAAGTCCATCACATGTGACACGATTCGAAATGTCGTTGCGAAAACAAAGTCTTCGGGCAAACCTCGTTCAAATAAACATAGTGTCTCGAAAGATGGCCGACACCTCCTCAAATCGAAAGCCAAATGGGACTAAGCTAACTTCTGGCGTGCAACCCCCAAAAAAATTATACATCCGACCACCAGCAGCCCTGGACTGCTCGGTCGGAAAAGCACTTGGCTCACGACCTCGAGGTGGCGAGTTAAAATACTGCCGGGGGTCCGAAGTCTTTTTATATGGTTCCCTATGGGCGTAACCCTTTTCGGTGTCAATTTTTCGTTACAGCCGACTGTTACAGTCGGTCAATAAAGCCGGCCGTTACAGCCGAGTGTTACCGAACTCTAGGAAAATTTACTGATAAAACATGTTTTGCGTTAAAGAAGCTGTGCAACGATTTTAACGCTGAAAGAATTGGCATCTTCTACTTTTGGCATTGTTCACCTTGTCACAAATGACAGAAAACACACCTCCTTTCATCGAAATGTTGCGATTCCGCCGCGTAATAGCGAGGCAAAAATTAGAATATTCCCCGACCTGCAGCCTGCGAGCGGCGGCCATGAGAAACATGCGGCATGACGTCAATGGGGGTCTTGTAGAAAGATAGCAACTTGTGCGAATACCTGCTCGATAAAAGGTAACTTTTCTATAAATCTTGTCGTTCCAACATAAATATAAATGTGTCAAAAACCTGGTATCATCGACAAAACTTTTATTATACGGAGTTTTAGTGGCGCCATCTACCCTAGGTCCACAAAACCGTCAGCTCTATCTGCTACCGCGAACAGCCGCCAGAAGCCGGAGGGGGAGGGGGACTGAGCCGGACGGGTATGGCCGGACCCGGATGAGACTTTCCTCCTTTCACCATATTGTTCGCGCTGCGCCCGCCAGCACGTGGTCACGCGGTCGCGAGCGGATGAGTTCTCGCTACTCACTGATGGCTCTAGAGAGAGAACTTTACCGGAACCCCGCGCCTACCCCATCAACGTCACTGCGCACGTGACCCGGAAGACGATGTACGAGTAGAGAGGTGGCAAAAACCTGGATCTTTTTCTTTTTTTTAAAATAAAAACTAGGGTATCCAGGCAAAATCTGTTTTCTGTAGTTCACTTCAGAAGTGTCAGGCATCAACTTCCACAATTATTTAAGCAAAGCCCTGAAATTGTTGCACAGCTTTTTTAAAGAGCCAAGAAGTGCCCAACTTGGTTCTTCATCCATTCGTGCCAATATCAGCTGCCCTAGACCAGGGATGTGCAAAGTAGGGGGTCTTGAGATCACAAGTGGGGACTTGCAAGGGGGGGAGGGGGCTTTCAGGAAGCCGAGTCATTGTTAAGTACAATAGGAGTGGATGGGGACGGGGGTCGCCAGACGGTGTTGGGGTATTTTAGGGATCTTGAGCCTGAAAAATTTGCGCACCCTTACCCTAGATCACGCCACAAACATCATAATAGTTGAAAGGCGAAGGAAGGACCTGGTTTTTATTCGGCTGCCTTCTAAGTTGTAAAAGGGATGGACGCTATCGCTGTCTAAAGTCGTACGATCTACCCCGTGTAAGAAATCACCCGAACCCAGACAACACAATTTCTAGGGGTGGGCTATCTTTCGGTGCTTTCTGAAAAAGACGAAATTGGCAGAGACCAGGGGTGGGCTATCTCTTGGCACGAACCATCTTTCAGTATATTACAGCAGTTACCAACCAAGCACAGAGAGCCGCGGAGTAGCAAGGGATGAGTCAAACACTACTCTTTCCGTACGACAGCACAGTACATTCTGCGAAGATGCAAGCTCGAGACGAAGTTGAGAGGCTCAGTTCGTACCTTGAGAGCAGTTCGTTCTTGAAGCGCTCCGCGTTGAGCTCCTTGCGGAGCTGGGCACGCGACTTCCGGCCGTGAGGGACCAACGCCGGGTGATGCAGCAGGGAGCACGCCGACTGGACGCTTCTCCGCTGCCTTTTGGGTCATCTCCTGCACACACACACAAACTCACCCAATCAATCAATCAATCCTGCACGCACACGGGGGACAGAAAAGGCAGCTCACGTGAGACTGTCACCAGACGTGTTATGGAAACACTCAAAGCAGCAGTTCTAATCGCAATAGTGTGAATGGGTTCGGTGCCCCCCCCCCCCCCCCCCTTCGTTTTAAAGGCGGACCTGCAAAATATTTTTCAACCAGGGTAAGAACTTTTCTCGTCAATCTTCCCAGTTCCCCCTTTCCCACTCTTAACTTGACGGCAGGCGGAGGGGGGAATTCCTTTGGTTGCTCTATCTTGTGGCTGGATGAGCCAGGATAAGCCCCAATGGCCCCAGCCCCAGCAACAAAAGGAGTGTCCTCCCTTGCTGTTAAGATAGCAGTGAGAGAGGGGGAAATGGGAAGAATGGCTAGAAGGATTTTTCACGCTGGTTGAAAAATATTTTGCGGGTCGGCCTTTAACAATAACTCCCCTTTCCGAGGCCCCCGCGACTCCCAGTGTGCGCATCTCTGAACTAGATCTCTATATGCGGACCACCTACAGTCATGGACAAAGTAAGCTAGAACACAGGAGACTCGTTTGGTTCCTTATGTTTTCGTGTTGGCTCGACCAAGTGACGGTATGTAGCGCGTGTGTAGACGTCTGCAGGCGAGGTGCCTGGGCGCCGCCACCTTGCTGCTGGCGTGAGTAGACCGTCCGATAGTTTAGCCTCACCAAAGGTGCGCCCACATTTGCCAGACTGGCGCCCCAACCATTCCACCCACTGTGGCCAAACAAAGCTGTGGCTGCTTGCAAACGTCTACAAGCGGTGCTAAGGAGACAAAAGCAAAAGCAAAATAGGCACGAGGGTGTTGACAGCTGGAGGTTGGTCCGCCCTAGAAATGTGGCGACGCTGGTTCCTGTCGTAAGTTAGGAAGTTTGTCATTGAAGTATGAATGACCGCTAACCTGGGACCTGTAATGAGCAGCACATAGCAGTGATTACACGAATGGACGCCAGCGCTCCAAGACTAATCCAGGTCCAAACGTACAGGGGCAAGGATAGAACCCGAGATTCCTGGGTTCTATGGCGCAAGCTATCGCTCCACGTGCCCTGAGCTGCGATGACATAGCTCACTGGACCACCGAACACGGAACACCCCAATCGTGAACGAAGCACATGTAAAATCCCTCCGACTGAAGAACCTTCTTTTTAAAGCCACCAGGTGGAACCAACGAGCGAGACGAGACTGGTGGCCTAAGTCAGAAGAAGGATGACTCTTTCTCTTCCTAGCTCTTTGTAGGGTGCAAAGTGTGCAGGCACCTGGTTAGAAAGAGGCACTTCCACCACATGAATTGTAATTTTTAGACTGAGGTTAACCATCAAAATTAAAAGCATTGGCTAGGTGGCGCAAGGTGCTACACGATTGAAAGGGTTCAGTCGTAACCATCCATCCGCTGCTGTAGCGCTTTCCGGTTTCTTTCAACCACAACCTACGGTGTACTCAAAAACCCGACTGTGGCAAGTTAACGCGACAAGAATGAAACTGTGTGAAGGAGCTTCGAAACAAGCGCCCAGGAAACGAGTGCAAGAAAATATTAAGACATCACTGTTAGAAGGTTGTTGAGATAAAATCAACACTGCGTCGCTTAACAGCAATATTCGCTGCTGAACTCCGCAAAGAAAGCTGCTACAAAACGCGCAGCTAGGTAAAAATTGCAAACAGTTGTTGAGCCGTGAGAGTTCAAGCATTTTTTATGGCAAAACGTGTTCCCGGTAAAGACTCGCAAAAACTCACGAGCAGCAGGTTGTTGAACTCGGGCGAGCAGTGGTCTAGGTAGGGAAGTCGTCCCTTGCGTATGTTCGTCCACTCTTGCCCGTTCTTGGGCAGAGGACCCCCTCCAGCCTGGAGGGAGAGAGAGAGGCGCATTAGTCCAAGCTGCACACGAGATACGCGCAATGCGGTCTACGAAGACCATCAAAAGAAGCAAACTCTAGCATGTGTCCTAACCACGAAAAGAGCCCTCGCCGATGCTAGAAAAAGAGACATCCGTTATGCAGATTTTTACCATTTATACTGAATAGAATAATATAAGTTGCGACAAGCTGAGACAATCAGTAGGGCCGAACGCACGCGCTACATGTAAACAAGCATTCCATAAAATTCTAAAAGGGCGCCCACACCCGGCCCACCACCCTCCCTTTGTTGCCCAAATATCTATCTCAGTCACTCCGCCGATACATCGCCCACCCTCCATAAATAGCGATTCCCGGAAATAAAAAACGCACAAGCAGACTTCTTTTCTTTTTTTTTTTTTTTTGAAAGCCCGCGATATTGTTTACAAAGGGAAAAGGTCACATTTTAGAGGACTAGAGTGGTAAGGGGGCGAAACCCGACAAATGTTCAAGGTTACTCTTTCGGTGCCCCCGCATCCAATCGTCTGGATTGATAACCGTAAGGGAAAACTAGGTCGGAGTGACCTGGCCATCTCATTCCTCGATCTGCCAGCGAACTGTAAAGACGTTTCTTCTGCGGTCCCAGGATGAGGTCTAGCTACACCATCCAGAAGAAGGTGGAAATTGTGGAGTGGCACCGCAAGAACGGAATAAATGTGAGCATGACTGCACACCACTTCGAGGTTGGCAGAAAGCGCGTACGGGAATGGAACACGAAATACCAAATGCTCGTGCAGCAGTGCCATGGAAAGACCAAGCTAAAGAGAATGATGGGTACTGGACAACCCGTTTTCAGTGAAGAAACTGACGACGCATTGATGGACTTCCTGAAGACTGAGAGATAAGCCAGTCGAGCCGTCAGCAACCGGCTTCTCCATGAGCACGCGTGACCGCTAGCGGCACAGATGGGTCTGGGCAACTTTCAAGCATCGTGCCAGTACATCGCTCGCTGGAAAAAGCGCTACGATGTGCCCATGCGGGTTGAGACAAACGAAAGTCAAAAGCTGCCTGCTGACTATGCTGAAGCGATTGAGGTCTTCAGAAAGGCTGTTTCGACACTACGCCGAAAGCATGATTATACGGATTACAACATTGCCAATATGGACCGGACTATGGTGCGAATGGACTGTCCAGCAACAAGAAAGAACAACGCTACCTACGGCTTTGTGTACAACGGCAGCGGGAGTCAAGCTTCCAGCGTTGATCGTGCTCAAACAGCCAAAAGGCCAGATACCCCCAAAGGCACTATTTGCACTCAAAATTCCAGGTATGTTGTTCGTAAACCTCCCCTGCCGTAGATATAGGTAGCTACATGCTTAGAACTACGCAAGACAGAAACTATAAAACCGCCCCTTCGAACTTGAAAAAAAAAAAGAAAAAAGAAATGTTTGATTGTGGCGTTTACAGCTGCTCTAGAGCCACACCAATTTCGTCTTGCTTCGCCATAGTCGCAAAATATGGCGCATTCATCGCCCAATATCAATGGTCAGGAGGCTAGGTACGCCGACTGGGTAGACCGCATTAATCCATCGGTCGTGTTTGAGGCCTGTTGCCTTTGTGCTTTCTTACGGCATGCGCTTTCGTAAGTTAATCAGTTCGAAGTTGTCAATTAATTTTGTACTGGTATTCTTTTCAGGAAATGTGCGGGTAACATCATCGAGAAACGGGTGGATGACCTCTCTCGTTTTCCAAGAGTGGATACACAGGGTCTGGGGACCGAACGTCGACGACGTGAGAAGGCTCCTCGTGCTGGACCAGGCGCCGATTCCTAAAACTGAGGCTGCCCGAGAAGCTTTCTACGCCAGAGGCACAGATACCAGGCGGCTGCACATCAATACTGCAACCCTGCCAACGCGTCGTGGATGAAACCGTTCAAGGATGCGTTGCGTGAGCGTTGGGCCGTGTTCTCCCGGGCAGGCAAGCTGGCCCCCAAGGAAAATCTAAAGAGGCCATCTAGGCAGAACATCGTAGACTTTGTGGCGGAGGTGTAGACCTCCCTCTTCGAGGACACGGTGCGGCGGTCCTTCCAGAGGTGTGGCATTTCAACGAGAATCAATGGAATGGAGGACGGCGAACTGAATGACCGTTTGGCGTCGGTGGACGATGCGGCGGAGGCAGGATCCGGGGAACACGAGAGCCAGGTGGACGAGGCCTTGGACATTGATCTTTGACAGCGGCAGTGGATGTTTCCTTCAACGGATTTAGCGACGAGGATTAGCGAGAATAAAGGCACAAAAAATCTGCCGTTTCTCGTATTTTTCGTGGTTTTTGCAGTTGACTACCGAAACATGGCCCACCCCACTTTTTGCTAAATCATCTCTCGGGGCACCCTTTCGGGATTTCACAATGTTGAAAAAAAATTTTTTTTTTTTTGCAATTTGACTTTTTTTTTAATTTTGCTTTTTAGTTTTGGTGATGATCTTGTGCAGTCTGCCACATTTTTTTTCTTGTTAGCAGATATTTACAAAATGGACATTATGAAAGAGAATCATAACAAAACAATTAGTTTAAAAACTGCTTCCAGCGAAAACACGCCACGTGTTGGAGCGTCTGCAGATAGGCAACGAATTTCATCGGCAATTCCTTTCAGTGTGGCTCAAGAGGTGGCTCGTAGAAGTAGCACCATAGCAGACAAACTGGCTTGCGGCGTCCAAACTCGTCTGAACGCCTCCTGACTCGTCTAAACGTGTACGAACTTGTCTAAACACATCTGAACGCGTCCTGACTCGTCTAAACGCGTTCCAATTCGTCTAAACGCGTCTAAACGCGTTCCAATTTGTCTAAACGCGTCTAAACGTGTTCCAATTCGTCTAAACGCGTCCTGACTCGTCTAAACGCGTTCCAACTCGTCTAAACGCGTCCTGACTCGTCTAAACGCGTTCCAATTCGTCTAAACGCGTCGAGAGTCGTCTCAATGCGTCCAGACTCGTCTAAACGTGTCCAAACTTGTCTAGACGTGTCCACATTCGTCTAGACGCATCCAGGCATCTAAATGCATCCAAATTCGTCTAAACGTGTTCAAACACCCCTTAAGTATAGTCAGCGACAGGATACGAATTCAGGAAAAACTCCTCCCACCTCTTTCCACTTAAGCAGAACAAATGCTGGAGAGGAGGCAGCCTCTTCTACAGCATTTGCACTGCTTAAGTGGAGAGGGGTGGGAGAAGCTTCCCCTGAACCCTTAACCTGTCACTGACTTGAGTCCAAACTCCTCCATCTTGCCTAAGCTCATCTAAACTCTCGATAGGTACAGGGATTGCAGGCTTACCGCTTCAAAAACGGTGAGACCCAGGGCAAAAATGTCAGCCTTCGGCAAGTTGGAGTAATTCTCGCGAAGCACCTCCTTGGCAAGGTAGCGGCAGTCACCCTCTTCCACCTGGGGGTTCTTGCTGGAGGTCACGTGACCCAGGTCACCTGCGAGGACAGACAGAGGCCACCGTCCATTTGTTGGTGACAGCGCCAAACCTTTGGAGACACCGACAAGGCAAATGGCATTGTACACAGGCTGGCGCTCCTTAAAGGGGCACTAAAGAGAATTCTGCGATCGTCTGTTCTTGATCCTAACTGATTCTACAAGCCCTAAGCATCCTAAAAATTCAAAAATCACAGTTGCGCGACGCCAATTTCTATATTAAAAACATGATGAAAAGTTGGGACACACCCCAGCCGTGGTCCCGGCGCGGTGACGATGGGTGCTCGTCGGCCAATTGCAAGCTGCATCTCCGAGAGAAGCGGCTTGCAATTGGCTGACGAGCGCCATCGTCACCGCGCCGACACCGCGGCTGGGGTATGCTCCGCCTTTCCTGAGCACTCAGGAAGGGGTGTGTCCCGACCTTTTATCACATTTTTAATGAAAACAACGGCGTCGCGTGATTGTAATTTTTGAATTTTTAGGATGCTTAGGGCCTCAGAATCAGTTATGACCAAGAACAGATGACCGCAGAATCCTCTTGAGTGCCCCTTTAAAGGGGCCATGAAATGAATTCTCGGCTGGGATAAATAAATTTAGATTGGGATTTTACTAATAACATATCGTTTAGTGGGCCAAAAGAAAGAGGGTAGAAATTCAAAAAGCCTGCCTTTCGGTACGAAAATTTTAAAACATAGCGGACTAGTATTTCATTCCTCTTTTCCTTTGAAAGCTCTCCGTCTTTTCAGTGTGATACATCCTCTGTACCCAAAGCACGTCCCCTGGTCCCGGCACTGCGTCACAATGCTCTCTCACTATACTCCCTTCACCCCTACGCTGACAGTGCGATGGGAGCTACGCGCTTGCCGAACCAATCAGCCGTCTCCTTTTCATCACCTGACCCCATTCTCTGTGCGTGGGTATGCGCGAGGAAGCGTGATCTTGTTGCAAAAGATAGAAGTGTGACTGGCCCAACAAGCACGTAGCTTCCACAGCACTGTCAGCTTAGAGGTGAACGGAGGATAGTTGCGCGCAGTACTGCAGAAGCCACGGGCGGGAGAGGGGGGAAAGCAACTTTCGTCCAAATTTTGAGCAACAGGCTAATCTTGTAGGAGGAGGATGGCAACGTGCGGGTACAGAAAGGGTGGTCTGAGGAAGAGAGGAGTTTCTGCTTGCGGTATGCCCTCGCCACTGTACATTTGGTAATGCTGCATGATTTGTGAGTTGAGGAGGAAAGCTAAGAAGGAAGAAGTTGAAAAATCATTTCATGGCCCCTTTAAGCACTCGTCGAAAACCCGAGAAACAACCGAAGTCACCGACAAAATGAGATTGAGCTTCATTGAGCTTCGACTGCGCTCGCGTGCGCTCGAGTTGCACGAGACGTTGACGCGCCGCCAAAGGTAGGTTGCTTGCGCTGGAGGCGGGGCAACTGAAGCCCCTCCCTGGAGCTCTTACCCTGTCAGTGACTGTAATTAAACTGTGTACTATTTCCCGGGCTATGGTTAAGTGTGTGGGAATTGGGTGCTTGTCGTACTGTATGTTTGTGTGTGTGTGTGTCGAAAGATGAGCAAATGAAATGCTATTTTGTCAAGCGACCATAGTTTGTTTCGCTTGTTTTGAGTCACAAAAATTTTAAGCAAATGCCAGAGTCCAGATCCAGCTCGGTTTGCCCCGGATTACGTTGTCCCCTGTAACCGCAGCCCACCACCGGTCAATGATGGAATGCACCCAGACTTAAAATGGCGCATTCCAGATTGAAAATAGTGGTACCACGGTAACCCAGCTCAATCGAGACAGAACGCGACGACGTCGCAAACCCAGAGAGCGAGTTTTCCAGTTTGCCGGCCTCCCACAGCGTTATTCAGTGTGCAACGCTGTGCCAGTGTGAAAACAAGTCCTGAAGCGAAGTCGGTGCGGCGTGGTCCGTGACATTCGTCCACAAAGAGTGAAGAAGAAGAAAATATTGAACGTACCAATCTTGTAGATTATCTCTTCATCTGGCGGTTTGTCGAGCCACTCGTCAAAGCCGTCGTCAGATCCTTCCGGAATTACGGGGTTGGCCACCCTCGACATGAAAATGTTGCCTGCAACGTAAATCGGCTACGCTTAGTTGCCATTCGTCACATTTCTCGCTGCGCATTCCAATCACTCCACAATATAATCTGGACACATAGAAACCGTCTGCGCTCCAGTCAGAACCATGCGATCGGGCCGCGAGCGCCGACTCCGAAAGACTGCACACGCTGTAAGTAGGTGCAAAATGTTCTGAACTTTCTAATATCTGTTTACAGTGCAATCCACTCATGACGATACCACATATAACAATGTACTGTGTATAATGATCAGTTTCTAGAGTTTCTAGGCTAAAAATGATTAGTTTCTAGTTCAGATACAACGATGATCGATTATAATGATTGAATTTTCTTGTTTCCTCAGTATCGTTATAAGGGAATCACACTGTATTTGACTCAGCATCCGAATCCTCAAACATTGAATCAAATGCGCAGCGGAAATAAGTACTTCATCTCAAAACCCTCTACTCACAAAGCCTTCCACATAGAAGAAACAATATTAATCCCTGGAGAAGAGGAACAAGGGGGATAAAGGACAAACATGAAAATCTTTGAACACAGCTAGGTGGCTGGTGCGCACTGAAACAAATCTGCATGGTCCTGGTATCGAACCAGAGACCTCTCCATTTAGTGCTCTACCAGTCACCTAGCTGTGTTTGAGCTTTGGTGCTTGTTGTTTGTCCCCCTTCTTTCCCTTCTCCAGGGATTTTCCCTTCTCCAGGGATTATTGCTCATTCTGTACAGCTCGCCTGCACGTTCACATTGATTGCATTAACAGCACATAGAAGTTTAGAACTGAGTCGATGCACGCAAAGTAGAAACTTGGAGTGTAAAACTTGGTAATACACGCCGACCCGCATGAGCAAACCACAAAAAAGTGCCACACAAAGAAACGCTCAAAGTGAATTATCGGGAATAGGCATGTCACAAACTCTCGTCAAACTTCCAATCCTACTGGTTCGGCAAACCATAACATTGCCCGACTCCCACAAAAAATTCGAAAGGAAAAGTGTTCATAAAGTTGCAGTCTGTCGTAAAGTTTAGCAAATAATTACCAACAATCGCAGAATATAAAAGGAAATGTACAAGCTTTAAACAATTTAGTTGGTACATTAAAATGCTGCACCACTCCTCCACCAGACGATGCCAGATCGTTTTTAATTCACGCAGAAGCGCATACTGCAGAGCGCAAGTTTGTCTGCTTCTTTTGCAGGGGTTGTGCTTACGTCAGAATGCCAAGCTCTGATTGGCTCGGATTGAAGGACAATGCGTAGACCTCAAAGCAGGCTGCGTTAAGGTCTACCCACTATCCTTCAATCAGAGCCAGTCACAGCTCGGCGTTCTGATGTCACCACAACCCCTGCAAAAGAAGCAAACTTGTGCTCCAAATAGTTCAGCTTTCTTTGAGTTTCACGTTGGAAGTTAGAAAAGGTCTAACTTGGTCGAACTTGAACCTGTAAAAACTGAAATTGTTGAACTCCAACTTCTGCGGGTTTGTGACATCCCTCATCCGGTATGCTACTGGAGAAAGCGCAGCAGACGCAATGTTGCCTACCTGGCTTGATGTCCATGTGGACGAGGTTCTGCGAGTGGAAGTACATAAGCCCCTCCGCAACATGCAGAAGGATGCGCTTGAGCTCCGACTCCGGGAAGTGCTCACCCGCCAACTCGTGGCGCTGGATGGCGTCGGCCAAGCTGCCCTCTGCGCATGCAGTCACATCACAGCTCAGCGCATCGCACTCTCTCTCACACAGACACACACACACACCATACGACAGGGGTGTGGTCCCAAGAAACCCCAAGCCACTTTGGCATTCTCGTAGCACAGGACAACTCACAAGCTCACCGACTTCGTTAAAGGAAAACCGAAGCAGTTCTGCATTTCAGTGTTGCCGGTACAGCGTCACAGCCTCTCAAACTAAATTTAAAGAACTTCGAGTACATTGAAGAAAAAACATTCTTGCGACTCAATTTGTGTTAACAAAAACACTGAAACAAGAAAAAAAAAATTTTGTAACATCCTGGAAAAATTACATATATTACAAAAAACACTTTCCGCAAAAATTTTTTTTTTAATAGTTATTTACAGCGCTAGATTTATTTTAGGTTACAGCTTTCAAATGCGAGCGCCAAAAATGGGTACATTAACTTCACCATCATGTCACCACACGCACATGCCAAAGTGGAAAGGAGGAGCGCAGCGGCGCACTGAAGAGAGGTAAGGAAAAGAGAGGCAGCCAATGAGAACGCTGGCCTTGGCGTGTACATGTGGTGACGTGATGGGGACGTTATGTACCCATTTCTGGCGCGTGCGTTTGATAGCTATAAACTAAAACGAATCTAGCGCTGTAAATAACTTTAAAAAAAATTGCAAACATTTTATTTTAAAATTTGTAAAATTTTGTAAATTATTTTTTTAATAGTCTTAATTTGGTTATAAATGAGTTAATTAATTTTGAGGCAAGTCGGCGATTATCAAAATATCACCGAAGAGTTCTAGCAAGCAGTCGCTCTTCGAAACGTTACAGTATGGCGAGCAGACGTCGACGAGCACAGCCAGACGCCGCAGAAAGCACTCACCATTGCAGAACTCGTTCTGTATGATCATGTGCTCTTCCTCCGCCCAGGCCGAGTAGTAGCGGACGACGTGGGGATGCTGGCCAAGGACCGCGTGCGCGTACACCTCGTTCAGCGCCGTCTTCCTGCACGTCCAAGGAGAACGCTCGCTCAACAACGGTCACCCGGATCCTGCCCTCGCACGCCCGTCCCCCGTCGCCCCGTAGAGCTGGGGTCGCACCGTTCGTACGTCGTAAAAAAGACGGGGCGTTCGCCGCGGACGCGACGACTGAACCGTCTGCGGCGTGCCTCGGGCACGTTCGAGGAACGCTCGCTTTGTACGTACGTGTGCTTCGAACATGTCTGCAGACTGTTTTCGTGCCTCCAACGTGAGAGGACCGTTGTACAAGGAAGAAGAAACGCGCTTTAGACGATGCCTGCAGTCTTTTGTACCGTATATTAGCGGTGGAACCGCGGCTTTAAACTGTTTGGTTCATCACGCAACGAGCTAGAATATGGCGTCAGTACGCCGCTCGATCAGTCCTTTTGGTACGGAGTCGTATATCTTCCGAGGAAAACCGAAAGCAAAGAAAAAGCGTAAAGGACCATCTCGACGGCGACTCAGAAGGTCCGTATCACTCGCTACGATTACGCATTCGAGTCTCCTTTACGTTGACGTTTTCTCGGTGCTTTGGTGGTCTTGAAACTATGTTTTACAAATTCCGTCGGCTTAGATTGACGGACGCACGACCCAGAACGGCTTATCGCTTCTAGAGTTATCCGAAACGGGCGTCACCGTCCCATCTGACAGAGGAAAAGAGAGTTGCGAAGCACCAAGCAGCGGTCCTCAACCGGGTTCTTTCGTGCGGGGATAAAATAGATGGACTCTGAGCGTCCGCTACTTTTCCTCGATAATTGGGTTGTATAAGGCTGTTCGTTTCTGTAGAAATCTAGGCACACAAAAATGGCCCGTCGAAAATCCTTTGAAGTACCGGATAACCAGATACCACTACCAACCGGATGTGCCTTTCTTGCTTTAAATGGTCTTTCTTTGAGGTTACGTGGCTTTTGGCGCCGTCTTGTGATGTCGCGAACTTCTAATAAACCCGAGGTTTCATCGAAGTTTGCGACATCTCTAGACAGCACTTTCCAGCTTTTAGTCAAACTCGACGAAGTTCGACTAGCGAACAGCGTTGCCCAACGTCTACACATGCGAAAAAAGTAATTAGATGTCATGGAACGGTTACTATGTTTACGCAATACAAAAGCAAATGTACGGCACTTTTAATCCATTATTACAACTTACAGCTCAAGAAGGTAGGGCGAGAGAAAGAAAAGCGGGGAGGAGGAAGCAGACGGAATGCTGGAGAGGAGAAGAGGATATCTCCTCTGAAGTGTTCAGTCTGCTTCTTCCTCCCCGGCCTTCCTTTCCCTTGCCCTATCTTCTTGAGCTGTAACTTACTATAGTTGGCTTTTTAATGTGGAACAACGAACAATATACCCAACAAACATTGCACCTCTTTTCCACCAGGCGGCGCCGGCTTGTTCTCAAATTTCCGCACAAGCGCACATAAATCCAACTTCATTCAAGCTTTTGTGAAACTCTGCGTCGGTTGTTTGAATAAGTTGAACCTGGTGGAGCACAAACCCCGGCGGGCTCACGACGTCCCCAGTGCCACCACGTTCCGACGCTGCCACACGGACACACACTCACATCAAGTCTCAAGTTTGAGGCTCAAGCCCCAAGTTCAGAGGCTAAACTAAAGCAAACCCAGAAGATGCAAAAAAAAAAAAAAAGGTGAGTGGTGCTTTTTCTTGCGGAACTAAAAAAGGGGTTAAAGCACGGCAACTCACTCGTCCTGGGTGCCGCGTATGGGCTTTCGGGACTTCTTGATGGCGTAGACGCAGCCATCGAGCCTGTTGATGCACTTGTAGACGCTGCCAAACTCCCCGGACCCCACCTGACACAGCTCCAAAAACTCCGCCTCGTAGCGTGAGGAACCGGGCTCTGCCGCCGGCGTGATGCGCTGCAGCTGCGGAGATTTCAAACAAGAGAAAGCAAAGGAATGTTGGACCTGTGGGAACGCTTTTTTTTTTTTTAAGAGGTGTCGTGCAATGCTATTATTGAGTGGGCATGTTTCTCACTTTACACAAGCTTACTGGCGCTGGTGGGTCCTGAGCATGCCACCGACCAAGAAGTTTCTTCGTTGCCACGCAATTTCAAGGATGAAAGCGGATGTTTTCTTTCAGTCTTTTGTTCGCAAAACTCGACGACAAAGTTTTGCGGAAGGAAAAGAGTGGAGGGCTTTGAGGGAGGAAATTGCCCTGCTTTTCCTAACCTGCAACAGACTATGCAAAACACAAGTTTGTCTGCTTCTTGCACAGGGGTTGCGGTGATATCGGAACGCCGAGCTTTTATTGGCTGATTGACAAAAATAGTGGGTAGTCCTCAAGGCCTAGCATTAAGGTCTACCGACTATCCTTCCGATCATAGCCAATCAAAACTTGCCGTCGTTCCGACGTCACCGCAACCCCTGCGCAAGAGGCAGACAACTTGCTCTCTGTATTGCCATGGTTAGCAGTGCAGTGGCTGCAGGAGGACGAAGGATAGACCAGCTTTGAATCTCGAGCAAAACTGAATTGTATTTGTTTATCTTACGCGCTCGTCATTCTTAATGGATGTGGCTATCGCCACAGCAGGAATGAACGCTAGCGAGCCAAAATGAAAAACTTATTTTTTGTGGTCCTTCTAGAGAATCTAGATAAACGTTAACTCTAATTTTTTTTTTTTTTTTGTAAGTGTTAAATACGACATATTTTTTTCACAAAATAAGCATTCTATGTAAGAGAAAAATATACATTTATCGCAATATTTATGCTGAGAGACATGTGGAGTTAGAAGCAATGTTGATATTTCGGCACGTCGTCCCAAAATAGAATAGTGTTTCAGAATCCCTATAGACCAACACGCGGCCCTGACGTCACGCAGCTGCGGTGGCGCTGTCGACGGCACTGCGCATGTGCAGACGTTACGCTTCACGCGAATTCGGCTTCTGCGCACGCGCAGTGCCCACACCTGGTGTGGGCAAACGCGGGCTTGTTTGTAAACAGCGTGTCGGTCTATTGAAACATGTGAATTCCTCAAAAATACTTTTAAGTGCCCAAGTGGTTGACACATTATAAAAACAAAACTTTCCTCAGAAAATAAAAAAAATAAGTTTGGCACAATCTTTACATTGTGACGCCCACTCTGAGTGAGGAGAGACTTCAAAATGTGCTTCTATTTCATTGGCATACAAGTTCTATCCAAGCACGTTTAAAAAAAAAGGGGGGGGGGGGGGGGGGTAAGAGTTTGGTGTCACTTTTAACGACAATGTACCCTACAAAAAATGTCAGAAACACTACAGAGCACATGGTTCTCACCTTCATTTCATTCTAAGCAAATTAAAAGCTTTCCAAGATACTGACCTTTGAAAACCTTTCCTCCTCCCAGTCCTCTTGATCCTCACAGAAGTCAGAAACGTCCAGCAACGATCCATTTTGTGGAGTCCTGCAACATGGAGAGGCACTCACGGTTACCGACTGCCGAAAAGAAAATGTTGCAAATGCGAGCAAATCGTAAAAACCTAATACCAGCGTGCTGAAGGGCTCTGCTATTACTAATTAATTGTATGTTTTTTTTAATATACACATCTCGCTTATCACCTACCATAGAATGTGCAGCATACATCTTGTACTGTCCTCTGTTTTTCTCCCAGTGAAAACCACTATCATACAAATTATTACGAAAACAAATTGCGAGGTACTCGAGTAATGCCTTCAAATTATTTTTTCACAAAGCATAACGTATTATTTACATAAATACCCATAGATTATTCCTGAATCTTCACAAATATTTAGACATTTTGTCTCCATTACTATCGCCACTTCTTTGCCACTGCTGAGCATTATCTTCTACACCTCCCCCCCCCCCCCCCCCTTACCATCAATAAGCGTAATTGGTACCCTTTTTTTTTTCGTAATTTTCAGATTGTGGGAAACATTTTAAGTAGACCTAATGGTCTCCTGGCTCGATCACCAGAACACGGAAAATAAACCTCAAAAATTGCGTAAACACCAATTAAAATAAATTTTGTCCAACGTCCAAATCAAAATTGAGATATAAAAAAAAAAGGGGGGGGGGGGGGGGGGAACCCAACCAAGGTCAATACATTCCATCACGGCTCCGCGCAACAGGCGGCGGTTAGTCTCGCAACTTTTTATTTTTACATTTCGTTCTTTCATTTGCCCTCTCCCCTCCCTTTCCCCTCGCAGGTAAGCAAAGGTGAGCAGCTGCCGCGCTAGTTGCAAACGGTTCCGCTAGATGACTCTGGCGAAAGCAAAACCCGCCGGACCATACAGCAGACGACACATCTGCCCTCAGACGGCGCGTGCCGGCACACTCGGCTTTTCTATATATGTATATGTTTGGTTATATGTCTATGTATTTATATATTCGCACTTCCTCGTTAGAGAAGGGCCTCGGTGAGAAGGGAAAAGGGGGAGGGAGGGGACAGAGGACAGGACTTGAAGACCGTTACGCATTGTCAAACAACCAAAAAAAAAAAAAAGAACGAAACGTCGGGCGAGTTAAGAACCCGGGCTCTCCTTTATTGTACCATGCCTAACGGTCTAAACACTTGCCCTTTCCCTCTTAGAACGCCTCCTTTCTCAAACCGCAGATAGTGTGCGCGAAAAGGTATATCGTCTGTTTCGTAAGGTCGGCGGCGGGTAAAAAAAAAATAGCAGACGACAGCCGGTCGCCTAACGCAAGCCATTCTAACGGACGAAGTCGTGTGCGACTAATGCTTGTATTAGGGGGGGAAAAAGGCGTACGGCCGGTGTAAACAACTGTAACGGTCTAATCCGCGGATTAAGATGGACGAGTAAGCAGCTAGCTATTATCGAAATGTGTACGATTGAGAAGAGCACACTGATCTGAACTTCATTCGGCACGCGCAGACGGTCACAAAGCGGGCAAGTTCAAAAGAGGAGATACGGGTTTGCTTAAAAAACGACGAAAAAAAAATTGTCATTTTTTTCTTTATTCGAGTTTTTACGGCAAATCTAATGAAGCGGTATGTCCGTAATTCAGAAATTAAATAAATACATATTGCAAATTCAAAAAGAACGCTAGCAAAGTCTGTTTACCCAAAACAACCTTGAGCAAAGCATGGTACACTAAAAAAAAAAAAAAAAAGTGTTCGTAGAGGTACGGAAAGGTCGTCTGCAATGTAAGAAGCCAAAAGGGGGAAAGGAGCAGACGACAGACGCCAAGCGTAAACGACTGTAACGGAAGCGCTCATGCGGCAACGACATTTGGTAGACATGGCCACGACTTGACTCGCTCATCGGAAGTCGACGCTAACGGAACGCCAGGCGGTAGAACCGTTCGCTAAACTCAAAACCTGCGCCGTTAGGTAGCGGCCTTCATGCTGGATTCGGTTCCGTGTCTGAATCCAAATACAAACACAAACCAACGATGACACAACGGTTTGTAGCCCCCGACTACAACAAATCAAGGAAAACAGAAATTTGTTTTTCTAGGTAGGTGTAGTAAATTATATTTTCCGGTTTGTCTACTAGCTGATACGTTCATAATCCATATACCGAGTGTTTGGGAGAAAAGGGGTACGTGTTGTTCTCGCCGCAATAATAAACTACGCATCACCGGGCGCTCAAAGAATACAAAAATGTAAAACTAACCGTCATCTCACAAAAAAAAAAAAAAAAGAAAACGGATTTTTTAAAATTTTAATGAAACAGCCTGCTACTACTGCTTCTGTAGCATTTGTTTTTTTTTGTTTTTTTTTCTAATCTAAAATTTTCGAAAATCACTTGGGCGGAGATTGAAAAGAATTCGGCTACGCGCCGTTTATTCGCCGTTTTAAAAGGGGGGGGGGGGGGGGGGGGGGGTAAACATCTTGTACTCGTACATTAAAAACATGCACAGTTAAGTAAAATTTTAAAAAAAACTTTATCTCCTAAATGCTGTCACTGGGTAAGCCGATTTCATAACCATAGTGCGCAGACCTCATTGGCTCGAACGACGACTACCCAACGACAACCAATGCATTATAATTACGTGATTTCGCAAGTACTTTCTTTTAACTGACGAGAAAAAATTGGACTATCCGTATGAGTTTGCTCTGGCGTTTGCGCTATAGTAGCCTTTTGCTAAGTATTACTTTGCTTGACCTCTTGTATCTTGTTCAGTAGTTTGGCTAATTCATCCGAGAAAATTATATTACCAAACCTTATTGTTTTTCTTGTTCAAGGGTGTGTTGCTTTTGACTTTTCTTTTCTGTATAATTGCAGAGTGTGCATATGCCCTCTCCCATCATAGTTCCATGAGGCACTGATATAAATAAATAAATAATCCAGCTTTATATTCTTAATGTATTCCTTTAAAAGTTTTAGTTAATATGCAGCTAAAATTAAATATCCCCTAAGTGGATCGGCATATTATTCATTAAAAAAAAACTTTTTTTTTCTCGTTGGCTAAATGAAGGGCACGGAAATCTGGATATGCGAATAAAAAACGCTCGGCTGATACGCTCTCAAACTCCAGGCGCCGTGCCTTTTGATACCGCAAACCCGAAGACCGCATCCGACAAATCCAGATTAAAGCTGACAAAGCGCTATCGTAACCCGACCCCCCCCCCCCCCCCTTTCACCCCACGCTCCCTGCCTCGGCAGCATCTCAAGTTCAAGATTACATTAGAAGCAGGAAAAATCCTGTGACCAAGACTGAGCGTTGAAACGCGACAAAGAACAACGTATGCAGTTCGAGAAACAGAGAGCCGTTTCTTAAAACCTCCCACCGAGAAGAACTAAAGTCTCGTCAACGCCTCGTACAAAAACCCGACAGCTCCTCCAGACTGTTGACAAAACGCCCGGGGGTTGTTGACAGCGAGCAGACACAACCGAAGCGCAACTCAGCTGTGCGTCCATTGTACACACTTCCTGGAGGGCGTACAACAATGGCGGCGGCCGCCGGCGAGAGCGCCACCTGGCAAACAACGAGAAACCCAGCCGGCAGAGGCACCCCTCTCTCCAGCCGTTTCTTCGGCTCCGCAGCGCGGAGCTAGCAGACGACACGCCGAGGAGCAGACGACGCATGTTCGTTGGTTCAAGCTGGAACCCGAATAGCGGTCTAGAACGGTCAACGGACGGTGTCGGAGAGCCAACTACGGTCCACCGGATACAGATGGCGCGCGACACCGACCTCCAACGTCCACACTCGAAAGCATTACCGGCCGATACGGCGCCCCCTCCCCCTCCTCACCTGGTCGGTAGAGAGCCAATGCTGATAGAGTACGGAATAGCGACACATGCGTGGATCGATAACCGCTAGTCTACCGGCGTTCCAGGCCTGTCAACTCCGAAGTGCACATTTTCAACACTCGCTTCAATGGCAGGCCCCCCCACAGGAGCAGTTTTTTCTTGTGTAGTTTCTATCCAAAACTCTAAGACAAAGGGATCCCGATGTTGTCCCAGAAAAAAGGGGGTTAGTACTTCTCGAAAAGTCGGCGAGAAATATGGCGGCTACGATTGGCCGGCGCCAAGGTCAACTGCGGCGTTGGCCAATCACGGCCGCCAGATTTCTCGCCGATTTTTTTCGCCAAATGTCCAGACCAGGGACCCTGCAAGGCTTTAGTCCGCTAGAATTTTTGTCGACACCATTGTCGTTCCCCATTAAACCTTTGTTTTTCCTTATTTTATCGCTGTATCTTTCGAGGTGTAGTAATCTGACATCGACATAAAGTAACATAATGGGATAAAGTTAGCCCCCAAAAAAAGCGATTGCCGGCTTTATTTTTTTTTTTTTCCCTTAAAATTGGGAGGCTGTTATTAAGCTATACACTACTGGTGTAGAGGAAGGTGTTCGTTGGGGACACCAACCTAATCAGTAGAATGGGATAAAATGTAAAGAAACGCCAATGTCGTGTTCGCGCTAACTATGCCGCGCACTGTATACATGCCACGAAGATTACACAAAAACTAAACAAGCAAATTGTCTGCTCAATTTTCGTGGGTGTTTTTTTTCGTATGTTTAATTAAATTATATTCGCGTACATCATTTTTTCTTTTTTTTTTTCTTGTGGAAGTTTCCTAAATTTGTAAGAAGACGCAACCGTAACAAACACCCCCCAGAAGAAGAAAAAAAAGTCATAAATAAACACACCAAACGCAGGACGCCATTTGAAAACAGTCTTCAACGTTCAAAGCGGTTCCCGCCAAGCCCCCGCGCGTTGCCAACGACGAAGTCACAACGCTACAAAACGAGAAAAAGAAGAAAAAAAATATATTGAAGACTTTTCTTCTCAATTGGTAGCATCAAATGACCTGCACCCTCATCTCTCGCGAACGCCTCCAGAGTCCAAATGATCCGCCTCGTTTGGCAGCGGCGGCGCCTTCTCAAGTGAGCGGTTCCCCAAAACCTCCCCACCGAATCAACTATCTCCTCTTCTTCTTTTCTTTTTTTTTTTTAGATTTTTGTTGCAACGAGAACACGCGCAGACACGTGACAGAATGCAACCGAAAAGCCACCGCCTCCACGCGCTAAGCGTGCTTCGGTATCGTCCCTTTTTTTCATCGAGAACAAACCCCAAACCATGACGCGCGTGTTGGACGGAAAACTTTAGCTCCGCCAGCCGACATCAAGACGCGTACATCACGGCGCTCTCTCGCGAGTTCGCTTGATATACGATTTCAGCGTATCCTTTCCACATACGGGCTCCCAGAGCCAGCTCGCAGACACAAAACAAACTGTAAATTTAGTTTTCTTCTTTTTTTTTTTTTTTTCTACCTCCACCGCAGTCACGATTTTCATACATTTCGCCGCGGTATATATAAAACAAAACAAAGACAAAAAGAAAACCGTTCGTGACTCTCTCCTTTCAACGTCTGAATGAATTTACAAGCTAGAGCGAGAAAGCAAAAACGAAAGCGTGACGGCCCAAATCGACGCGGTATCGTGTACTGTTTACGATCTCCGCCAGGTGGAACAGTGACTGTGCAGAAAAGGCACAAACGATAGGTACGCCGGCGAGTTTCGTGCGCTATGTTGCGATGGTTATGGCCGTATTGTTGGCGAACCGCGCCATCCCCCTTTTGACGCGTGCGATCCACCACCAGCAGTTGCTTTTGAAAGGGAGGCAGACAAATCGGTCTTGAGAAAGAATCAGCCGACAAAAACCGTTAGTAGACCACCTTCGCAAAGCCTCAACGTCGCAGACGCTCGCTCCGTGACTGACGAGTAAAACCGAGCAGATAAAGAGGCTTCTAGGAAAGATGCACACTGCGGAGACGTGAAAAATACAGCTTTAGAAGACAAAATATATATTAAAAAAAAAATCTGCTTTAAAAGACAAGAAAAACGTGTTCATTATGCTTTCCCGCTAGTAAACGAACGGAAGATAGCAGATGCAGCAGACGACAGCGCGCGCACAAAAGCAGACGTGTGCGGATGCACCTGCCGACATGGCTGTCAGTTCGCGAGCGGGTTCCGAGTTTCGTTTTGTGAAAAAAAGGCAACCTGTCGCGTCATAGGAGACGACGAGCAAGTGGAGGTCTGGCAAATAATGGTTGCGCAAGCACAGCTGCGCCCGCGTACCTACTGCGAGAGATAGAAGCCGGAGGAGAGATAGTGCAGCGAACGCGGCAGGTGTGCCGTGGTACCGCAAGTTCCACAGCAACCTGCAGCACGTAGCGCACTTTTTTTTTTGGTTACTTCGCTATATGTGCGGGCGAGCCCACCATCACGAAGACCGATGGCGTGTCAGGTTAGTCAAGCGAAATCGGAAAGCCACGAGAAAAAGCATGGACTTCGATGACAATAGGGAGTTTTCGTAGACCGCGTTTCCCTCTCCGCTAAGCACTCCGCAACGAAGAAGCCGCTACTGCGACTGCGCGGCGCTAGCCTTGACTGAAGAAACCCGGATCTCGTAGCGTGTTGCGGAGAGCGTTGCGGGACGGCGAAAACGATCTACGAAAACTCCCTAATAGACAGTTTTAGAATAGCGCACGTACGCAGATAATAGCGTTGTCGCCACTACGCATGCGCCGAACGCTAACCGCGTTTTGCGCTTTGCGTGCGCTAATTTTCGGAAATTGCGTGCGTACGCAGAGTCTTTGCGCTCCTCTAAGGAGGATTCGCGATGAGAATTTGGCTAAAGCCAAGACGAGCACAGTTAAAAAAATGGCGGCTCCCTGGACCGCGGGTGCGGCAGGCGTCGTGAGCGCGACGTCGCCGGCATCCTACGGGAGGTTCACGTCAGAAACGTTTTGGAAGACCTAACAAGGTGGGCAGCGATAGCCGGCAACTTGATGCCTGCGGCGCACGAACGTTTCTCGGCGAAGGTAGTACGGTATGCGAGGCGACGCAAGCGGACACGACCGGTCGACCGCTCTCGTCGCATTATCATGTTTAAAGACATCTGTGAAGCAATAAACTTGTTTGTTTGTTTCTCAAGTTACAAGCATTTCGTGTGTGAAATAAAAAGTGTTACTGTATGTTTGCGGCGCTGCAAGCGGGAGATGCTTGGGCTTTTCCATCGCGGCGGAGAAACGCTATTCTAAAAGCACTCCTGCGCAGCGTGCGCTAACGGAAGCGCTGAATTTAGCGCGAGCGCTGAGGAAACGTTGGCAGAACGCTGGAGATAAAAAAAATAGTATTTGGCTAGGCGGCGCAAGTCACCGCCCGATTTCAAAGGAGACAGCAGTCATGCATCCATCCATCCATCCATCCATCTATCCATCCATCCAGGCAGTGGCTCGCTCCGACCCCTCAACGAATGTTGTGTAAACAACGGAACAATGGTCTAGGCGAGTCAAAAATATGTTTATTTTTATGGCCGAGTTTGCTTATATGCGAGATATGTCGCGCACGTGTATAGCGACGTCTCGGAGAGGTCGATGACACCAGCGCTGACACGAAACAACAGTTGAAAAACAAAAAAAAAAAAAACCGGCCGGTTTTTTTTTTTTGGCACGCATATGACTACGCATCGCGGGAAGTTGAAACTTCGTGAGAATGTGACGCTAGCGGTGGTGATAAAATACGAAAGTGTGAGCACGTGACGTTACCTGGGTCAAAAGATACAAAAGAAAAAACTAAAATTCCTTATGAACCGCCGTCCACCAAAGCCTAACATTCATCAATCAGAAATTTCAGACTTGCAGTAAGAAAGACGATATTGCTTTATTTCTTTATAAACTCACGGGGTTCCGATTGCCCCGGAAAAAATAATCCCCAATGTTAAGAGAGAAAAAAAAAATGGTACCAGGGACAAGTATGAATATATTTTCCTTGAACCTGATTTTTAGATAAAGAGTATTAACACCACAAATTTCCCCCGACACAGTAATCGCATTCTGGTTTAAATTTCTGCAATAGCTTTCTTTTTTGTTTTGTATTATTATTAAAAAAAAAAAAAAAAAAAACGGGGATGCACTTTGACACGCTGCCGTGAACCGTCACAGTCACAACCATGAGCCATCCGACTCTGGGAGGCCATCGAGGCCTCAGAGAAATCGACCGTAACCACAAAGATGTCCCAGGATCGAGTCGGTGCCCCTCCAGAGCAAGTCAGCGGCGCACTTCGAAATGTCTGTGCAGCTCAAACCGCGTTCTCGAGCGGCACAAATCGGTGCCCCGTGAGAACGGTGACTCGCCTGGCTGGACAGTTGCACGTTCAGAAACTCTCTCATCAAACGCCGTCAGAAACATCACGCTTTTTATGCTGTCGGTCATGCCGCCCAATTATAACGTTTCTGCACGTACCAAGAATGTCACGCAAGTGTGTTGAAATGAAGTGCGTCTCTCCCTGTTGTTGTATTAATTACAAAAATAAACAAAAATGACAGCATATGAAACCAGAATGCACATACTGTGATGGGGAAACTTGCGAGGTTATCTCCCGTTTCAAAACGAGTGCCATGGGTTCTCTTACCCCCGTTCTTTCTTTTTTTTTTATATATATTAGTGTGTTTTTCTTTTTTTTTTTTAAGGCCGTTATTTATTTTTTTTTACCTTTGTCCGCGCGATGGGGGTGCTTTATCGGGTTGATTTCTCTTTCTATCTTTTCTCGCCTCTTGTTTACTTACAAGAGCAAAATTTTCAACTGCCAGTCAGCGCTGTGTGTGTAACTCGGACATGAATTGTACGGCTTAATAAGTGGGAAAAAAACAACAAAAAAACAGTGCAACAAGACTAAAGGTACGTTGAAGGAGCTTCATCCACTTACCTATCGTCTTGTCGCGCTGTTTTTTCTTTTTTTTTTCTTATTTAATTAAGTTGTACAAATCATGTCTGAACTACAGTTAGTCGAAGTGGATCAAACGATAATAACGAACGACAAGAGCTTGCTGCCTCTGTAAGGTTTAACGGTGTTAGTGGGGGGGGGGGGGGGGGGGGGGGGGGGCGCATTCCAGAGTACCCCTCATACCCGGCGGCGACACTGGACACACCAACGCACGGGCAACACGACGCTCCTTTCCAAGAGAGAAGGTTTCCGCCCCACGTAATGGCACTGGCACATCGTAACATCATCTTCATATGCTATGTCGCATCCTGTAAGGAAATCCACGCCTCTACCTGGCCAGAAGCAAGGACGAACGCCCATTGTGATTCGGACAATGCTAGAATCGCCACGGGCGTTTCCTATTCGAGGGCTCGATTTCCGCAAAGCGCACAAAAGCATTCCACAGATCCCAAGCAGCGAGCGAGAAAGGTGAATCGAACGAAAAAGATACGCCGAAACCCCCGCAGGGAGGAACCCTCGGTTAGCGAAAAGCACAGAACCGCGAGTTGGTCGGGAATCGAAGCTATCGCCTTTTGATTGAAAGCAGAACGACCGCTGGAGCCTACCAGTGATCGATAAAATGGCTTCGATGAAATGGCGTTCGATAAAACGGCATTCAATGAAACGGTTTCAATTAAATGGCTTTCGTTAAAACGACATTCGATGAAATGACTTCGATGAAAAGGCGTTCGATGAAACGGGTTTATTGAAACGGCACTCGATGAAAACGGCGTTCAATGAAATGTCCGGACCTATAGTTATCGTGATAAAGATCAACGTCTTTCTTCTCATTTTTTTTTCTGCCTCTTTTTATGAGGCTGTCTGCGCCCCAATTCCCGACATCCAAAAAATGAGTCAGCGAAATCCGTAGCTCGCCCCAAACCAGCGACAGCAACCGCTAAACTCGTCCAAATGCAAAAGTATATAAAAACAAAAGCGCCACCGTAGGCGCAAAGGTTTCTTTCTGACTAAAAGTAACTAAAAGCCTAAACACCAGATAATAAAAAAAAAAGGAAAACTTAGTTG
This sequence comes from Ixodes persulcatus, assembly GCA_013358835.2. NCBI lineage: Eukaryota > Metazoa > Arthropoda > Arachnida > Ixodida > Ixodidae > Ixodes > Ixodes persulcatus. Next base: position 71,261 of record JABSTQ010009937.1, read on the forward strand.
GAAAACTATTATACTCCGTTTCACCTTACGTCCCAGCGCAGCGGATGCTACGAGCCATCGAAGCCAATCCAAGGCCGTGTGTGGGTCACGTGACCTTGGAGAGAAGGCACAACGACGCGCGGAAAGCGTATCACGGACTCCGTGCACAGAGCGGGATTGGCTGGGATAGCTCGTAGCGTCCGCTGCGTCCGGACATATGGTGAAACGAAGTCGACATAGGCCGAAGACTAAATAGCCCAGCCTCCACAGTGGCCTTGCCCCGAGCCCCTTGTATCCGGGAAGCAGGCGACCGCGACGTAATACCCTCCCCACCAAAACATAAAAAAAAAGACTGTCTCTCAAAAACAAAAATTAAACAAAAGGGGAGAAAAAAAATGACCCCAGTTGGAAGATTCAAGATGGCAGTGAATCAGTTTCCTCCTGTTCACCACCTAGACGTGCGCGCATGACCAGACCGTCTGCTTTCCGTCTGCAAGGCGAAAGCAGGCGACAGACCACCACCACGAAAACGGACGAAAAGATGGACGCAACCAGCCAGCCCGTCGCACGGACTGGACCTATTACCGACGGAATGCCCCAGCCACAGGTGAGTTCTACCTCAAAGTCCCCTATAGGTCACGGAATGGATGAGAACGGCAAGTACCAAGCTCGCGCTGGATGCGGGACAACTGCGGGACACCTTTGCCGTTCTGACCCTGCCAATGACTATAGTAGTACAGCGTCTTGCAAAAGCAGCGACGGTTCGCGCGGACGACCCGGCAGATTGAGTGCAAATAACGCGGCGGCGTCTCCATGTTCGTTTCGCAGCTGCACGCAGTATTCGACCAGAAAACCCGTGTTTCTTCACGTCGTCCTGTACACCTCAGCTTACGCAAACCGCGGCGCATTGTGTTTATTGGAATGGTCACGACGCAGGGAGCGGGTTATCGCTTTACCTCGACGTACTTCTTGGGAAAACCTAGTCCGATTTTTGGCCCGACCAGGGTATTCCTTCGCAAATGTAAGACGAAAAAAAAAAAACTGTTAGCACGTGCAAGAAAAAAAACGATGCGGTGTGATGTTAGGATAAAAGCAGACTGCCGCTTTCAGTTTCTTCTTCATGAAGCTTGACGACCTAGTCGGTGTGATGTATGACGTAGTTACATTCGACTATATCGTCACTGCCGTGACGTTAGTCCCTGGCGCCTCATCGATTGGATGCGCGCACTGCGTGAGCCGTTGACTTGGGAGCGTGACAATCAATGCCTTTGGGTAGTGGCCGGCACTAGCCGATTTCTCACAATGTCTGAAGCCCAGCACGTGCCACAGCGCTTTCGCAACCCCAGTGCACCCGATCCCGTGGTCGCTTGTTCTTTATGATATCATTCAAGGGTTCATTCTATGACGAAAGTAATCCCTGGAGAAGGGGAACAAGGGGAAACAAAGGACAACACAAGTCTCCTAGCTGTCCAGCTCGCTTTCACCTTCGCATTCATTGCATCTTCATAACCTCATACCCGTGCCACACGGGCAACTCGAATGCCATTTACAACGAATGACATTTGAGCGGGCGGCCAATCAGCGCGCGCGACACTCCGGGCGTAGCACATTCCACGCGCGGCAGATTGCGAGCTGATTAGCCGATCACACAAATGTCATTCGTTGTAAATGGCATTCGAGTTGCCCGTGTGGCACGGGTATTAAAATGCAGGCCGTTCACCCTTGTTGTTGTAGGACGACTGGTGGCAGCTGATAAAACCTCCTTGCTCTACTGACGTCTATAAAAAACTCCACTAGAAATGGAGAGGTCCCTGGATGGATACCAGGACCAGGCGGATTTTCTCGGTCGCACACCAGTCATCTAGCTGTGTTTGGAGATATGTGTTTGTCCTCCTTGTTCCCCGTCTCCAGGGATAATTTTCATCACGGTTGTCCAGATCGCTTGCACCTTTGCATTTATCGCATTACCTACCATTAATTCTAAGCGGTACAACTACAGAGAACGCGGCATCGCACTTTCCAAAAAGATATTCGAGCTCTTTATTGTTTATTTACTCAGCACTCGCTGTCATCCTCAAAGGTGTCGGCAAGTGGTTTTGGTTTAAAAATTGGCGATAGAATAAATACAAAAAACCGCCGAGGTTGGCAGGTTTCGCCAATTTCTGCTCAAAATAATTCCAGTATCTCAGATGGCGACTTCAGACAGCGTATAGAGGAAATCTTTCTATTATCTTCCGTTCTTTCACTGCTGTTCGGACATTTTTCGGCCAAGCCAATCTCATCACACGGGTATCAAGAGCAGATAAAGAAATCTGACGTCTCCCCGGTTAGCTTAATAGCGGCCCAACGGACCCCCACCAACCGTTGTCTTGAAAACACCCCCCCCCCCTCCCCCCTCACCAAGAAAAAAAAAAGAAGATATTTTTACTATTTTCTACAGCACCCATCTACCCGATGAATAGCGGCAGGGAATAATGGAAGAACCCCACTCCCCTTTAGTCCGGGCGCCCCACCGAAATAATCGGACGCCGCTAACGGAATTTCGGCGTCCTGCCTTCCCCGACAAGCGCCGAAGGAAACCGATGGAGCCGGTGCAATTTTATTAGGAGGGTCAGATTTTTCCGGGCATTCCGTAGAGACCGCAGTTTATTCGACCGTAAACAATGATATTTATAAAAGCGAATGTTAACACTACGATTCATCGTCTTAGGAAAAAGTGTTTACTGCTGCGTTAATTAAAAAAAAAAAAGAACACATAATAATTAAGGGTCGTGTTTTCGGTATTTGCTTAGCTTCAAAATCGGGGTTATTTTTTCTTTCTTCCTTTGAATCGGTGTTTTTCGGTGTCCTAATATCAATGCCGGAGAGGAATCGGTGTTTATCGGACTTGTGTTGTAAAGCGATTGCAGATTCACAAGACTGAGCTCCAGAAACATCGCTCTTGTTCCCATTGTGGTTTATCTTTCGCTCCCAAGATCGTTGCAAAGAAGCGCCTCCCCCTCATCCCTTTCCTAATGGGGGCCAGTGTTGACATGGTAGTTTCTAGCTAAAACCGCCAAATGCCAGACGGTGTAGCCCAAAAGTAGCCAAATTCGAGATTTATGTAGCCCGAAAGTAGCCATATTCTGCAGAGCCCAAAATATCGCGCGATGGAATGATCGAGCTCGATTTGAAGGCACTGCGTCTGCATATCTGGGGCTTAGGAGCAGCGTGCAAGATCTACAACATCTGACATCTTGAAATGTATTGAACGGTTTATTTCAAACACAAGAGAACAAAAATTTTCCACGCGCGTTTTTACAGTCACACAGTTATGAAGCACTCGCTCGTGCCCGACTTACTCGCCTCATACCCTGATTTCCGTGTTAAAACGGGCAAAAGCGTCTTCAGTAGGGTTGATATCCTTACAGCACTCGTTCTTCTCAAGGAAAGCAAACTTTACATAGGGGACGTTTTGGACAGTTGGAAGGGACACGTTCTTCCTTAGGCGTGACTTTGTGACGGACACGTAACTGAATACTTTCTCCACGGCGGCATTCGACATGGGCAGTGTCAGGAGCGCGCTGGCAAGCACGGATGGCAATGGAAACAGGGTTGCTCCTGCGCATCGATCTTGGCCTTGTTCGGAATATTCATCGTCCCAAATCTGTTCGCGGAAAAGTCTCCTTTGTTACATCCGGTACAGCACACGTTATCGGGTGACATCAAATTCTGCAGGATGTTTTGAGTTGCCTTTAGTATCATTTTTTCCTCGGATGAGGTGCCTTTTGTAGGAGGATGGTCGGAAACTCGAGAAACTAAGGGACGCCAGTAGGAAGCAGAAAGAACTTGGGAGCATAAAATAAGCCACAATTAATACAAAAGCGATGCCGTCGGCGCTGAATTATAGGTCGCGGTAGCTCACGCCCACGAATCTTCACGCAGAAAATTCCTGAAAGCGGGAACCCAGAAAAAGTGGACTGTCGCTTCGTGTCCATGCTGAAGTGGACTTTTTACAACTACTCTACCCCCAGAAAAAAAAAAAAAAAAAAAAAGTTCCACGTTACTGATTTGAAATAGCCACACAGCCAACCGCCAAATGCATGACAAAGTAGCCCAATTTGGCTATTAATAGCCCGACCTGGCAAACCTGAATGGGGCTGTTTGTTTCCACTAATTTCCAACCATGGAATCCTCGAAGCCAGTCCCCAATCCTGTGCAGTCAGTTCGGTCGTGACCTTCCGCAAAAAAAGGATTTGCTTTTTCCTTCGGTTTTAGTTGGCTTCGGGAAACGTTTGCAACGACGTTCTGTCCAGCGCTTCGTGCTGAAAGAATGACAGGTGCTGCCACCTGCTCAATGCGAGGTTGCAGCCTAGCTGGTCACCTTTCCATTTCTCCTGAGAAGAAACAGCGGCAAAAAAAAAAAACTTGGACAAGAGTAAAGAAACAAACACGACAGGACGGCGCTTCTATAAGTTTTTATGCCGCCTGTCGTGTTTTTTTTTTTTTTTTTTTACTCTGGTCCAAGTTTTTTTGCCGCTGTTTCTTCCCCAGATGTTCACCTCAAAACAACTAGCCCAACACGTCAATTTGTTTCCATTTCTCCCTTTCCACTTATCGAAAGAAGAGGGTACGATCTCGGAGGGACATGAGAAAAATCCTGGATAACCGTAGCCCCGCTAACGAAAAACAAATAGTCGGTGGGTAGAAAAAAAAAAAAAAAGTAAGTAAATAACATTGAAACAGACAAAAAAAAAATAGAGCACTGGGTTCTTTGGCCACACTTTTTATTCCGAGATAAGGAGGGAAGACTCCATAGAAGCGCGGACAGTTCGATGTGATTGTTCGAGAAAAGGATCGGACTGTCTCTAGCCGGAATCCGGAAAGAGACCTACCCGGCGTCCCTGCCGGCTACACCTGACTTCCCCCGCGGGTACTGTTGGTGGCGGCCGGTCAAGCATGGGCAAGCCCTCCCCAAAAACAGGTGCGCTGGGAGGAGCCGGAAGTCTTATTGCCGTCTTTGCGACAGAGCGAATCCAAGTGACATACTTTACGAAAAGTTAAAAAAAAAAAAGAGAAGAGAAACACAATGCGACGGTGTGCAAGCGCTGCCTGCTTATCTTTGTTTTTTCCAAGGTCGTTGCAAAATCTGGCGTGTTCAAAGATTGAAAAAAAAAAAAAAGAACGTTGCGGTACATTAGGTACCGGTTTTCGAACTAGTATATTGTAGTGCACGTCCTTGAACGACTGCGAAGATCATGTTGGTAACGTTTCGGCTGGTTCTTTTCTTCTGTCACTGCTGCTACTACCCGATTTTATACACTAATGAATGCATAGACACTAGCGTGAGAACGGGTTGCTTTAAAAGTGCAACGGATCAAGATCAAAACAAAAAAAATCGGGGTTGGACAAAAACCGTTGAGAACAATAATGCTGTTGGAAATCTTGGCGGCAGTAAAGAAAAAAAAAAAGAAAGGGGACGGGCCATAAAAAAAAAAAAAAAGACTGAAAACGCTTTATCGTGGCAGTCATTTCTGTTTCTTTATGTGAGGGGGTTAGCAAATATCGTCGTGTCAAGGCCACGGGCCGTTGCAGAGCCAGGGGATTCAGGTTAGACTTGGATACCTGCACGATACTAGCGTTCGCGCATTCGAGAACATGTCGCTAGAACAATGTGAGACGAAAGATAAACCCAAGTGTGTTTATCGCTCAGTGCTCGACGTGTAGTGTGCTCGATGCGGCTCAAAAGCGTATCAGAAGCACGAGCTAGAGTCGCCCCCGAGACAATGCGTAAGAATAGATGCTTCAAGTGGTCCTGATTAAGCCAAGTGCGACTGGCGAAGACGGCTGCGACGAAAACCTTGACGACAACAACAAACAACTCATCGGCGTCGTGGGCAGCAGCGCGTCGATGCAGCGGCCATCGCGGAGCGTCGAATGCATTAAATGTTTGTTGGGCCGCACAAAAAACTGACCTGAGCAAGCTGAAGCTCTGGCGGGGTCGCTTGGAACGGAGCGGAGGCGGCGGCGTGGTCGGAGCCGGCGAAAAGGGGTTGACGTTGGCGCCGACCTCGACGAGATGCGTCCGTTGGCGGCTCCCGACGACGTCTCGCGTGCTCGGCGCCTCGGACCGCTGAAGTAGAGTCTTGGGAGTCTGCGGCGACCCGAACAACCGGAGCGCCCTGATCCTCTTGTACGGAGGCGTTTCTTGCCGCGGGACCGGCAGCACTTTGAGAACGGGTACGGACGGCGATCGCTCGGCCGATCGCACGACGCCGGAGTCCGTGGAACTGTTCAAGTCGCTCGTCGGAGGCGAGTCCGAACCCCTCGCGTCGGTGTCCACGCCGTCGTCGTCGTCTCTGAAGAGGGACTTGGGCGAGAGACGGTAGCTGGTATCCATGGCTCGAGGCCGCGACATGCACGGGGACGATCCGATTCGAATTCGACTTCTCGTCGGCATGGAAGCCCGGAGAAAAAACTGCGTGACGTTCTCCCGCCACTTTCCTGGCGTCACGTGAGCTCGCCCGGGTCGGCCAATGAGAGCGCGCGCTGCCGGAAACGTCACTTCCACGTTATCATTGTCACGTGTGTTGATTTGGCTCCGCCAATGGGAGCGCGTGCTATCGCGTACGTCATTTCCGAGTCGGGGAATTTGCGCTCGGGGGACGGTCTAGTAATGGCGGTGCGCCTAACGGCCGTTCTCTCGCTTGTTGAGCAGACGACAGCCCACGCGTCATGTCTGCGGCGTGGCTGGCGGGGCTTTCGATTTGTTTTGGAGAAGGGAAATGAATAATTTCCGTTGACGCTGACAGTGCTGCGGGTCTTAGCTCGTTTCCGTCTCTTCAAGGAAACTCGGCATTACTTTTAAAGCTGTCGTTCGTACCTCCCCTCCTTTTTTTTTTTTACTTTTTTTCTGAATCTGCGGTTAATTTGAAATTTATGATAGTAGTTGCCTTCACTTTGAGTTGTTTTGATTCAACTTTATTCATCATCAAAAGCGTGGCGAACGAACCACAGACCTGTGCCATCTATTATTTTTTTTTTTTAATTAGGATGCCAGGGCGACAATCTGACAACAAAAAATGACGGTCATTTATTTAAACCGTGATGGAATTCCTCTTATATCAACTAAATGTAGAGGAAAAAACAAAAACAAGTATCTTGACGATGTAGTCAAGTCATTTTGTGTGTCGGTTGGTCGCACACCACGCCCGTCTTCCGACAACCGCTATTTTCGATGTGATTTTGGAACTGCTGTTGTGTTGTTATGTAAACACACATCGCAATCGTGTAGCAGACGAAATCAGGACGTCTGCTCCGCCGTTGACGTCACAAACAAGTGGATGATTCATGCGGCCGCGGGTCAACAGGGGAATCCCGTGACGTATCGCCAGATAAAAATAATAAAGGTGAAAAGGGCGAAGACTTGCCCAAACCGGCTCGGAAGAAATGCTCCGCCAGTGGCGTCAGCCAGACGAACGACTTTGGGCAGCGACTCTGTCTTGGCTGCGTTGTCTGCATGATTCCTGAGAATATAATAGGGTGCATTAATCCTCAAAGATCAGCCGGCAGGACATTATCCTCCTTTTGTGAGTTTGTGTGTGGTAATCGCTCTGTGTTGTTCAAGCCTTTTTTTTTTTTTTTTTTTTGTCGCTTATGTAACTGCGGCACCACAGACCTCCTGGTATGGGCCCCTTGCCTTGTGTGGTGTCGCAACTCTTTCCGAGTTGAATAAATATTATTATTATTATTATTATTAAGCCTAATAATCGGTACAACGTCTCGAAAGAAGGAAATGGATTATTTTCGTTGACGTGCCGCACTTACGCGGGTGCGCGTGCAGACAGAGCATTTCAAATCGGGCCTTTCTCAGTAGGTTTATTTATTAGCGATGTGTATGTGGGTCGTATCCTTCATTGAGAGGTGTTTCTTTCTGCGTCGTTATTTAATTGGCGCTCACCCAAAGGGTTAGGGTAATGTAAGTTTATTATTCTTATTAGGGCTGGGCAATTGATCGATGAACTTTCCCATTGATTAATCAATGTTTGAATCGTGATAATTTTTTTACCGGTTAATTGATTGGGTTCGGTGGTGGGAAACTTGTAGAAACACCGCACACAGAATTAGGAGACAGAGCATTGTTGTCTTCCCCAGTAAAGCACTTTAGCATTCTCCATGACTCATTCGGATCAGTTATAAGGTGAAAATAATCATAGTAAAATATTTAATTAAAAAATAAAAACTGCTTTCCTGAGATTTCTTTTGGTAGCGGGACAGCGTCAAGTTTCAAGTGTGGTACATACACTCAGTTATTAATAACACGGTAAAAAAGATTAGCAAAGAATATATGTTGTTTCGGCACTCTAGTTAGATATTATGCCGGAATGTCAACACAACCGGTTACTGTATTCATTAATTAATTGAAATATATATATATATTTTTTATATATATTATGGACGCTTAGCTTTTACTATTATTGAATTATTCGGAGATTACGGAACGAATACGTCTATCCACTTTTGTCGGTGAAAGCTAGATGTTAATAAAGAGTTCAGGGGAAGCTCCTCCCACCTTTTTGCAGATCGCGAATGCTGGAGAGGATGTGTGGCCTCCTCTCCAGCGTTCTCTCTGCTAAAGATGTGGAAAGAGCCGGGATATGACGAGTTTCCCTTGTACAAGTTTCCCCTATACAAAGGACACGGTGTCTGCACCAGACGGTATGATAGAATTCTCTGCGAACAGGCCTCATTCAAGTTCGAACATGCCTACAGACAGATCGGAATATACGGAATATCATACAAGGACGAAACATGCCTCAGATGCAGTGTCTGCACACTGGATGGATGGATGTTAATGGCTATACCCTTTGTAACGGGCGGTAGCTTGCGCCACCTAGGCTAATCTGAAAAGACAAACTATCACGAGGCGGTGTGGGATATCACCAGGATGACCTTCGGATGACCTGTCTTCTGTGTGACGTTTTTTTGCAGCGTGACCGCGGTATTCATCTGTTACCGACTAAAGGTTGTTGTTGTTTCCGAATGTTTGCACTTAACCAGACTTAAGGTCACGTGAGTTTCTTTTTGTATTCTTCTTTATTATTATTGAATTTATTTGGATACGGGAATACGTCCGTTGAACGTGTTGTTATTGTTTTCAAAAAGATAGTGGCCACTATGTGGAGCGCAAGTTTGTCTGCTTCTTTTGCAGGGGTTGTGGTAACGTCAGAAGGTCGAGCTCTGATTGGCTCTGATTGAAGGATAGTGGGTGGACCTTTACCCACTATCCTTCAATCGGAGCCAATCAGAGCTCGGCCTTCTGACGTCACCACAACTCCTGCAAAAGAAGTAGACAAACTTGCCCTCCGCCTTACCCAAGGAGTAAAGTCGTGTACGCAAATAACGTAGGGAGAAAAAGTGGTATAGTCATATTTATTTGATTAATCGAGTGCTGTATACGTTGCGTTGTGGAAAGAGCATAAATATATTACTCCTTTGACTGCGCTGCGCGTAACTTTTTCTTTTCTTTTTTTTTTACGGATATATTATTTTAGTTGCACGTTCAGACACGCTTTCGTTCCTGAGGCATGATACGCGACACGCATCTTCCTCAGAAACGCTTCCTCTTATCGGCAAATGCCCCGTCGGGCCCATCGTCTTCCGAGGCTCGTCAGCATCTCGGCTATAGCTGATGAGAGGTTGACAAGGTTTTCACAGGGTCAGCACATCAGCTGACTCAGGGCACAAGGCCGCGTTCGAGAAGAGAGCATCCCCGAAGAATATACATATACTCCAGAGAGATAGATGCCGACCCCCGCATTTTTGCCCGAATGTGTGTGTGCGTGTGTGGGTGCTCGATAAAACCACAGTATACATACTGCGAGGAACGTCGTATCGCGCGCCGCCTTATCGCGTCCTTGCTGCGCATATGATACGCGGGGTCCTTTGCTTTGCGTAAGGACCAAAGCTATGCGACCTCCAGAACGTGAGTCATGCAGATGAGTGTCGCCGTGTCCGGCCTTGTCTCTCGACGACAGTCACGTTGACGCAGCGGAGATCGACGAAAGTTAGCCGCCGTCACACTGCACATAACATCGCGCAAAAGACACACAGTTTCCTGCACACGCGATGACGCTGTCCGCGGACTCTACGTTGGCTTCTCAACTGCCTGTGAACGGAGCTTTGTTATAGCTGTCGTCGATTTCCCCGTGTTTATTTATTAGCGAAATTAACGCATACTTTTCGGCGTTTATATTTTTTTTCTTCAAAAATAGGTGTATTTCGGTGTTCTGTTTCGGACACACACACACACACACACACACACACACACACACACACACACACACACACACACACACACACACACACACACACACACACACACACACACACACACACACACACACACACACACACACACACACACACACACACACACACACACACACACACACACCCTGTTTTAACCAGACCCTCGTCACTGTCCTGAGACACGGCATTAAACGATTCACAGTGTCCATTTTTGTTTCAAAGCCTGGTCGGAGAAACACATACATGGAGTATGAGGTTTCAAAATGTCGCGTTTGTGGCCAGTCTAGACTGCAGGACAGCAAAGAGACATACGTTTTAACGTGGCGTCGTCACTTGACTCCTGAGCCCACGATAACCCGACGTAACGAACCGGTTCTCCCAACCGCAGATCATAATCAAACGGTGTAGGGTCACTTTTTTTTCTTTTCCACTAAGCCGCGTAAACATTTGTGGAGTCGTCATTTCCGAACAACAGGATCAAGTTTTTCTAACACGCGGCCCTGACGTCACGCAGCTGCGGTGGCGCTGTCGACGGCACTGCGCATGCGCAGACGCTTCGCTTCACGCAAATTCGGTTTCTGTGCACGCGCAGTGCCCACACCTGGTGTGGGCAAACGCGGGTTTGTTTGTAAACAGCGTGTCGGTGTAACACCAAGGTCGGCTTGCTCGAAGCAGAGTCTCAGTTGAGACTGCTCAAAAGAAAGCGCTGTCAAGGCTAGCGCTCGAGCTTAAACCGAGTCTCAGAGGCAGCGCTTTCTTTGAGCAGTCTCAACTGAGACGCTACTTCTAGCAAGCCGGCCCAAACCACCAGAATTACGCTGTGCTAATTACGTTCTTAAAAAAAGTTTTTTTTTCTTATAAATATTTGGCGTGTCAGTAGAAACTGCACGGTCTCGAACATTCTAAAAATATTTTGATGTAGGTAGGGTTTAAATATAAGGCAACGTTTTTCTGCGTTATTTATAAATACAGTCGGGGTTTTCATCTCAGATCAGGCACAGTTTTGTGGTCGAATTCTTTAATTTTGATCCCCCAAAACATTAAATGTTTTCGGAGCATTCTTGAAATGAACAGCAGCAGAAACGGCCAGTTTGGCAGATTGTTGTTTTGGTTTAAAGTTATTGACCTTTGAATCGAGCGAGGCGAAAACGGACGTTTTCTCTCACCTGTCAGAGATTGCATGTTGAACCGCACACTATTTTGTCACTTCTCAGACTACTGCACTGGGGCTCCTCTGTGACACTTTTGAGATAGATTTCATCGTACGTGATGAATTAAGAAAAATACCTATTTTAGAATCATTTTAATTACTTGTCGAACTGTGTACCTTTCATGACTTTTTTGCTAAGTTGGGCAAGTTCTTACGTGTGACCTATGTAAGATATTACAACGACCATGATACCATAAGAAGGCTGAAGCTTAGCTCTTTTATTGAGTCGATTACGCAATTTCTATATTGTCAATTTTATGAAATGTTTTTTATTTGCTTAGTTGTTTGTTAGTAAGATACGACAGTGGTTTATCAAAGAGATATCAGCCGAAAACAGTGTTTCGTTTAAATGAAAGGAAGTAAGACTTCCTTTCATAGGTACTTACCTAACATGAATACTTACCATAGCATGTATGTTTACAAATGAGTGAAATGTGGTGTAATGCGGAGTAAACAATTTTTTACTCGGCAACAAAGCTTGCCGTTTTAGAACGCACATCCGACAAGATTCAAGCATTATTTACGACCGTATAAACAAAATATAACTCTTATTCATATGTTCGGATAAACCACCGTCATGCCTTACCACGAATAAAAAATGAAGCAAATAAAAAAAGGTCTTTTATAAAAAAAAAAAAAAAAATTAAAAAACCTTTTTTTTTTTTTTTTTTTTTTTCGGCAAGATGACGTTCGGAGAGCACGCTGAACGAGTGCACCTGACCGTCAAGGGTTCAAGTCTCGCGCCACGACGATGAGATCATCCGGACGACTGCTCGTTTCGTTGCGGTGCTAGTGCTACGCTACCGAAGAAAAAAAATTGTTTTGGTTTAACGAAAGATGAAACGCAGTATACTTCGCCGCTGACGCCGGGTCCAACAAAAGGATATCCCAAGGGTGACTCGCAATCCTCTCCGGCGACTACGGTATTGGAAGGACGCGAAAGATTACGTGAACAAGCATCGTCGCTCGTACAGTTGCAGCTGCAAGAGGGAACGTGCTCCCATGAACGGATTATCCGTTTCTGAGTTTGTGCGCGGGGGAGTCCGGCTTTGCAAGGGAGTATGCGCTGACGACGAGGCGACCATGGGAACAGGCGCCCAGCTGCGAGGTCATTCCAGCGGCGCCTACGGCCTACACGCGGAACCCCCAAACCGCTTGAGTCAGAACTCACTAAAGGCAGACAACATGAAAACAACAACAACCCTCAGAGTGTCCCCGTCTTTATCGGTTGCAGCTGGAAGCGCGGCGCCTGCGCGCATTACCGGATTAGGTCAGTACCCGACCAAGGCTTGTTAATCCTGCGTTCGTGCGCGCCGGTGTTATGTTTTGGCTGCTCGTCGCCACTTTGGCCCAAGGACGCTTGTGATACAGTTTTTACGGCTGCCGAGTATAAGTGCGTGGGAACGGAATGTGAGGAGGCCCCTTGCTCGGAAATGTCACTTCATCTGCCGGCGTCTTATTTATTTCTGCGCTCAAACTTTTGTGGTGAAAAATTAGCACTAGATTTCGAAAGTAGTTGGTAATTTGAGTAGAAGTTACCTGAAAAATTTAGTTAAGTTAAACTACTAATTACCCAAATAAAGTTGTAATTGAAAGTTACCAAGTTACTCGGAAAAGTAGTTACAGTAGTTTGAGTAGAGTAGTTGAACTACGTCCAAGTCTGATTCAAATACATGCACTCGACTTAATTTTGCACATATAATATTGCATTTGTACTAAACAAAATACCTAAGTTTTAGATATCTGATGATATTCAGGTATAGTGCGGTAATAATTGAGAAGCGACTAAGTAGTGAGCGGTCAAACATGAAATCTCCGACAGATGGGAGAAGCGTCCGTTCTCGCCTCGCACGCTTCAATAACCAATACCTTTAAAACAAAACAAACAAGCAAAAATCTGCCAAGCTTGCTGTTTGTGCTGTTTTTCATTTCAAAGATGCTCCCCAAACATTTATTTTTTCGTCAAAATTAAACAATTCGACCACAAAACCGTGCCCAAGTTGAGATGAAAACACCCAATAAATAGCTTTTTCTGGGAACTACTCGTGTTTTTAAAATAGATCTTTAACGAAAAATTGCAAATTAAATGCTACGAGGTGAAAATTGAAATGTCGTCACCTACATCCTAAAAACAATCAGGCGTTCACATAAACACCTAGGCTGTCAATCACTGCTAACGACGGAACAATCTCAACAAACGACAAAGCTCAAACTACTTCACCTGAAAAACGCAATCCGCATAGAGACATGAGCACGTGCAACGTCATTCACATTGCATGTTTTAAGTCTAATGTTATTCTTGAACTCCGTTAATTGCTCGGATATACTTGCAAGATGCTAGCAGTGATTGGCTGCTCACTCTATAAGAAACGACGAAGTCGGTAAATTTCTCTCTGTAAAGCTTGCTTTTTTTATCTTGTCTAATACCATCTTATTGAAAATCATATCTTGATTCAAGATATTCACACAGGCCCCCGTAAGCGCTCATTCACAGTGGAAGCGGATCCGCGTTTGCAAAGCGGTTGCGAACGCGGTTGTATAAAGATCCAGTGCAATTGAACGTGCACTTGATGTCATCGAGTGATACAACCGCGTTCGCAACCGCTTTGCGAACGCGGATCCGCTTCCAGTGTGAACGAGCGGTTACAGTGCCCAAATTAAAATTAAGTTTGTAAGTGTCTTGTGCACATTAAAAATAAAAAAAGTGAAAAGTTGCATGTTCGGACAAACTGAAGATGTCCGCCTTTTCTCCTCAACAAAATATGCATCTCGAGACAAATAAGTAGACTCAGTTGTTGAAATTAATCCCGTATTTAAAAACCACTGGTGAAGTAAAAAAGAAACAGTGAACTGGCACGATGCAAGTTAAATAATATATATATATATATATATACACGTATGTTATCACCGTTGTTGTTTGTCCTATAGTTTTATACAAAGATATGCTTCACATCATCATTGAAAAATACTTGCCGATAGAAGGTGCAGCAGATTTCAACAGACCCATTTCCATACCGCTGGGCATATGAAGATTTTGAAGTTGATAGTGTAAGCATTTGTGAAACAACGCAACCAGTTGAAATCATTATATAAAACCTAAACACCGGATTGAGGTGACGAGACTTACCTGCTTCTTGCACTTTCCGCAGCGATAGAAGGGGCGAGGTTCGGTAGCCCACCACCACCGTCCCGAGGCATCCAGGTAGGAGAGAATCAAAGCCCCCGTCTTTAACTGCAGAGCACACCCAGACCACGACGTTGCTGGTCCGACGGTTTGCTAGCCGTGGCGACACTTTGCGGGTGGCAAGGAGCGAGTCGGTGTTGGCGACAAAAATCGTCGACCGCAGAGGAATTGGATAGTAGTCGAACAATTTCGAACATGTCCGCTCGATCAACCAGGTCAGCTATCGCCGAGTGTTCTAAAACTTTTGACTTCGATGCATGCAGCTTTTCTTAGGACTTGACCGATAAGGGTCAAGGGGCAGTCGTGCTGGGATTCTAGTTTGCAGCTTGTGGGCAGAAAAACGAAAGCTTGACAAATAGCATGGAAGCTTTTGTTAGTGACGTCGGCGATATACAGAGGCCAATCGCGTTGCTGCAGCATTGTCAGAAATCAGGGAGGTATTCATAGAACTACACGCGAGCGCGTACTCGAGCACTCCCTCGCGCAAGGAAAAAACCGGCCACGTATGTGCGTGTGTGAGCGGGGGAAAAAAAAAAGGGGGGGGGGGGGGGGGGGCTCTGTCCTTCAGTTTCTTTTTCCAATAGCAATATTCTACTGAAGACATCGTTTCACCCTGGCGTATGTGATTATTTTCACTTTGAAAGGTGGCAGGCAGGTCTCGGTACTAAATTCTTTTATGGCATCATAGGCGTAGACTAGGGGGGGGGGGGGGGGAGGCATCGGGGCTCGTGCTTTCGCCTGGTGAGACCCGGGGGGGGGGGGGGGGCTGAGCCATGATCCTTACCGAGACGCTGTTTACGTGCCATGTAACGATCGAGCTTCTAGTAGTGGCATGTACACAAAATAACGCACACAGTGACGGACACATGGTGATATACATATCATGTGAAATGTACCCCCTAAAATAAACTAGTGATAAATGGATGTCGCGAACCACCCTAGGTTCGATTTCGAAAGGTTTCGATATTTGCGAAGCGAACTGAGGTTCGATTTCGAAAAATTTCGATATTTTCGTACCGACCGAGGTTCGAATTCGAAAAATTCGCAACTTTCGATCACAGTAGAGTTTCGAATTCGAAAAGTTCGAAGCTTTCACGGTTTCTAAAATTTCGGGTTCGAATATTTCGAATATTGTTTTTACTTGAGGTTCGATAAATTCGAAGATTTCGAACTTGCCTAACTTGAAATTCGAGATATTCGAAAAATCGGAATTTCTTAAGATCTGAAGTTCGAAAAGTTCGAAGATTTCGAAATTCTTTGGAAATAAAATTCGAAAACTTCGAACGTTTCGAATTTTTATAAACATGAAGTTCGAACAATTCGAAGATTTCGAATTTCTTTCTGCATAAAGTTCGAAAAGTTCGAAAGTTTCGATTCTCTTTTAACGCTGAATTCGAAAAAAAAAAACCGAAGATTTTGAAGCTTTTTTCAAGTCCAAGTTTTCAAAGTTCGAAGTCCAGTTTTCAAGTTCCTCCACAGTTTCAGTTTCAAATAACGTTTTCACGACTCACTGGTTTCCAAAAAATCAGGTTTAGAAAAGTTAGGGTGTGATATTTAGGCTTCGCGAAGTTGGGACAGGCAATTAAATGAAACGACGAGTGTCCCGGATGTGCTGAAATATTTGCCAGTGCAGAGTGACGTGTGACCATAGATCAGTAATTGTGACCGCCAGCCCCCCCCCCCCCCCCCCCCCCCCCCCGGGGGAAGGGGGGGGGGGGTTCTTTAACGTGCATCACGCAGTAGTGATCACACGAACACACTGTTTTACGATACTCATCCAGTTCGAAATGGTCAGGGGCGGGCAGGAGGTTGAGGCTCAGAAAAACCTTGAAGCGACCTTGCAAACTACCTCCCCACCCCTTGCACGCTGGTAGTAATCCGATCGAACGCCGCACGAGTGACGCTGGCATATAGTAAGTTAAGTTTGTAATTGTCCTGGAGGTTTATTTTCTGGGACGGAGGAATCGCCTCGCAAAAAGCACAGAAGCCGACACAACTCGAGGTCGAGGAGCGTTCTACCATACAAGTGGCGTCGGAAGAGGAAAAACGGGTGAGGGAAGAGGGGAGGGGGAGGGGGAGGGGGGGGGGGGGGGGGGGCTCAGCCCCCCTTCCCCCCTTCCAGATATTTCGGACTGTTAAAGAAAACAATACGGGAAAAGAGGGCGTGGTCGAGCTTATTTTAATCTGAAATTATTTATGCCTATGTATAGCTACTGCCGCTCTTCACTGCATAAAAGATCGCGTAGATGGTTGTTAGAAACTCGTTGTCAGAAGGCACTACTCGTCACATGCTTAGTAGTTCGGAAGTTCAAAGCTATGTCTTTACGACCTAAATAACTGTGCCAATGGTAAAAAAAATAAAAATAAATAAAATAAAAAAAATAAATGCGGGGATAAAAAGCTGGAGAAAGAAAAAAACTATCAAGAACTCGCCGGATGTGTTGTATTCTTGCATATTCAGAGGTTCAGAACTTCGAAACAACTTTCTCCTACCAAAATGTGTACAGGCTAAAAGAAACACGTCCCAGGAACGTGAAGCGAAACAAAAAATGTTTTCTTTTAATGACGTGCTGAATTTGAACAATATTAGAAATCTTCTCCCATGAGTTAATTTATTCCTTAACGTGAAAAAACAATAAATACATTATTTTGTATTCTGCAGATGGCAATGATATGTACTATCTGTGGTGTTAATTTAAATGCGATACCTCAAACAACTTAGACGAAAATAAATGCCAAGTTTATGGCATAATTGCATGTAGATACATGTTTGGACATTTCTTCGAAACTCAACTTGAATAACAATAGTCATATCTTAAGACGACACTTATCTAGGCTATACATAGATCATTTTTAAAAAGTTTAACATCTTTACCCTAAATAGCTTCGGCTACATCGCGCTTCAAATCTGGCACAAACGATAATCGTCAAAAAGCCGTCGTCCTTCCTCGCTCCTTCGGGAATTTATTTCTTTAAAACTAAGCATGCCAGAACATTGAAATAAACGGCATTGTCTTTCGTAAAGAACGGAACACCGCATGTAAAAGTTCGAGAAAAAAAAATTGCGAATGTACCTCACTACTTGAATTCAAATCAAACCGTCCGCCGGTCTTTCGAAGTTCGACGAACGTCGAACTTTTACCCTAAAAGTTCGAAGTTCGTCGAACTTCTTACTTTTCAGGATTCGAAAGTTCGAAACTTTTCGAATTCAATTGAATAATAAGTTCGAAAGTTCGAAAATTATCGATTTCCTTAGCATAGGAAATTCGAAAGTTCGAACAGCTTCGAACTTTTTAGTGCAAGAAATGCGAAAGTTCGAAAATCATCGAATTTCTTGGTCAGTCAAGTTCGGAAGTTCGACAAGCATCGAATTTTGCAGTGTGATAAGTTCGAAAGTTCGAAAAGAATCAAAGTTTTTAGCGTAATAAGTTCGACGGTTCGAAAAGCGTCGAACTTCTTAGCTTAAAAAGTTCGAAAATTCGACTTCCGTCGACTTTTACGATATAGAAAATTCGAAAATGTGAAATCTTTCGAACCTTCCGAATCGCTTGATTCGATCATCGAAACTTCGATTCGAAAAAAGTTCGCGGCATCCCTAGTGATAATTGCCGGTGTAAAAAAAATTGCGCGGAAAACCCCCCCCCCCCCCCCCCGGGAAAATGGGAAGTCTACGCCGCTGCAACCCTTCATATAACAAGCAACGTGGACATTACCTGGTCATCGACGTTGGAATTACTCTAATTAAAACGAATGTAGTTTTTCAAGTTCTCTATTTAACTGCCGTCCGTTATTTTCCGTCAACAACTGTCAGTTTTGGTTTGCCCTTCCACTCAAAAACAAGTTGGTACTCCACTGGACCTTTCCAATATTTACAAAATCACAGTCCAGCTTGCGATCTTCACAGCCCAGCACGTGCGTGTTCGTCGCTTCGGAAAGCGAGCAAAGCACGCGCCATACGCACGAACACTGAAAATGGCACCGGCCACACACTTTTTTTTTTTTTTTTTGGAAAATTCTAGTTGTTGCTACTTTAAGGCTGTCTGTCAAGTGCGACGTGTTGCTGCTGAACGTGCGGCTTGACAGTGCAGAGTGCTTGCTGGGCTTTGGACTTATATGCATTAAATCTTGTTTTACTGCATAGCACGGAAGTGAACGAAGTTAGGCCGTGAAAGAGTCAGATTGGAGCCAAACGTCACGAGCACTACATGACGCTTCTCCTGAACTGGGAGCACAGCAAATGCTAAGTGCGAGTTGGTTCGTGACTTGTAAAATAAAAAGCGCTAACAAAAAACAAGGACAAAAAGCTGGCTTTATGCCCACATAACTTAAGAAAAGGTGGCGAACAGATTTTATGTGCCGCTTGTGTTTTCGGCATAGAGTTATTACAATAAACGCTAGAGGCTCAGCTGGCGCTAGTGTCTACGGGACTTCCGGTTGCAAATTGAAGCAGACAGCAAGCAGTCTACTTTTGCAGCCTTCCTGTGTATTCCTATGGGAGAACGTACGTAATATTTTTCTCTTCGCCAGGGAATAATAGAAATCAGCGTAGTTCCTTTACTCGTAACGGGTACAATGTAACTTTATTCACATTATGAAAGTGCAATTTATTTTGTGAATGAGTATTTTTTTTTTTGTTGCTGAGCGACGTTTAAATTAGCAACAATTGAGTCCCGGATCTATGTTGCACAGCATTATATGTCAATACAAGCTATCAATCAATGAATGCAAGCTATCAATACAAACTGTCAATGATTATTCATGCGCAGTTTGTTTGTTACTAATCCAGTACGTGTTCTTCGTTCCGTAACTCCATGCTTCGTTCTTGTCGTCTGTTTTGATTGTTTGATTTGGCACATATTAGCATTCTTTCGGTGTTTTGTCAAGCTGATTCACTCTGTGTGCTTCATAGCATTGACTACATGCGTAAATGCGTGCCCTATAATAATAGTCTGCAACGTCAACATGTATTATACATGTGAATTGGGCTATTTTAGCGCAGTGTTCGACGCCATCAATTCCAAAGAAAAACGCTCTATCTGACACATATTTTCGTACATCCGATTGTAAAACGTTCCAAACTTTCTATACTGTCACAACACTAAGCAATATTTGCTCTCATAATCGTGCGCGAAGAGAAAACGTAATTGCGTTTTCCTATAGGAATACATCACCGGAAGTCAAATTTAGAATGCTAGCTTGCTGTCTGCTTCAAAATGCAACAGCACACTATACTTCGTTTCACCTTATGTTGTACCGCAGCGAATGCTAGAAGCGCGAGCTCGTAGCGTTGGCAGCCGCTCTTAAGTCACGAGAGCTTGTGCCGCCGAGATGTGCCCCAGAGCAAGGAGCTCGCGCTTGTAGCCTTTCCTGCGGTACATCATAAGGTGAAACAGAGTATAGACGTTTCCACTGTTTACAAAAATCACAGTCCACACGTGTTAAATCACAGTCCAGAACGCGCACGTTCGTCGCTTCGGAAAGCGAGCAAATCACGCGCCATACGCACGAACACTGAAAATGGAACCTGCCAAGTGCCCTTTCTTGGAAAGGTCTATAGACCTTTCCAATGTTTACAAAATCACAGTCCAGCGTGCGATCTTCACAGCCCAGCACGTGCGTGTTCGTCGCTTCGGAAAGCGAGCAAAGCACGCGCCATACGCACGAACGCTCAAAATGACACCGGCCACAAGCTCGTTTTTGGAAAGGTCTATAGCGCCAGCTGAGCCTCCAGCGTTTATTGTAATAACTCCATGGTTTTCGGCGCCAAGCAAGACCGATCTCACTAAGCGTTCCATGCATGCGTGACGCCACCATAGCTGTAGTTCACAGGGGAAGCGTATGTATGTGCACGAGATGGTTCGTGTCGTGTCTCGTGCTCGGTTCGCGCTGAGCTCCACTGGAGTTGTCGCGCGTGAAGAAAGACTACAGTTCCCATGATCATAGCCTTCTCTATAATCACAAAGCCTGGCAGTTCGACAACGAAGCCATAGAGTCACCCACCGGCATGGGCGTACCAACCGGGGGGGGGGGGGGGGGCAAGGGGGGCGCTTGCCCCCCCCCCCCCCCCAGCTTTTAGAGTGGGGGGCAAGGTTAGTGTTTTGCCCCCCTGAAACAGCTAGCCGCCACTGGGCAGGGCAAACACTGGCCGGCGGCGCCCGAGGGATACCAAGGGCACCGCCGCCCCCCCCCCCACACTCAAAAACAAGTTGGTGCGCCAATGCCCACCGGCGAAAGATTTGGAGCGCGAGGATTTGATAGCACAGAGCGTCAAAGAGCCATTTCTCGGGGAACCTGGACGTCAGCGCACAGCTTTTGCAGCGCCGAGGACCCGAAACACACTTTCGGGTCCTCGCGTCTCGCCGCAGCGTCTCGCGGCAGCGGCGAGACGCTGCATTTCGGCGTCTCACCGCAGCGGGGCGCCAGTCACGTGGGTGTCCTCTCAACCGTTGTCTGCCGCTCCGCTTTTCCCATTTCGGCGGCCGCTTCTCGGGGCGATCTGCCAGGCTTTGTCAGTGTAGAGGAGGCTGTGGCCATTGCGTTCAACAGGAGGACACCTGCCTCTACATTGCAGAGATTGCCGGTGCCAGCCCGATTTTCAAAATACCATGATCGTGGGGAGTGCCCCTGAAAAAGTTGCGAGGGAAGTGCTCGAAGCGCATGCTATAAAGAAAGAGGGCACTGAAGGCTGCGTTAGCCAGCCGTCAATTTTTCTGCATAAAAAAGAGATTGATTTTATTGGCGATAGGTAGTGCCGATAAGTGATTCAGTGTTTTTTTATTGTTTTTTATCGGTGGTTGTTTGTTTTATCTGTTTTTAAATGTTCAGTTGAGAGTAAGTGCTCGTCCTGTTCGGCTTCCTTTTTTTGTCCTTGTCTATTGTTAGCGCTTTTAATTTTATAGGCTATATTTATTTGGGTGTTTTCATTTCAACTCAGGCACGGTTTTGTGCTCAAATTGTTTAATTTTGATAAATTTTTATAAAACTGTTTTGGGAGCATTCTTCAAATGGAGAAACAGCACAAACGGCATGCTTGGCTTTTTTTTTTTTTTTTTTTTTAAGGTATTGGTTATTGAAGCGTGCGAGGCGAGAATGGACGTTTCTCCCATCTGTCGGAGATTACATGTTTGACCGCTCGCTATTTTCTCGCTTCTCAAACTACTCTTTTGTGACAATTTCGAAATATATTTCATTATGCGTAATCAATTGCAGAAAAAGAAACATATATTTTTAATAAATCTTAAAAAATAGCCGAAATTTGTACCTTTGGTACTTTTTTTCAATTTTCGGCAAGTTACGTGTGACCTATTTAAGAAATTGTAACGACCCGGATGTCATCAGAAATCTGAAACTTAGGTCTTTCGTTTAGAACAAATTCAATATTATATGTGCAAAATTAAGTCGATTACATGCACTTGAATGAACGAATGTTTTGAAAATCTAGCGAATTCGGGATCGATTTTCTCAAAACCCTTTTTTCTATTTGCTTATTTTTTTTTTATTCGTGGTAAGGCATAACGGTGGTTTACCAGAAAATACAAATAAAAGTTACATTTTGTTTATACGACTGGAAATAAAGCTTGAATCTTGTCGGATGTGTCTTCTAAAATGGCAAGCTTTGTTGCGGAGTAAAAAATCGTTTATTCCGCATTACACTAAATTTCACTCATTTGTTTACATACATGTTATGGTAAGTATTAATGTTAGATAATTAACCACACGCCTTAATATTGGCCGGAATAGTACCATGGAAGGAAGTCTTATTTCCGGTCATTTAAAGGAAATACTATGTTTTCTGCTGAGATGTTCTGATAAACCGCTGTCATCTTAGTACTAATAAAAAAAAACCTAAGCAAATAAAAAAAAAGTATTTTTGTAAAATTGAAAATATAGAAACAACGAAGTCGACTCAATAAAAGAGTTTCAGCCTTATGATATCATGGCCGTTATTATATATTATGTAGATCACATTTAAGAAATTGCCGAACTTTGGAAAAAATCATCAATGGTACACAGTTCGACAATTCTTTTTCTTTTTTCGTTATACTAAAATATGTATTTTTCTCAATTTATTAGGTAGGATAAAATCTATCTCAAAATTGTCACAGAGGAGTCCTAGTGCAGTAGTCTGAGAAGTGACAAAATAGTATGCGGTTCAACATGCAATCTCCGACAGGTGAGAGAAAACGTCCGTTTTCGCCTCGCTCGATATAATGGTCAATAACTTTAAAACAAGACAAAAATCTGCCAAGCTTGCCGTTTGTGCTGTTGTTCATTTCAAGAATAATCCCAAAACATTTAATATTTTCTTTTGTCAAAATAAACAATTCGACCACAAAACCGTGCCTGAGTGGAGATGGAAACAAGGACTGTATTTATAAATAAGGCAAACAAACTTTGCCTTATATTTAAACCTTACCTACATCAAAATATTTTTAAAAGGTTCGAGACCGTGCAGTTTCTACTGAAACACCAAGTATTTATAAGAAAGAAAACCTTTTTAAGAATGTAATTAGCAACACCGTAATTCTGCTGGTTTAGTGCCACAGCATATGTATATGGGATGGGATCTCCCGTTGGTCATTCATACTCTCCGGCGAGCAATTTTGTTGAATCGGAGACTGAACAGGTGCTGCTTCTGACTTCTCATTTCAGCTCTCCGAGATCTACGAGGGCCACAGCTTCTTCCGCACCAAGGACGCGCTTGGGCGCCCCAATACAAATGCGTCCAGGGAACTCTGAATTATCTACGCCAAGGCGTTCGAATTTAGCGTACGTCAGACCCCTCGTTAGGTCAGGCTTCAGCATGGGTGCCTATAGATGCAAGCGGACTGGTTCCTCAGCATCCGTGAGGTCACCGGCAAGGAGCTCGAGCAGAGCCAACGAATGTGTGTGTGTGTGTTGGGGGGGGGGGGGGGGGGACCTAACGGGGTGGTCCAGGAAGACGAGGCGTTGTTTCGTGGCCGGCGCAAGGCCAACAAGGGACGCGTGATAGACGGCAACAGCACGCCCGGGAGCCGTCACAATAATTACGGCAACCGCCTAGATGGTCCATGGGTGCTCGGAATGATCTGTGAGAGAACCATGGAACTAAGGATGTTCTACGTTCAACGACGCGATGCGCGCACCCTGGGCAACCACCAGGACGTCGCCACAAGGACTATTGTTTTCAGCGATGAGTGGCCGGGCTACGTGTGCGTGCCTGCGAGACGGCAACGGGTCTATGGGGCGCAATCACCTGAAAGTAAACCACTCGCAGCACTTCATCGACCCCGTAACGAAAGCCCGCACGCGGTTCATCGAGCAATCGTGGGAAAACTCGAAGCTCTACCTGCCCCGAAAGGCGAGGGGCTGCAGCGGGAGGAACGCGAGGACGCCAGCTAGCAAAATAAGGACTGCTGCAACGCTGCAGACACTACCTGAACTGGCTGTGGTGGAAGTCGATGGACGGCCCCATCTGCTGCAACGATCCCTTCCTCCGAGTCCTCGATATCATCGCTAAGCGCTCCCCGATGCCTTAGGGCGATCGGGGGATGCGATGGGGTTTCTTTCTTGACTGCAACAATAAACACTTAAAATTTAACTAGCAATACATTTTGTTTTGATTTATAAAGTGATCGAACTCAGAACTTATTTTTGCTCTCCGCAGTACAGAAGCAATAAGCGTGCGCTCTTCATATGAAGCCTATTTCTCAGGTTTTCAAGCACGTACTAGAACTAGATGAATGGTTTTGATTTCGTATAGCTGCTTTCTTATAATTTTGAGTTTAGCTTGTTTTTGTTATTTTATTTCACAACGTGACTTATAGTTTTTTGGGGATTGGGTCAATCCCGGGTAAAAATGTGTTTCCCAAACTTATTTTAAAGGGGCTGTTCCTATTCCGCTTACAATTCACCACGGTGCGCTGAGTCGAGGGTATTAAACATATTAACCTCATTAATTATCTGTAACGATAAGCGACCAGCGTTTAGTCGAACATCCAGAAACAGTTTTTAAATCTGCTAGAACGCACTAAGCACGGAAAAAGAATATCGCATTTCAATTCGTCTGCTTCCCCACATCACAGAGTACCCACAACAAATCGCCAGGGGACCTCCTCGACCGCAAGTCCCCTCTTTTTTTTTCTCCACATTTGGATTGGAAAACCTTTATTATCGGCTAGAGTTACAGGTGGGTATGCTGATCTTGCTGGAGGTGGCCGTCAACGGAGATTGGCGGCGACCTACAAATTTTCGGGGGCGCTCCCCCCCATTTCCTCCACATCGCCTCCTCTCTCTCTCTACTCCTCCTCTCAATCCTTCTTTCCTCCTCTCTCATTTTCATCTCCCTACACCAACTCATGTTTACAAACATAGTTGATTAACGTGGATGTTTGGGCTAGTTGGTAAGACATGATAAAAACAAAACAGCGCAAAGACAAGGACGAAGTAGAAGGAACAACAGGACACAGCGCTGTGTCCTGTTGTTCCTTCTACTTCGTCCTTGTCTTTGCGCTGTTTTGTTTTTTATCATTTACAAACAAACCGGAGCGCCCGGTGCGCCCCTAGCGGACGCCACCGGCGCCGCGCATGCGCCATGGGGGTGTGGGCAAGAGCTCGCCGTCGCCCATAAACACACCACTGAAATGCGATGTTGTCGGCGTCAGTGTGAGTCCCCCTGCCCTTTTTCGCGTTCAAATTGTTGGTTCTACGTCTTCCTGGCGATGTCTGACTATCTTGAGCGGCGTCAGCGAAATTACCGAGGCTCGTTACACCGCAAAACTTCGCGTGAATAATGTGACATGTGGCGATTCATTCCGCGTGGACGCCGCAGAATGTACGCTAAAGCCTGATTCGCATGATGAGATTTCGCTCAGAATTTTCAGTCGCGACGCCGCTCGGGCTGCAAAAGCGTGAACCGTAGCTGAGATGGTCGACGTCGATACTAACAATCGCAAGCTGAATCGGACCAACTGAATTAGGCATAACAAGTCGGTGATGGCCACTGGTAGCAATGATCAACATCTCCTTGTATCTACTGTTTACATCGAGCCTGCTTACCAACCTTCAAATTTAAGTCTTTTGAGGCCTGCACTTACTTCTTATCGCAAGTACCGGGCCAACATTTGGTCTACGGGCCGGCGTCGTCTAAGAGAGCAGACAACAAACAGAAACGTTTGAAAGAGCAGACGACAGGTCGAACAATCAGGCGGCCGTTTGAACTTGAAGACGCACTGAACGTAGTCCGCAGGTGGTCCGCACAACTTGACGGTTTTCTGGCGTGAATGTTGGAACAAAACAAATAAATCTGATGACCACAAGTAACCGTGAATTCAACCCAAAGTGCTTCCCGCCCAAGCAATCGTTGTCCGACGGCGTCTGCTTTTCCCTTTTCACGGCACATATCCAAATTCTCGGACGATCCGAGCACGTGAAAACTGACCTTCAAACCTTTCTCGACACTTTTGGTACGGCCCCAGTCGCGGCGTTTTGACGAGAAGGCAGGTTTTTGTCTGGTTTCTTTCAAAACAACGCAGGAATACACGTCTGGCATGGGGACTTCTGCCCACAGCCCCAGACCGGAAGTGCGACCGACGCGCCACCACCGCGCCGTGACGTCACAGAGATGAGTTCGTGTATACACAATTTCACCTGAAAAACAGTAGTAAAAAGAAAAAAGTTAGGCTACTCGCGGAGCGTTACTAATTTCCCCATTTATCTAGAGCAGTGGTTCTCAAATGGGGGTCCGCGGACCCTTTGGGGTCCGCGAAGGCATCCAAAGGGTCCGGGAAGCCCTTGCTCCCGGCAATAAAAGGTGTCTTTTTTTCAGATCGAGAATAAACTTTCCAAATTTCGGGCGAGTTTTCTCGTGTATATGTTAATAAGAGAAGTCTACTTCACACTAGCCCTTAGTTATATTCATTTATTAAATTACTATCTTGATTAACCAATAACTTTTCCTTCCCCTCACCACGAACGGGGTCCTCCATCATCTCCGCCGATCCACAAGGGGTCCGCGAAACATCAGTGGTTGAGAACCACTGATCTAGAGAATTAAAGTATATGTATACGGGCAGTTTAGATTATATATATATATATATATATATATATATATATATATATATATATATATATATATATATATATATATATATAGGTGAAGCACAGTAGTTTGAGAACAATGGACCGGGAAAATGTAATAAGTCAGAGATCCGTACTTGCGGAGTTGCTATGCTAGGAGTTTATTGTATGTATTACGACAGTTTCGCCGAGAGGCTCGGCTTCGTCATATATATATAATATATATTATCTAATTAAGACGTACATGTTTCAAACGCCGAAGGCATCTCTTCGTCCTCCGACAACCAAATCTTGTAATAACTACTTCTTGCGGCGTATGAATATTACGCAAAATTTCCTTGAGCTGAAAACAAGTATGATATAAAATGCACCTAGTAGACATTACTCAATTCTCTACATAAAAAGGAAAATTAGTAATGTTCCGCGAGGAGCCGGACTTCTTTAATTTTTTAACGGTTTTGGGGGATTCCAGTAATCGCCCACTGCGCGCTGCCATCTTTGTCTACTGGGCTGTGAAACGCGTTCTGGGCATGCGCAGTAGCTCTCTTCCGCGGACCCCCCCCCCCCCCCCCCCCCTTTCCCCTCTTCCTGATGCTTCCATTGTCGAAACGAGCAATTAAAAGGGATGGCATGGCAAAGGTGGTCCTACGAGCTTTGTTTCATATCCCCTCGTTTCTGTTTTCGTCGGAACATGTGGCCCGAACTCCGCATGACGGGTCAGATGTTAACAGCGCGCGTACCGGTGGGGCGTCCCGCGCAACAGTCTACACAATCGAGGCATGCTGTAAGTGAACAGCTATTACGGTGTTGGGCTCGTCGAACTTGTATTGTTCCGACAAACCCAACTGCGGCCATCGAGTGCACGCGGGACCCTAATGGTCCCAGAAACAAAGAAGGGGACCTTCCTCATTAAATGGCAACACTTGTAGTCACTCACACGTATCGATCCCTCACATTTGCCTCCCCCTGCGGCTGTATATAGTACTAATCTATTTTTTTCTTATTTTAAAAGTCTGAGCTGCATGCGCAAATTGGGGAACCGTTGCATTTGCATTAGAGCAGAAGCTCGATATTGCGCTGGATCTAAGCTACACGACAGACGCCATTTTCTCATTAAAATTGTAAAAACAACAACAACAACAAGTCGCGGTTAAACTGCTAATACAAACAACAGTCCGCAGACAATAATAATTGCTTTGTGCGTCTGTTTAGACAACCGGAAGTTAATCAGCCTCAAGAAGCGTCTGCTGTCTCGATGAATTTAGCCAGTGCAGCATCTCTGCTCCACAGCACGAGGCTTGTTTCCTCCTTGAATGAGAGTCGCATTGGTCTTAAAAAAAAAAAAAAAAAAAAAAAAACACTCTTTGCAGACATGTTCCAAACATGCATACGTATGAAGAGCAAACCTGGGCCGATTCGCTGTAGGATCAGCGTCTCTCCTGGACGGTGTGAAAAAATGCCTGCCGATGCCTCTTTGAAACCTCCATCCATTATAAACCCACCGACTCCCACAGCTACTTGCTCTATTCCTCCTGCCACCCATGATGTTAAAAAAGTCTCCATTCCACTTTCACAGTTCCTTCGCCTGCGGCGTATGTGCAGCTACTTTGTTGACTTTAAAGGAGCGATGCAACAATTTTTGTACTTTGCGCAAACACTGCTTAGAACGGATCCCTGACGTTAATGATCTATAAAACACGCGTTCGTTATTCACCCCACGCAGTAGAAGTCCCAGAAAAAAATTAAAGAAAAACGAGCAGCGTTCACCCCCTCAACTCGCAGCCAGGACAAGCGGCCACGCGATCTGGAGCCGATCATATGCCGGCAATGTTGATCATAGCCACGTGCTGGGGTTGGCAGAGCACAGGGCACGTGCTGAGTTCCAGACATTGTTATGGCTCGGCTATTGTCGTCGTTGCAGCGATTGGACACGGGCCACTACCCGAATGCTTCTCGAGCCAGTAATTATCACGAGCCCAAATCGAGTGCCCACGCAATGCTCGGGTCCAATCTATGAACCGCATTCGAATATCGTCATATGGGTGTACTACTGCGATCCCCACGTTACGTCATCAAATTTTTCGAAGGAGAGATTGAATGAAAAAGCTCGCTTTTGGGCTTGAAATTACACCGCAACAAAGGAGTTTCTTGGCTAGTGGCGTTGCGTGCGAGTATCCTTGAGCCCCACTAGTGCCAGTAAGCTGGTGTAAAGTGAAAAACATTCCAATTGAATATCGTTGCACAGCTCCTTTAAGAACAAAGTGATCGAAATTATTTCTTTCTTCGTCGACCGGGGCTGCCCTCTCAACTTGCTCGAGTGGGCTAAACGACGGGTCTTCGGCATTAACAGACATGACGCCCTTTTCGCAGACCCTCGTCCTAAAGAGAACAAAGAACCCCCTCATAGTTACGTACCACCCTAAACTCCCAAAACTAGCGCACGAAATCCACTCTGCAACATCTCACCTGCACAATTCACAACTAATTTCCAAGGCCTCTCTCGTCGCTTACCGCCGTCCACCGCCGAGCCTCCGCACTCTTCTCGCCAAAAGCAGTCTGAAGACGAAAACCAACCCAGACCCGGAAGGCATCATACGGTTCATACCTGGCACCACGCCCTGTATAATGCTCCCAAATGCCTGACTTGCAAGCATCTTGCCTCCCCACAACAGCTTAAACTCAAAAATGCCGACAACCAGACCTGCAAGTAAGTCAATGTCATCAAAAATGGTGTCGTCTGATACCCTTTTGTCCCGTATAATGCACACCAAAGCTTTGGTTCCACGGCCAGAGCTCTGGCGTCGAACAGACGGCCCCAACTTTTACGAGGGGCTTGGTAACGTTGAGTACATAACACGTACAGAGCGCGACACTGTTAGCGCGAACAAGCGATCGCCGGTTTTTCCAGTTTTTCTCTTTGAAACCAAGGGGTGTCATCCAAGTTATTATTGCTACGGAAAGAGCTCATTTAGTTCTACATTGTAAGCGATAAAATTTCGTGCTCGCTAATACTATTTAGAAGTAAAATGCGAAAATGCGCCGATGTCGTGTTCGCGCTAACAGTGTCGCAATGTGTACATTAGCTATTTTATTAAGTTCATAGAAAACAATCGTAAGGGTGCAGGCGAGCTGGTGAATATTAACATGTTGAATTAACCTGATGTTTCTTCTCTACCCCAGTCTCAGGTTAATTCGACATGGTTTAATAAGTTGTACTTCTCGGCTATCAAGCCTCTCGACGTCAGCGCGCTCACCGTCGAACTGAAGTTTCAAGGGATGTCAAAATATACTTTTTTTTTTTTCTTCTGAGAGTGTATGCTATTTTCCGATTCCGTGAACACCGCCGTCTTATCACCCGAAGATTGTGAGGAAACCTCCCTTCAGAACAGTCCACACATGTGTAGCTAACCATTTCTCGACCTCCGGCCATACTGAGCTAAACATATGCTCGTTTGTGTTATCAGATCAGGCTTGCCCTCCTCCCACGTGCGAAAGAGAGAGGAAAACCGTCTTATCTTCAACCTCAAAGCAGAATTTTCCGTGGTCTTAATACTGAGTTATTTTCTTCTCGAAATATTTTCGCATAAGCGCTTGCAAAAAAAAAAAAAAAAATATATATATATATATATATATATATATATATATATATATATATATATATATATATATATATAATTTTGTTTTAAATTTTATTTATTAATTTATTTATTGGTTGGCGGCGGCTTTTTGTGATTTCTCGGAGGAAGCGATGGGCGCGCTTGCACAGCCGGCACTTGCGGTGCTACGAATGCATGACAGCGTAACCGGAGATGGCCGCCCCCGAGCAAAGTTGCCGCTTCTCTTGGGACGTATAGTCGATTTCAAGAATTATACTCTCTGCCCCCGCCTTTCTGTTAGCTCCAGGAGCTTTCTCGTTTGTTCTCGTGCATTATTTCCCCCTGCCATTGTATTCTTTAATTACGTCAGTTCGCCAATTCGGCTTCCTTTGGGAAGCGAGCATGCCGGCCGCGTCGCGGCGGTCGCCTATTGTTTGCCGCATCAATTGTTGTGACTTTCTTAGTGCGGAATAGGTACCTTGGAAATTACAGCGCTAACCCGCTACAACGCACAACCAACGCAGCGACTGGCAGAAGTTCCCCGATGGAACGGACCCGTTTACCGCTAGGGGCGCCCTGGTCGGGGCCTGAATTAGATGTGCACGGTTCTGGGGAAGCGAGCATGCCGGCCGCGTCGCGGCGGTCGCCTATTGTTTGCCGCATCAATTGATGTGGCTTTCTTAGTGCGGAATAGCTACCTTGGAAATTACAGCGCTAACCCGCTACAACGCACAACCAACGCAGCGACTGGCAGAAGTTCCCCGATGGAACGGACCCGTTTGCCGCTAGGGGCGCCCTGGTCGGGGCCTGAATTAGATGTGCACGGTTCCTTTAGCCTGTATCATGTTGTTTGTATTGTGCAGAGGAATGCTGTCGTTTTTTTTTTTTGTTTTATTGATTCCAGATTTATGGTTTCCCAGGATGTAGTTCACATTGTTTTGTACTGCTGTCGTTCGGTTGCTTGAAGCCTTGAATGCATAATTTTGACAAGGTTTGATCGGTTTTATTTATTTATTTTTTTTTTTTTTTATTACGTGCTGAATTTGCCACCTACCCCGCCGAGCCAGGTACACAAGCCCCTGAGGCTTACACCGGCTCGTTATTATTTTTTTTTTTTTATGTATATGTTACAAATAACTATTCTATTCTATTCTATTCTATGTTGTAGAGTAGGAATACTTATATACAGTCCCAAAGCGTTCTTCGTGGGGAGGGTTCTTGCCATGAGGGATAAGGTAATACCGGTGTTACACGGGCACACTTAACCGCAGTTAACTCAGCTTTAACTGCTGTTACGCATCACCGCAGTTACCGCACTATACTCTCGGACTGCTATTTCAGAAGAACTGAAGAGATCGCGTGCACTGCTTTGGTGGGTGCTCAAGATGCTCAAACGCACGTTCGCCCATAGCTTTGACTGCATAGCCGCAGAATGTTGTCCGCAAGTATCTTGCGCTAACTTTGGCTTAGCGTAACTGCAGTTAAGCGCGGCCGTGTAATACCCCTGTTACACGGGCACACTTAACCGCGGTTAACTCAGCTTAACTGCTGTTTTGCGGCACCACAGATGCCGCACTATACTCTCGGACAGCTATTCCATAAGAAGTGAAGAGCGCGCGTGCACTGCTTCGATGTATGATCAAGATGCTCAAGCGCACGTTCTTCCAGCTTTGACTGCATAGCCGCAGAATGTTGTCGGCAAGTATTGTGCGCTAACTGTGGCTTAGCGTAACTGCAGTTAAGCGTGCCCGTGTAACTAGGGTATAACTCTGGTATAAGAGGGATTACCAAACGTTTCAAAATGCCCGTTTCCTTGCTTTGCTTTTTTTTTTTTTTTTTTTAGGGGCGAAGCTCTTTAGGGGCTAGCCATGTCCGTATGTCCGTCCGCCGTCCGCCGTAGGCCGGCGTCGGGTGCTCGTGCTTCTGCTCGTGAGATCACGTGCTCACGAGCACGTGAGCACATGCTCACGTGCTCGTGTAGGGCAAAAAAAAAATTGAAAAAAAAAGATGAAAAAAAATTATGAAAAAAGAAAAAGAAGAAACAAAAAGAGTAGGGGGTTCTGAGATGCCATCCCATCTGTCTGCTTAAAAAAGTGAAAGCCGTTTACAACTCCCTGTAACGCCGAATTGGAGCGCAGCTCTTGAGGAGGAGGAGGGAAGGGTAATTAGGGGAGGGTATACCCCTCCTCCTCCCCTCATTCTTCAATCTCCTCCGGGGGGGGGGGGGGGGGGGGTCACGTGACCTCGGGGGGAGGGGGGTCGTGATCTGTGACCTCGGGGAGGAGGGGGAGGGGGGGTCACGGTCACGTGACCCCCCCCCCCCCGAGGTCACGTGACCCCGGGGGGGGGGGCTCGCGCGGTGCATTATGGGATATTTCCCATAATGCACCGCGCGGTTAGGCCGACGCCGACGGCGACGCCGACTCTCAAGCCGGAAACGGGCGCCTAAGAGCTGCGCTCTAAAAGGAAAAAAGGAAAAAGAAGAAAACCACACATTCTCCTACTGCCATGAATGAAAAGGACCGAAAAGCTCGGCATGCAGAGCCTCAGCGTCTACGTAGACAACAAGCTGCTCCGGAGACCAGGGCGCGAGAAGCTGCTGCACAGCGTCAAAAACGCCAAGCGAACCCGGAGTTGAGAGCTCGGGAAGCGGCGGCAAAGCGTCAACGCCGACAGCAAGCAGCAGTTCCTATGACCAAAATCAGTATCATCAGCACCACCCGAGCTTCGCCCCAATAAACATCATTCACCACGTGGAGATGCGGTCATTTTTTTTTTTTTTTTGGGGGGGGGGGGGGGTGGGGGGGGGTTAGTTTTTTAGGTTTGCGGACAACCTTCCCGCGTAGGCGGTTTCGACGCTGGGCAGGCTTGTGGACTCGGACGCAAATTAGCACACTGAAATTGACTTTGTTTCATTGAATTTTTTATTGACTGACATTGACAACTCATTGACCTTACCAAAGCATTCGATTATCTCGATCATAATTTATTATTGAAAAAAAAAATGAACATGTATGGATTTCGTGGGCAAGTGTACCAACTTTTACGATCATATTTATCCTCCCGTAGGCAGTATGTTAATATAAATGGTCATTTATCTGAAATCAAGCCGATTGAATCAGGCGTTCCGCAGGGGAGTATTCTCGGGCCTTGTTTCTTCAACATTTATATAAATGACATATTAAATATAAGTTCATCAATATACTATGTTATTTATGCTGATGACGCAAGCCTATTTTTTTAACGGAGATAACGCCCCGGATCTAATAGATGATTCGAATGAAACGCTGAAAAAGCTTCTTATTTGGAGTAAACATGATGCTTTAAGAATAAACGCCAATAAAACGAAGGCAGTTCTGTTTCGACCAAAAAATGGGAGTGTCAATATTACTAAGAACATTTTTTTTTTAAATTCTACTCAATTGAAATTGTTCCTAAGTTTAAAACCTTAGGCGTCGTTTTTCAAGAAAACCGATCATGGGATGACCATATTAATTATATTATATCTAAGTTATCCAGTATAGTCGGTATTGTATATCGTAATAGACACATCTTATCACTCAGAAAAAAGTTAATTTTATATAATTCATTATTACATTCACATTTAAATTATGGTCATCTCATATGGGGCACCACAACCCATACCAACCTCCAGAGAATATTTCTGTTGCAAAAAAAAGATGCTAAGAAGTATATGTAATGTTGACATTGAATATCCAGTTAGTGATCTTTTTGGTCAACTTGGTATGATAAAAAATTTTGATTTATAAAATAAAGTTTATGTGCAAACTATATAATAGAAAAAAATCTACCCAAGCGTCACCTAGAAAACCTAGTGAACCTAAAACAAAAAAAAAATGAAAGCCGTTTACAACTCCCTGTAACGCCGAATTAGAGCGCAGCTCTTGAGGAGGAGGAGGGAAGGGTACTGAGGGGGAGTCATGTGACCTCGGGGGGGGGGGGGGGGGGGTCACGTGACCTCAGGGGGGGGTCACGTGACTGCGGGGGGGGGGGGGTCACGTGACCTCGGGGGCGTCGCCGGGTTGCATGCAACCCAGCGACTCCCGCGGGTTGCATGCAACTTGGATTGAATGCAACCTCGGTTGCACGCAACTCGCGGTTACGCCGACGCCGACGGGTTGCATGCAACGCGAGTTGCATGCAACCCGCGGTTACGCCGACGGCGACGGCGACGCCGCTCAAGCCGGAAACGGGCGCCTAAGAGCTGCGCTCTAAAAGTATATACATATCCAACACGAACTAAGGAACCCTGGGAAGTACCCTTCTCAAGAACTAATTAAGGCAATCCAACTATGGCATATACTTTACCAAATATCCTTAATTAGCTGACTAGGCAAGATATAGATACCAACAACAATGAGCGCTGATTGTGTTGAGCTCAGTTAGAATGCCCTGTATGTCTTGGGTGTGTGTGTGTTGATTGAATGTGTTATTGCTTTGTAAAATGCTGTTTCTTTTCTGTGAGGATTTTTCACTTGTGTTATGAATTTGTAAAATTTCATTGTATAATTCCTTTGGTGCTTGCTCAGTTGCGACTGCTTGTTTGGGGTGGCTAGGGGCCAGTCAAGCTGTTTTTAC
Organism: Ixodes persulcatus; assembly: GCA_013358835.2. NCBI lineage: Eukaryota > Metazoa > Arthropoda > Arachnida > Ixodida > Ixodidae > Ixodes > Ixodes persulcatus. The sequence continues at coordinate 106,176 of JABSTQ010009937.1, forward strand.
AGCTTTTTTTCCCTAGTCACCTTTTAACTTTTTGTTGGAAAGTAAAGGAATTATTATTATTATTATTATTATTAGTGCGCAGCTCTTAGGCGCCCGTTTCCGGCTTGAGCGGCGTCGGCGTAACCGCGACCCCCCCCCCCCCCCCCCCTAGAACCTCGGGAGAACCTCGGGAGGACCTCGGGAGGGCCTCGGGTACCTTCGGTGACCACGGCAGGACTTCGGGTTCCTTCGGGAGGACCTCGGGTTCCTTCGGGAGGACCTCGGGTACCTTCGGTGACCTCGGGGGGGGGGGGGGGGAGTCGCGATCCCCCCCCCCCCAAGGTTACATGACCCCCCTCCTCAGTACCCTTCCCTCCTCCTCCTCAAGAGCTGCGCTCTAATTCGGCGTTACAGGGAGTTGTAAACGGCTTTCACTTTATTATTATTATTATTATTATTATTATTATTTAAAACGAGTGGCAATAACTTGTCCCTACTGCTGTTAATAGAAACTCTGTTTTTTTGTGTTTTTTTTCGAATACTTTAAAACAACTACGGCTTTGAAGACAACACGCGTCACCTGACACCCAGAGTGGAGAGCTTCCTCCAATCGATTCCGACCCACGCGTCCGTCCGTCGTAACCGTTGTGGTCGTGTTTATGCGTCCGGAGACTCCCTTTAGAAGCATTCTGAGTATCGTGTTCTTGCGGAGGACGCCATAAAACAAGTTCGAGATCCCGTGCCACTTGCGTTGCGCGTCCCGAATTTTTCATTTTCATTTTTGTTCATTTTCGTTATTTACTGTAATAGGGGACCAGCAAAGAAGATGTACTCCGTCTTCTAACGGTTTCGCCTTCCCCTCCTTCCCGACCAATGTACCTCCCCCCATTTTTGTGACGTGTATGACCCTTACTTGTTCCTTGTTGTTTTTAGCGTCTATCACTCGAAGAAGGGCGTCCGCCCGAAACGTTGTGTATTCCTTCCTGTCCAAGCTCTTCTCTATAGTCTAGCACAATCGCATATATTTTGCGATTTCGTATTCAAGCTCATCGTGCTTGGCAGCGCCCCCATTTTCTTGGGTGCCTGGGGAGCGCGAGCACTTAGTGAGACTCCAAACAGTCTCGGCTAAAGCGCGAGACACATGCGCGTCAGTATCGTCCGATCCGACAGTCCGAACGCCGCTCCGGATTGCCGCACGCGACAGTTTAAAGGGGCACTCAAGCAGTTTTTGGAGAAGCTACTTTTTGGTGCGATGGCGTTAAGGAAGTGTCAGTGAATGAGTATCTTCAGTTTTAGAAGGCAGAACCGCCTATTAATCACGCAGGAATAAAATACGTGCGGACTCTTTTCTGTACTTGCGAGGACCAATGAAATTATCGTATGTTTGAAAATTTTGGCGGCCTTTGTAAAGTTTCGCTACAGAAACAATTTTCAGTTCATTTAAATATGTTGTGCATGATAATTTCAAAAGACGTAAACTATTTCTAGTTTAGAATACGCGATACTGCAATTATCGTTTCACAAACAAGGGACTACGTTTTCTCCTTGCCTTCCTCCGCGGGGGGTGAATTTCCCGCTCCCCCGGAATGCGCGGAAGCGCACGTATGTCCCCGCGTTGCAGGCCGGTCGGGCCGGTCGTGTCGGTAGCGGGCCGGCCAGGCCTCGGTGGTGGTCGTCGACGTGGACGGCGTGGTGAAAGCTCATCGTTCCGCGTAAAAGCGCTATCCTTGACTGTGAATTTTCGTCGTGTGTCGCTATGATAACCCAGCACGTACTAAAAGGGAAGATCCACCTACTCGTGCGGCGATGTCGTGGCGGCACTCTCAAGACAGCAGAAACGCCCGTGCCGTCGTGTTTGTTTACTTCGACTACAGTGGTGCTTTCTAAGCATTTGTGTCCTCGAATATCGCCCGGATTTCTTATTTGGCGCATTTCATGCGTGTGCTCAAGTTCAAGGTATTACTGGCGCGTACCGTATGAAAAATGCGAATTTTCACGCATTTTCATCACCGGAGAGAAGTGATTAGTGTTAGCAATCCTGACCGCTCGCAACGTCTGTCTGATCACGAAATCATATTTCTACGTTGCTATATCGCTGCTAAGATTACATTGTCTTTTATAATCGTAGAAAAGGCGTGTGGCGATATTTGTACTATTGCAATGTCGTGTATTAGAGTCGTGATCGTCCAAGACGGCGTACTGCATCTTTTTATTTTATTTTTTTCATCCACTGTACCCTGCAAGCCTATCAAGAAAAAATAATAATAAAGCTTTGGGCTATAGACAACTGTCTGTCTATATTCGGTTACGGCATTGAGTAGCAGTGCGTCCCCTTTTTAGAGGGGCTGCTGAAACAGCTGACGGCCGCGTATAGAAGCGGTCGCCGTGCTGACGACCCGCTGCGCTTGCTGTAGTGGTTGCAGGTGTGTGTACGCGCGGCGCAGAGCGGTCGTTCCCAGTGCTTAAAGTCTCCCGTAAGTTGAGGGGGGTCCCTACAAGAAGGTAGGGGGGAGGGGGGTTCTGACGAGATGTACTAGATGCACATAAAATAAACCCCACTGCTGACTCTGCTCCCGTTGTCTGCAACCCTTAAATTGCTAATCCCCAAATGTTACATCCCTGAGAACAAGCTATTTTATTGCAAGATATTATTTTGATCTCACTAATGCTGGGGCTGTGGAGGGGGGTCTCAGACCATCCGTTAAAATCCGTGGGGGGTCTGAGACCTCCTGAGACCCCCCAGAGTTTAAGCCCTGGTCGTTCCGGTCGCAACAAACGCAGTCGTAGGTACGCGCTCATTGCACATGCACGGCCGCTTGATAAACAGGGGGGATCGAGAGGCCGTGGCACATGTCTGAACCAGCCTTTCCCCCGTCCTCCCGAGGCGAAAGGCAACGTGGCGACATCGTTTGACATCACGTACCAGAGGTAACGCTGCGATGTCAAACGTTGGTTCGGTTACGACTTGCCCCAACCGCAAATCGAAGAATGCCCGAAAAAGTCTGCGTTTCGCCGTCCTCGGAACCCGAACATGACTCCGAAGCGCTGCTATCGTCCACATCGCACGTCGAAGTGGCGTCATAGAAAATCATCCCCAGGTCGGCTGTCCGCCGAAGAATTTCAACCTCTAACGGCGTCAGGTCCTCGAGCGTAGAGAACTCCGCCATGATCGAAGCTCGAATGACAAAGAAGTTCGGCCGATGCGGCTACCTCGGGATCACTGCGCGACGGAACGTCGTCCAACGCCATTGGCCCGAGATCCTTTTGATAAGCGTGCGAGGACCAATGAGAGTGGTTTCGTTTTCGGGTGGATTCGAGGTTTGGCGGCCTTCAATTACATTTTTATTAAAGAAATAAGCACCGTATGACTATATTTTTTGGTTTTTAGGGATACTTAGGGGGTCTAAATTCAGCTGTCATCATCAAAACACGAACTCAAAAACCACTTGAGTGCCCCTTTAAGACACACGCTTCCGACCTTGCATGCGACACGACGATCCGTTCGGCTCCGCCCAGTTCCGGCATCACCATAATCACTGTGCGCTAACTTCGCCACCATGCATGAGCGCTTCAGTGCGTTATCATGACGTTCGCGCTAGCTGTGCTGTGATTGGCTAGACGCATCCGACAATCCGTCCGCCGTCCGAAAATATCTGGCGCGTTGGACGCACGTCGGATCGCCGATCCGACGTCGGATCCGACCAAATTTTTCGGATCAGGCAGTCGTACTGCCGGATCGGACGTCGGATCGGATGGATTTTTCGCGCATGTGTCTCGCGCTTAAGACGCTGATTCTAGCGAGCCGGCCCTGCTTCGAAAATGCTCGAGTCGTGTCCGCACATAAAAGACCCTTCCGGGAAATCTCAGGACACCCCGCGGCCGAGGGGTATTGTGGGGCTGCTTCGATGTACGCTCGTGGCGGCTCGAACGCTTCGTACATTCGGGTAGCGACGCGGTTCATTATCTCTTATCATTAGGAGCTCAGAACGCTAATAAATAAATAAATAAATAAATAAATAAAGCGAACACAAAAGGAGCTCGTCACATACTCCGTTTTGCTTTCCTTCTGCCTTCTCCGTGTTCTAAAACCACGTCAACTTCGTCTTCGCCTCCCGGTAAATCTGACGAGCCGTACATCGGAACGTCACAATGTATCAAGCAAGCGTACGATGGGGGCACCACATGTTTCCGGAAAGGTCTGTGCGGAGCGCAAGTTCGTCTGCTTCCTTTGCAGGGGTTGTGGTGACGTCAGAACGCCGAGCTCTGATTGGCTATGAATGAAGGATAGTGGGTACACCTCAAGGCAGCTTGCCTTGAGGACTACCCACTATCCTTCCAATCGGAGCCAATCAAAGCTCGGCGTCATTTTGACGTCACTACAACTCCCGCGCAAGAAGCAGACGACTTGCTCTCCGCATTCTTTTACCACGTCTGCATGCAACAACGTCTTTTGTAACGACTGCATGCATGACCATATTCATCGAACACGTACATCGCAAATATGGTCTTGTTAGAAGCACATTTGCGGTTTGATTACAATAAATACACACCCGTGTTTCTTCCTTTCTTTTTTTTTTTTGCATAAGTGTTTTTTTTTAAGGAATTGTTTCGCATATTAGGGTGTTTTATAAATCACTCCAAAAACCACCCTCTACGCGCTGCCATTTTTGCCTACCGCGGGCCGTCTGCGCGTGCGCAGGTGCTCTGTCAGACGCCGTGTACGCGATCTCAGCTCAGTGACTCAGCGTTTTTTTACCCCCCCGCCCCTCCCCCGCTTGACGCCTCTATTGTCACAAGGAGCAATTAGGAGGTGACAAGGCCACAGGTGGTTCTGGGCTTTGTTTCGTATTCCCTCGTTTTCGTCGGAACGTATGCGGCCCGAACTCCGCACGACGTCAGATGCTACACTCCGTTCGGTGGAAGCTATGCGGAGCGGAAGTTCGTCTGCTTCTTTTGCAGGGGTTGTGGTGACGTCAGAAAGACGCCGAGCTCTGATTAGCTTTGATTAGGAGGATAGTGGGTAGACCTCAGGGCAGCTTGCTTTGAGGTCTACCCACTATCCTTCAATCAGAGCCAATCAGAGCTCGGCGTCTTTCTGACGTCACAACAACCCCTGCAAAAGAAGCAGACGAACTTGCGATCCGCACGGGTTCTCGCTGGACCAGTCATGCTGCCGATTGGTCCGACAAGCGCGTAGCTTCCGGAGCACTGTCAGCTCGGGGGCCGGTGGGGCGTCCCTCAACAGTGCGATTGAGAGGCGTGCTGCGAGCGAACGGCCTTTACGGTGTTGGGCTCGTTGAACGTATTGTTTCGACGAACCAAACTGCTGTCGTTGAGTGAGCTCTGGATCCTAACGGTCCTGATACAAAGAGGGGGGTTTCCTCATTAAATGGAAACACTTGTAGTCATTCGCGTGTGTCGCTCCCTCACATGCACTCCCTGCGGTATAGTGCGAACCTTTCTCTTATTTTAGAGTCTGAACTGCGTAAAATGGGGAACCGTCGCATCAGCAGAAAAGGAGCAGCTCGATATCATACTGGATCTAAACTCAACGACAGACGCCATTTTATCGCAAAAAAAAAAAAGACGTATAAACAAAACAATGTATAACGCTGAGGATACTCCGAGTCGCACTAGAATATAGAGCGACAAATAGAAACAGCCAACATCGACAAGCGTCGTTCGGCATACACGCAATGGCGCATTTGGCAGGCGTGCAGTCTCTCTGTTTGTCGCTCTAGTGGGACTCTGGCGTAATACATCGCATGAAAGGCAGCCTTCAAACACTATCTGGGGCGTGTTTCTTTTTCCTTGTATGACGCTTCCTCTGCGACAATGGTCGAACGAGAAACAGTCCGCAAACTGCAGCAGACATGCGTGTCCGCAGGGCTGTGCGACTTCAAAGTATTCATTCGGACAATGAAAAGTGGGCCTCGAAAACTTTGCCGTTTTATCCCCACCACTAGCGTCACGTTCAAGGCTGGGTAAAAAAAAAAAAAAAAAAAAAAAAAAAATATATATATATATATATATATATATATATATATATAATATATATATATATATATATATATATATATATTTTTTTTTTTATTGGTTTGGGGTGAAGTATGATTCTTTCGTATCTTTTATCGTTCCCGTGCCATGCTTCTTATGTAAAGTAAACCAAAAATATGAATGTGACCAGTAAACGTGCGCGACCCGAGGGTTGGTATAATAAGCTAAATAGTTACGAAAAAATAAAATAACATTATATGTATATATATTATGAGTTCCGGTATGTATCTTGTACAAACCATGTAAGAACATTTACTCTTTCAGATCGTATATTTTTTTTCTTTATTTATTTTTGTGGCCATTGTCAGACAAACGACGAGCATGGCCGAATAAACAACACGGATCAGGAACCAAAAACGAACGAGCAAAGGGGTCCAGAAGATAGACGAGGTGCGCAGTTCTGTTGACCAACGAAGCTTGAAACTTTCCCACGCTAAAACACTTGTAGCCGGGAAAAAAAAAATTACAGACAGGAGTAAGAGCTAATTAGTGTCCAAGGACTGTACGTGTTCGCATCGAGCCTCACCCCTTTCTTTGTTGCCTCGCCTCACCGCCAGGGGTTGCGAGATCGCGAAAACCGGGAGACCGTCAAAAGCTGACGCGGTTGACCCGTTGCCCTGCACGCATCGCTGCTCAGATGGCGAGGAGGAGGCCTGGGCACCTTCGTTGCGCGATCATTTCACGTACTACAAAGCACGGACTACTTTGCGCGAAGCGAGTGGGCCGTTGCGCCGCGTCCTCATTAACGGCTCCCGCGTGGTGGCAACGCTGGGGGGACTGGGTTTCAAGGTCACTTCCTTCCCATCCGTCTGGCCACCTGCTCGGAATGCATACGCGGTGCAAGCGATGAAATTATGGCGGTATGGCCGCATGGAAGCTGCCGAAACGTTATCTATACTTTCCAACGATGTGGTGTGAACGCGGCATACTCTATTATGTTCCTTGTCGCTTTTATTTCTCTCGCTTTATTTATGCCCTGCGCAAATGAGTTCTTACAGGATCTGGTTGTCAAAGGAAGAAACGGTGCTTTTGGCGTTCGAAACGTGTAAATTTGAATAAAATAACACAAAACTAATGTAAGATGCACCTACTGATATCTTAATTCAACATATATGAAGTGGAAAATTAGTAACGTTCCGTGCGGAGCCGGTCTTTTTTTACTCTGAGACTGGGATTCTAAGAATTAGAGACAGTCTGGAATTCAACAGGTGGTATTCACTGGCGGCCATAGCTGAGCTTACTGCTGCTGAGCACGTGTTTGACGGCGAGCTTCCACAACGAGTATGCGCTGCGAGCAGTCACCTCAAACATGGTGCCCAGTGAATACCACCTATAGAACGTTCTCTACATCGTTTTACCGAACCGCAGCTGACGCTATGCGGAGCACAAGTTTGTCTGCTTCTTGCACAGGGGTTGCGATGATGTCAGAACGCCGAGCTCTTATTGGCTGAATGCAAAAAAAAAAAGAAAAAAAAGTAGAGGGTAGATTTAAAGGCATTTAGCATTGAGGTCTACCCCCACTTTGGTTTTGATCAAAGCCAATCAGAGCTCGGCGTCGTTCTGACGTCACCGAAACTCCTGTGCAAGAAGCAGACAACTTGCTCTCCGCATAGAATCCGATATGGAGGCAATTGACCATTTGCAATAATCCCAAGGCGCCCCGGCCCGCACTCGAGAAATCACGGGAACGGTGTTCTTTCAGCTCCCTACTGATCTCTAAGTTTGACCAAATCCATGGTTACACAGCTTTTGAGCTTTAATTCGGAGTCACCCTGAACAAGTGCCTGATATACCCCAAGGACCTGTCATATCACTATTAAAATGTCTTGTTAATGTCAGCATTTTTGATACTGTGCATGCGATCCACCTTTCAACCTGGTTGAGCTGCAGAAATCTATTACATACAATATTATCATTCTCGTGAGTGTTGTTTTAGCAAGAATTGCAAAGCCGAGAATTCACAACAACAGAAACCAGGATTTAGCTCGGAATCCGCGGGGCTGTTTATAGCATTTTAGTGTCTTTGAAGCTGTACGAGAATGATAATTATGTAAGAGATTTCTGCAGCCCATCCAAGTTGAAGGGTGAACAGCATGCACAGTATCAAAAACGCTGTCATTGAGGAGAAATGTTAAAAGCGATATGACAGGTCATTGGGGTATATCAGGCGCTTGTTCAGCTTGACTCTGAATTACGCTCAAAAGCTGTGTAACCAAGGAGAAGGTCGAATTTACCGTTCACCAAGGAGCTGAGGGAACACCGTTCCCATGATTATTTTAGCGTGGGCCGGGGCGCTTGGGGGATATAGCAAATGGTCTATTGAGCAGCGCCAAAATCGTGCGTTGTCAGGCGCTATCGTTTTTGTGCGTCACGCCATCACCGACTACATCAATCACGCAGAGTGAATGCGCCGCTATCCTGCGCTCTTTTGTGTGCGCGATTGGTTTAGCCGATCACTGCTTCCGTCCGGCAAATGCCCTCCACAGCGCAAAGCGCGTCCTGAATGGACAACCCTTTGCTTCGAATCCGAGCAAAAAAAATTTGATTTTTTTTTGTAAATTTTGGAATGACCTTGCGCAGAAATGATTTTCTTTTGACCCCTGTTTGCGCATAGATCACACAATACGAGTAATTTGTTTTCCACCGAAAAACGGTGACAATCGTTAAACAACAATAACGAATAACAATTTAACAGGCGACATCATAGAATAGTAACGGAAATGCTGGACTCGTCAGACATTTAAAACTTAACGAATACGTTAGTCCATTACTGAAAATCCTAACGCGTACGGGTTTGTCCAAGATTTTTCAATTTTTTTTTTTCCTTCGGGGGGGGGGGGGGGGGGGGGGGGGATTGAGGCAGGTAAACATTACTGCTACCGCGTTACCAGTAATATCTCTACTTGTGACGCGCTTTTTTCAACGAGGACCAGGAAATTAATTTACTCGGGGAATCTGGTTGATCTTGCGCCTCCCACGCAGGCACTGTCTCGAGGGAGACAACGGCGGAATCGGCGAGCGCGACTGGCGTCCGCCAGGCAACAGGCAAGGGAAGACGATGACGCAACGGATGTCACCACCACGCAGACCAAAACGCTATACCAGGTTCCAGTTTGAATCGTGCAGTTTTTCCTCAAATTGGTTGATTTCAGCTTCTGTGATTTGTTACAACGGACCGCGTTACGGCCACAGTCGACAAAATGATCATGATCAATATTTTATTCCGTGACGTACGCTGCCAGGTCACTTTCCCCGAGTGTGGACTGTGTTCTGCCGCCGTGGACGCAAATAAAATGAACAAGCTCAGAGCCAGAAAGACAAATAGAATTTTGTTTTGTATTTCAGCTGCTCCTCCTTTGAAAGCCATCGTAAGTTAGTTTGTTGTGACGCATTCTTCTGCTCTTTAAAACTGGACGTACCATGGCACGATTTGTATGTGTCGTCCTGAGACCGCTCTGGAGTAAAGCCCCCTGATAGAGGCGTTTTTTACAAGTACCGCCAACAATTGTTGTGGAAACGCGCAAGACACGCGCGCCATCCACGAGCAGGTACATCGCCGCCAATCACTTCCAAGGGCGGGGTAATCGGTGGCCGAGTGAACTAGCGCACACCAGCTCGGAGCACGTGGAGCGAAAGCTCGTGCTGCAGAACCCAGGGATCCTGGGTTCAATCCTCACCCCTGCCCGTTGGGATCTGGATGAGCATCGTACCAATCGTACCGGCGTACGTGTATCACTACTGCGTGGGACACGTTATGCTCATCTACCGCTGAGATACAAGTCGCCTGGGCCGCTCATTTCAGTGCTCAGTGCGGCGGCGCCATTTGCGTCCAAGGGCCGCTCTAGACATGGGCCTCGTACACTGGCGCATTTGACGCTACTTGTAAGACAAAAAGGAAACAGATCTCGAGGGCTTTACTCATGAGCACTCCAAACTTCCAGATCAAATACATTTTTGAAAACGAAACTACTACCTCACTACTAAATCCAATCCAATCCAACAAAAAGAAGTCGGAAGTTACGTCACCACAAAATTGTTTTGCCCTTTCCGCCGCCTTTTTTGTGTTCTTGGATGTTTGGGCCGCTTGGCTTGCCAGCGCGATGTTTGCTGGCGGTGGTAAACGCGAAACCACAGCAAACATGGCTTTAATGGAGGTAAGATGACCATCTAAATTTTAAATCTGCCACCTTCCGAAGCTTTCCCGTGGCGACATTACCGTAGTAAATCTAACGCAGCCTACAGAAAGCGCATTTGAAATTGCGTCGTGTCGAGGAGATGCTAAGCCTAATCGTGTTTTCGTCCTTTGTATTCGGCGTTTATTAAATCGCTTTTTTCTAGCTGCTTCATAACTGTTTCGAGGCACCATACTTGTAGCGTGGTTTTATTTTCTATCCTAAAATTGTGTTATAAGCTTCAGTTGTTTGATAAGTGCATGTACGCAACGCGCTTTACCGGCATTTCGACAGCTTCCATTGTGCGTTGGGCCCGAATTTCCTCTGAAGAGGAGCGTGTTTGTGTCTCTCACGTTTGTCACAGGGGTACATACCAGACAGAGTGAAAAATGCGGAGAAGCGACTGGAGCAGAACGTCTACGACATCGAGGCGTGGAGTATTCTGCTTCGCGATGCCCAGGTGATTAGATTCAAACCTACTTTTTTTCCCTATGGCATATTCTGCGCACGCGTGGGGTTTGCCCCCTGGTGACAGATTGCCGCGCGTTAATTGGTGGTAAGGGCAACCACCGGGGTTTGTCTTCTTCTCCTCCCCAATCTGGTGTAATCAGGGGCGGATGCAGGAATTTCCTGAGGAGGGGGGGGTCAGGTGTTGGTCAGCGTACCAGATGTTTAAGAACCCCCTCTCCCTCGTTTCACGCCCTAAATTTTACACATGCAGAAATCAAGAGGGGGGTCAGGACATCCGGACCCCCCCTCTAAATCTGCCCCTGGGTGTAATCATGATGCACAATTTATTTTTTTAGTAATGTTCACTTTTTAAAATGTGCAGTCATCCTTTACTGTCTGATGGCCTTGCATGATCCGTATACGGCGAGAGCAAGTGCCCCAGAACCCCTCTCCGAGCATCAGAATGCATGGAAAGACATGCCAATTAAAGGGCAACAGAGAGAATGTGCAGGGAATGCGTAATGACTTGGCAGCTAAGCATACACTGTCATTGGTTGAGGTCGGTAAGGGGGAGAGGGGGGGGGGGGTTGTAGGTAGGGAGGGAGGGGAACAGAAGCATGGGGACGCATTTGGCGGGGAAACAAACACATGCTCAAGGAGCAGGCGAACTTGCACACCAAATAATCCCGTGTGTCCTGCGAGTCTGTTCCAAAAAATGTTGCATTCTAGCCTCCAACGGAGGTGTACACATGCTCAAGGAGCAGGCGAACTTGCACACCAAATAATCCTGTGTGTCCTGCGAGTCTGTTCCAAAAAATGTTGCATTCTAGCCTCCAACGGAGGTGTACACATTTTGCCGCTGGGTGCTGTCATTATGCAGAAAAGGTACAGTCGGCGGCAAAAGTTTGCGGGGCACGAGAGCGCCAGCCGAAATGACTGGTTGCGCCTTCTGACGGCAAGCGGCCGGCCTCAAGGTTCACGCTTCGAGAATATGCTTCCTTTCGTGCTCGCAGTCATGTCTTTGACTCGCTTCCGCCCGACGTGCACGAGATAACCGGGACCGGTGCAAGGTGCCGCCTTGTCAGCCATCATGCAGCGCGTCTGCCTCAGCCACCGTGATGGGTGACGGTGCTCGCGCATGCTACAATAACATTTTGCGGCGCCTTGTGCCAGTCCCTGTTATCTCATTGGCGTCGAACGGAAGCGAGCGAAAAAAACATGACCACGAACAAGAAAAGAAGCACATGCGCAAAGCATGAGTCTTGAGAGTGGCAACGCGCTGAGAGAAGGCGCAGCCCGTCTTTTCGGCTGGCGCTCCCGTGCCCCGTAAACTTTTGCTGCCGACTGTACCATCGGGTGCTAATGAAATGCGAGCGACGGGGCCCGTGGCCTTCGATTGTAACCTAGAGGCAAGCTGGAACTGATAAAACTGCGTAATGGAGAGAGGCACTACGAGGGTGGGCACATCAGAGAAGGTGCACACTCTCGCAGCCTCCATTTCCACTGCGTACATGGCTTGCACGTGACGTCAGTCCGCCAATCTTTCTGGTGACCAGAAGAGCCTCAGCGCAGCGGAAGCTATGTTTTCCCGTGCACTTTCCCCCCAAGTCCGCCCCTCTTTCTGGTGGCCAGAAGTGTCTCGTGTGCCCTTTTCTCCATTATGTCCAAGTGATGTCAGTGCAAACTATATGTTGTTTTACCAGTTCCTAGTTGCCTGTAGGTAGCGCAGCATGAATCGAAGGCCACACACTCCTATTTGCATTTCATTTGTTAACTAACACGCCATGTGACCGTGTTAGCATGAAACACGACATCCACATTATGTAACGTTCCACTTTGAAAGGGTATCAACGTACGCCAAATTTCACTGCTTAGGCTAGTGTCCCGAGCTAGCACTTTTTACTACACTAGTAGTTTTTTATAGCATGCTTTCGATTCCACGAGAAAATTGACAGCTGACTTTTTGTGCTCACAGAAGAACAGTTGTGCCTAGCAAAAAACTAAAAGAACCAACTAAAAAAAAAAGTTTAAAGCCAGTTTTGCTTTAGAGGTTTAATCGGCAAGGTATGTTCATGCCTTAGTCTTGTCTGCTACAAAGTCAGTTCTGTCATGTGGGCAAAGGAACTGTACTTTTTTTACAGAAGCAAACTCGAGCTCGGAGTGGTGATTGGCAGATGCTGTTGCACATGCACGTTCGTGCGAGCACCCTCTGAACAGAATGTGTGTGTATGTACTAGTGATGCAAAACTATCAATAAATTGACTATCGATACTATCAATGGTTTTTCCAAAACTATCAATAATTTCGGAGAACTATCAATAGTTTTTCGATAGTCTACTATCGATAGTAATATCAATAGTTTTTTTACTATCGATAGTCAGATCTCTGGCAACTATCGATACTATCGATAGTACTATCGATAGTTTTGCACCACTAGGGCGAACACAGTTGCCGCACCGCCGCTCGCCTCCCTTCCTCCTCTCTTCGCCCAAACTCCCGTCTTCGTCATCACTGGAAGCTGAACCAAAGTTGGGATGGTTAGTGCTTGGGCTAGTTGGTGTCTCATTTGAAAAAGTAAAGCGAGAACAAGAGAAGAGGGAGCGACGCAAACTACTAGTGTCGCAAAACTATCGATAGTAAACCGTCGGCAGTACTATCTATAGGTTTACGATAGTCGACTATCGATAGTAAATCGTCGGCAGTACTATCAATAGGGTTACGATAATCGACTATCGATAGTTTTTCGATAGTCGACTATCGATAGTACTATTCATATCTTTTCGATAGTCGACTATCGATAGCTTTTTTACGATCGATAGTCGGATTTCTGGTGACTATCGATACTATCAATAGTACTGTCGATAGTTTTGCACCACTAGTGTGTACTCATGATGTCGGATGGTGACCCCTCCCCCCCTTCCACATACATGCTCCAGAGCCGTTGAAGCACCCTTTCCCTTCGCCGTACCATGGTTGACACAATTTGAGCGCAGTTGAAGCGTGGTGCTCGATACAATTTTTAAAATTTTAGTGGGATGCACAGCATGCGGACCTCAGTGGCAAATTTTTTGGTGCCAGAGTAATGCATTGGAAGTGTCTCCAAGCAGAAAAATCTCTGCAGATTCCCCCAATAGACCCTTTTCAAAAGTCCATCAAGCAACATTGATTGTCGCCATTTCTTGGGCACGAAGCGCATGACTGGATCCAAGACCTCGCCAAACGCCGACGCAGCTCTCGTGTCCAATACATGCTCGGAGTACATGATCAAGCAATGGCGGACAGGCGATGGCACGGTCTTTTGAAGAGAGCCCATCATGGTAGCTGGTCGTAGAAGTGGCGGCACGACAGACGAATGGACTTTTTTTCACGAAGAGTTCTGCGCATGTGCAGGTCTTCCTCATGAACCGGTAAAAGCTCAAACTATGGTTGGCATCCTGAAAGGGAGTTGTGCTACCTCTTCTGCATCCTCCAACTCGGTGGCTCCGAGTGCCTCGGACCCGCCACCTGGGGCGGGTTCGAATTTGTCGAGTCAAGGAGGCAAGAGAGGTAGTGCAACTCCCCTTCCAGGCTCAAGTTGCACTTCAGGCTTTCGCTGCTTCGTGTCGTTATTTATGTGAAAAGCGGCCACTGGCATTGCGGCGTTTCAACCTGAGGACACTGAAGTTTCTGTCTACTGGATGTCCTTGCCTTCGTTGCCGTGCTAGGGGTAGAGTCGCAACAGTCTGCAGACGGGGACAAGCTTGTGTTTGGTGGTCCTCTGAAAGCATGAAATGGACCGTGACACATTTTTCTCAACTACGCAATGTGCAGTTAAGGTCGGTGCTGTGACATGGTCCCTCTGACTGTTCTTGCGAACGGCGACCAAACTCTGACGTCTCTTTCTCCCCTTGTTTTTTTTTCCCGGTCGCCCGCAGAACAAAAAGATGGAGGACGCCCGACCCCTGTATGAGAAGATTGTCACCCAGTTTCCCAACGCAGGCCGCTACTGGAAGATATACATTGAGCACGAGGTTTTGTATCAGTCACATTTCTCTCTCTCTCTCTCTCTCTTTTTACCCTTATCTCCTCTCCACAGTCAGAGGCATGACTTGCGTTTCCTTGGCCGCGAGCAACTGCGAGCTTTCTGTTTGCGTCCGCTGGAGCTGCGGACGTGCGCAGTTGCAAGTGTGAATACGGTTTCCTTGCGTCGGTGGTGACGTAATGTTGAAGCTAGCTTGTGAAGTTCTGCGAGTTCATCTCTCCACAAGCTAGGCGTCAAGTATACTATTCATGATAATTTTTTTCATCAACGGAGGCAAAATTTCATTGCTTCGTTGTCTCGCAATTTGGTCGAGTGGAACTTTAGGCTACTTTGAGTGGCAGGTGAAGCGCCCATTCCTTCTCTGAGCAACCTTTGAGAGGGAGCAACCCAGAAACTCGCTCAAGTTCTTTAAACTGTAATACACACCATGGTAGGGCTAAGTAGTCAAATTGGAATAAGCACTCAACTGCAAAACAATATGCAACAATAAATTAAAAAAAAAAAAAAAAAGTTTTAAAAAAATCTTTGGGGCTCTAAAATGGACCTTAATTCAAACAAGGCTGCAGCGGCCTGCTCAACGTCGATGCGTGGCACTGGCAGGCGAACCGAAAGCTTGTGGTTGATCGTGTGCCCTTGTATAGACAGGCTAGTTTAAAAGTTTTTCCCTGGTTAGGCTTTTTTTCCCTGTCTTCATCGAAGACAAATAAATTCCTCTGAGCCCCTTACCTACCTGCCCCTTTCGGTCGTGCCCTCTCCTTGAAGGCCGTGGGGTGAGAGACTGTTTTTTTTTTTTCTTGCCTGGAAGTCATGTGCACGGTGTCTTTGATTCCTTTGTGGTCTCATTTACTGAGTGGCGTCTGAATGAATCGCGTTCCAAGACACACACACACAACACCTCAACCACACCCCACAAATTTTCCAAACACAGTTTTTTTTGTGTGTGTGTGCCCATGTGCGAAATGGACGACTGGTGTTTGCCTGTGTGAGCAAGTGTGAGCGAAAGAGAGGTTGAAAGTGGCTTGGATGTGTGCGAGGAATGGAAATTGTTTTTTGGGGATCAGAAATACGTCAAAAAGAACTGCCAGTTTTGATCACATTGGAGTACAAGGTAGACGGGGCACTCCCCCGGGGCAGGTAACTATTCCAAATGAGTAGTGATCACTTTCGGTTTGGAGCAGCTAACCATAATAACAGAAATACTGCCATCATGAAAGTTGAAGCGCAGCATTTCTAGTACTGCCAGGGTGATTTGTTTTCGGAGCAGTAAACCATTATAGTGTCAGAGGAGCGATGCGGGCCAGTAGAAAGAAAATGACCAGATTGTGAAAAATATCTTTAGGACAAGCGAAAAGAAGTGCTCAGGATGGAGCATTGAGCTCTCATCTAAGCATTTACTGAAAAAGAGCACCAACGAATGCAAACAACCATATGATGGAATCAATGCCTCTTAGTGGCAGTACCAGAAATGTTTTGGAAGGGTTTGCGCGCTAACCTTAACCCTTTTCTCCCCACTATGGGTTGACATTAGTTCCAGTGTTGACATAGCCTTAGTTAATTTGCAAAGTTTCATGCGGAATCATCCTTGGGTCAATGCGTGACGATCGGTGGAGAGGCAAAGCAATATTGGTGGTCCACCACCAGGACAATCGTTGAACCCCTCATACCCTAAGAGCAGGTAAATGTACGGAATGTCCACGACGCTTAAGGCCCGTTCACACTCTTGCGACCGAGTACGACTGAGAGAGACGAGATCTCTCAAAACTTAAATGTTTTTAGAACGAGGGAACACACTGGCATTGTGGCGCCATCTATGCGGTGACCATGGAACTGCATTTCACAAGAGCGAAGGTTTTGCGGGATTTCCGAGGTCAAATGTGCGTAATACCCATGGAAAGGCTCGTTTATAACATTGACAAAAGTTTTTCGAGCCAAGGAAAGAAAGTATAATGCGCGAGAGAAATAAAAAAATATGCCGGACCACCGAGTTTACACTGCTACCCAATAGATGGCGCCGGTGTGTCCTCTGGTTTAAGAAGTTTTAAGGAACCCAGGTTTAAGAGGTCTCAAGAGTGTGAACGGGCCTTTATTGGTATGCCGACGCATTAAAGAGCAGTGCGCAGTAATTTTCCTTCGCATTGCTTGCCCTAGTCTTTTGTTTTGGGGTAGCACTACCGCTGATTATTTCTTCTCACCTGCTCTTTACTTGTTCCATCTCTTTTGAGCCACAGTGAATTGTGCCTGTCTACCTCATGCAGGAAAGGCCCTAATGTTTTATCTAGGCTAGCTCTGAGAGGTGGCGCTTTCTGTTTGAGCCTCTGTCGACTGTTGCAGAATTTAATTTTTACTGTTTTACTGCACTGGGATAGTGACCAATGGAGACTGGGAGGATGTTGCGAGTGTGAATATGATTGGTTGGTGAATGTGCGTGCCCCGTTGCACTCTCTCCTCGTGGCATAAATTATGGTTAATCGCCACGGACCCGATCTTTTGCGACCTCGCTGTGGTCACACGTTTAGAAGAGGTGGCAGTACCTTCCGTTTAAGGAGGATTGCTAGGTTAATGTTTTTCACGCTGGTGTCAGTTCGCTCGCTGGCTTCCAAAGTCAAGAAGCTTCTCTGAAGAAAATTCTAAAGCTGCCATTGTGGATAGAACAAGCTTTTCAGAATTTTTTCGTAGTGCTGATTTAGTGAGTCTTGATTCATCAGTTTCATGAATTTAGTTTATAATTTTTCATGATGCTCTCCTTTTCTGTTTTTGGCACTGTAGTGTCTTAGTCTTGGTTTAAAGGGATACTTCAACGAAATTTGAAATATTCCCGTCGTGTTTAAAAATATGTTGAATATGATCCACAATATCTGTAAATGACAATCGCACGTTTGTATTTTGAGCCTGGTTGCTGTATTTTTCGTTATGAACGGCCCACTCTGGCAAGCGCTCGGAAGAGCAGCCAGCGGAGAGCACGCGACATCTACCGCAATCGTGACGTAGTTCGTCTCGGGACGAGCGAAGCTGCGGCGAGGCTGACATTGAGAGGATGTCCAAGTCGTTCCAGCCACCGAAGCGACTGCTTTTGTACGAATTTTGAGTGACTGGTTAATCTTCTATAATCTTGTAGAGGGGCAATAGCGACTTCTGGGTCAAACAAAAGGGATTCTCGGGGAGAGGGGAGTTCCTTCTTCCCCTCTTCTCTTGCAGCGGCCGGAGGCGAGACAGTTACCGTCACTACCTCTCAAGGTTCCTAGACTGGGATTAAAAACGAGGCGTTAGTGACATCCACCAGGTGCTCTTTGCTAATCGTTTAATTCGTTTTAAAATTCCTTTTCGTGTCTTTTTTAATAAGATATTGGTGTCTCCGCTGTGATACCGCTCCTTTTAACACATATAGACCAAAAAATAAGCACTGAAATTTCGTTGTAGTATCCCTTTAAGTTTTAGCTGGTCCATTGATATCACTATTTGAGGATACCTGTCAGACCTGGGTGTCTTAAGGCGACACTGAAAAAAAAAAAAAAAAAGTTTTTTTTCTAAATAGTCTGGTTGGGACACGCGTGTTAAAAAAGGAAATTCACGCGAAAAATTTTTTTGGAGCAATATTGACGGCGTTAGGTTTATTTTAAATTCTGCGCGCAAAGTCCATGACGTCACGGAATGGTCGTGCACTCTCTCCACCTCAACGTGATGGCCAAGTCGATCTACCTCTCCTCTATGCGCCGGAAATGCCGAGAGAGAAAACAAGTGGTAAGGAAATTACCATTGACTAAACTGCGTCTTGCGCCGTCATTATTGCTCTAAAAATTTTTTTTTTTTTGCTTAAAATTTATTTTTTGACACGTGTCCCAAAAAGTCTGTTTGAAAAAAAAAAAAACATTTCTTTTTTTCTTTTTAGTGACCCTTTATGTCACATCAGTGACATACCAAGGTGCAAACTCTACGTGCTTGGTAGCCTTCTATTGTGCATGAATTGTTGAATGCGACAATTCCTTACGTTTAGCAACGGGCACTAATTGTGAGGCTGAATGAGAGTGACTGTTGTTCTAAGGAACTATCTGTACACTTGGAGTGACTGGAAAAGAGTGGTGTAAATTGAGAAAAAGGGGCTGTTTTGACAGTCCAGCGTTTCTATTGTGGCGCTGAGGTTACAGGGCAAATAGCATTTTTGTGTCTTGTGCAGTAAAAATGAATTCTGCCAAGACTAGATTTTTTTTTTTTTTTCAAGCTTATTTGTGGAGATTTATAGGTTATTTTCTTTTAATATTGACCATAACATTTTTTTTTTTTTACTTTTTAAGATTTTGGCAAATTTTAAGAAACCTTCCAGTTGGAAACAAGCCATAGTAACTGAGAGGATGAGAACAGCAGGGCGTGTCCTTCAAACGCCTGGCCTTTAGCATGTGCTCCATGCCTTCCACCATGCTTTGGCTACATGCACACGCTCGCGGTGCACGAGACGCCAAAGCATCGGAGGAGGTAGCTTGCGTTGGAGGTGGGACAACGCAAGTTCCTCCCTGCCATCCTCACCTTGTAAGTGACTGCAAATAAATAGTGGGCACTATTTTACTAGTCATGGTTTGGTGTGTGTGAGTGGGCGACTTGCCATACTGTATGGGTGTGCGTGCTTGCTTGCAGTGGAATGCTGAACAAATGAAACAATATCTTGTCGTTTGTGACAGGTCGGTTGAAGGGTCCTGGCATAAGATTATCGCTTATCTTGTTGGAGAGGAAAGTCCAGAGAGAAAATAGTACTCGGTCTTTCAGAGTTTAAGGGGCCATGCTCAAATGTCTCCTTCCATTTTTTTTAACAGTTTTTTAGAATTTGCAGTCACTTGTTCTGGGTAATCATGCCTGACCCTCCAATTGCAAAGTGTGCTTGTGAACATGAAGTAATTTACAAAACATTAATCTGTAACTTGGCAAGTATTGAACATACAGATTAAGGTTCATACATGTGGTCAATACACAACATATACCCTTTCTGCTTTTGTTAACTTGAGGCTTAGTCTCTCCACTAGATACATGACACCTTTGTCATGCAACAGTTGCATCACCTGTATTTCTCTTCACTAAGTGGAATGGCTTCTGACATCTCCGCATAACACTAGACCCATGTCTAAGCATTGCACTGAGGTCACCTAGTTTGCCTTTTTGTACACTACAGTAATCATGGATTACACATTACATTGAATTGATACATTACAACCCAGTGACAATTAACACTACACACTACATGTGAAACACCTTGTCCTGTCTTCTTTCTTTCCTCTGCATGAGTTAAGACACGGAGCCGAAATAAAATTAGCCCTCGAAGACGTCTCATCTTAAATGTTGTGCATGCTCAAGTTTTAAGTTGCTTCGTAAAAGAGCCCTTTGCTGTAGTGCAATAAACAAAGTCCATCTTTGAAAACAGTTTTTGCGTAAGATTTTGTTGACAAAACGGCTACTGTGTCTCTGTGTCCACTTTTAGTGCTTTTGCGTTGGAGTTGGCATTGGTCGGGTGTTTGAGGAAGTGGTTTCGGCCAATGCGGGGAGGCACGGCATCCATTGTTTTTAAACACTACTTCAAGGGTAGACCATTTGTAGTTTTACAAGACGGCAAGTATAAACTTGCATCAACGAGCAGTTTATCTGTCTCCTACAACCACTTGCAAAGATTCCAAAAGGAGGGCAAAACATTCTTAGTAGCTTTTCCGTGGCCTCATTAATAAACTGCGTTCATTAGTGCTCATTATGTTTTGCTGCACATACATGCTTGCAAGCGACGGTGCTTCAAGAACTAATCTGGCTTTTTGTGGGGACACCTTGGCCGGGCTTCAACGTTGGGCAGTGTGCATGAACTACGGCAATATGATGATATTAAGAACAAATTGTGATCAACTGAACACACAATTGTCCATCTAATCTCTTAATTTTCTAAGTATCCGACAACAGCTCTGGTTAAAGGATCCTTTCAGTGGGGAAACAATAAAATGTTACAACATTTTGTGTCTATACCCCGTTTCACACTACGATGGACCACGGAGGGTGCCACGAGTCATCCAGTCATTTCGATACTGCACCCGTCTTTGGGTCAGTCAATAATCGTGCAGCATTGGACTGGCTCGGATGACTCGTAGCGCCCTCTGCATGCCATAATTAGGTGAAATTTGGTATAGCGCTTTCACGAATGGATGCCGTGCCTTCTCCGTCATCGGTCCCGATCGTCAATCTGCCGTATTTTTTTTTCTAGAGTTTTATTAAACCTGCGAGCCCCGCTTCTTTACGGTCATGGAGCTAGGTGAGGACAAAACCTGATAACATTGTTAACGCCGTGAGGTTTGTTTAGGATCTTTGTGGCCCTAGCTATCCGGTCTAGTGTCGCACAGAGGTAAGTTTGGCAGGATAAGACTGCTGGTTTTTGTAGGTCTTTATGGCTGCATGCCATCCACCTGGTGAGCACAACTTGTCCAACGAACTCTATCGAACTATACACGTTTGCAAGTCCGGCTTCAGGGCTCCGCCATCTTGATCGGTTGGGGTGCCGATTTCGAAGCCTTGCTAAGGCGACGGAATTGGATTATGGCCGCGTCAAAGCGCGTTGCAACTGAGCAAGATGGCAGCGCCCTGAGACCGGACTTGCAAATGTGTAAACTACGCTTCACCTTGTGTCCGGCGGATGCCAAGAGCCGTCGGAGCCGATCTGAGGCCGCGTCGGTTTCACCCGAACCTTCGAGAGGAAGCGCCGCGATGTGGGGAAAGCGTGGTCGCAAGCTAGTTCACTGAGCTGAATCGGTTGTGGAGGGGATCGGTGGCCGAGCGTGTTGGCACACCGTAGCTCTGAGCACGGGGATTGAAAGCTCGCGCTGCAGAACCCGGGGATCTTCGGCTCGATCCCCCCCCCCCACCCCTGCCCATTTCGATCCGTACGAGCGTAGTACCAGCGTGCAGTCGTGCCTCGTTACTGCGCGACGCATGTTAAAGACCTCCAGGCTGGTGGCGGTACTGCACTGGCTAAATTTCTTGTCCACAGCCTAAACCTGTGTTGCCGCATCACGAAGCCGTATAAACCCATAAATCTTTTTTTTTTTTTTTTGTATTGGTCGGGATAGTTTGGGAGCATCCGTTGTGGCCGGGCGGAAGGTGAAGTGGAGTATAGTGCAGGTGTTGTGGGGGCGAGAGGGGGATTGCCTACCAAGGCTACTTCTGGCTTCACCAACAAAAGGCTTCGGGGGAAAAGCACATTGTGCTCAAGCAGGGTTTATGCATCGCCCGTTGTGAGCCTCCTATGTGGAGGTGCACCTGCCAATTAGGATAATTGAGATGTAATTGATCTTGAATGATTATTTTTATGCTTATCTAAAAATGAGGGTGCGTTTTCGGTTGGAAACTTTCCGATAACCACGATTCACCTCTAGGTCTATCGTTGGCAAGCAGCTTCAAAAGTTGTACATCCGGGTTTGTGAATCTTCGTTAAAGCATATTTGAAAGTCCCGCGTTTTTGGTTTCACATTGGCCATGTCCCTTCAGTTGGCAACACCCTCTCCCCATGGTCAGAGCCTCCCGCTTACTACTTGCACCTTGGTGGCATAGTGTTTGCTCTTCTTGGCATCTGTTGGCCTAAGAAGTGGAGCGCAAACTGCCGACACGGGAAAGGTGTGCTGCATTTCTGTTAGGGGGATTGAGGTCGTGGGCTAGAGACGTTCTCATCATGAAGTCAAAACCTTTGAGCACATTCAAGTTGCACTTCTCTTGGCAACACAAAAAACTAATGCATATGCATCAAGGTTTTCTGGGATGGGGACCTGGATAGAGGTTTCCGTGGTAATATGCAAGCTTCCAGTTGAAGCTTTGCCCTAATTTAAATGGTGGACATGTTGCTTATCCTTGGTACCATCTGTGTTTTCAGGCAATGGCAAATCGAGCACACATAATTTTCTATGCAAAATTTAGGCAGAAAAAAGAAAGTTGCCTATTCTAGTGACCACTTTATGGGCAGGTGGCAAATTTGTCTGCTAAACTTTTCCTCGCAGTCGAAACATCTTGTACTTGTTTCAAAGTAATGAGGTTGAAAATTTTCTAAAGACTGGCTTGATGGGCCAAGTCACAGTCTTGCTAGCTATGTTGTTCTTTAACAAGTTTCTCTAGTCTATAATCAGATGTAGAGACAATCGGATTATTAAAATGTGCCATATATGTAAATGCTTTTCTGAAGATCGTTATTGTCATTGGTTCAATCGAAGCTTAGAGTAACAAGGTAGGCAAGTAAATGAAGGAAAGCTTTACTTTGTAGTAGAACTTCAGTTTTTGCTGCAAGGTAATATTCCAAAGAACAAACAATGAAACCCTTAGATGCTTCACTAATTTACTGTAAAAGCAAGTAAGCATTCAGTGCATGGGAACTGAATCAATCTATTTTGATTAGAACCTGAACCGAAATTTCGGGTTCAAATTTGAATTGGAAATTCTGTCTCAATGGCAGAATTGAAGTCTGGCTCAAACCTCAATCGGGCCGGATTCCAGTGTGGAGTGCAGGGGTTGTGGTGATGTTTAGAATGCCAAGCTCTGATTGGCTCTGAATGAAGGATAGTGGGTAGACCTTAAGGCAGCTTGCTTTGAGGTCTACCCACTATCCTTCGATCGGAGCTTATCAGAGCTCTGCATTCTGACGTCACCACAACCCCTGCAAAAGAAGCGGACAAACTTGCGCTCCACTTTAGAATTTACTCGTTCCTGTTCCAGGCCTAACCATAGCTTGACTCTGGGTAACTGACTTCCTTAGGGTGTTATAGCCAAATTGATCTTCACATCAGTTTTGCAATTGAGGCTATTTCACATTCCTCTGCGCCGTTCATATTGACGTTTCACGGGTCTGGCAAAGTTCCGTTACATGCGTGAACACGTCCACTTGATGGCCACGTTGTGCAGCGTGTCTTGAAGGGGCAACAGAATGACAACTCTTGGCTTAGCTTATTGTGACCTAAATGAGGTTCCTCCATGGTCCGTAAGGTAGCGGTGGCATTTGACGCCTCTCGGCTGAAAGCCGGAAGGAAGTCTTGCTTCTTTCACGTCCCGATATTCCAATGCCAACTCTCGCGCTGCCCGAAATGCTTTTTTTTTTTTTCTGGCGTGTAACTTCCAAATTCCTTGTTCCCCGTTTAACTGCAGATGAAGTCAAGGAACTTCGAGAGAGTTGAAAAGGTAGGTGCTTCTTTCTCTGTCTTCTATGCGACGGGGGCAAAGGCAGTTATCAAACTCTTCTACATTCGAGTTTCAGCACACTTTGTATCAAGATGACAACATGTTTTTAACACTATACCCCTGTGCCGCATGCTTATCTTACAAAAATGAAAAAAAAAATCAATCGATGGTTTGCAGATGTGTTTACGGTGCTTCAGCTTGAGGCACGTACATGCTTCTGGAAATAGCAGTTTTCGACCTCCCATCCGTGTTTCTGGTCCTTCTCCTCTTGGTGTTGCCACCTTACTAATAATCGGGAGACAAATTATCGTCGATGTTGGGAAATGACATTGAGCTGTGCCGACTCAGTGCAGTGTTCAAGGGGAGGTCTACGTCTGCTATTGCTGGAGGTCACACTTTTGCCTTGAAAAACTGGTGGACCAGAGCTTTAGCTCAAATGCAGAATTTTGATGGCACTTGAATAAGGGGTCAGGTTGCTACCAGACGCTCAATAAAAATCAGTGGGCTCGTACGTAGCCGTTTCCAAAAACCTCAAGAAGATCTGGAATGCGAAACTGCAAGATGTTGCTGCCTTAAGTGGCAACATTCATTCCCAGCTGAGGCGTTTTTTTACATTTGGGAATAGGACTTGGAGCAGGTTCGATTGCTCTAATATTGTGTCTTCCCCTTTGAGAATCCTGGATAAAACTACTAACACAAATATTCATGTTGAGGTTTTACGCCGAAAGACACCTGGCCAAAAAATGAGAGGCAACACAGGGCGAGGCATTCCCGTGTTTTTGGGCGTAAAACCTCAGTACAAATTAAAACTAACTAACCGAACTTGCAGTTTTAACACAAATCCAATAACCAGAGCAATAGTCTGATTCTTTGGGGCTTCCCTATTTTACCCTACAATATCTGCCATCTGAGTGCACATCTGTGGTATGTGCACTCAGTCATATGCTGCTAATCCTGTCTTAACATCTTGAGATGTGATTGGCAGTCTCTTTAAAATGTCAGTAATACATCTGGCTGGCCATGCCATTCATAGTTACCATCTTCATTCTCTTTTACCCTGTTTACTTATTTAGTTTTGATGTTGCAACTAGCACCTCTCCGTAAACGAGTTGAACTGTGACACTGGATTGGTGAAGTGACTTGCTGTTTTCTCTGTTCAGTAGGACAGGAATTTTTTTCCCAAGTTTAACCCCTCAACTGGAAACTTCGATGACCGAGAAATATTGGCAAAACAGGGGCTTGTTTGGTCCCTGTTTTGCCAATGTCTTTTGGTACAACACGTATCCCATCAAACTTTTTTGTACACGACATGCATTGGTTTCTAAAGCAAAATTATTTTTGATGTTTGGGGATAGATGGTGCTTCCTCCCGTGCGATAAAAAGTGAGAGCGTTTAAAGACGCACTCCCCAAGGCCAACAACTGTTAAAATTGCCACGCGTCTTAAGATGTGCTCCCCAGCTCCCCAGCTAGGGGGTTAATATTTATGTATTGATTAGTTTGGTTATGTGGCTCAAGCAGCAGAAAAGCAGACTGGTACCCTAAAGATGAAGGAAATCTAGCAGTACTCTAGAATACAGACTAAGAAAAGAAATCGCACAAGACATCACAGGCCCTACTGAACTGCTTTTCATGTTCTTTAGGCTTTGTCCTCGAGTGCTGTTGGATTTCCCACGTTGTCAATGTGACTAAATGTTGCAACATGCCCCTTTGCTCTAAACATCCCAGAAAACCAGAAATTACAATCACGCATGGCCTTCTCCATAGTAAAAAAACTCGTCCAATCAGTTGCGACACGCATCCTTTCCCTGCTCTATTTCAGAAAAGCTGGCACGCCACTATATTTCGTCATTAGAGGAAATGGAGTCGTGCATGATTGCAATTTTTGTTCTAGGATACTTTGGGCACACAGGTCGAGTTTGCGCCATAAGAAGTAGGGTGACCACCCGTCCCGCGACTCGGGACAGTCCTGCATTGAGGGCTCGTGTGTTGTGTCCTGTAAGAGATACCAAAATCTTTCAAATATCCCCCATTTCACAGTCGTAAAACTCGCTATGCAACTCGCGGTGCTGCCGAGCAACGGGGCACGGGGAAGCACGGAGGCTGATCGTGTGAATCGCAATGGTACACCATTTCCTATCCAAGCATTGCGGGAAGCGATCGTTGTTCTTGCAGGAGAACCGGCACGCATGCGCCGTTTGTGCCTCTCCCTTTGGTGGCAAAAAATTGCAAGAAGAAATTGCTAACCAACAGTTGAAAAATAAATTATTGTAATTGTTTTCAAATCGTGCTGTGCGAATGCGAGAGAGTTGCTGCGAAAGCTGTTTTATTTTTTAGTGAAGACAGCCATGCAAGTCAAAAAGCCTGCAACTCAATGGTAAAAAAAAAAAAAGCAATGTAGGGCTCAAAATTTGTGTAGGAGCATGTTGGTAAAAGTAAGTGTTGACGGGAAACAATAAGCCAAAAAAGATTTACTGTTTCTTATTTCCTTTTAATGCAACTGAGTTCTGTTGCAGTCAGTTTTAATGTTTTAAACTAAGATATTTAATAACATATTTGTCATTCAAATTAAAAAGAAATATAACACTGGGAGTTAAAATTATTTAAGCTTAATTGCCGCAATACAATATGCGGGTGTATAATATGCGAACAGCAAAGGATTCCAAAATATGTTAGCAGAGCAACATTTTGTGGTGTGTGTGTCGACAAATTTCCTCTAAATGTGTGTCTTATTTTTTTTTTAGTTGCATTTGTGATAATATTGCCCGTCTCTTACCACCTCTCCACTCCTTCGTTAGCATGTTCCACATTTTGCTCGGGGGAAGGGGGTCACCCTTATAAAAATTCGATCTCAAAATCCACTTTAGTGCCTGTTTTTGCCCATATTTAGGGTTCAAGGCTGACTGGGAAATATAAGAATGGCAAACGATTTTTCTGAGTTGATCCATCTCGTTTGATCACGTGCCGCACGTCCGGTAAAGAGGTAATTTCTTTGAATAGCTGGGAAAGGGAGAGCGTTACGTGGAGATAATCTTACGACAGATTTGCTTTGCTATTATGTTTGCTGCTTAACTCTGTAGCAAAGCAGCAGGCAATAAGCTTGTAACGGTTTTCCATTAAAGGGCAACTCCGCTTCATTTTTGATATTTAGAAAACTATGCAGCCCTCTTCAGTATCATGTAGGAAGACCCCATGTCAAATATTACGATCTAATTCCGGCTATATATTTAATAAACTGGCCAGCAAACTTTCAAATGAGCCAATTCGCCGAAATCTGCCAACTCTAGCGTGCGACGCGAGGCGCAATCGTCAGCGCAGTCAATGCGGCGGAGTTGGAGCGGCCAACGTTGACCCACTACGTCAGAGGCATGACTACGTCATTCTCACGTTTTGGTTGTTTTTACTTCTCAGAGCGAAATTGAACGATGGCGTCATGAGTTTCTCCTCCCGGTGTTGGCTGAACGGCGTCCACGTGATCACCGTAACGCGGATGCGCTAGTTTGCGCTGCCCTGCGCGCTTATCGGTCTGTTTCTCCGCTCGACCTCTCCTTCGTTTTCTCCCCTTCCCCCTCTCCCCCGGGCCATCACCGTTCACGCCATGCAAAGCGACCTGCCCGCGTCGCGTGTCCTGTCCCTCGCCCCCACGCACTTCACAAGACCACGTGGTTCGACGTGACGTGGCCATGACTCTGTCGACACGAGGCCAATGTTGTCTGACGCAACCGAAGTTTCGGTTTCGGTATCAGCATATGTTTAAATTAAGATTACACGAATAATACTCCACATTTCGCGAATCCGAAGACGTAGAGCTGTTTAGTAGTGCTTTGTGAAATGGAATCACATGTAAACCTAAATTTTTCGGAATTGAGCGGAGTTGCCCTTTAAGGACAGTTGGTTTCCCATTGAGGTCATGCCAGTTTGGCCCTTAGCATATTCTTAAAGGGTCTACCTCTCAATTCTGACTATTAAAGCTGCACAATCAGTATAATGTGTCACAACTAGGGTCCTCCTTTCCTGGTACATACCTATGAATCCAGAAAAGTAGCCCCCAAGTCGGGTTTGTCAGAATCGGGGTAAACGGAAAACCCCCAAATCAGGGCTGTCCTTGAATAAGATTATTATTATTAAACATGTCTTTATTAAAACAAAACCCCGAGCTTCACAATAAGGAAATTTCTATCTGCAGCTTTATTTTGTGTTGATCTGGAATGCGGCCCTCACTGAAGTGCAGATTTTTTTTGTATGATATCAAGAAGTAAATACTACCAAAACCACAGAATCAATAATAAAAAAAAAAAGAAAAATCCTTCAAAACGTTTTTGAGTTTGAAAAAAAAAAAATATAAGCCTCGAAAACATGGGAACCTTGTCGTAACGCCATCTCAGAAGAAAGGGTTTAAAATGTGCAGACAGCTTGTACTGTCTGCAATCTCTGAAGAGTCGTCCAAACGGGGTTCAGCAAACGTCGTCGCAACAAAGAAAGCGTGCGCTTCTCGTCAAAAAACGCAAAAACTGCGGTGTGCGTGTCCATTATTGATTTGGACATCAACCACGCAAACGGCACGTGTCTCTTTCTCGCCTTCTCGCCGACGTCTCTTTCCCTTTCCCGTTTTCGAGGGATTGGGGACTTACGACGATGGCAGCAGAGGTCTCAACATTGGCCGACGGAGTGTGCGATTGGCCGTCCAGACCCGCGCTTCGAGCAAGCTCTGGGCCTTTGTCCAAGGACACAAACAGAGAGAAGCGTATCCCCCTGATAAAAACAAAACAAAAAAACTTGCAAAAGTGGATTGGAGGGAAACCTCCACTTCCAGTATAGCAGATGTCGTGACTAGAAAACCTGTCCTGTTCGGATAGCCCGGAGTTATTGCTTGCTGCGAGCGAGTTTCGGCGGTGCGTGGCTGACGGGCCGTGCCCGCTTTCTTCGTCAGCTGTTCCAGAGATGCCTAATGAAGGTGCTCAACATCGACCTGTGGCGCTGCTACCTGACATACGTGAAGGAGACCAAGGGGGCTCTCCCCACCTTCAGGTGAGTCCGACGTATTGGCCGCGAGTCTCCCTAACCTGGGCTGTGCGCTAGGCTGAAAGCACAGCTCAGTTGCACTGCCTACTAAGGCCTTTATACAAATAAGTTGTACTTTGTACCAAGTTGCAATTAGAACAGCTAAGGTTCTAATTCTAGTATGACTAGGTTGTGCTACGTACTAAGCTGTAATTGCGACCATAGTCGGTGACGGGGGCTGTGTTCCAAATCTCGCTCGAATGCATCAGAGTTATTTTGGCGGATCGTCTCGTGTGACAAGACGGATGGAACAACGCCGGACGCGGGTAGGCTTGTGAAGGCCAAGTTACTGAACCGTTACCCTAGAGTGAGGTAGAGTAAATTTTGGAACACGGCCAGGTTGAGAGCGCATGTAGAAGCTCCGCCTCCGGCACACGTGTGTAGCCTTTTTCCAGGATGTGGCTGCATGCGTGCCGAAGTGTTTAGCAAAGGCGCAAAGCTCATGCTGGAGGCAGGGCTTCTCCGTTCTTAACCCGTCGCCGACCACAAGTGCGGGTTAGGAGTTCGGGGGAAGCTGCTCCCACCTCTTTAGACTCTAGCTGAGTGAATGCTGGAGAAGAGGTCGCCTCCTCTCCAGCATTTGCTGTGCTGAAGTGGAAAGAGGTGGGAGCAGGGGCTTCCCCCAAACTCTTGACCTGTCGGTCCACAATTTTTTATAAGAAGGAAACTTGCTTTGGGATGTTTCTAGCCCTGGGCCCAAGTTGGTGGCCACGACAGCCACTAGAAAAGAGGCGAAAGGGGCTAATTACGTACCTAATCACCTTAAAAGCTTTATTAACTTGCCATAAAATACCGCGGAAGCGCTTGCTTCATTCAATCGCCTTCTACTAACGTGTTCCAAACTTGGGAAGCCTGCCAATTGTATGTCACGCACCCGTTTTGACCGGACAAGTTCCCATGCCTCGATTAATCCAGCCTTCAGTGAAAGTTGGGTGGGCGCTGCATTGGCATGTTACGGTAAACGATTTTATCTTGGGAGAGGGGGGGGTAGTGTTTTTTTGAGGATTGATACTCGACCTCAATACGGTTTTGTACGTGGCTTCAAACCGAAGCTGCGGTGCCCGGGACAGGTTTCTGACCGGTGTGTTTGGCTTCCACATTTCACCCGTGCATCAAAAATGCTCTTGAAGTGGCAACAAACGACGTCGGCAAAGCCGGGGCGTCGCGGTCCCGGCGGTTGGCGGTAGATGCTCCGGCAAAAAGCATGAGCGGACGCGAGTGTTGCCGTCGTCGAGGCGTCCCAACTCCCGGCTGTCGAAGCTTCCGTGAGCCGTCGCGCCGGAGAGCGATCCGCAGCAGAACGCAGAGGGGGTGTCCGTTGCGTCTGCTGCTGCTGCCGCGACCCCGCCGGGATCACGACCGGCAACGGCGCAACACCTTTACGATGTCGTGAGGTAGAAATCGAGGGACACCTTTATGGAGACGCGTTCCAGGCGCAGTACCAAAACCGAGCTTGAAAAGGGCGCCGACAACGTTGATCCCTCCGTCGTTTGCCAGCTCCGCAAGTGAAGCTAGCCTCATTAGTGCCGCTCTTCGCCCGCTTCGTGCAGCCGTGATCTGCAACTCGATTTATCGACTCAATTTATTGGTTCGCCGTTCACTGTAGCGTGTAGCTTGGAGGCAGGCATCGAGGAGGCAGCAACTTTTAAGTTTGTTTAAACGACGAAGATTGTTACATACTTGACAATACAATGTATACTTCATAGTGCCATTTTGAAGTCTATTTTAATTCAGGTCAAGTGTACTTGCAGGGACGTAAGTGTCATTAAATGTGTTTGGGTATTTGTGGAGTGCAAGTTTGTCTACTTCTTTTGCAGGGGTTGTGGTGACGTCGGAACGCCGAGCTCTGATTGGTTCTGAATGAAGGATAGTGGGTAGACTTCAAGGCAGCTTGCTATGAGGTCTACCCACTATTCTTCAATCAGAGCTCAGCGTCTTTCTGACGTCACCGCAACTCCTGCGCAAGAAGCAGACGACTTGCTCACTGCATAGGTTTGGTGCCACTTTGCTGTGCATGTTCTCTAGATGTGCTTTGGGTGCCACTTTTAAGTAGTGAGCACTTTAAGCAAGTCCCAATGCAGCAACTACTTTGAGAAATGAGATAGTACAGTCAGCACGGAATGAAACCCGAACGCCGGAACGCGTGGCCATCCACACAGGCTGCTCCACCTGGAGGGCTTCTGAGAAATAATGAAAATGCTTCGAAGTGCGAGGGTGCGGGTCCTACTAAGGCCTCATTCACATAGCCGGCGTTTCTCCCATCCCGTCGCCGTCGCGAGGGGCGTTCCCGTCAGGGGAGAGGATTTTCGGCCCGGTTTTCGCCGGAAAGCTGTGCCCCGTCGGGTGCCGGGCGACGTAGGGAGCTGCTCTACGGCACCGACGTCCTGGCGTCCCGGCGGATGACGGAGTCCCGCCCCCATCGAAAACCGACCAATCACAAAATAGAAAGGTTTCGCTACGTTTGGAAGCTTTTTCATCGTTCGGTTGCCAACAGTGAGCCAACGCTTGTTGTATTGTTTCTCTTGTTCCTTTTCGGCGGGAATTGCTAATAGCAGACGCAAATCCTTAATTTACAAAAAAAGAAACGTGCGCACTAATGTCCAGGCACAATTATCTCTTTATTTTGTAATTTAAGTTGAATAAATAAGCAATCCGATCCAATCCAATCCTGCCGTCGCGGCCTCCGTCGCTTCGCTTGCGCGGCCTGTTCGGACACCCTGCCGTCGCGTCCCCGCCCCGGCATGCTCCCGTGACGGTGCCGGGATGGGAGAGGCGCCGGCTGTGTGAATGAGGCCTAAGATATGCTCGACCCTCGCGCGGCGCATCTGAGACTTCCGCGTTTCGCCGATGGCACGCTGTAAGCGCCGTCACTCAGGGTGCTTTTGTGTGGCCGCACTGTCGCCCGGTCGACACAGGGCGGCCGCTTATTGTAGCTATAGATCTTTGCGATAGGCCCTGCTCAGAAGAGGTGCTCAATTTATTCCGCTTCGGAATTGATACGCCTGGCATATCGATGGTTACCAAAGACAGCGTCAGCGAGCGATTCCTCGCTTTTTATAAGAATCGACTGATAACCTCGCACGAAAACATGCGCATTGCTCTTAAAAACTGAGGCATCCGCGTCGGCCTGTTGCACCATTTTTTTTTTCATAAAGAGTATGGTTGTGTCAATAAACAAATTTTATTTTGCGTCTATGACGTTTCACTATTTCTCAGAAGCCGCGTGTGCCATGTTGTTCACCGGAGCCTTCGCGTAATTCCGGTGACACGTCATCAAGCACTACGGGTCTTCTGTGCATAAAATGTTTTTAACTTTCATTCCGCCCTTGAGATACACAAAGCGATAATTAATGACAACGCTGAAGAGATATTGCTGGATATCCGATATACAGAGCGATAAATAATGGGTGCGCTGGACAGATCGGACCAGAATCTGCACAGAGTGACGTATTGTTCAAGGCTCAAGTCACTGCAATTAAGAAAATTGTTTGCTGAGTGCGTGAGTTAGTAGACCTGCCTTATGGCACTTGCAGCGAGGCATACGAGCCTGAAGAACAAGAGAGGTTAATGGACGAGCTCTGGGAGTGGACGTATGGATGTGCTCATATATTTTATACTAAATATTTGTAGTAACAACCTTCAGTTGGGTGTCAGCACTCGTCATGTGTCCCAACTTGTTCTTCTGTCTCGTTATGTCGTGCTGTCTTGCTATAAGTACTGCTAATTATAATATTACGATACGTATCACAAACAATCAAATCTGCGGACGCCAGGAGGAGAAGATACCATGGGCGTGCTCCACTGGCGCGCGTGCAAGCAGCATGCTGTTGCTCCTAGCATCGACCTAGCATCGCGCGCGCAAGCCGCAGGTGTCGCCCGGGCGACACTGTGGCGACACAAAAGCACCCCGAGTGACGGCGCTTACAGCGCGCCACTGGCGAAACGCGGAAGTCGCAGACGAGCCGGGCGAGGGTCGAGCACATTTTAGTAGGACCCGCACTCTCGCACCCCGGCGCATTTTCATTAGTTCTCAGGGGCCCTCCAGGTGGAGCAGCCTGTGTCGATGGCCATGCGTTCCGGCATTCGGGTTTCATTCCGTGCTGACTACATGTATAATGGTAGAAGTGAATTGAGTTCTATTTTCTTTCAACTACATGTTCCAATCTGTCTCACTGGTCCTCCATTCCGTTTCAGGGAAAAGATGGCCCAGGCGTACGACTTTGCCCTGGACAAGATGGGCATGGACATCCTCTCGTTTCCGGTCTGGAACGACTACATCAACTTCCTCAAGAGCGTGTGAGTGTTCTCCATTGGACAGTTCCGTAGCCGAGTGGATCTAGTATTGTTGGATTCCAGTCATTGCGGTTTGCCATTACTTGTAGTAGCGGTATATCCAGTAACCCTACAAGCGGTGTTCTCATGCCATGTTCCCGAAACAAACAGGGAGGCGGTGGGTTCGTACGCGGAGAACCAGCGCATCACGGCGGTCCGCAAAGTGTACCAGCGTGGCATCGTCAACCCCATGATGAACATCGAGCAGCTCTGGAAGGAGTACATCAACTATGAACAGGCGAGTCTCGAGCCCTTAAAAAGTCTGTGCAGGACTCTGGCGATTTTTCTAAGCTACCTCACTATATTTTTTGAAGCCCCACCTTTGCCTTTTCCGGTACGCTGTTTATTATTGGGAAATTTGGGATAGTTGTTCAATCAGCGAATGAAGGTGATGTCAAAACCGGCATTCAAATGTACTATTGGCAACAAAAAGAAAGGGAACAGCTTTATTCGGTCCAGTTTCACGTAGGGAGCCTTCATGTGCGCTTTGCTAGGGTGATGCCACCCTTTGTAATACCACTCGCCGACAAACCAGCAGCCATTTTGGTTCTCGGCGATAATCCGTGGGGCTTATAACCCTCCCGGAAACAAGCACCTTATCTCACAAGTTCGTAGCAGCGTTGTGGAACCCACGGAGGGAGGATTAGCATTTTCCCCCTCGGATGGGAGGACCGATGGACAGAAAGGCCACTTTCCGGCGCACGGGGAAACAATGAGAGGAACAAAATGGCGGTGGAAGAGGGAGTGGGAAAGGGAAACAGGCAGTTGGCATCACTCTATGCGAAGCGCACATGAAGCCACTCTAGTTTCACGGCTCCCAGAACCTTCAATAAACCTCAACCTGTCAAACAGTATGCAGTTCGGGGTCTAAACTTTTCTTTTCTAGCCCTCCTCGGGACCATAACATGGTGCGAAATTTGTAGGTACGTACGTCAAAAATACAAGGAAGTCTGTTCCTTTCCGTATTGCTGCCTATAGTACCAGCACTGTCCAGAGCTGTGATGTCACTGGCAGGCGGGCTTGCAGGTCGAGCAGGCAGTCTAGAATATGGGCTATGCGGAGTATTTGTTTCGCGCTGCTGCTCGGGTACTGGAGCGAGCTTCCACAGCCTTCATTTGAAACCGTGAAACTGCATGTAATCAGTAGGGAACAAATTCTACATTTCAAAAAGCGAACCTCTGGCTGCTGCTGGCATCGCTTTTTCGTTGTTGCCAATAAAAATTTGCAAAAAAAAAAAAATAGAAATGTTTTTAGGAAAAAACTATTTTGGCCTGATTTTGGGGGTCTAGTTCATCTATGGTTGTTTGTGTCCATTGTCGATTTCGAGGGGAATTCGGGGACCATGAAGAAAATGCAGGAGTACTCCTTACAGGGGCGAGATTGTGTATTTATGGTGTTAACTCAGTCTACAGCCTTTAAGCATCCTAAAAAATTCAAAACTACACTTGTGGGAGGTAAATTTCCCTATTAAAGATTTAATCAAAAGATAGTGACCCGCCCCTCTTTCTGCGCCTTGGCATCAGGGAGCGCCATCGGATGGCATTTCCAAACAATAATAGCTGCATTACATCTCCTACACCAAAAGATTTTACGATTTTGTCAAAATATTTAACGCACGATGCACCTAAAAAGAGCAATAATAGTAACATTTGGAATCTCCATGCAATTAACCCCTTGCCTACTCATTTTTTTCTTCAAGGAACGTACAGCAATATCTTATTTTAAACGGGCAATTTGCATTAAAATAAGACAAAAACATTCCCTCGACTTCTAGGTGTCATGTCTTGCTCTACATCGGAACCTGTGGTCTGAGTTCCACTGACGTGCAGACGCCGAAGTTAATGGAATGCTTGCAGGGTTCACATCGTTTTTATCACTCCTGTAACTGCCCATCAAACTGTCGTCAGATTCCTAAAAATCGGAAAGGTCGAATGAATGAATGAAAAATACTTTATTTAGAAAGGGATGGCTCTTAGGCCTAAAGGGGGAAGCGGGGAGGGAGGGGGAGGAGGAGATCACATACGACGGTCGATGCCCGCGGCACACGCAAACCTCCACAGGGAAAGCAGTGTGTCGCGGGCCCGGCCGTCGTTGCCTGGAGGGGTCCTGTCGAGGAAAGTCCGGATGTGTTGTGGGAGGTGCTGCTGCCGGAGGCTTTGGTAGCCTAGGACAGTCCCACATCATGTGCTCGACGGTTGGGCTGGCTCCCATTGTACACGACGAACACAATACAGCAGGCACAACCTCTTCGTCCGAGTCCGAGTCTGAGTCTGCACAGGCAGCGACGGTTCAATGTCGGTCTTTTTGGTGAGTCCGCCATTTGGTTAGTATGTCCTCGGTTAGCGCGGCCCCCGTGCGGGCCTTGTGGATTAGAACCTGAGCGTCACGTGGCAAGCCTGGCGGCAGCGGGTGATTGTTTGCCGGAACTTGCTCCCTAAGGGTACGTCTCCGTTTCTGCCTGGCTGCACCAATGCGGGCGGTCGGATCAGGGTCGTCGGGTGCGGGAAGGGCCTGGAGCGCCGGGATCGGGCGGTTGTCCTCCTTCTCGCTCGCCAACGCGTGCATTTGTTGTCACATGTGCCTGAGCACTGGTCACTTTCCATATGAAGGTTTTGTATCTCTTTGTCGGCTAAAGTGGACCTCCGTGCCAAAGTCACATTGTTTTGGCTTGAATGCTCGCAAGTGACTGCTTTTTCTTTTTTGACTAAATGGAGCGTTCTCTCTCTGTCAAACTGCGAAACAAACGAGCAAACTACCCAAGGTAAATAGAGCAACAGGGGTGGTTTTGCCATCTGCCATAGAGCGCGCTAAACAAGTGTTGAAACCAAAACGCGGTTTCGGTTTCGGCATTGAAATGAAAATGCTGACCCTACCATACCAGCGGCGCCGGTAGCTCAATGGCTATAGCATCCGACTGCTACCGCATCGACCCAGGTTTGAGCCCCGCGAGGGGCTCGAACTTCACATATTTTAATCTTAACGTCTGTAACACTTACAGCGTGTCTCTTGTTCATGACGCTCGTTCGTGACAATTTCCTCATAGAAAACGCCACACAAAACACATTCTGCATTAAAAAAAAAAAAAAAAAAAAGAGCCGGAGAAACCTCTTTTTGCGTGGTGGAACTCATATTTAATTCTGGAATTTTGTACTGTCGCATGCGTGGCGCCGTCTATTGGTTGCAAGGGGGCCGAGACTGGTGCCTTTTGTTCTCGTAGGGCATCAACCTGCTGATTGCGGAGAAGATGATCTCGGACCGGAGCCGGGAGTACATGAATGCCCGCCGGGTGGCGAAGGAGTATGAGGCCGTGACGCGCGGCCTCAACAAGAACTCGCCCTCGGTGCCGCCCCAGGGCACGCCCGAGGAGGCCAAGCAGGTGGGTGCCCCCGCGACCACCGGAACGTCCAAACGAAATCCCACACTTTAGAGTTAGGTTTCTTGGGAGCTATAGGAGGAAATATATACCACAGGCACACTGAATGCGTATCACTTATCGGTCCTATGCATTTAGAGTGAGGTCGCACGAACATCAGAAAAGCATGTGGTCGCGTGACCTTACATTACATGACGTCGGGTGACGTGATGTTGAGTGTCGCGTGATGTCACAGTGTCGTGTGAGGATAGTCACGCCGACGGTGTAGCAGCGAACCTTCAGAAACGCCAACGATGCCCGGGCACATTGTGACGTCAACAAATTGACGTCGTCACTGAGGCTACGTGCCAAAGACGCGAACACACTAAGAGCTGGCCCTTTAAATGCAAACAAAAAGAACTACTGACGAACGAGAAATGTTCATAAATATTTTTGCTAGATTTACTCTAATCAATCGGTGTACTATTGGATTAAATTTGCTGCCTTCGTCATTTTTGGCCAGTATACTACCTAAGGGACACATTGCCATGTCGCAGCAGTTACTAGTGCGGCCTCTTGACAGCGGTAAATATGTGTATCATAATTTTAGTTTCTGAGGCCTGTAAAAAAAAATTTTAATGGCGTTTTCTAGTTTTTGTAGTTGCGTTTCCAGACCAGAGCCCTAATACTTTGGGATCAGTTGGACGGTGCTATCAGCTACTTGACAAAAAGTGCATTTAAAGCTATAGTCCGTTTCAACCTAAGAACGAAGGGCGAGGGTAAGACGTGCCGGGGAGGAGGAAGCAGACTGATCGCTGGAGAAGAGAGGGGCAAACCTCCTTCTCTCTTTAGCGTTCCGTCTGCTTCCTCCTCCCCGGCCCGTCTTACCCTCGCCCTTCGTTCTTAGGTTGCAACGGACTATAGTGGATAGCTATGTCACCGCCCACAAATTACGACGACAGACCGTAAGGATTGGCAATTGTGCTTTTGGTTTGCCTTCGTTCCGCTCTGCTCTTCCTCGTGCGAAATCTGGGTGTAAGAGATTGAATTGCATTGTGGCCAACTACTAGTGGTGCAAAACTATCGATAGTACTATCGATAGTATCGATAGTCGCCAGAAATCTGACTATCGATAGTAAAAAAACTATCGATAGTACTATCGATAGTCGACTATCGAAAAACTATCGATAGTACTATCGATAGTCGACTATCGAAAAACTATCGATAGTACTATCGATAGTTGACTATCGAAAAACTATCGATAGTTCTATTCGATAGTCGACTATCGAAAAACTATCGATAGTACTATCGATAGTCGACTATCGAAAAACTATCGATAGTTCTATTCGATAGTCGACTATCGAAAAACTATCGATAGTACTATCGATAGTCGACTTTCGAAAAACTCTCGATAGTCGACTATCGAAAAACTATCGATAGTACTATCGATAGTCGACTATCGAAAAACTATCGATAGTCGACTATCGAAAAACTATTGATAGTCGACTATCGAAAAACTATCGAAAAAAAAATGACCGCATCTCCATGTGGTGAATGATGTTGATTGGGACGAAGCTCTGATGGTGCTGATGATACTGATTTTGTTTATAGGTAGTGCTGATGGTGATGATTTTTTTTTATTCCTCATTGGTAGTGCTGAGTTCCGGGTTGCGTTTCGACTTCATTATTACAGCTTTATGGTCGGTGAAATGCAGAGCCAGTGGTTCTTCTAGCGGATCAGCTTGGATCCGCTAGAAGCCGTGGGAACGCATCTCCACCGCTTAAGTCAACGGTCCATGTCAGAAAGAGAATGTGTGGTATGGAACGTGGTTATTTACGCATTTGAGCATTTGACCGCAGCGCCCTCTCGTCTATAAACGTTGAGCGAATGCATGCAAAGTTTAACGCGATTATATATGCATTTGACCGCAGCGCATTCTCCTGCATAGACGTTGAGCGGCTACATGCAACGTTTCATCCATGACATCCCCAGCTCTTGAGTTACTACCACATCCCAGAGCCCCTACTCGTCCCGCAGTCGTGGCCGAGTGGTTAAGGCGATGGACTAGAAATTTACTGGGGTCTTCCCGCACAGGTTCGAATCCTGTCGACTGCGCGAACATTCTTTTCTTTTTTTAAGAAGACAGATGGGATGGCAATCAATGTGAGCACGGACGCCGGACGGACGGACGGACAAGGCTAGACCCTAAGGAGCTTCGCCCCTAAAACTATCGATAGTACATAGATAGTCGACTATCGTAAACCTATTGATAGTACTATCGACGGTTTACTATCGATAGTATTGCGACACTAGTAGTTTCCGTCGCTCCCTCTTCTCTCTTTCTCGCTTTATTTTTTCAAATGGGATACCCAACTAGCCAAGCGCTTAAGGCCCTGTCACACTGAGGCAACACGACGGCAACAG
This sequence comes from Ixodes persulcatus, assembly GCA_013358835.2. Lineage (NCBI taxonomy): Eukaryota > Metazoa > Arthropoda > Arachnida > Ixodida > Ixodidae > Ixodes > Ixodes persulcatus. Next base: position 145,194 of record JABSTQ010009937.1, read on the forward strand.
CAACTCAACATGTTGTCCGACAGTCGAGCAACTTGTTGCTCGCTCCCCGTGTTGTCCTACAAACCTGTCACATCGCGACAACAGCAGCACAACACGGACAACTAAAATGTTGCCTCGGTATGACAGCTTTCGGCAACAAAAACAGCAGCAACTTGTGTTAGACAACGTGTGTTGCCTTGATTGCTGGCTGAGCGAATTTCGGGCCGGCAACGGGACAACATAGATGGCTTCGATGGCAGAGCTAGTTCCCTATGAATAACGTCTTACTCAAATGAAGGCTTGGAAAACGTTAGATAATAATAATTAAGGCTGGCATGGAGCTAAAATATTTTTATGAATGTTGTTACTCTGTAATTACGGAAAGCGATTGCCGAAATGGTCACAGCTAGGGTCGTGAACGTTCAGACTGGTGTTGAAATTAGAACCGCCGAGAGACCAGCTCACATTACTGCTAGTGAAATGAAATGGCACGTCTACTCACCCTCTGATAAAGTATAATAAAAATAATCCTGGAAAGCGAAGATTAAAAAATCGAAGCGTTAAAACGACCACTCTGATCATGGTTGTTGATGTTTGGAACTTGGAAACAGCCGCTACCAGACACCTGATTTGTTTCAAAAATACCCAGGACGTTTTGGGGAATGAAGCGATCACATAGCAGGCGGTAGGTAAAAGCGTTGAAAAGTTTTATTCCACCGATTGTTATGAAGGCCGATCGTGTCAGTGTCGCAGTTTTGAAACGCTGTCAGTTCAGCTCAACAGCACGCTACAAAAGACGTTTTAGGGTACTGCCGGTGCTTACTCAATTTTACAGTAAAATATGAATTGCACAAAAGAAAGAACCGGACAGAAACACTTCATACCGGGTGGCGCAAATCCCGAACATATACACGATTGCAAACAGGGCGTCTGGCCGCCGCCATGTTCCTGCTCGTGTAAAGAAGCACGTGCAATTGCAAGCCTGCTAAAGTCACCTTCACGCGCATGCTGCACGTGCTTGCACCCATGGGGCACCAGTCGGGAATCCATGCCTGCAAACGTGTATATCGGCGATCTCACTTTTCTTGGTTAGCGCTATCTGCTTTGTCAGCGAATGAAGAGCATTTTGATAAAATAAAGGGTGGAAAACACTCTCGTGTCAAGTTTTCTAATCACAGTCACTAGTTGATGCCGCCCCGTCGTAATTTCCGGCCCTTCGAACGCACTAGCACTTTGCAGAGTCACACTTCCAGCGACGCCGCGCCGCACACGAACAAAGGTAAACAATCAAGATGGCGGAGTGTTCCTCGTTGTTCCTCGTGTTGTCCCCGCCGTCAGCGCGGTATGACAGGGTTGTCGGACAACAAATCGGACAACACGGTTGCCGGGCGGCAGCAACATATTGTCCGACTGTTGTTGTTGTCGCGATGTGACAGGGTCGCCGGCAACACGATTTCCTTGTGTTGCCGGATAGAGTTGACCAACTGTTGCCTCAGTGTGACAGGGCCTATACCATCCCAACTTTTGTTCAGCTTTCAGTGATGCCGAAGACGGGAGTTTGGGCGAAGAGAGGAGGAAGGGAGGCGAGCGGCGGTGCGGCAACTGTGTTCGCTTAGTAATGCAAAACTATCGATAGTACAATCGATAGTACCGATAGTCGCCAGAAGTCGGACTACCGATAGTAATACAACTATCGATAATGTCGCAGAACTATCGAAAAACTTTCGATAGTACTATCGATAGTCGACTATCGAAAAACTATCGATAGAAGACTATCGAAAAACTATCGATAGTACTATCGATAGTACTATCGATAGTACTATCGATAGTCGACTATCGAAAAACTATCGATAGTACTATCGATAGTTGACTATCGAAAAACTATCGATAGTACTATCGATAGTCGACTATCGAAAAACTATCGATAGTACTATCGATAGTCGACTATCGAAAAACTATCGATAGTACTATCGATAGTCGACTATCGATAGTTCTGCGACACTATCGATAGTTTTGGAAAAACTATCGATAGTATCGATAGTCGATTTGTCGATAGTTTTGCATCACTACCAACTACGCCTACGCATTTGTTTAACCTTGTGTCTTTTCCCAAACATCCCTTTTCGCATTCTGGTTCCTACAGAGTGTCGGCGCGGAACTCTTGTTTCTACGCAGGTGGAGCTGTGGAAAAAGTACATCTCCTGGGAGAAGGGGAACCCACTCCGCACAGAAGACCATGCCCTCATCACGAAACGAGGCAAGTTGATTGGACACGCCGCCGCTAAACGTCTGTGCGAGTGAAAAGCCTGCACATGTGCTCTTCTTCCCCGCATCTCTAGTGACCACGTGCCAACACGCTCATTTCGATTGTCTTCTTCATCCACACGAATTTACGGCAGTCATAGATTCATCTAGAAAACACAGTGATATCGCATAAAACATCTTCAGAAGTTCTACCAGTTTTGCAACAACGCTTTGTAATTGGCTGGTTTTCTAACTCTAGAGCATCACGAAGAGCTGTTACGAAAACATGATAACAGGGCCAGGCGTCTTTACAAGAAGCTCTTTGTCCCCTCTCTGGAATTTAACCCCAAACCACAAACAAACAAATTGTTGTGTGCATGTTTATACAGCCGGAAGTTAGTCTGCCTCAGTGGGTGTCTGGTGTCTCAGCTGTAGATGAGCAATTCAGCCAGTGCGGTACAACCGCTAACCTGGGGTCTTTAACGTGCACCACGCAGTAGTGATACACGACCGCACGCCGGTACGATGCCCCAAACCCCTCAATCTGTAGTCCGGTGCTCTTTCCCTGTGCAACAGAGTGGCCTTGGATTAGTGTTGTTACGAGTATGCAATCATGCATTCACTGTAGGTCACACAATCAGATAATCACTACGAGTTATGTGATCCTGTGAACTATAGTTACGTAATGTGCGACTGCTATAGGTGTCACATGGTCCACCAGAGTTACGTGATCCCGTCACGGTCTCTCTTTACGTACGGATTAATGACGGCTTCGCACGACTTCGCTGTTACGTCGTAGTGTCGCATGACACGCTTATGTCACGTGACACATTCATGTTATGTTAAGTCGTGGCATCGGACGACCTGCCAATGACGTCTTTTATGTGCACCGTGAGCTAAATTGGGCGGGAGATGCATCCTGCACATTTCTGACTTCATATATGGGATCAAAATATTTTTGCAATTGCACCGATCGTCGTCGTATCCCCTCGCTGACACTGACCGCCGTTCCGTCCCCTCCCGGCCGCAGTGATGTTTGCGTACGAGCAGTGCCTGCTCTGCCTGGGGCACCACCCAGACGTGTGGTACGAGGCGGCGCTGTTCCTCGAGCAGTCGAGCAAGCTGCTCACGGACAAGGGGGACCTCAACGCGGGGAAGCTGTTCTCGGACGAGGCCGCGGCGGTCTACGAGCGTGCGACCACCACGCTGCTCCGCAAGAACACCCTGCTCTACTTTGCCTACGCCGACTTCGAAGAGGTGGGTTTTGTCGGGAGCTTTACTTTCGTACCCTCGAAAGGTTCGCATCCACAGACCGTTCCACTAAGGACTCTCTGGGCGGTGCCATTTCGTTTGACTGCAGTGACATCTCCACACGTCCGGGCTCTTCATTGAAGTCGTCGGGGTAAAAGAGGGAAAATGCGCGCGCCCAATCCTGACGGCAGACGACAAACCGGCCGTCCTCCACGGGAATTTCGGCCATTTCGGCGGGGTAGCAGAGGGAAAGGGCACGCGCTGTCCTCATCGTTTGGGCACGGAGACTCGCTTACCTCTCTCTTCTCGCCCTAGTAGAACGGTCTATACTCGGAGACAGCTTTCTGCGGCATTTTCGAAGAGAGGAGTGCGCATCCCCAGCTTTCATTGGACAAGCTCCTCCCGTGAAGCTGTCCACTGTTTTAGGGGCGAAGCTCCTTATGCCCGTGTCCCACTAGAGCGACAGACAGAGACAAAAGACAGCGACAAGCCTCAAACCCATGCAGCATGCTCGCGATGGTACCTTTGGCAGGCGTTTAGTCGTTCGGTACTCGTGAAGTAAGCACGAGCGATTGCAAGCCTGCCAAAGATATCCTCGCGTGCATGATGCTCGTGTTTGAGCATAGCCTCCTTTATTCTACAAAGCCTCTCAAATCGCAAAAGACTCTGGTTTGAGGCTTGTCGTTGTCTTTTGTTTCTGTATGTCGCTCTAGTGGGACAAGGGCATTAGGGGCTGGCCATGTCCGTCCGCCGTCCGTTGTCCGCCGTAGGCCGGCGTCGGGTGCTCGTGCTTCTGCTCGTGAGATCACGTGCTCACGAGCACGTGAGCACATGCTCACGTGCTCGTGTAGGGCAAAAAAAGAAATTGGAAAAAAAAAGATGAAAAAAATTATGAAAAAAGAAAAAGAAGAAAAAAAAGAAAAAGAAGAAAACCACACATTCTCCTACTGACATGAATGAAAAGGCTCAAAGAAAAAGAAGGAAAAAAAAGAGTAGGGGGTTCTGAGATGCCATCCCATCTGTCTGCTTGAAAAAAAGAAAAAGAAGAAAACCACACATTCTCCTACTGACATGAATGAAAAGGCTCGGCATGCTGCGGCTCGGCGTCTACGCAGACAAGCACCACCAGAGCTTCGCCCCAAGCAACATCATTCACCACGTGGAGATGCGGTCAATTTTATAATTTTATTTTATGTTCACTCTGATTACTTTCTTTTGACTTTGACTTCCTGTTGACACGGTGAACAAAAAGTTTGTTGATTTTGTGTTGAAACTTTTTTACTTTAGCAGAGCAAACACTGGAGAGAAAGTGGCAGAGGAGGCGAGTCTACTAGCCTCCTCTCCATTATTTGCTCCGCTAATTTGGAAAGAGTGAAGTACTTTCCGGGAAGAGCTCGTCCCTCTTTTCTGCAACGGAGTATGTAGTGTCAATTTATTTATGTTGTTTGCCTTTCATTGTATCTCTGCTACATCTTTGCTTCGCATAAATATATGCCCCAGCACCTTATCCTTCAGTTTGTTCTCGGCACTAAAATTCACTCCTGCGATCTCTTTGGGCTTGGTGTGGACTGTACCGTGATGGGCTGTCTACTTACGATATCCAATTCTAGAGCTTGTAGACCTGGGCCTGTATTTTGTAGCCTGTCGTTTACGGCCTATGAAAGGAGGTGGAGAAGTATTGCTAGGTCCGAGTGGGGAATGAAGATTCCGATCGGTCATTAATCGCTGATAAAATTGGCAGCAGGACTTTTGGTTTCATGAGTCACGTTGTGGGATCACTAATGAGATTGTAGTCATGGTATCACAGCCGCCGCACTAACATTGCACGTGGGTTGCTCGGTGGTTTTGTTTTGAGTGATTGTGCGATTGCACCCGCACATTGTCAGACATTGAAGACGCTACGAGAAGCTTGCGCTGGATGTATTCTTTCCTTTCAGAGCCGGATGAAGCACGACAAGGTGCATCAGATCTACAACAAGTTCATCGAGATCCCCGACATTGACCCCACTTTGGTGAGCCAAGTTAGAGGAAGCGCCATCTTGGCCGTGCATCGCACAATTAGTCCATAGAGTCTGAATTGCTAGAAATAAACAAAGGTAAATGCCTTGGGTAAGATTGCTGCATCCATTTCCACTTATTCATCTTGGAACTTTTTTTTTGTTGAGGTATTCTTGCTGTCCTGGAAAAAAGTGCCTTCGCCAATAATTCTGGTTTGCTTTTGGGCTCTCGAGGCTTTGATGCTCAAGATTTGAAAGAGTTCTATCACAGTGTGATTATTTGGATTGGGATTTATACAGTAAAACCTCGTTAATTCAACCCCCGCTAATTCGGAAATTCGGATAATTTGAACTGCCGATCCGGTCCCGACAAAAGTGTGTATTAGTCAATGGCACCAAACGCTCATTAATTCGGAGGGAGCGTGGCACGCTATGGTTAATTCGGACGAATTCGGCAGGTGGCGCAAGCTACCGTCCGTTCCAAAGGGTATGACCGCTATCCATCCGAGGTGCGCACATGGTTTTTCCGGTTTTCCCACGGTTCTTCGCTCTTCCGGTTCTGCGTGTTTCGCACTAGTTTTACTCTGTATTGCAGTGCGTTTGCGCGCTACTCTCCTGGCATGGAAGTGCCAGAAGCATAGCTGCAACGGAAAAAGAGTAGCACTAGCGACCGACGACCGGAGCGGCAAAATCGCGAAACACGGTGCTATTGTTCCCGAGTGCGTCGATAGCGAGAGTGACAGTCACGTTTCATGCCTCAACGCGGGGTGGCCGGCAAAAAGCAGCCCATCCTAAAGCCCGCATTTTAACAACTATCTTGTCCCTCAATTTTTTGCCAGCCACTCCCGCGTTGAAACATGCAACGTGACTGGCACTCGCTATCGGCGCGCTCGGGAAAAATAGCGCCGGGTGTCGCGATTTTGCCGCTCCGATCATCGGTCAGTTGTGCTACTTGTTTTCCGTTGCGGCTCTACCAGGCCAAGAATTTAGCGACGAAAGTGGAAATACTGAGGGCCTTGAGAGACGGCGTCTCCCGACAACAAGTGATGGAAAGTTACGACGTCAAAAGAAGCACTTTGGCCACGTACGTGAGGCCGAGATACTACAGGCTTTCGAGAGCAAGAAGCTCAACGCGAAAAGAAAGTGACTGTGGAAGGTGGTGCACCCGAAACTAGAAGAGGCCTTGCTGTGCTAAATCGTCAGTGCACAGGATGCAAAGCTCTTACAGTGCAAGTGCGGTGGAGCACTCGACCGTGCTAAGGAAAGTTGTCGTCTCCGCCCAAATGTCGTCCAGAAAGCAGGCGGCAATAACAGATTTCTTCTCAAAATAAAGGTATGTCACAGAGAAACGTTTTCGCGCAGTTCTCTTTGTCCTCTCGGTAAATCGACTTTCGGATAATTGGACATTTTTGCCGGTCCCATGAGATCCGAATTAACGAGGTTTTACTGTAGTTTCTAGATAGTCCTCATTTTTTTTTTTTAGCTTCTTAGTTGTTTTGGACAAGCCTAACTCGTCGACACGGGTTCGTCCCGAAACCGTTCAGGACGAGCATAGCTCGTCTGCTTTCCCTGGTTCACACATTCGGCCGTTTTGGACGACTCGGGCTCACTCATGACTTAGTCTACGGCTCTGCCAACAGATGGCAACACTGATTTTTCAGAGTTGTCTCCCATTCCATTCGTCACTAGAAATTTGAATGTGAAGGTAAAATTGAATTTGAAGACAACAATTCAGTTGAGGGTCAGATAAAGAACTGAAAACGATTAAGAGTTAAAGAGTATTCTGAAGATTGTTGCTAAGCAAACCTTTCTCACAGTTGTCTCTATTCTAGATAAAAATGAGGCACCTATAGATCAACAATTAATGCAGGGAATTACTGTTAACAGTTTGAGACTTTCTTTCCTGGTTTCTCTTGACAGTCAGAGACGCAATCTTGTTTTCTCGAAAACATCTGTCGATAGAGCGCAACACAGAGACAGTTTAGCAGATTCATTCGGATACTTGTCATGTTTGCTTAAAAATATACTAAAAAACATAATTTCCTTTTCTGATTGGTGGACCTGCTTTACTTTTTAAAATGATTTCTTTCATTTTGTTGTGGGCACTGCAGGCAACATTACGAGATGACCTCAGTCATGGACTTTCCCACAGCCGTTGTTTAAAGGAGAGTGTGATTTAAAATACTACGGTTAATGTGTAGAGGTTTCTTTGTCAGTAACTCGGTGAATCTACCATAAATGCGTCGCGGGTGTGGAGACACTTCATTCTGCAACTTCAGCAGGCGAGGATTTTAAACATGTTTTGATAGCAACAACAGTACAAAGCACATGCTTTCTCGATGAAATTAGCAATTTTTCAAAACAAAACGTTGGAGGTAACTACTTTATACATTTTGAAGACGGTTTGTGGTTTGAAAGCACGAAGCAGGCTAACCGATGATGATGATGTCTTCTAATAAGGAACGTGCACACTCCCACATACAACTGAACCCTTTAAATCGGGCAGCGGCTTGCGCCATGTAGCCAGCGTTTTTAATAACAATAGCAGCCAACATGTGAAGGGGCCCCCTCCTGGAGTAGAGTTCCATAACTGAGTTGATCTATATCCGTTTTCACCTCAACGAAAAGCAAGTTTTGCGCATTGTTTAAACACCGCGCAAAGTAATTCTTACAAGATTTGGTTGTTGAAGGAAGAGGCAATGCTTTGGCGCTTGAAGCGTGTACGTCTTGATATGATATATATCTAATCTACAGTGCGCCTACATATACCTTAGTTCTCTACATGAAGGGTGAAATTAGTAGTGCTCTGCAAGGATCCCGACTTTTTTTACTGCAGTTCTTGATGTGAAAACAAGCATAGTATCTCTTGTGATCTCAAAATCACTCTTGAAGTTAAGTTCATCACCGCGCAAGATAGCCGCAGCAGTCGGCAAACCGGCCTTGGCTGGTATTTCGGTATCTTCTCATTGCACGCAATCTCTGCGTCATGGGTGCAGGCCTACATCCAGTACATGAAGTTTGCACGGCGGGCGGAAGGCATCAAGGCGGCCCGGATCGTCTTCAAGAAGGGCAGGGAAGACGCCCGCACCAGCCACCAGGTGTACGTGGCAGCGGCGCTCATGGAGTACTACTGCAGCAAGGTAGTACATACCATCTTTGCCTAACCTGTCTGCTGCCGCAGTCTGTTTGCTGAAGCAAATCTGTCCTCTAGTGCAAATATTTTGATACCGCAACTCCATCTACTACTGCAAATCCCTTTGCTGCAACAAATCCATCTGCTACCGCAAATCCTTCTGATACTGCAACTCTGTCTGTGACTGCAAATAAAAAAACAAAAAAAATCACCCTCTTTTCTTTTATATTCACATGTTTGGCAGCATGCTAGGCACCATCTTGGATTTGGGATGAAATGTTACAAAGTTCCTTGCATAGGGCAGCAATTGTGTTGTCTGCTTTTTTCTGCTGGATTGGCAGAGGCGACCGAAATGAAAATATTATACAGTCAAAGGAAACACCATATATGGTTATTCAGCTCCGGGTTGTACCAGAGCTTATTAGACCGAATTTGCTCATGTGCGTAATTGAGGATAGTTGTTGTTTCCCAAAGCATTAGTAAGCATTAGAGTCTGGATAAGAGCTCGGGTAATGCTACCACATAAGGACGCCCAGGATCATAGATTTTCACGATCGCCGAGACTCGGCTGAAATTGTCGGCCAACCATAGTTGACTGCTCCGAAGTAGATTGATTGATTGTTCTAATGACGACTCCCTGCGTTTCCAGGAGAAAACTGTGGCCTTCAAGATTTTTGAACTGGGTCTGAAGAAGTATGGCGACAACTCGGACTACATCCTGGCATACGTCGACTACCTGTCGCACCTCAACGGTGAGAGTTGAATTACGTCCTCTCCGGCCTTGCCGAACAAACTCATTAATGTGCAAAATGTGTTCAGAACAACGGTAGCCGGTTATACCGCTTGAAATCGGCCGTAGCTGCCGACTTAGTATCTATTTTGTTGTACGGTGTGCATTGGTTTGTGCTAACACAGCATGTTATATGGCTGGCTCCTACCCACTTCCCGAAACTCACCCTGGTGGTGGAAGCTTCGCAAGAGTACTGTGTCAGCGTTCGACTGTAACTTGTCTCCTCGCCAATTGAGCACGAGTCCGGCGGTTTTTTTCGTCAAGGAATTGTTTTTAACTCTAACTAACTAAACGTTGGGTCGTGAAGCTGCAAAAACAAACCTCTTGCCACCAGTTTTGACTGCGTATTGACCCAATTTGTTGGGTGACAAAACATTACCATCTCGTCCCCCCAGCCACCAGCATTACGCATGGGTGGATTCCGAGTTCTCGTCGACGTGCGGTACATCTATGTGTCGCCAAAACGCTCGGTCAGCTCTTGCTGTAGAGGCCCGCTCGCACACTTGCATCTGCCTACGACCAAGCCCTTGCAATCTTTTATGAAGAGGGAAGACGCCATCTACAATGTGGCCCTGGAACTGCATTTCATCGAAGGCTTGGCGGCATTTGCGAGATCAAATGTTGAAAAGACACAGTCGTAAGTGGTCTCAAGTGTGTGAACCAGCCTTAAAGGAGCTGTGCAACAGTTTCAGTGGTTTGCTTAAATAATTTGGGAGTTGGCATCTCAACCTTTCTGAAGCAAAGAACAAAAAACCCGCTTTTGCCTGCATGTCCTAGTTTTTATTTTAAAAATGGACAAAGATTGAGGTTTTTGGCACCTCTCAACTCCTTCACCGTCTTCCGAGTCACGCGCGCTGTGACGTCAATGGGGGTCGCACGGGGTTCTGGTGAAGCTCTCTCTAGAGCCATCACTGAGCAGTGAGAACTCATCCGCTCGCAATTGTGTGACCACGTGCTGGCGGGCGCAGCGCGAACAATATGGTGAAAGGAGGAAAGTCTCATCCGGGTCCGGCCATACCCGTCCAACCCTGTCCCCCTCCCCCTCCGGCTTCTTTCGAGCGCAGCTCTTGAGGAGGAGGGGAAGGCACGGGGGGGGGGGGGGGGGGGGATCACGTGGCCTGGGGGTCACGTGACCTCGAGGAGTGGGGGGTGGAGAAAATTTTCCGCTAAATCCAGCGGGGAAAATTTTCCGCTAGATTTAGCGGGGAAAATTTTCCGCTAGATTTAGTGGGGAAAATTTTTTGCCCCTAGATTTAGCGGGGAAAATTTTCCGCTAAATTTAGCGGGGAAATTTACCCATAATGCACCGCGAGGTTACGCCGACGGCGACGCCGCTCAAGCCGGAAACGGGCGCCTAAGAGCTGCGCTCTAAAAAGTTTTGTCGATGATACCAGGTTTTTGATGCATTTATATTTATGTTGGAACGACAAGATTTATAGAAAAGTTACCTTTTATCGAGCAGGTATTTGCACAAGTTGCTATCTTTCTACAAGACCCCCATTGACGTCATGCCGCGCGTTTCTCATGGCCGCCGCTCGCGGCTGCAGGTCAGGGAATATTCACATTTTTGCCTCCCGATTACGCGGCAGAATCGGAACATTTCAAAGGAATGAGGTGTGTTTTCTGTCCTTTGTGACAAGATGAACAATGTCAAAAGGAGAAGATGCCAATTTTCTCAGCGTTCAAATCGTTGCACAGCTCCTTTAAAGGGGCGGTGCGACAAGTTTCGTATTTCATGCAAATACCCGAAACCCCAACGTTTACAACCCATGAAACGTGCATGAGGTTTTTTTTCCCCGCGCAGTGGTAATCGCGAACAGAGTTAAAGAAACACGAACGGCGTTTGCCCCCCTCAACTCGCAGCCGGAATGAGTGACCACGTGGTCTGGAGCCGATTGTGATCCTCCAACGTTTATTGTTGGCCGCGCGCCAAGGTTGCCAAAACACAGGGTGAACGCCGAGTTCCACGCAGTGTTATTGTTTGGCCATTCTCGTAGTTGCAACGATTGGACATGGTTGGACACCCGAACGCTCATCGAGCTATCAATTGTGGCGAGCCCAAATCGAGTGCACACGCAACGCTTGGGTTCCATCTATGAGCCACATTCAAAAATTGTCACTCAGTGGACTGCCACGTTGTCGAGTTTTGCGAAGAAGAAATTGAGGGAAAACGTTCGCTTTTATCTCTGAAAATACACCGCAACAAAGGAGTTTCTTGGTCAGTGGCATTGCACGTAACTATACTTGGGTCACACCAGGGTCTGTGAGCTAGCGTAAAGTGACGGACATTCCAACCGAATACCGTTGCACCGCCCCTTTAAGATTTAGGAATGAAAACCTTGAGCTTGTTTTACGCAGAGGACAACAACACCAGGGTCCTCTTCGAGCGAGTCCTGACCTCGGGCTCCCTGCCTCCGGAGAAGTCAGTGTGAGTGTGGACGCCCCAAACGCTTTCAGTCTTCCTGTCGGAAGCTAATTACTTCCATTCTCCTTTTGTTTTTATAAACACATTTTTTTGGTGCCCAGTATTCGGTGCCGCAGGTGCCGAATACTGGGTCCTGTCCTAACCGGGGACCTGTCCTCGAAAGGATCGCGCCACGTGAAAAATTAAATCTGAGATGGATTGCCAGATTTAACTCTCGCGTGGGGCCACGGCTTTCCTCGAATTTTGCTGCGAAACGAAGCGTTTGTTTTCCGAACAGGAGCCGAGTTTTGAACCCGAGCAAACGCCCAACAAAATAATGTCTAAAAAAGAACAAAAGACTGCTATGTCATTTGCCACGTTGCTCGCTTTCTTCCTTTTCCCACTTCGATTTTCACTGAAGGCGAATGCCCGGGACGAGTGAAGACCAGCTATGCTCTGTAGCAGAGAGAGAAAGTGAGAGCAAATGTATAGAGTGCAGTGTGGGGTGGGCCACCATGGAGTTAATATAATAATCTAGATGGAAAGGTCCCTTCCATTGGGGCCACTTGGGAACGGCGGGACTTGTGCGCAGAGATCAGCGATACCAGACGGTAGTCTCGACGGGCCCAAATCGCTGGCGACGCCTTAATATGCTCAAAGAAGCAAAACATCGCCTGTAAGGTCTGTACCTTGATCTTTCTTAGCTTACTTTGCTGGAAGACACCAGAATCGTGCATTGTATAGAATTAAATAAGGTTGACGAGCGCTCGAGCAACTTCAGCTCGTCGCGGCAAAACGGACAAGCTTAACCCTTTGTCTGCTTCATCTTTCTCCGCTCTTCCGTCGCCTTATTTCTCATTCTTTCTCTCTGGACCGCCGTTGTTGGTCCTCGGGATTTGCCGCGTTCTGCTCCCGACCCCCGTGTGGGCCACTCGCCGACGGAGTGGATTGGATTATGGTGGCTCAACCTTTTCTTTCAAACGTTAACCGTTAAAAAACAAAAAAACAAAAACACCTGTAAGCAGAAAAAAAAGAATGTTAGCTGTTGCTTGTTTAGGACATGGGAGTTGTAAAGTATTGTAAAACTATTTTCGTAATTGGTAATATTTTCAAAATAATAAAACTCAGGTGTGTATATTGAGTTGCCTTTGAACAACACGTATCAAGGGTATGTAGTATATAACATCCTCATTTTTGTGTCATGACCCTTCCAAGAGACACCAACGTCCTTACTTATGCTTGCCGAGATTTTTGCTAAAACACGGTCTAATAATAATTAGAGCCACCGAATGTTCCTAGGGTATCGCATTTCCCAGCGTCCGCTTGGTCGTAAGTAATGACCCGATTCGGTTTTTCGGCCGGGGGCGAAATGTCGACGGCAAACATCGGTATTGGATATAAGCCGTGTCGACACCAGCAGAAAAGACCATGAGAAAGTGCACTTTTCATTGTCTCAAGACCATAAATAATATTTCTGTGGTCTAGAGCAGGGGTGGCCAGGCTGACCTGGCCTAAGAGCCGCAAAGAAAACCACGAAACTTCCCAAGAGCCGTAGGGGTGGGGGGCAAACTTTTGTCCAGAGCAATAAACGCAACTCGAACTCCTTTCAATCTATCCGAGTCAAAAGTAGTCCAATCTGTACGTAAGGTAGCAGTAGCACAAGACTACCAAACCGCAACCTGTCTCTCGATTTCAAACGCGTTTCATTTCTCTTTTTCGGGAAGTGCTCGTGTGACCGGGAGGGAGGTGGGGGAGTTTGAGGGGAGGGGGGGGGGGGGGGGAATAGGTAGGAGAGGGAACCGCGAGCCGCACTTTAACACACGAAGAGCCGCATGCGGCTCGCGAGCCGCAGCTTGGCCACCCCTGGTCTAGAGCCTCTGTAAGTCAGTGATCCTTTGTCCTCTGAAGGTCTTAACTTTGGGAGCCTGTACTCCATCTCGCAAACATCTGCAGAGCAGACAAAGGCATGGGCACAAGCACGCCGGCTTTGGGGGGGATTGCTCCCATGCACCAGCTTTTGTGCAAACAGGAGCATTCTGCTGAGCTACAGTCGGCGACGAGTTGAGAGTTCAGGGGAAGCTCCTGTGCCTTTGTCTTTACCGGAGACATTTGCGAGGTGGAGTATATTTGTGGGCGGTGCAAAATGACCCGTAGAGCGTCGCGGACTCCCAGTCTTCCCCGTTTCGTGCAACGCTGCGACCGTCGTCTGTCGCCGCAGCGAAATCTGGAACAGGTTCCTGGAGTTTGAGTCCAACATCGGCGACCTCTCGAGCATCCTCAAGGTCGAGAAGCGGAGGGCGGCCACCATCGAGAAGGTGAGCTTGCATCACAGAAACGGCAAAAAAACAAAATCGAGTTTATACTAGTAGTTTGTGGGAAGAGTGCATTTTGAATGATCCTTCCTAGTTTTTTTTTTTTTTTTTTTTTTGCTTTGCTGCTGCAATCAATGTTGCCGTTTTTTTGTTTTGTTTTCTTCCATTGGTTTGAAGCTTTGCATGCTTGCTGTCCTGCGAATGCTCCGTTTCTTGAGATTTGTTTTCCAACGCTGTGGCGGTTGGGTGACTCGATTTGGCCGGTGGTGATTTCCGCTTTCTTTCTGTGTGTCCTTTTTTATTTGCTCGTAGTAGTTTCAATGGCATAATTAGTTTCCGGCTCGAGCTCTTCAAAATTAACCCTACCTTTTAACCCATTTTTGGTTATGTAGCTAGATATTTTTCGTTTTTGCTTTGCTGCTTTTATTTATTACTAGTTTATAAGGCTCGCTTAATAATTGATCAGTTACACCGTGAATGTAAATTTATTCTCATTTTAATTTTGTTTTTCTTCGGCTAATTTCCAGTTTTTCTGCTTGAAAGCCATTTGTTGTTTTTAGTGCAAGCATTTTTGGCACCGTGAGTCAATTCATGACCACTGTTCCAGGAAACAAATTTTTATAATCACCTGCCAAAATCGGTCTTGCAAATATAACGAAGTCGGACGCACCTGGCTTCCATAATGAACACACTGTAATCAAAATGAAGTTGAATAAATACACTTTTTTTCATTTGTGGTGTTGGTGCCTGTACGCTTTTTAAATGACAGGCATGGATTACTAACTTTCTTCATGTCCCCCCATGCATGTACTCATTTGCTTTGTAACACGGCCTGAATTCTTGCAACAAAAGTAGGGGATTTTGTGCAAGTAATTCACATTCACATTCATCATACAGTTTTTGACTCCAACGATGTAACCTAGTGGTATGTATAATTTATGTGCAACCTTGCAAGGAGTAGGTATGGGATCAGAGAAGCACATCTTGAGTTATGTAGTGCAAGGTGTGTTTACAACCTTTCAATTTCCGACATTGGGCAGCTCGGAACTCATACTTTGTCGAGCGTGGATCTGGCTTCATTTTTGTGTTTTAGAACTTGCACATGATTGGTTGGTTCTAATACTGAGGCATAGTGTGTGGAGCAAAGAAACGGCAGTTAACTTCCGACGCCATGGCTGTGGGGCCAGGGTTCTCGACTATGGACACATGACAAGCGCAGTTTTGTGCCAAGCCAGTCATAGAAAGTGTTAAGACTGTCATCTAGATTGTTCTAGCCTTAACTGGACAGAACAGAGTGTAGCAGGTGTTTTTCGAAAATCTTTTAGGAAGAACTGTAAACAACGAAACTTGAAGTGAATGTACATTCAGAGAGGACCCTGTTCAGGTTTTGGTACGAAATAAAAAATATTTTAATGCACTCCCCCCAAGTTTGACTGCTTCGCTTTCTATCGTGGACATACTGCTTGCTGTGCTCTGTGACCTTCGCTTCCTTTTTTGCTTGCTCTGCTAACATGTTTTGACGCAGCACTGTCGTGGACTTGCTCTTGATGGGGACCTCTTGCAAACTGTTAAAGCTGGTTCAGACATTTTTGTTCTTTACATATAATTTTTAGAGCGCAGCCTTTAGGCGCCTGTTTCGGGCTTGAGCGTCGTTGGCGACGTCACCGCACGTTGCATTATGGGACATTTCCCATAATGACGTCGCAAGGGTTACCGTCGTGAGGGTTATGAAGGTTACCCTCACGAGAGTCACGAGGGTAACAGTCGTGACGTTACTCTCGTGACGTCACATGTGATGGTCATTGTAGGAAACATGTGACGTATGATGTCACAAGTGACGTCACGTGATGTGTGACGTCACACGCATCTAACATTGCCAATATTCCCGCTAAATGTAGTGAGGATATTTTTAGCACTATATTTGTTCGCAAAAATATTTACGCTAAATTTACCGTCGTGACTTCACGTGCGACGTCACGAGGGTAAAAACTTCAATCTAAATTTAGCGGAAAAATTTCCCCGCTAAATTTAGCGGGGAAGGAAGAGGGGCATACCCTCCCCTCCTCCTCCTCAAGAGCTACACTCTAATGTGGCGTTACAGAAAATTGTAAACATCTTCCATTTTTTTTCGCTCTGCGCTTGAACTTGTAAGCGAGATTAGTATGTAGATTTGATCTTGCAAATACCACGAAATCTTCGGTCTAGTTCAGGACTGGAAGTGGGCCAGAGCTACCCAACAGGCATAGTATTACCTCATTGCTAGCAGTCGTGAGCAGTTGTAACGCAGTCGGTCCGACTCTGGACGAAAATGTCTAAACCAGTTGTGATGTTGCAACAAACTTCGGTTTGTTACTAACTCGCGCAGTGCTAGATAATTCGATTGGCTTTCGGGTGACAAACCAATAGTGCGATAAATTGTATCGGGCAGCTTCGAGAGAGCTCAATAGTGTAAACGTAACAAAGTGTATGCTTTCTGCGAGGTTATACAGACCTGGCTACAAATCACAAGATCCCAGTGTGACAAGATTTCTCCTAACTGCCCCAAGCCCTTTGCTTGCCTACCTGCTGCCCTTTTGCATGGTTGGAAGAAAGTTCTTTAGTAACGGTGTTGAGCGGCACCGGTTTGAAAAACGTTGTAAAGCGCTGCTGCAGTTCCAGTGTTGCATGATGGAAGCCCCCTGATTGGCTATCCTTTAGTTTTATTCCCTGCCCTCTCCCCTTCCCCCTCCTTTTCTTTTTTGTTGCAGATGATTCTCGATCACCCTGGGAAGGTAATGCCCCTTGGCTTCGTTAAGAGCACCTACCAACCCATGCATGTTTTGCAGAGCGAGAAACAAAGCACAGCGAGCAGAGTGCAGCGAGCAGTTTGTTTTGAAAAGTGCAAGCTTCAGAAGAAAGTGGCATTATAGTCATATTTCAGTGTAAAAAGATGGAACGTCTACAACGCAGCAACCAGATGTGTCCATACAGCCCTGGAAAAGAACATGCTAATCAACCGGTCAATCAGTCGCTCCCTCACTTACACTTATGAAACATTTGGCACGAAGCATTGCATCAGTCCACTTAGACTAGCGTTAAATATTGGCAGTATTTTAGTCATTTTGGTTGATGCTGCAGTGTTTAAGCTGTTCGACCACTGTTGCACAATGGTTGAGGAGTTTCAACACTGCCTTGCCGGTATGTTTCATTTTAACGAGATTGGACGCGACACCTTGATGTGTTTGGGCATTACCTAAGGGGTTACGGATGGCGCTGTTCATGGGAGGGATTGCTAATAGATTGAAGTGAAGCAGTGAACCATTTACCGAATTCCCTAGTATCGGGGAGAATGCTGCGCGAGTTGTTACAGATGCTGCACATGCTGGCGTCTGCAGCAGTACTTGCCAAAGCAAAAATTCAAAAGACATGGCAGTTTGCACACGCAGTTGTCATTGCCTTATTTGACTCCTTTACTTCGAATATCTCGTGGAGACAAGGCAAGTGCATGCAGCGCACATAACTACATTCCCGGCACGCTCCTTGGAGCATGGCGATTTCGCAAATGGTCTATGCGGTGCTCGTTGTCACATTAAGCTTTGCCGCCACTGAGGTGCACAGTGAGGCAAAATATTTTGCGCTTGTTATGTTTTCAGATGTAACACACAATTTTTAATTTCACCTAGTTTAGTGGGGGAAACTGAGTCGTCGTGTAATTCAACACCGGTTCAGGTTTTCTTGCTCAATTTAGCGGGGAAATTGTGCGTCACACTTTTGCTTTACGTGTCTTTCTTATGAAACCCTAGTCCTACACGGGGTCTGTGCAAAAAAAAGAATGCTGCACGGACGGGTCACACGACGCACTCTGGGCATCATTGCTTTGAAACTTTGGAGAGCGTTCGGCGGCTCTCGTTTTGTCTTCAGAGTTCTTGCATCCAACGTGTCCCGTGTCGATCCCTCCTCCTCTCTCTCTCCCTTCCTGTTCTCTCCTCCTTTCCCCCTCTCCTTTGTCCCTCCTCCTTTCTCGTTATACCCGCTTGCGCAGCTGAAGGAATTCGAGGGCAAGGAGACGGCACTACTGGTTGACCGGTACCGGTTCATGGACCTCTACCCCTGCAGTTCCCAGGAGCTCAAGTCCCTCGGATATCGGGTAACGGCGCACCCCTCTTCCCCCTCCCTGCCCAGTCGAGTTCTCGAGTGACGTTTCGCGACGGTAAAAGGAAGCCGCCAGAACCGTCGGAGAGTTGAGTAGACGCGTGCGACAGCGAAACTCGTATCCGTAAGCAGACCAAACCGGGCCCATAGGTCGACATATATGTTCGAAGCATAAAATAAACGCATAAATACACGGAGAAATTGAGGAGCAAAGTTCCACTTCCGTTCGTCGAACATTCGGCAAACTCGAGGCCAGCCGTGTCTGTTGACGACGCGCAGGCCGGCTGCGGCGGCGGTGCAGTCGTGCCATGCCACGCAGTTCGCAAAGAGCCGGGCCGGACCCACGTGCCGACGCTGGTCGTACCCGTGGCGTCGGCCGTCGGAACGCTACACCTGCGTAACCTTGCACTTGCCCGAGTCCCGCGCCAATGCCCTGGCGAGAAAGAAGGGCCCAGCCCCCGATGCGTTGTTTTTCATAATCGATCAGCAAGCAGGTTTCTGCCGGCCGTCGCCAGAGGAAGCTGAAGTGCCGTCTATTGACTAGAAGGGCAGTCGGTGGCCAGGAGGTGACTTCGCCCGCCCTAATCGGCCCCACGAGTGTAGAACCAGGGATACGAGCGTCCTCGTGAAATCGAGGGGTGCCATGCGTCTAAGGGACTGCGAAAGAAATCTGGCTGCGGAAACTCAACGGCCTTTCTCCCCTGCAGAAAGGGACAGCGGAGCAATAATTCTCGCAAAAAGATTGTTTCATGGTCCCTTGAAGGGTCATTTGCACCTTAACTTTTTCCTGACCACGGGAAAAAGAGCATTTTCGAAGGATCCGTGCAGATACTTTTATTTTCCCAACTAACTTGCATATGGAACAATATGACACATTGAAATGTGGCCAATTGTTCTTTGGAAAGAAACAGAGGTTAATATAATGTGGAAAAAGACATTTTCAAATTTTATTTTTTGAAAATACAATGTACGTGCGGAAGGCATATAAATGCCAAAACTTCTACAGCTATGTCATATTTAAAGACAAAAAAAAATTCTGAATATAGAAAATGTGCCCCACACCCAAGGCTGTTACTTCTGAAAGTTAGTGTACTCTAACTGACATAGTTTATTTTCGGTTCGTCGAAGAGTTAGCCTCTGAACGCATGCTTTTCAACAAAGGGACGCTTATATTGGTGAAACAGAGTAAACACCTCACATCCACAGCAGAATGCTTTCCTGGTGTTCTACCTTGGTTTTGTCATAGCCTTGATTGCAGTTTCCTCATATTTAGAATTTTTGTGTGCCTTGTTTGGAACATAAAACATGCATGCCGGCTCAGGACAACCTGGGAAATTATAGTGATGCTTACCGACAACCATCTGTTAAGCAACGCCTATAACATTATTTGAAGTGTCCCCAGAGCTCTTGTGGTCTAAAAGATATGCCACGATACAGTTGAATTATGTAAATAATGCCATCTATGTTAGCTATGTTAGACAAGGGCAACCACCGTTCCCACGACTATTCTTGAAAGCCCACCAGCTCGTCATAAAGCTTAAACCTATGTTGAAACCAAAACTAAGAGTTCTTCAGCTATCCACGAGATTGTGGAACATAATTCTCCACACTAAATTTAATTTCTTGACAGCGCTCGGAAACCATCGGTCACCGATGATCGATGGCCTACTGGCACAGTCAGGAAAGAGTTAAGCAAGGCGAGTTTCTTCATCGGGTAGCAATTTCCGAGTTTTAGGATGGATGACTGGTAGCGAGATGTACGCCGTGTCCCCGAAAAATAGTTACGCCGTTTGTTTTGCAGCAAAAATAAACTATGCGTGGTCCAAATGTTGCGCCAGTGGTTCGGAACAAATGCCAAAGTTCCAGAACTGACTGTTATCTTATCCAAAGTTCTATAAGTGATTTTCTGAAAATCTCAATGGGGAAATGGGACCCGTTGTCGGTAGTTTGTGGCATTCAGCCCCATGTATTTTAGGGCTTCGTCGGACACACTTTTCCCCACAAGAAATTTCAGAAAATTGCTCGTAACTTTTGAATAAGACAAGGGTTAGTTCTGAAACTTTGGTGCCTGGTCCAGACTGCTAGCGCTTCAGCTGGGCAGAGACTGAGCGTTTGACGACGCATAATTTATTTTAGTGTTTAAAGGAACACTGTAAATATTTTTCGGGGGCATTCTGTAGTGTTATAGGATCCCGAAAACATGTTGCAGCAACCGCAAAGCATGTGGAGGTATCCACTTGTACAAGTCCATAACTTTTAACCCATTCGCTACCGAAGCCAGCGAATCGCCGGGTGTGCCGTCATTGGCCATATTGCCAAAGCTGGCGATTCGCCGGTTTGCATGAATTTCTGTTTTAAATAGCCATTCATGGATGGCACTCTATGTAGACTTGGGGTAGTGCAGTTAGATACATTGCCAACAGATGGCGAGGGTCGTTCTGTCCGCTGTGTTTGTTTGAGCTTGTTCTTCTGTGTGTCGTCTTTCCCGCTTGATCGCTGCCTGCTTGGAGAAGATGGCAGCGTCCAGTGTGCGGTGTGGCCTTTCTGACGATGAAATCATATATATCCTCTTCGACAGCGATGATAACGGGACGTCTGGTGAGGATAGTGAGTTTTCGGAGCCTTCTGTCGACAACGGGAGCGATTCCGACAGCATTTCGGAGTTCGAATCACGACAAGAACGCACTGGTTGTGCGACGTCTAAGCGACCGTGGATGGAGTGCTTCGAGATCTTTCATACGAGGAAGAATCTGTGAGGGCCTATTGATTTAAAGACTTGAACGAACCACTTAAGTATGTAAATAAACATGTTTTCTTGTTTTCTGCACAGAGTTTTACTGTAAAAGCTTATTATACAAGCAAAACAGTCACGTCTAGTGTGGCCCTGTTTTAGGGGAAAAATGTGCGGTACAGACGGCCCGGCAGTGCGCGATGCACGCGGTAGCGAATGGGTTAAAGAGTCGTTGGGGGGAATTTGGGTCAGGAGTGTTTTCGGACGTGTGTGCAAGTCTCTAGGACCTGGTCTTGCTTTTAGCTCTGCCGTGGCCGCCTTTGACGAGCAAAGAAAACGGGAAGATGCCGGAGTGGATGTGGTTTGAACGTGAATCTGCATCACTTTCCACATTGTGTTAAACAAGGAGGTTTTATAAAATCATACAAAAACTTGATAATCTCTAACGTGATACAACGAAGCACCCAGCATTAGTCTTTAAATGCTTAAGCATTTGTTGCCCCGGTGCACACAGTCGTCTTTGGTCTGGACTGTATTGGTTTTGTGAGGTCACGGCATGGTTCCCACTGTTCTCCACTTTCCCTTTCGCATAATCCGGGTAATGCGTTTAGTATTAATATGTAACGAAACGGCGCAGCGAGGTTCACGCTGTGTCGTAGGTTGAGAGAGTCCGGAGACCTGGTTACAGCCGTTCTCCATGAACGAAACTCTATGCATGCGAGTGGGGCCATGGGGCTTGGCGGTCGGCGGTCGTACTTCGTACGAGAGTTCTCTTACAGCGCAGTCGTGGTATATAGCCGAGCGCACCGCCTGATATACTAACAATATATATCATTCCCTTTCACGTAAGAGGGAAAGAGTCTTCAATGCATTTCGTCGAGAATTGGCGTTGGGACAGGCAGCGAGATTGCGGCATCCGTACTTTTTTTTTTTTTTTTGAGCAGTAGGCACAGGATTGGGCCGGACTACAACGACCGCTCGATTGCCTCTTGTCCAGGAACTGACGAGGCAGCAGGTGACGTCTGCCCCGACCTTGAAGCGGGAAACGACACAGGAGAACGCCACCGACCAGAAGGTGTTTGTGTACCCGCGTCCGGACACGGGGCAGATGATACCGTTCAAGCCCAAGCAGATCTGCCGTGAGTGTCAATGCTACCCGCGCGGCTCGCAAGCGGCCGCATTTGTTGCGGCGGTCCACGAGAGCGCTTCGTATTTGTAACTCCAGCGCCCCATAGACGGCAGGGCAGTAGTTCCAAGACGGTGGAAGGGGTGGGGACAGATTCTCCGGGTCGCCTACGCCGGTCGGTGTGCCAAGAATTAATTTAATTTGGCCACAAACATGGAACCGGTTGGGCCAGGGGCACATCACTGATGACAGAGACAGTGACGTGCTTAAAGAAAACGAGCACGGAAACTTTTAGAAGTTGCGAAGTGGTACGCAACTATTCCTATTTTAACATGCTCGCTTTTTCGGTTGAAACTGCGTGATGCACGAATATGCCCACCCGAACCGTTCGGTAACGGTGGCACCAAGGACTGCGGTCCCCGCCATTGTCTCCGTCGTTGTTCCCGCTCCTCTGGTTCTTCGTTCGTCCGTGAGAGGGCAAGCGGCGGACTGGAGTTGCGAACTGCATCTTGCCGTCTCTGTTTACCTAAATTCCAGTAGGTTTAAGTGCGAGCAGTGCCAGAAGCCACAAGAGCAAGCTTCGGGCTTTCGAGCGTCCCCGCCGAACATGCACGCCTGCGCGGCACGAGCGTTGTTCGGAGCGACGCGCCTGTGCCTGCAGCTTCAACTCTGCTCGCAGATAAAGAGAAGCAAATGTAGACGTCGGGAGTTTTCAAACTGGGTTCCTATCACTACGGAGGTTCCCCCCCCCAAGTTCCCGAATATCCTCGACCGTATCTGCATTCAAGTAGAACAGTTCTCAAGTTTGAGCAGTACTTTATACTATCTGAGCTACCCATTGATGCGTAACTGTGAGCCCAAAGTCTCCGTAGTATGTGTGTTAGTGGTTAGAAGGTCCGTAGATTGCTCGGCCGCCTTAACGCGATGTAGCGGACGCTTGAAGGGATCTCGGCTGTCAGTCGAGAGACTGGCGTTTTCAGAACACTGCTCTCGTAAAATATACATCTTGTCCGTCGGTGTTTGCAGTGCTTTCACTTCCCTCAACGACGAGCAGCGTGGCAAGGACACGCGCAGCATTTCACCACTTGCTCTTTGTGTCGGGGCACCGAGAAAGGCCACGGGCTCGGGCCGGAAGTAAACGCAACGCGAGGATCTTATCGTTAGAACTTTTATTATTCCGCAACTGAGTGCCGGCAAGAAATGCCGGCGTGTTGGCGACGGGCAAACGCTGAGCTCGTCTTCTCGGCATTGCAGCGACGGGAGCGCACCTGGTTGCCGGAGGAGTGTTTCCCCCTCCTCCCGCCGCTTCGGAGCTGATGATGCGCCTGCCTCCTCCAATGTGCTTCATGGTGAGCACCGGGTGCTTTGCACTTTGACCTGCTCTTAGAAGGAGCACTCCGCCAGTTTGAGCCACCCAAGCTACCTAGATTTCCTGAACACCCGGGGTTTACTTTTCTTGGCTTGCTATTTTCTTTCCCTATGTTCAGAATTGCTAATGTGAAAATGTCTAATGTACAGCTCGTTCGCCGCCCAAACGTAGCGCAAGCAGTTCGAACCAGATACCAATGTTTCAGGACTAACCAGTTATCTCGTTCGAAAGTTATAAGTGATTTTCCGAAAATTTCAGTGGGAAAATTGGGCCTGTTTTGCCCGTTTTCGGTGACTGGCGCCATTCAGCTCCATGTATTCGAGAGCTCAGACGGCCACCCTTTTCCCATTAAAAATTTCGGCAAATCACGTCTAACTTTTGAGTAAGATAATGGTTAGTTCTGAAACTTTTTGACACCTGAATTAGACTGCTAGTGCTACATTGGGGTAGAGAATGAGCATTCGGCGATGCAGGTAGTTTTGTTCTTGCGGTGAAAAAGAACCCTGTAAATTCTTTTTTTTGGGGGGACAACCTGTATGTAGTGCGAAAATTAAAATTAAATTTTCTCTACGCTTTCTAGTGCAGTGACGTCTCTGGTAACTCACGGGTCAAATAGGCAGTCAAAAAAATAGAGAATGCTTTTGTCACACATTTTTTTTTTCGTGCCTCTAGTCTTATGCAATCACTCGAGGACTAATTTGGCTTCCCAAGCGTCGAACTCGTGCCTGCCGCTGGTGTCGCTTTTTCAGTGTTGCCAGTAAAGACTTTCAGTTTGAAAAAAAAACACTGTGAGGATTAAATTTCAAATTCAATAACTTGCCTAAAAAACTTTTTGTTTTGCATCTTGCTTGGAGGTTCCATGTGAGGAGAAACTTAAACAAAAACTTTTTCAGCTCGTTTTTATTTTTTTATTCAGTGCCCTTGTTTTACGAAGGTTGTGACAAGAATCTCGCGAGCAAATTCCGGTAAAATCAATCAACTTGGTGGTGTTGTTTTCTGCATTAACTCAACTTTATCCTAAAGCTTTAAGTTATGTCCTAAATTCGATAGATAAATTAGAATTAGATGCAACTTGGGGTAATTATAATCATATATATATATATAATTTTTCTTTTATAGCAATTTATTTAAGAAAATAACACACTTTATGAATGGTTAAAACAATTTTTTAAACTGTCTATTATGTTTGTTTGACCGGTCACACAAGTCTGTAAAATCTGTTGTTGGAGCATTGGCTGGTCTGCCAGACACATTAGCAGTTAGGCAGTGCCTGATTCTCTCGCGACTGCTTTGGCGCTACAAAACAACTCCGTCTTTGCAGGGCCCCTTTGTGGGAGTTGACGAGCTCATGGACCTCTTCAGGAATCTCAACCTCCCAGACAAACGTAGGTGGTGACTCAAAAACTGTTAGGTTGGCGGAGAAAGAACGAGATGCTACTGCAGGCCAGAGTGCCACGTATAAGAATCTTTAATCTCGTCGTCTACCACCAGCAGGTAGGCATGCTGCTCAGTAGGTGGCAGGCCCTTTCTACTGGCTAGGTTGTTTTAGGCAGCGGCCACTCTTGCTGTGGGCATGCGTGGTATCTTGGCATTCGTGTGAGGAGTCAGGCGCCGGGATTTGATCGGTGTAGGGAACAAGATGGGTCCTGTCCCTCCGAACGGTGCCTTCATCCGTTTCTACGATGAAGGACCTTGGCTCCTGGGCTAGCCGCCTCGGTGGCTCCGAGGCGAGAGCGCTGGCCTACGGATCCCCATGTGGCGGGTTCGAATCCCGGCCGAGGTGCCCGCAATCTGACGGAGGTTTATTGCGGAGAAGGCGCCGTGTAACCGAGCTTTCGGTTGCACGTCAAAAGATCCCCAGGTGGTCCAAATTAATCCTCAGTCCTCCGCTGGGGCGTGCCAGATGCCCGTCGTTGGTTTGGCACGTAAAAACCCCCAATTTGATTTTGGCTCCTGGGCTGGCTGCTGTACAGTACCTCTTCTCTTGAGGTCTACAACCCAGACATCGGTACAATCCACGATGTCCGCCAGGTCGCGAACTCCGTGGCGACGATTGTATGCCTTTTCTCGTTGTTCCCGACTTTCTTTCTCAAACTTCTTCAGTCGATTAATGTCGGGGCTGACGGGAAGTAACATCTTGCTTGCTGTAGGCAGAGTTGTTCGAAGCCGCCTTCCCATGAGGAGTTCCGCAGGGTTGTATCCGTTTTTTAGAGATGTCGTTCGGTACGAGAGAAGTGTCTTGTAGGGGCCTCCCGTTTTTGACATCGAAGTATTGGTTATTTTAACTGCAGCCTCCGCTAACCCATTGCTTTGTGGATAGCGAGGGCTGGATGTCACATGTTTAAATCCATTTTCTCTTGCAAATGTAGAAAACGCAGACGTCGCTACACGAAAAAACTGGGGTCTGTTGTCGGAAACAACGACCTCTGGTATGCCGTGTCGGGAAAATATTGACTTGCAGTGTCTGACAACTGCCTGTGTAGTCATACTTTGTAGTCGTGCGATTTCTGGGTACCGAGAAAAATAATCGGTCACAATTAACCACCAGTGACCTTCATGGTAAAAGAGGTCCATTGCCACCCTCTGCCATGGTCTGTCGGGAAATTCAGTCGGAAGCAGAGGCATTTTCCTGTTCTTTGACTTTTCAATGCAGGGATGGCATGTTTTCACTGTCTTTTCCACATTGTTTTGTAGACCTGGCCACCATACAGAGCCTGCCGCTCTGGCTTGAGTCTTTACGATGCCGAAGTGACCTTCATGCAGAAGTCTCAGGAGTTCGGGTCGGCCCTTGACTGGGATCACTACCCTTGAGGCGTAGAGAAGTAGATCCTCCTCAACAGTGAATTGATGCCGATATTGATAGTAGGGCTTCACATCATTGTCAAGGTCTCACCGGCTGGGCCAAGTTCGTTGAGAGTATTTCCTCAAGGCTTGACAGACTAGGTCTGTTTTTTGGTGGTCAATAATCCACTGAAGACATGTGTCTTTGAATGACAATGTGGATCCGATGTGTTGGACAAAAGCGCCAACGTCTCTCTCTAGGTCTAGAGGGAAAGTGTTTTTGAGAGGTGCCCTTGATAGCGTGTCCGCGGCGAGTTCTTTTCCTGGTACATATGTGATGTTGTAGTTGTACCTCATCATACGCATGCGCAAACGCTGCAGTCTCGGCGTGAGGTCGTCTAGAGCCTTGCTTGAGAAAAGCGGCACCAGAGGCTTGTGGTCGGTCTTGAGGTTGAAGAACTTGCCGACTAGGTAATCGCTGAACTTCTCACAAGCCCAGACGAGCGCTAGACCCTCTTTTTCGATTTAAACATACCTTTTTTCGGTGTCGCTCAGCAGTCTGGAAGCGTACGCGATGACTTTATATTTGTTTCCCTCTTGCTTTTGTCTCAATACGGCGCCGACTCCGTAAGAAGACGGATCGGCCATCACGACAGTCTCTTTTCTAGGGTCGTAGACTCCAAGGACTGGATGTGACGATAAAATGCCTTCCACTTGTCGAACGCGTCTTGTTGAGCGGATCCCCAAACAAACTCTTCCTTAGTGCTAAGCATAGAGCTGAGTGGTTGAAGGACGGTTGCTAGGTTCGGAACGAATCTTGCCAGGTACGTTGCCATTCCCAGCACCCTCTGCAGCTCTGGCTTAGAGATAGGCGGGTCCATGGCCTTGACGGCTTCAATCTTGGTATCGTCTGGACGGATGCCATGCTCGTTGATTTTGTGGCCCAGGAATGTTAATTCTTAGACGTTGAAGGAGCATTTGTCCTTGTTGAGCGTCAGACCTGCGTTGCAGAGTCGCTGCAAAACGGTGCGGAGTCTGGTGTTATGCTCTGCGGGAGTGGAGCCCCAGATGAGAATGTCATCCATATGGCATACGACACCACTTGCTCCCTGTAGGATGCTCGAGAGCTGTTTCTGGAAGTGCTCTGGAGCTGAAGAAATTCCGAAAGGAAGCCGGTTGAAGCAAAACCGTCCAAACGGTGAAATGAAAGTCGTGAGCTGCTTGCTGTCTCCGCTTAGTGGGATTTGCCAAAAACTGAAGTTTGCATCGAGTTTTGAGAAGTACCTTGCATTTTGAAGGAGTCCTAAGGTGTGTTCGACTGACGGTATTGGGTGCGACTCTCTGAGTACGTAGCGATTGAGTTCTGTGAAATCAACGCATATTCTCACTGCACCGCTTGGCTTTGGAACAACTACCATCGGTACACACCAAGGAGTTGGCTCTTCGACGGGTGATATTACTCCCATTCTTTCCATTCTTTGAAGCTCTTCTTCCGTCTTTTCGTAGAGCGGGATCGGCACTCGCCGTGGAGAACTTAGTGCGAACGGTTTGGCGCCGTCTTGGAGTTGCACGTGGTATGCTTCAGGGAGCTTGCCGAGCCCTTTGAAGAGCGCAGGGAACTCTGTTCTTGCGTCGACTTTAGATCCGTCAAGAATGTGGGAGCTTGGGCTGATCTCGTTGACCACCGATACCAATTGCAAAGCTTGTATAGCAGGCTTTCCTAGTAATGGCGTACGGAGGACTTCCAAGATATAAACGTCTTGCACTGAAGTGCGGTCTCTGTACGTGATGTTGAGGCGAGCTGTCCCCTGGGTTGCCAAAAGGGTTCCGTCCAGTCCGTGAAGCTGCCAAGGTGGTGCTACCAAGCGCGGTCGTGGGGAGAGCTTCCGGAAGATGGAGGGCGAGATGACCGTTTCGTCGGCGCCTGTGTCCAATTTAAACTTTACGGTTTCCCCTTGAAGCGTCACCGTCACTTCCCACTTGTCAGCTTGAGGATGCGCCACTCCTCCAATAAAGCCAACCTCGTCATCATCGTCTTGAGATGGTCCAACGAAGTGGACTTTCTTGGAAAGGCAGACTCCGGAGAAATGACCTTTCTTAAGGCAACTCTTACAAGTCTCATGTCGAGCTGGACAGGACTTTCTGGGATGGCGTGCTCGTCCACACCAAGGACATCTCTGGCTGTTCGTCTTGGACGAACTAGACTCTTTGTGTTCTAGTCTGCCTGGTGATTTGGCGCTAGACTCAGAGAAGCGGCTAGTTGAAGTTCTCCTTGTGTCAAGCTTGTTGACGCTGCTGCCGGCTTTGATGTCTTGGTTCAGCTCGACTTGCTGCTGACGGACGTTTTCAACTTGCCTCGCTGACTCTAGGGCCTTTTGAAGTGTTAAGTCGGCATCGAGCTGGAGTTTTGCGGAGAGCTTTTTTTCTCGGATGCCAACGACTAGCCGATCTCGTACGAACTGGTCTTGCATTGGGCCGTAGTCGCAGTACTTGGACAAGGCGTGCAGTGACGTGGCAAACTCTTCGATGGACTCGCCTTCTTGTTGGACCCGGGAGTTGAATCGAGCTCGCTCAAAGATGACGTTTCTTCGCAGTATGAAATACGCGTCGAAGTGGCCCATGATGGTATCAAACTTCTTGGCTTCTGCTTCGGTCAGCTGGAACGTGCTGAAGATGTCCTCGGCTTGGTCCCCCATAATGTAAAGGAGAGCGTCGATTTGGTGTTCTTCAGGCTTTGTGCTGAGTCCCGAAGCAATGTGGAAGCGTTGGAAGCGCTTCTTCCATTTGCGCCATTCGTTCGGAGACGAGAAAGAAAATGACTCCGGCGGCTGTATCACGAACGACATGCCCGCTACGGTGGTTGCCATTTCTTCCAGTGCAGGATCGCTTCCTTGGGTGCCTCGGAAGTCAGTGCTGGTAGCGGTTCTTGATTTCCGGCCGTGATCCCACTTCTGACACCATGTTAGGTTGGCGGAGAAAGAATGAAATGCTACCGCAGGCCAGAGTGCCACGTATAAGAATCTTTCATCTCATCGTCTGCCACCAGCAGGTAGGCGTGCTGCTCAGTAGGTGGCAGGCCCTTTCATACCACGAAAACGAGCCCTTCCGAATATGTCACTGCGGTAAACCATGCGTCGTGGAATGCCCAGACCCTGCCCAGATGCAACTCCAGGAGTCGGGATACGAGATGCCAATGCGACGGAGTGTGAAAGTCGTAGGGGAGAGTTTCTGGAAATTCTCAGTCGGAAAAGGGCGTCCACAGGGGCCAACTCTCGCCAGTAACGAGCACCACTTTTTTCGGTGATGGCGTCTTATGGGCTCTTCCCAGCGCCAGAAATGACGTCCGTCGTCGTTGCAGTAGGGCACAGGGCCTCCGTTCTCGACGTCGTTGAATGCTCAAAAAAGGTCACCCGCCGCCACGGTTTTCTCGAGATGCAGTCCCGGGAGCGCGCCACGCTCGAAGTGGGCGCGTTATTGCAGAGCTACGCCACAGCTTCGAGGACTCGCTTTATCGACATTCAATGAATGCGGCGCGTGGGAGTCTCGAGCAATGCCCGCCAGAGGGCCACGGTTGCCGCGACGTTGCGATAAAAAATTCTTTATTGTTCTTGATTGATCTTAAATTTAATCGGAGTCAATCGTTAAAATTGAAAGCCTCGGCTGGGAGACGTGAGCCACCGCCCAACTAAAAGGGTTCGGCCGTATTCGTTCGTCCTCCATCCGTTGTCACATCACTGGAATGGCTCGTGGCGTCTGCTGCAGTTCGTCGTGAGGCGATCTCTCCCCGTCGCGCGATTCGTTGCGCAGACCGAACGATGCATTCCGCTTTCTTCGCGAGGGCCCCCTCGCCTTCCCGCGCTTAGTCTCACCTAGAGCCGCTAAATAAGCTGCGCTTCGGTGTGACGAAACTTACCCATCTTGGTGCTTAAAATCACGGTTGCCAGTTATCTGAAGCTTTGTGTGAAGTAAAGTGTAAAGTTGGGCCAGTTGGCTCATATTCAGATACATAAAAGTGCCAAAAACGACATGGACAAACACTGGAAACAACATAAGGCACACACGCAACTGAAGTTTATTTAAGAAAAATACATAATATAAGCCAGAGTCAAAATGCTTATTCGTCACATCAGTCGATGAAACCCCTTGATAAAATCAAACCCTTTTCCTGAGAGGGCAAGGGAGAGTTCGCTAACGCACCCATTTCCTTTTGCCCTATTCTCAAACGCCTGGTGAACTTCACGGCACACTTTTTCTTTATATTTCGCTAGGATCTTAACGTCATGCAGACCTGGTGAGCATGGGCAATGACTACAATCTTCAGCGACCGGGCGGAGAGCTGACTGGACTGGGCGGGCATTCACTGGAGGTTTTGGGGACCTTCACGGCCAGTTTGGCGTGGAAGGACAAGTGTGTGACGCAGGAGTTGTACGTCGTCCGTTCCCAGACTGTGCCTCTTTTGGGTTTTCCTGCAATTCAAGCCCTGGGAGTCGTGAAGTTCGTGGACCACATCCCAGAAGTTCCTCTGCAACAAGCCGGGGTGGTCGTTCCGTCGGAACTGTTTCAAGGCCTTGGTGAGCTTCCTGGCGAATACACAATTCGTCTGCAACCGGAGGCTATTCCATTCTCGTTGCCTGTTGCAAGGCGGATCCCGATTCCACTGCGAGACGTGGTCAAGTCTGAGTTGGACAAGATGGAAAGCAAGGGCGTCATTCGTCGGGTTGTCAACCCGACGCCATGGTGTGCAGGACTTGTGGTGGTGCCGAAATCAGCTGGAGGGTATCGACTGTGCGTTGACCTTATAAAGTTGAACAAGGTCGTCCTCCGGGAACGCCACATCCTGCCCACCGTTGACCAAGTTTTGGGTCTTCTTGGGGACGCACGGGTGTTCTCGAAGCTCGACGCGACGTCAAGCTTTCACCATGTTAAGTTGACGGAGGGTTGTCAAGAGATGACGACCTTCATAACTCCTTTCGGGCGTTACTGCTTTCGCCGTCTGCCTTTTGGCATCACCTCAGCGCCCGAGTATTTTCAGCGTGTGATGGCCAACATTTTGGAAGGGCAGACTGGCGTCGTCAACATGATTGACGACATCCTTGTGTTCGGTCAAGACCGTGCGGAGCATGACCAGCGCCTGACAGAGGTGTTGCAGCGCCTGAGCAAGGCGGGCCTGACGCTCAACAGGGAAAAGTGCAAATTCGGCGTGACAACTGTCGACTTCCTGGGGGTTGTCGTCAACGAGCACGGCATCTCGCCAGACCCTAAGAAGTGTGAAGCGGTTCAAGGAATGGAACCACCGGTGGACGTTGGTGGGATCCGGAGGCTTCTCGGGATGGTGAACCACGTGGGCAGGTTCTTACCGCACCTGTCGGACACGACTGCTCCTCTTCGTGCCTTGCTGATCAAGAACAGTGCCTGGACCTGGGGCCCGGATCAACAGGCTGCGTTCCTGAACCTGAAAAGAATGCTGTCTTCGGAGGTCTGCATGGCCAGGTACCACCCAGCGCTACCTACTATCGTGTCGGCGGACGCCAGCTCGTTCGGACTCGGTGCGGTACTCTTACAAGATCAGTCTTCGGGAGAGCGTCGGGCGGTGGCTTTTGCTTCCCGCTCCTTACCACCCACCGAACAAAGGTACAGCCAGACGGAGAAGGAGGCTTTGGCGATCACCTGGGCCGTTCAACGATTTGATGAATACGTCCGAGGCCTACAGTTCGTGGTGGAGACCGACCACCTGCCCTTGACGTCTTTATTCGGCAGCATGGACGTAGATATGCTCCCACCAAGGGTTCAACGCCTCCGACTTAAATTGATGAGGTACCAGTTCAAGGTTCTTCACGTTCCCGGCAAGTTGTTGGCGACGGCTGACACTTTGTCCAGGGCGCCGTTGGAGCAGGCATCACCGGCGGTCGGGGCCGTGGAGCTGTTCGTCGAGAGCGTGGTCCAGGGCATCGAGGACAAATCACCAGTGAGACTCGACAGGTTGCAGTCAAGAGCAAGCTTCAGACGGCGAGTGCGTCGTTCTCTTGAAGTACTGCGAGCAAGGCTGGCCTGTGAAACCCAAGGTGGCGGTGAATCTCCTCAAGTACTGGAAACATAGGGGCGAGTTCACAGTGTGTGACGGGTTGCTCCTCAAGGGGAGTCGCCTAGTCGTCCCAGCGTCACTTCAGGGTGAGGTTCTGGGGTTCATCCATGAGGGACACCAGGGCGTGAATCGTTGTCGCGCGCGAGCACGTGACTCGGTGTGGTGGCCTGGTGTGAGTAAGCAGATCAAGTCCATGGTGGAGGACTGCGAACGGTGCGCTACAACAAGGATTCAGCGTGCTGAACCTCTCATCTCATCACCTTCCCCTGAACTCCCCTGGCAGCAGCTGGGAATAGATTTGTTCCATTTCAACGGTCAGGACTTTTTGTTGATTGTTGACTACTTTTCGCGGTATCCGGAAGTTATCACACTCAAGAGCACTACGTGTTACTCGGTGATCACTGCTGTGAAGAGCGTGCTTGCGCGTTTTGGCATTCCAGAGGTTGTTCGCAGCGACAACGGCCCGCAGTTTGCAGCTGCTGAGTTTGCCAACTTCGCGCGGGACTATGGTTTTGTGCACACAACAAGCAGCCCACACTACCCGCAGTCCAACGGAGAAGTCGAACTGCTGCGGTGGCTGCACGACGAAGCTGGGGGGTGCGGCCGCCATCGGTTTCCCCGAGTCGCTGCTGCCGGTCATTGCGTAGCGCAAACTCCCGAGTTGCCGCTGTCGAGACCGCCTCGGCGGAACCGCAGTAGACGAGCGGTTCCGCGGGCTGCCGCCACTTCTGACACCATGTAGAGGAAACATACTCCAAGGCAGGCAGCCGGTAGTGAACTGAAGCGACTTGCTTCATTCCTTTATTTACACATCAAACTTAACAACACGTGGCGCCATCTAGGTGAGTATATTAGTACAGGTTACTAGCGCCACTCCACAGACGGCGAGATTACCAGAAGGGCTTGCTTTCATGGCTGCCGCATGGTACCGCTGACTTGCGGTTCCGTGTTCATTGGTCAGACGGGTAGGTGTGTCAATGACCGTGCATGCGAAAATACGGCTGCCATGAAAGCAAGTCCTTCTGGTATTCTTGTCATCCATTGTAGTCGTTGCCCATGCTTACCAGTTCTGCATGATGTTAAGATTCTAGCAAAATATAAAGAAAAAGTGTGCCAAGAAGCTCACGAGGTGTTTTAGATTAGGGCAAAAGAAAAGGAGTGCATCAGCGAACCCTCCCTTGCCCTCTCAGGGAAAGAGTTTGATGCTATCAAGCGGTTTTGTCAATTGTTGTGATGAATAGGCATTTTACTCCGGCTTATATCATGTGTTTTTCTTATATAAACTTCAGTTGTGAGTGCGCCTTGTGTTGTTGCCACTCTTGTTTGTCCCTGTCGTTTTTGGTGCTTTCATATATCTTTATCTGAAATCACGGAAAGCACTTTTTTGTCCTTTACAAATGTTTAAACACTTCGCGACGGAGCAAAGCAATATTACGCGAGCTTCCTAACACCGAATCTAACGCCGAGAAAGTCACACTTTTGAATCGTGACGATCGTCAGTTGCATCTGCTCCGTACTGAGTACCAAGATGGCGGTGCCCACAACAACATCGGGGAACAGAGTGCCGACACTCTTAGCGTAGCTCATATAGTGGCTCTAGTCTCACCTACACCGTGGTCACCGGCGATGCGGGTGGCGCGTATTCACTGGACGTCCTTGCAGCACCCCGGCCCAGCGAAAACGGCGTCTCTAAGGACCACCTGAAGCTGTTCGAACACGGCACGGCGGCGTCGCAACAGGGCGCGGCCAACCAGGGGGGCGGAGTCAAGCGGAAGCACCGAGCAGACACCGCGGCACCGGCCACGGGTGGCGCCCCGGCTGAGGACAGCGAGGGAGAAGAGGGGGGGCTGGTGCCGCCCGCCCACGACCTCTACCGCCTGCGCCAGCAGAAAAAGGTGCGGTGAGAGGGGCGGGAAAGGGTGCCACATGTTCTGTCACGATGGGTCCTTTCCGAAATTCAGTGCCGTCTGGCGGTCGAAGGCGAGGTAGACAGGCAAGCTGGTTAAGGTTACGCGTAATTTAAACCGGAGACTGAATGGACGAGAAAGAGACAGGCACACGTGTATCGACCTGTGGGTTGAGACGTGTACGTCTGTTCCTTTTTTGTCGTCCGTTCGTCTCCGGTGTTGTACTCTGTGTAGCCGTCTGGTGGCTCAAATATTGGCCCATTTTTGTCACACTAATGGTAGTAAAAGTTAAGCTTTTAGGCGAGCGCCGTCACTTTTCGTACAACAGCGGACGGGAATGCGTTCTCTGCCGTACAGTTCTTTCTCGGCTCGTTTCAGTTTCGGTGACGACGAGGAAATTAACGGTTTGCGCGGAGTGCTCACCTAAGTAAAGCCTTCCTTGATCGAACTCACAACTTCTGGGGGTTTGTAGGCCTGCTACTCGAATGGTTCTAGCGATCGAAGTGACCGTAGTGAATTTCGGGGGAGGTCTATTCTAAATTGGTGAGCTAGAAACCTGTGTGGCCTCCTGTGACTGGGCTGAAAGTTACAAGTGACAACTCGTGGCTGTGAAAACTGAAACCCTCAGCGTACATTCGCCGGAATCTCTTTCCACAGCCGTAAATTTCGTGCTCTCTGGCTGCATCACATTTGGACGAGAAGACCGACCAGACTTACGGGGACAAAACCATAAATGTATCGGGTCTTGTATCAGCGTTTCCTAGCGTAAATGTCGAGTCACAGTTGATCCCTATGCTTCTGTCCCCATTTCGTGATAGAGCGTGTCTTCTATCCATTTCTTGTCGGTCGCTGACTTCTTTTCTGTTCTCGGGCTTTTATGGTCGTAAAATGATTTGTTGATCCTGATGTGTTCCCAGTGCGCTGAGAAATGGAGGAAGAGGAGGAGGCGAGAGCACGTAGGGATGTCAGAACGCCGAGTTCTGGTTCGAACGTTGAACGCATTCGAATGTGACAGCCAAACGCCGGACGCCAGCGTTTTGCGATTCTGACGCATTCAACGAGTTTAGTGGAGGCAAAGGCAGTTAGTGTTAGGTCTACCCACTGATTGTTCTAACAAGAGCTCGGCGTTTGGACGTCCCTGCTCGCTCCCGTATCCTCTTCTCCCTCAGTTTCTCGGCGCATTGATATTGAAAGCATGTTTATTTGTGATTGAACCCGAAGCTCAATGTTGAAACACTTTCCGTTTTGCACCTTTTCTTGGCACCACTCGTCTTATGAACATGGCATGAGTGTTGACTACCAGCATCAATATTTATTCTTATCTATAAGTAACTTGGTAACAGGTGAAAAAAAGACTGGAGCTCTCACAAAACGGTTGCAAGCACAACCTGTGAACTCTAACCTATTGAAAACATTTTTTTTTTTACCGTGGTTCCTCGGTGTCTTTAACAGCTCAAAAGTCAGTCAAAATGTTCTTTGGGTTGTTTGGTTCCTATCTTCAAGCTTCTGTATGGGCTCATGGGTAAGGCCACAAAAATGCAACACGTTCACTACGGTACTATCATTATCTGTACTCTATTCCGTCCTACTATTCACTCCATTCTTCGAGTTGAGGTGGCGACTGCGCTTATTACCTTCTATTGTTCTTAACCTCGTGTTTATGTGAAGTTTCATGGCAGCATAGAAAACAAACATTATAACGGAAGCGTCAGTCGAAATCTGTCTGATGTTTATGCGGTTTGCAACATGTGTACTATTCAGCCTGCTTTGCCGACATTTCTATGTAGGTTTTTGCGTAGGTTCTTGTTTTGAGTTAAAAAAGGCGCGATCGAGGAACGTACATCAAGCCAGATTTAGGGTTTTACAGCTTTAGGGCTGCCAAACTCTGCAATCTTCATTTATTTTCTCTCTCTCTCTCTCTCTTTCTTGCTGTACAGATTGGTTTCAAAAGATGAATTTTATTCTGCCTTTTTGCATTCTGGGGTGCGCTTGGTGTAATGGGCAGGGCAGCACCTCTATGGAATCATTTCAAGTTGTCATGTATCTGTTTTTATACTTTTGAGGAAGATACCTTTCTCGATTCCAGCGTGCTTTGATTCTGTTTTCAACCTGGCTTTGCATCATGCATATTTGGTTGCATGAAGTGTAGTCGCTGCAAATGACATTGTGATGACACAATCAAAATCTGTTTGCCAGAGATCGAACCTCTCTCAAAAGACATTGTGGACGCTGTTAAGTGCAAACAGAATTGTCTGCAATGCCGTTGAGGATTTGAAATGTGTCGCACCCTATTGGTTACTCGTGGCATTAGCTAACTGTGCGTGTGAAGAAAGCACCGCTTTTACAAAAGCAATATTGGAATATCGTTTTTGGTGTCCCTTTAAAAAGCTTGTTCATTTGTTTGTGTACAGATTGCTTTTTTTGTGTGTGTGTGCATATTCACGTTTTGAAGTGATCGTTATCTCGCTTTCTTGCATTTGCAGCTCATGTTTTAGCGACGGGGACTTACAGAGCACGGTTTCCCCAAGGCTGTGTGTCTAAGCGAGAATGGTTTTGCAAGGACCCATGCCACTTATTGCTGGCGTCAGCGACAGAAGCGCCGTGTTTACCTACATTTTTTTTCCTCTTTTACACATTTCCCAGTCACGGATAACGGCGCAGTTCGTTGTTCATCGCCGACGACGCTCGGAACGCCGCATTTCATAACCTTGTGAATGTTTCATAGGTCACTCTTTTTTCTTTTTTTTGTGCTCTCTGTCTTGTAAATACATGCACATGTCTCTATAGGCTGGGTACCCTTGAGCTGGTTGATTAATAAAGAAACAAAGTGTGTCATTCATCATTCCACCTTGGAAGGGGAAGGGGGGTGGGGGAGGGGGAACTATTACCACATTAAAAGGTTGCTTTCAGAAGCCTCGTGAAGTTGTGTTTCTTAGTGTGCCAGTTGCTCATGAAGAATGCCCTTGCTGGAGTTGCCACTGTCAAATTTCGAGTGCAGTTAAGCAATTTGTAGGAATTTATCGGAAACAGCTGTAGACCCTTTCCATAGATTATGACAGCTTAAAGGGATACTTCAACAAAATTTGAAATATTCCCGTCGTGTTCAAAAATAGGTTGAATATGATCCACAATATCCGTAAATGACAATCGCACGTTTGTATTTTGATCCTGGTGGCTGTATTTTTCGTTATAAACGGCCCACTCGGGCAAGCGCTCGGAGAAGGCCCAGCTTAGAGCACGTGACATCCAACGCAATCGTGACGTAGGTCGTCTCGAGACGAGCAAAGCTACGGCGAGGCTGACGCCGAGAGGATGGCCTAGTCGTTCCAGCCACCGAAGCGGCTGCTTTTGTACAAATTTTGAGTGACGGGTTAATCTTCTATAATCTTGTAGGGGGACAATAGCGACTTCTGCGACACACAAAAGGGATTCTCGGGAAGAGGGGAGTTCCTCCCTCCCCCCTTCTCTCGTCGTGGCCGGAGGCGAGACAACCTCCGTCACTAGCTGTCAAAGTTCCTAGACGAGCATTACAAACGAGGCGTTAGCGACATCCACCAGGTGCTCTTTGCTAATCGTTTAATTCGTTTTAAAATTCCTTTTCGAGACTTTTTTAACAAGATATTGGTATGTTCCACGTGATACTGCTCTTTTGAACAGATATAGACCAAAAAATGAGCGCCGAAATTTCGTTGTAGTATCCCTTTAAAGTTCTGCAAACACTGCAGGATGGAGGGAGGAAACACAGTGAGAGTGCAGGCGAGCCGGTGTAAGTTTACCATTTTGTTAAAACGCCCGAGACTGGGTGAGAAAATCTTGAAACATCTAAAAGTAGAAGAGACGGGGAAAGAAGTCAGTCTGACTGACTTCTTTCCTGTCTCTTCTACTTTGGGTTGTTTCAAGATTTTCTCATCCAGTCTCGGGTGTTTTAACAAAATGGAAAAGATAGAGGAGCAGCCAACACAGCTACAGTGAACTAGAATAGTTCACTGTAACACAGCCAAACAGTATCTTCTATCACCACATAGAGTTCTTTAAAGTGAACATTATAGGAATAGACCCCTTTCAAAAGTCACGTGCCGATTATTATCGGAACCACTGCACAATGGCGGAGCTACTGCATCGAAGAACGTGCCAGTCATTCCGTAAGATAGCGAACGTCGGAGCACGGCCAACACTACGAGCCGACGAGCCAATCAAACCGTCGAAAGTGCAACGTCACTGCGATCATCACCTTTTTTAGTGTGTGTTTTCCTGTGTGCCGTGACGTTGAGGTTTTAGTCCGCCATTGTGCAGGGATTTCACAGCAGCCAACAAGTACCGTATGAAGGTGTCTTGACTCTTTTGTGCAGCCTACCGCGCAGTATTTTCACCCTAACCAGGTAGGGTCATAATTTCGAAAGCAGTCTGTTGAGGTTTTGTCTTGTCCTGCTTGTAATTAACTATTGGAGAACTGTGCATGAAAATGTCAGCAGGAAAAGATTGAATTGAATTTAATATGTCCAATAATGTTAATAAATGACAAAAAAAAAGATTATGACAAAAAAATTATTATTCAGAACTTGAGTGGCGGAAGTCATCCACTCAAAACTGGTATGTATGGTGGCGTCCTCTGTGACCTAGAACACGCACTATCAAAAGCGCCGCCGAAGTCGCCACCAGGGCGAGCCACAGTTCTGCAGCTTCCGAAAGAGATGCATTTGACACCAGTGATGCCCCGCCAGCTTCCGCTCATCCTCCGGTATTGCCCACTTGGGAGCCTGGAGCATTCAATATGACTGCTAAATCACGGTTCTCCTTTTCCCCCTTGCTGTGCTCCGCTCGCACCGACGTGCAAAGAAAAACTGCACAGATGCGTAAGTCATTGTCGTGCATCGGCGACCAGCGACATTGCGCCGGGATGTCCTGTCACTGGAGGCTGCATTGATCTTGGACAAGAAGAAAGAAAAACGTAAGTAGCCTCTTGCCCAGCTGCATCACTTTCGTCGTATCTCCTCTCTCTCCCACTCCCTCTCATATGCACTTTATTTGTACATGTATGGATTTTCGAGACGTGATGTCTGGATTTCCCCGGCTTTGCAATCGATACAGTTGTCGGCAACACATCTTCAATTTCTCTCGCGCACTTGAGCGAACTTGGCACATCTGCGCCCGCAGTTCCCTTGGCCGCGATGTTGTTCTCCATTGAGAACGCCAGCTGATTCCGTTAGTCCAGAATCATGTTAATGGGACAATAACTGACTTGCAGTCTGTGTCATCTCGGTGTTAGCTCTGCTAGCTTTTTGCTTGCTGACAGCGACGGATGACGTGGTTTTCCATTGGAAGTGTACTGGTGTACTCCTAGGCATGCGCCAGACAGGAGTGCAGGGTTTGCAGTGGATGTCATTTCAGTATAATGTAAGTTATTTGCATTGCTTGTTGAGGGCGGCGAGTGTATTCGAACAAAATAAGTGGTAACTTAGTGCGACAGTGTAGCCCTAGCGAGCCTTCAGCAGGTGCAAGAGTCCACGTGACGGATGGTCGGAGACTCGCCATTTTGTCGGCCGTGAGGAAACCTGGATTTTGAGAATCACTCTGATCGAAACATGGTTTTGGGACAGGTGTGCATATCTGCAATAAGTGTCCTGCTGCGTTTGGGATATCTTTCGAGCCATAAGACTGATGCCTTGCGGTCCAGTTCGTTGAGCGATGCAGCGTTTTTACTATGTGTTTCACTAATTATACTGTTCACTTCTATCTGTGTCTCTGGTGGCATAAGATCAGTCGCAATTGGCTAAAATTCCGAGTAAGATTTCGGTGTGTTCGCAAGGAATAACACCTTACTTATAAGTGCTTATCTTTCGCTCAGATTCACAGCGAGAGATGTGATACGAGAAACTACTTATTCTGGCAAGTGCGTTGTATTAGATTCGTGTACCACCATACGCGTTAGTGCATTTTAAAGACACCAGTCGTGCTGCGATGGCCAGACAAAGAAGTCATTTTTGCGATTTCCCCTAGAATGGGAAAGTCACGAAAGGGGGTCGACAGACACAATCGTCTCTTGTTACCATATCAGTTCTTGTCATGTAACCAAGGGGGCTATGTTCGACAAATGTTTCGTTTCTCCTAAAAAGAAACGGAAGTGAAGATAACGCGTCCGATTGCTTAGAGGCTCAAATGACGAAAGAGGGAACTTTCGTCTTTTGAGCCTCTAACCAATCGGACGCGATAGCCTCACTTCCGTTTCTTTTTAGGAGAAACGAAACATTTGTCGAACATAACCCCCCCCCAGTATAATATCATATGTTGTTCATGGGTCACGCAACTTCCTGTTTTTGCTGTAGAAGATTGCCTCGCTCCTTGAGAGAATGTTAACAGAGCTTTGCTCGTAAGTGCTTCCTCACGGTGGTAACACATTAATTGATGTCCTTTGACCGTGCAACCTTGACCAAGTAAAACGCATAGACCGAAGGGTTAGACGTTATATTGATAGAGGAAAACTCCCCAAGGTAAATTATCTTCAACCTGAGAAATGACCTTCAACCGAGAAATTATCTTCAACCAAGAGAAATTACCTTCAACCGAGTTGCGCTCCACCTAAGGTGTACGGTTAAGACTGTTTACTCTACTGACCGCTCGCTCCCGGTCAGCTCATTCGGTAGAGCGCTCCCTAGTCTTGGAAGAGGTCCAGGGATCGATGCCAAGACTATGCAAATTTTCTCAGCAATGGACCAGTCCAGGGTGCGATTTGAGCTCCATCCAGTTGGAAATCAATATATTCTTGGGTCAGAAAAGTGTATCGCTCAAGAAACTTAATAGCAATGCGAGATTCTAGACATATTACCAGTCCAAAGGTGTCTCGCAAATCCAGCAGGATTGAACGCCAATGCGACATCAACGGCGTCAACTATTTCGTTCTATGTTGTCAAGGCTAGCGTAGCTTCTGTGGTACTCAAACTCTGTCAGAGCTATGACGAAGCCATAGAGTGCCCGCGGTCGCAGGTCTGGAGCGCGAGGATTTGGTAGCACGGAGCATCAAAGAGCCATTTCTCGGGGAAGCTGGACGTCAGCGCACAGCTTTTGCAGGACCCGAAACACACTTGTTCGTTCGGGAGAAGTGTGTTTCGGCGTCTCGCCGCAGCGGGGCGCCAGTCACGTGGCTCTCCTCTCATCCGTTGTCTGCCGCTCCACCTTTTCCATTTCGGCTGCCGCTTCTCGTGGCGATCTGCCAGACTTTGTCAATATACCGGGTGTTTTTGCGAAGACTTTAAAAAATCCTAAAACTTACGGCGTTTGAAAGAAAAAGAAACTGTCTTCGGGAACAAACTACCAGCCACGGCGGACGTCAGGAATTGCCGAAAACACACTGATTAGTCAGCTAATTAATTAAATATTTGTTAATTAACTTTTTAATTAGTGGAAATAGACATCTGGTTCCAATTAGAAAGTTTCTGAGCGTTATCGAAAACCACTAAATCAGTCATTTTCAGAAAGACTTTGAGCGCGTGAAAAGAGTACTATACTCTGTTTCATACTTAGTGTGCAACGCTGTCAAAGCTTTTGGCGCGAGCATGGGGCTTGATCTCGTTGATCATTTGCACGCGTTCTCGCGCAAGCAAAACCATAGATGAAGCCACGCGCTCGCGCCAGTAGCTTTGACAGCGTTGCACGCTAAGTATGAAACGGAGTATAGTAGCGTACTAAAGTTGCCACTCGTGGAGCAGGTACAAGGCTAGCGGTTGCGGTAAGGCGCCCGCGCGATTTTTCCGCCTCTTATCTAGCCCCACCCTTGTACCTGCTCCACGAGTGGTAACTTTATTGCGCGACTATCTTTTCACGCGCTCAAAGTCTTTCTGAAAATGACTGATTTAGTGGTTTTCGATAACGCTCAGCAACTTTCTAATTGGAACTATATGTCTATTTCCGATAATTAAAAGTTAATTAACACATTTTAATTAATTAGCTGCCTAATTAGTATGTTTTGGCAATTCCTGAGGTCCGCCGTGGCTGGTAGTTTGTTCCCGAAGACTGTTTCTTTTTTTTTTTTCAAACGCCCCAAGTTTTAGGATTTTTGAAAGTCTTCTCAAAAACACCCGGTATATAGGAGGCTATGGTTGCACATGCAAATGAGACTCAAGAGAAAGCCACGTTTCCCGTACTGGGCAAGCTACGCTAGCATTGACAATGTAGCACATAATAAAGGCGGATAGTATTCTCTTGCAAAACCAGGTTCGAACAAAATGTGATTCGTTTTGGTACATGGGCGATAAAAATCCAGGACTGCTCAAAGGGGAAGACTATAGGCACGTACACGATACGAAATTTGATCACGATCAGCGTACACGCCATTTCGGTCATCGTCAGCGAATTATGGCTGCTGCATGGTACCAGCAGCCACGATGAAGGGTACCCTCTGGAGGTATACCCTTCACTATTGCTGGACGCAGTATTCCTTTTGTCTCGCGACTTTTTCAGTTTTCTAATTGTGGCCGTCTTCATCCTCCCTGCAACACTTCCTCTTGACTTTGAATCGCTCTTTACGATGCTCCGTCGTTGACGTTCCCTCCGTGGGTTTTTATGCGCCCTGCGATTTCCGCGGACCCGCGACTACGCGACTATTTGTCCAGATGTTGACCCTCCATCGCTCCTTCTTGCGCCGTATACACCTTTTCTGCGTGGGCGCCGCCATCTTCAATTCTGGAACTTCCGGTATGCGTGAAACCATCGCTTTCTTCTCGTCTCGGCACTAGAACGTGTTAACATTTTAATTGCAATCGTCAGTCGTTCTACTTATGACCCTTCTATACTTTTTTACTTGTTCGGGGTTGTAATGTCTTACTTTTGTTCGGAACTCATACCGGATATGGGGACAACGTGGCTGGGTGCGAGGCTAAACAAAAAAGGTGTATACTTGCCCAGGAATTCCGGAAGGGCGCCTACAGCCCGTGTTTATTTTGGTCGCACATTTCCGTCTCCTATCCCCTCAGGAGGAGTGTGTTGTCTCTCACATACAACACTCGGGCTCAGACTGGGATCCGCGATAAAGAAAGCGAGGATATGGCTGGAAATGTTC
This sequence comes from Ixodes persulcatus, assembly GCA_013358835.2. NCBI lineage: Eukaryota > Metazoa > Arthropoda > Arachnida > Ixodida > Ixodidae > Ixodes > Ixodes persulcatus. The sequence continues at coordinate 188,483 of JABSTQ010009937.1, forward strand.
GTCGTTCTACTCGCATAAACTATATACGATGTCAGGTACAGATATGACAGTGGTCTCTTTTTTTAGCAAAAAGACGATTTAGATTAGCGCTTTTTTAACCGTTGTTATATACTCCGCCGTGTGTGTTCGAGTCAACACCCATAGTCACCGATAGGATGAAAGCGGCGAGGCGTCTACTTTAGGATGCCCCGCCTCCACCTTGTGCTAGGTTGCCTTCCGTCGTGCTTCGATCGACTACACGTGCGCGCTGGGAAACTCAAGCGTGACAACCTAAAAAAAAATGATGCCGAAGTCGTTGCGTCGCTATGCTGATTCTCGACGAAATGCGTTAGCATTTAGCGCTGGGGTTCCGACTCGGCGTAGGACGGGAATTTCAACCTCGCAATGGTCCGCACACTATTGTGCTCGGAGAGCCTGTTCTCCCGGGCGTCGGCGGTGTCGTATGTCCGCACACTGTTTTCCTCCAAGAGCCAGTCTTTCGTCCCGGGTTTAGGCGGTTTCGCGCAAACTGCGCCGTCGCTGGGCCTCGGTTTAACGTTACGTTGTGCCACCGCCACGGCCGCTCGATCCCCTCCTCTCGCGGCGCGTCATGGGAATTGGAAGCGTGCCAGAAGACTCTTTCCCGCTTGTAAGAGTCGACGTAACGAACGAACGAACGGAGCCAAAGAGCACGGCGGAAACCGCGCCCTCACGAAACCAGCCCAATATACAAACCACTACCCAGGCATGGGCAGTGTCGAAGATACGTGTATCTTCGATACATTTGGTGTATCGGTATTAGGTATCGCTTGCCAGAAATGAAAGTATCGTTGTATCGGTGTCGAAAATACATTTTTAGTAGGGGTGTGCGAATATTGAAATTTTCGAATACGAATAAGACAAAAAACGGGCTTCGAATATCGAATCGAATATCGAATATGTTTCTTGTAATAAAATATTGCAAAACAACGGGTAAAAGCCGGTTTTATTGTCTTTTTAAAATAAATCAATGCAACTGCATTTTACTCGGCTGCAGCAGGCTAAAGATGCTTCTAGTAATGCACTCATTACAAATTATCCTGTAGAAAAATTAACTGTTAAACGTGTTCAGAAAGTAAGCGCTCCCTACTTGCCGTGACAACATTTCCGCCAGTAGAAGGACCCTTTAATCGGGAAACCTGCGAAATTTCACTAAAGTTCGAAAAAGTTCGTCTTATGGACAGTGTTGGCCGGCTGCTACACGAATATTTCGAATTTTCGGAAACAAATAATTTATAAAGTAGTTCATTTTATATTTTATGATATGGTTACCGATGTTTACACCATATGAAAGCGAAAATATGCGCTTTTAATGCTTTCATTAGTTATTAATATGAACCAGTGATGCCAATAAACCCAACAAATCATGCACTTTTCCTCCGCCAGGTGTGTCAACTAGTTGTTCTTTTTCTTTTTTTAATTTTTGCGCATGCGCACAAAAGTAGAACTTCAGTCGAACCTTTGTCGAACATCACGTTGAAAGTTAGAAAAAGTCGAACTTAGCTATACTCGGTTTCATACTTAGCGTGCAACGCTGTCAAAGCTACTGGCGCGAGCGCGTGGCTTTATCTATGGTTTTGTTTGCGCGAGAACGCGTGCAAATGATCAACGAGATCAAGCCCCATGCTCGCGCCAAAAGTTTTGACAGCGTTGCACACTAAGTATGAAACAGAGTATAGTCGAACTCAAACCAGGGCAGGTTCGCTACATCCCCAGTTGTGATTGCGCGAGAGTGGCAGGAGTTGTTGTCGATGGTGATGCAATATTCTGCTCGCACCTAGATTTCCCTTTTTTTTAATTTTCACACATTTATATTAGATAACACTCTCGAGATTTATTTAATAATTATATTTCGCTCTCGAGGTTTATTTTATTATATCAATTAATAGAACGCGCGTTTACATCAAAAATTGCTACAAAAGCGCCACACAACAAAGGGTTTGGTGAAAAAGAAACCGAAACTGATCCTGTCTTGTGCCATCGGGCTGGTAGAAACGGAGCAGACCGATAGCGCACGCATCATACGCCTTTCTCAGTGAATAAACATATTCATATGGGAATGCGTGGCAAGCAGATTATTCGTTACTTGCTCAAATATTCGTGGTTTGTGCGAATATTCGCCGTTTTTCCCGAATATTCGGCTTTGGCCGAATATTCGGGAACTTCCGAATATGCAATTTTCGAATCGAATACGTTTCGAATAAGGCAAATATTCGATTCGTATTCGAAATTTCGAATATTCGCACACCCCTCATTTTTAGTGTATCGTGTATCTTCACAATACTCAATACAAAAATAAATAAATAAATGAAGGGTGTGCCACAGATTTTGAGATAATGCTGCGAGTAATACTTCGGGCCAGTGGCGCCCGCTCAGTCGGAACCACACTGTAAAAAAGGGATCTGTTGATCCCTTTTGTTTATTTTTTATCCGTTGGTAAAAGCCGCTTTCATCAAATACAACGCGGCAACTTGCTCGTCTGCTCCTGTAGAGAGGCTTTTTTCTTATTTGCTTCGCTTATATAGCACGGCCGCATACCATGGCTCTTTCGGACCGGCGGTTTGAGCAAATGCCGTTACTTAGGACTTTTAAAGGGATACTTCAACGAAATTTGAAATATACCCGTCGTGTTCCCAGATCGGCTGAAATGATCCCCAATATCCGTGAATGACAATCGCACGTTTGTATTTTGAGCCCGATGGCTGTATTTTTCGTTATAAACGGCCCACTCTGTCAAGTGCTCGGACAGCAGCCAGCGGAGAACACGTCTCATCCGGCGCAATTGTGACGTAATCTGTCTCGGGACGAGCAAAGCTGCGGCGAGGCTGACGTCGTCAGGATGCCCTAGCCGTTCAAGTCACCGAAGCGATTGAAGCACGCCACAGATCGGACCACCGCAACTAACCGCAAAGCTGCTTTTGTGTAAATTTTGAGTGACGAGTTAATCTTCTATAATCTTGTAGAGGGAGAATATATACGTGGCTTGCAGATGACGTCATTTCCGATGCCCTCCAGAGAAAAGGGAAAGAAGGAGCTCCACTCTTATCAGGATCCTCCTTTGTGCCTCTCGGATTTGCACAGGCGTCGCTATTCTCCTCCCAGAAGATTATAGAAGATTAACCTGCCACTCAAAATTCTTACAAAAGCAACTTCCCTCTCCTCCTTTTACATGGTGTTCAAAAGTATGCGATGTGACGTCAGTGCAAGGAGCCTATAACGACCCCTCTTCTCCTGTACTGGCCGTAGAGCTGTCGGGATGACGTCAGGTTCAAAGCATGTATAGTTCTAGGCGAGACAGTTACCGTCACTACCTGTCAAGGTTCCTAGACGGGCATTACAAACGAGCCTTTAGCGACATCCACCAGGTGTTCTTGGCTAATCGTTTTATTTGTTTTAAAATTCCTTTTCGTGTCAAGATCATTGCGGCGTCCGATGTGATAACTGCTCCTTTGAACCCTTATAGACCAAAGATTGAGCTTTAAAACTTGGATGTGCTGTGTTATTTGAGACCTTTCTCGAATCCTGTTCGGAGAACTCGTTGAATTTCATAAGGCCACCGAATAGCCTTAGCGGGGAATACCCACGCTACGAACCCACAAACGTCACTCATGCACGGATAGCTCAAACGGATGGCCGTATTTTTGGTAAGGAAGGGCCTGATCAAGTGAGGATTGTGACGTTGCGATTCTCTTCGAACAGTTGAGAATGAGGGGAAGCGGCCAGAGAGAATTAGGATCGTGACGTCACATGTCTTGTCGGCGGTGTTCATTCCCGCACTTCTTTTCTAAAAATACGGCCAACCGTTAGAGATAAAACGCAGTGTTCAGCTTCAAACGTCTTAAACACAGTGCTGGGGAAATGACTGTTCGGCTTTCTTTAAGCGCACGGAGCTTGCACCTTTCAGCAAAGGCAGAGGCAACCCAGTAAATACTGCAGTAACAAACGAAAAGCATCAGAAGAAGTACAAGAGACCGGTTTGTATAAAGAACATTAGTTACAAAAAATTGCTACGCTGCTTATGGAAGGGATCGTTTAAACGTCACCGTGGCTTCAGTCCAATGCGAAAGTTCTAACGAAACCAGCTGCGCCGACAGTGGAGCCTGAAGAAATCCGTGAGGCCGGATTTCAAGAACAGTCCGCTATATCGAGTCCACTAAATATTCGAGAAACCACGGATAGATTTCGTAACGTAGCTAATCATATTAGCAGCTTTATTAATATTGACGATTTTAGTGATGTATCGAAGTATTAACGATACAGTATCTGTATCGGAAATACAAGTTTTGAGGGTATCGGCATCGAAGATACTTTCTTCAAGTATCATGCCCAGCTCTGCCAAGACCATCCAAACGAAAGACGGCGGCATGCACCGGGGCAATACATGCGAACGCATTTAGAACACACGTCTGTTCCGATTTCGACAGAGCTCGCTCGCTCGCGCCATTTTTTTTTTATCATTATCGAACGGGGAAAAAAAATTAACATCGAAATCAGCCTACGCTGGCTGTATATAGAATTTCGCCTATAACATTTTCGTTTCGTCATACTATATATTGGACCGTGCACCCGTGACCTTAGCTGCCAGCCTGAATAGATCGATCGATGCGCAGCTTATTGTAGAGGGCTTCACCCTGCAGTCGCCGAAGACGGGGACGTATTTAGCGCAGGCAATGCGAGGTAACACGCGACTCGGTGACGCCACGTAACTCTGACTTCACGGTGTCACGTGACGTCACGGTGTTACATCACCATGTCGTGATGTCACAGTCCTTCGTGAGGGTTCTTCACGACTGTTTTCTCGTAGAATTCGGCTAAGAAAACAAATTCTGTGTTAAAAAAAAAAAAATGTAAAGGTGTAGATAACCAAGCAGCAGGGGTTATCTGTAGTAGACCTTTGCAAAAAGAGCTATCTGACCGCCGCCATTTTGCGACTCAAGCGACCCCTATCAGTCAGAAATTTCTGCCACCCTCCTGAGCTGTGGAAACCCGGTCAGCGTGACTCCCCACCTGCATTGTGCATTCGGTTTTTTGTTAAAAGATTTTACTTAACTTGTCTGTTCAGGATGCTTACCCTTTTTGTGTTATCTTCCACTGTGAGAACCAGAGAATACCAGGGCTCGTAGCCTGCTGGGCCTTCGCAGGAAACGACCGAAGAGAGCGAACGTCAAGCAGCCCGCGACGCGGGCAGTTCGACGTTCTTCGAGGATTATTTACATTGAGACAATCTCCGAAACGTCTTCCGGGTTATGTTCCCGGTCTTCACGAAAAATAGCTGAAAGAGTCAGACGCGTTTGTTCATTTGTTTTAATGCTGTCCACAAAAAAAAAAAAAGAAAAAAGATAAGCGGCTTTTTTTAAAACGTGCTTTTAAACAAGCCGGATTTCGACCGATCGTCGTGAAGTGACTGTCGTCGACATTATATTGGATAGGCTGTGTTATTTGAGACCTTTCTCGAATCCTGTTCGGAGAGCTCGTTGAATTTCATGTTGTTAGCGGGGAATACCCATGCAGTTCGGCTATCCTGTGTGGTCAAATATTTTCGACAATTAAGACCTTCGTAGATTGACACGCGACTGTGTGTATGGTGCCGTAAAAATATCAACATAAAATGAAACAAACATTCCAGTTGCATTTGTTCCGTCGCGCACGGACTCACCAAAAATAGCCTTCATTTGTTTGTCTTTGTTCCCAAAAAATAGTACAATGCATTCATAAAAACCTCGATCTATTCCCCATAAAACACAAAAGAAAAAAAAAAAAGAAAACGCGGCAATTTAGCCGTCACCATTACGCAGGCTGCCACAGCCCTCTGACGAGAAAAACCCACGCGCGCTGTAAATCGCTTCATTCGAGACCGCCGCTGGAAAGATCCATAGTTGGTGCCGTAAGTCGAGCGAAAAAGGATAAATATTGTCTTATCGTTTTCCTGCCGAACCTTTATAAAGCCGCGCTCACGCTGCTATAATACCTTATGCAAAAGACAGTATGCACTGACACTCTCTGTGAGGCGTGTTTCTTCTTCCTCGTACGAACTGTCCCATTGGTCGTACCTAAACTGTCTGCACACGTGTTGGAAGACATGCGGTTATGCGTGAAGCAAACACGCGTGGAAAATACGCGAGGCGGGTCCACGCGGATAATTTGTTCATCGCGTCTGCGAGCGAACACCACGCGTCTTACGAATGATGTATGTGCCGCCCTCTTTCCGAAGGGTCTATGTGGACCGCGAGTGTCGTGCCCGTTTCACGGAGAGCCGAATATACGACGCGCACGCTTCGTATTCCCAACAGCTTTCGCCGTCGGCGGCGGCCAATCTAATGCGGAAAGCGGGAGTGCAGCGCTGCGTGCGAAAATTCCCCGCGGTCGACTTTCAGCTTTACGGAAACTCGGGGACGCGAAATGTTTATTTCGTTGCGGGATCGATTGATATGTGCTGGACGCCGTCTGCATATGTATGTATACGCGGGGTGTTCCCGACCGCTATTCGGGAGTGAAAAAAAAAAAATTCGTATAAATAAACCGATAAACGGAGTGCATCGCAACTTTTCACAAAGGTGAGGGTGCATTAATTATACTCAAATCTTATAAACGTACTTTTAAAATTGCGGTGGCTTTGCTCGGCTATGCCAGGATATACGTAGCATGAGCTTATGCGCACAAAATGAGAGGCGCTATCAAGCGGCTCCGGTGCAGCGTCAGACTTGGCTACTGCGCAACGGAGGCGCACAGCTGGGCACGCGGCGGCGCCAGTGCGACTGCCGCGGCTATGACGTCACTCCTCTGGAATCCGCAGACCGGCGAGGCGCGCGCGGTGGCGGCGGAGCCCGCGGCGGTGGCGGCTCCGGCGCACCAGCTATGCTCCGTGTGACGTCACTGTTCCCCGCGCTTGCGCAGACCGGCGAGGCGCGCGGTGGTGGCGGAGCCCGCGGCGGCGGCGGCTCCGGCGCGCCAGCTGTGCGCCGTGTGACGTCATTGCTCCTCGCGCTTGCGCAGCACGGAGCACGGCTCATTATGCGAACCTCGCGAAACTGCTCAACCTCGGCCAGTGTAGCTCACGCTACAAAAACGAAAAACGTTTACAAATATCTGTAATGCGAAACTAGAGCGCAGCTCTTGAGGAGGAGGTAAGGGAGGGTATGCCCCTCCTCCTCCTCCGTACCTTCCCCTCCTCTCCTCCTCCTCTCCCCTCCTCCTCCTCTCCTCCCGCTGAATTTGTTCATGGGTGACGTGACACGAAGTGATATGACGTCATTTTCCCCGCTAAAATTAGCGGGGAAATTTAATTGGTGTTGAGGTCACGTGACGTCATTTTCCTCGCTAAATTTAGCGGGAAAATTGTTGTCACCCATCGCAAGCTGAAACCCCGATGCAAAAGCCTTTTGACAACAAGTGCTAAAATTAAAAAAAAAAAAATAAAAAATAAAATCGCAAGCGCGGTTGGGGTGAACTGGATGCACGCGAGCGACAACCTTGACTTTTATTTTTAGGAACCATCGCGAGATGCACGAAGACCCCCGTACGATGAAAGGGGATGGATATATGATCCCATATATGATCCGGCTCCGAATTTGGACTAACCTCGAGTGAAAAAGAAACACGCGGTGGAGGTCTCGTCAGTGTTGCGAAGGCTTCTGGAAATTTGAGGAAAGTCGGATGTGGCGACACGAACCTTGCTTTTAAGGTTGTCCGTGGTATCGAATGCACGTCATTGAAAATGGGAATTCGTCCATGAAATGATTTTTTTGTTTCGCTGGTATATATAGCTCTCAGAATATACTTCTTCGTGTCGTTAACATAGAGCATCTATCAGGAATCAGTCTTTCTTTGCTTACGGTTGAATGTTTTCATGTGCATTCATCAGGTTCAAATTTTTTTCGTAACGCCCCGCTTTTTTTTTTTGCTTTTTTATTTTGTTGTTTTAATTGGATGGTCCCGTTCATTAACGAAACAAACAAGGAAAAGAACAGTACTCCGAAAGTGGGGAGAAAATAGGTACATTACCTGCACAAAAGACGCCGTGTTCGCTGCAGCGTAGCCTCCTCTATACTCACAAAGCCTGGCAGTTCGACGACGGAGCCATAGACTACCCGGTCGCAGATCTGGAGCGCGAGGATTTGGTAGCACAGAGCGTCAAAGAGCTATTTCTCGGGGAAGCTGGACGTCAGCGCACAGCTTTTGCAGCGGCGAGGACCCGAAACACACTCGTTCGCTGGGGAGAAGTGTATTTCGGCACTTCGCCGCAGCGGGCGCCAGTCACAGGGCTCCGTTGTCTGCCGCTGCCCGTTGTTTGCCGCTCCAGCGTTTCCATTTCGGCGACCGCTTCTTGTGGCGATCTGCCAGGCTTTGTCAGTATATAGCAGGCTATGGCTGCAGACATGAGTTACAGAATTATCAGCCTCGTTTCCAGCGCTCGCTCTGGTAAAGTGGAACCCGGGATGGATGGATGGATGGTAGTGGCTTCATCCCTTGTACCGGGCGGTAGCTTACGCCATCTATCCAGGGAACATTTACACACCTCCCACCAACTGGTCACACAGGGTGCCAGCAAGGTGTGTTTGACGCGCGTGCGAGCAATGTTTGCCTCCGCTTTTGCCTAGCGCGACGCTGTCTAATCATCCCTACAGCCGTAGTATCCTCGTCTGTTGGAGAATCCTGGCAAATGGCCGAATAAGGTCACCGCCGTAAAAGGTTGAGGAGGAGCTCACGGCAGACCATGGTTGGACGGCTTGCGCCACCTAGCGGAAGTGTAGCGTATTGCTTACGCCATCAGTTCGAAAACCTTTGGCTGGCGATCTCGGCTTTCTCCAACGTCCATTTTTCCGTCGCTGCCTTTAAAGCCCAAAGCCTTTACTAAATCTGCATCGCCTTGGGCGACTGCAGGGTGAACACCTTTACAATTAGGTAGGGCTGTGCGAATAATTGAGTTTTCGAAAAGGTAGTTTCGAATAAGGCGCTATTCGATATTCGCTTCGAGATGATCCGCGATATTCGTACTTTTTGAAGTGTTGATCGGGACGGACCAGAGCTCTGGGACGGAGTAGCCCCGTTGAGTGCGCTTCTCACCAACCACCTGTGCACTGCGGGGAAGCAATACCCGCGGAGCGCTCCGCGGGTATTGCTTCCCCGCAGTGCACACGTGCTGGGCGAGAAGCGCACTCAACGGGGCTAATCCGCCCTGATTATGCAGGAGCATGACAGCGATATCTTGACAACTCGCGTTCATCATTTGCGCATGTATTTTTTTTTTTTTTTGCGTCAGATATGAAATTTAAGAAAGAATGTTCATAAAGCGAGCCACTTCGTGAATCCCCTCTATTAGGATAACTGCAACAAAGTTCATTTACGTGCTACTTCATAAATATAGTTACGTTGAAATTAACTGAGCTTCTGAACGTACAAATGGAAGGTTGGGAACATCCTTGACGAGTTCAGCCGCGTTTTCGTTTAAGCAAGGGCGCATGGTAGCGAAAGGCTCGGAGAAACTATTCGATATATTCGATTCGAAAATATTCGTGGCCAAAAACCAATATTATCTACGAACTCGAAATCCGCTATTCGCACATGCCTACAATTAAATGTTCAGCTGTCTCTTTCATTTCTCCCCACATGTTTCGCAGACACTGTATCCACATATCCTGGACTCGGGAAAGGGCTGCAAGCAAGATAATGGGGCAGAGACCGCAAACGAAAAGTATGCGGAGCAAAAGTTCGTCTGCTTCTTGCACAAGGGTTGCGATTATGTCAGAACGCCGAGCTCTTATTAGCTGATTGAAAATCGAAAATACCGGGTAGACGACAAGGCATCTAGCATTGAGGTCTACCCACTATCCTCTCGATCAAAGCCAATCACAGCTCGGCGTCGTTCTGACGTCACCGCAACCCCTGCTCAAGAAGCAGACGATTTGCTCTCCGTATAGGGCCTGCATTACAGAGAGAGAGAGAGAGAGTGTCGAACTGCTCGATCGGGGTTCACGTGGTCTATGTGCCGCGTTTGCAATACGAGCTGCGAGGGAGGAGGAGGTTCCGAAACCGTTGATCGTCTGCGAGACGTCTCCGCCACGCGAATGCACCTTGCGTGCGCACTTGCGACCGATCTTCGCTAGGAGGCATCCGCCATTGAATTGCGGACAACGTTGCTCCCCGAAGTTTGAGATGAACCCTCTTTCCAATCTAGGCTCTCGAAAACGAGAAGCTCTCAGATATCCGAACCACCTTTTGTGACGGTGCATGGCCTCCGAGATCCCCGAAGTGCGTGCGCGGGCATAAGCGCGGGCCATGTACGCGTTTCGAAGAATGGCCGCTGCCTTGACATGGCGCTGGTATCGGAGCTTCTTAGTACTCCTTAGAGAGATGTAGGCCTGTTTCACAAGGGCGCCGCCATATTGAAATTTCGTCACTTCCAGTATGGGTGAAAACATTTTTAATGCGAAAGCGTTAACTGTCTCATGGAGCGAGCTGACGTCATCAGTTTGACGCGCGAAAACGGCTCCTAGTTTCCGCGATCCCAATGTTCCATTGGCTGGCGCGCGTTGACGCGGCTCCCATTGGCCGCTGCGCCATGGCCTCCGAGCTCCCGAAGCGCGCGCGCGCGCGCTAGTACGTAGCAGACGACAAAGGGAGCGGACGAGCAGACGACAAAGGGAGCGGACGAGCGGCTTGCATGCTTTAGCATTCACAACTCATAAGAAATGCTTAGGTGTACCTCGAGCTTTTTGCCGTCGTTGTTGTTGTTAAAAGTCATCTTTTATTGAATCTCGCGGCAATTAAATACATTTAGGATATAAGCATAACCATTGCCCATTCTCTTTTTGCCTCCCCTCTATTTTTTTCGTATTTACAGGATGAAATGTTTTATTATTTTTTTTTGTCGCCCCTACTGGATATGCCTATCAGGTGGATGGTGACGGAAAGTAAACGAAAAAAGTCTTTACTTCTCGTCTGTGGCCTGCACCTTCTATCTCTTTTACTGCGCCCAAAACAATCTCTCTCTCTCTCTCTCTCTCTCTCTCTCTATATATATATATATATATATATATATATATATATATATATATATATGCTATAATACTATGGCGAACGGCGCATCACCGCAAAAAAAAAAAAATATATATATATATATATTTTTTTTATTTTTTTATTTTGCGGTGATGCGCCGTTCGCCATAGTATACTAAACAAACAAAACGTACGTGCTGTGTGTTTCTTCAATTTCGAAACTGCGGGGTAATTTTTTTTTCCTTCTTCGGATATGTCGTAATAATTGCAGATTAATTCGTCTTACATTCCCGTTTGGTCTCCAGCTCGCTAATCTCGACTTACACGTGATCGTCCTCGGCATTTAGGTTACGTCGCGCGAGCAAATGGGTTTCCGATTTATCCGGTGTCGTGGTTGTTATTATTATTTTTATGATTGTATTGAAGTCTTGGAACCGAAGAACGTTGTTGTGCTGAAAACGATGTTTCGTCGCGCATACGCGGCTTCAGAATTGAAAAGGTTTCAGCATTTCTCTTACGCGTGTTGTCATTATAACACAATGCACGTGGGCCATGAAATGGCTTTAACACGCTTCAAAGAGATCGCAAAAATCACGCTCGCGATGAGAACTGCAGGGCGTCTATTTCCGATGCCCAGCCCCGAGCAGCACGCGCTCGTGGCCTTCCGTCGTGCTTCGACTCCGCGTGCACGCTCGAGACTCACGAGACGGCAAAACGTTATCGAAGCTTGTATACGCGCTCGTACTGGAGGCGGGACGATTGAAAGACCTCCAAGTCGTTCTCTCATCCTGCCGTTCAGTGCGGACCTTCCGCTGTAAAACGAACTCCAATAGACCCTTTCCGAAATTCAGTGCCATCTGGTGGTTCGTAAAGCAGTTTAGGTTTTGCCATATCAATGGCGGAGATGAACTTGTATCGGCACCGTCACTTTCGCAAGTCAACGGCACGCGAGGAATTATTCAGCCTGAGTTCTATCTCGATCACTTTCAATTCGATGGTGACCAAGAACCTGCATTCAGAACAAAGCTCCAACACACTCAGATGCCTCGAGAAAATTCTATACACCAAAGTGCTTTAAAGCCAATTGTGTGCCTCCCACAGATTGACTGAATCTGAGTTATTAGAAATAAACGCTTACGTAGCTCTTGTGTTCCACTTCTACGTCGCGTCGTACTGACCCCCCGAATGTACAGGCCTCGCAGCATGCGCTTAGGAGCATCTTCAACATCTTCAACGTCTCTTTTATCAGTCACTAGAAGGCCGCCATTGGTATGGCACAAATGCCGTTCCACAGATGATGATAGTGATCAAAGTGGCCAGACTGAATTTTGGAAAGGGTCTATTGAATAGAGAGCTCGAACTTTCACCGAATGTGCACTGAGCAGGTCAGTTTTACCGTGTGAGATTTCAAGGCGCAGTTCTCTTCCTGTAACAAAAGAAGAAAAAAAAATGAGAGCAAAAAACTTGGCAAAGTCAAGGATTGGCGCGTACGCAGACGACCGATTTGAGTGCACGCCATTTACTTGTGGCGCCATCTCCCGATTGGGGAGGAGGAGCGACCGTGACGCCCCAAGCGGTTAACTTTAGAACTACACGGATGGGGACAACAAATACAATGATTCAGCGCTCGGCCGACATAACCGAACGCGGCGTCAGCGTTCGGCTGGAGTTCGTGTTCTCTGGTGAGGGGGAGGAGGGTCTCTTTTGTTTCCACTCCGGCCTGCATGAACAATGCAGCATGCACGGTCCCAGCTCAGCACAAAAGCCGAAGTGGGTCAAGCTCGCATTCTCTGAGGATAGATCCGGCACTTAACGTCGCTTCGCCGATTGTTAGTATTTTTTACATTAAACTGTGCCCCGCGCTCTATTGTAGAAGATGACATGGACATGTCTATAAGGCCTCTGGGCATGTGCACAGGCCTTGTGTTGAGTAAACACCGAGTATGGGGACAACAAACGGGTCAGAGCGCCCCCTATAGTTCGACGATCAGGCAACAGAGCGCTTCGTCTGTTTTGATGGACCTGGCGGGAGATGGCGCCACAAGTAAACAGCGTCGCTGAATTCGGTTGTCTGCGAACGCGCTCAACCTTGACTTTGGCAAATGTTTTGCTCTCGTTTTTTTTTTTTTTTTTATGAAGAGAATTGCATTTTGAAATTTTACACGGTTAAACTGACCTGTCCAGTGCACGGTCGGTGAAAGTTGGAGCTTTCTATGTGCAGGCGCCGATTTTCCCAACTCCTTTTTCCGCGGAAAGTTCGCTCGGGGACACCATATATCAGGTGTTGCATTTGTTCAGCGACCGAAAACGCACATACCGCCAAGGACGCGCTTGAGCAAAATGGTAAAGCGTCGCCGCAAATGGTGGCGCGTCGTTGGCTGGCACGACAGACCAATCGAAACGCGCGACCAGACAGCGGTGCTTCGCCGTACAGCCACGACGGACCAATAGGAGCACGTCGCGTCTTGGACGGCACCATGAGCAACAAAAAGTGACAGGCTGTCGCTTCGCCATCCACCGATAGAAGCCCGGGTGGCTCAATCAAAGTGTGTCGGTAGTTGGAATGGAATGGAGCTGAAGGGGGGCATCTGGTTCGGACCGCCAAAGCGCTACATTTTGGCCAAGAATGAGCGTTAGCCGATGCGTAGTTTATTTTTGCAAATAAAAAAGGAAAGCATGTAATTTTTTTTTTTTTTCGAGCATCCTGAACGTGCCATGGATTTAGAAAATGCCAGAGAACTTTGCTAAGGGCCAAATGGACAGTATTTTTTTTTTAAATCATCTTTGGCTTTTTCTTTGCTCTCTTTCAATCTCGTTTCAATTTGAGTGCCACTACACCGGACACCTTGTGGATGAGCGCGGGCTCCACACTCCGCCATGTACGACGCTGTCTGGGACGGGTGGAGATCGGATTTCTCGAGAAACCCGAGAAAATTGAACTCGAAAAAAAAAAAAATATATATATATATATCCCGCGTTTTTGTAAGACGTCGAAGTTATTATTTTTTGTTCGCCTTTGTGTGCGCGCGCGCACGCACGCAGGCAGATTCGAGCGAGATGTAAGCTGAACGAGGCCTCGAAAAACAATCTTTTTTTCTTTTCTTTCTTCTCTTTTTAGAGTTTAGAATTTTTTTTTTTCCTTGACTGTAAGAAAACGTTGTTGTAAGGGAACTCGGAAAGTTCGGCTATATTTTCCCTCCTTCAAATCATTTGCCAAGTGTTTTGTTTTTCTGAAAAGTAAAAAAAAGAAAGAGCTTTTTTTTAGCATATTTTATTTATTTATTTTTTTTCCTCCGAGTGCCATGTAAATACATTCGCATTCACGTTGCAGTCGAAGCACGTTGGAAAGCCCCTGGATGCGTTTTTGTTTGTCTTGCAAAGCGCCAAGGAACGAATGCCTCGTGCAGCTCTTGGAGACGAATGACGGCGCTACGGTGGGCCAGAAGGGGGGAGGCGTGGGAATCGCTCCAGCGGGAGAAAAATGGCAAGGCTGTTCATCACGCAGCGTTAGCATCGATATGCTCGTAGCAGCGTCACAACGGCAGTCCGCCGCACTGTGAATACAAAAGAAGAAGAAAATGTCTTCCCACTGTCGGTCACAATAGTGAAGTGCCGTATAACGAATGTCTGCGCGAAAAGAAGCTAGCTCCCTTACTGCTGACCTTCTTTCTAAGCATTCGTCGGCGCCAAGTGTATAGCCCGCTCCAATGTTCAAAATCTCTCGAATTTTTTTTTTTTTTTTTGGAGGGGGGGGGGGGGACACCGAACAACGTCGCCTTTCTGCCTGCAGATCTCGAGGATACGTTTACCCATGTCTTGCAGCCAGGGGACGCAACTGTGTTTTTGTCGCCGCTTGTTAGCCATCGCGAAGTCGGGGCACGGCACACGGAGCTCGGTGCAGTGAAGACAGGCTCAGAGGTGACACCCCCCCCCCCCCCCCCACGTGACTTGAACGCGTAATATCCGAAGCCCCCCCCCCCCCCCCCTTCCTCCTCCTCCTTTGCTACGCCCCTGCTTGCAACCGAAGGGTCGTGGCGGTCGTGGGTTGGATCCCCCCGCCTCCCCCTGAAATTCTTCGAATTTCCTTCTTTAAGGCAAATAAATTACTTTATAAAGTGAAAACACTTGAGACATGCGGCGATCTTTAATTTGCATTAATGTCATGTTTTTTTTTTTTTTTTTAATACTTTCATTCCACGCGTGACGTCGCGTTTCACGTGAGCGTTGTAGGTTGTTTGAAATTCCCGCGCGAGGTCATGTGTCTGTGACGTCATGACCCTATCGACCAATCAGGATTTTCCCGTCTCACGCTGCCGACGCCGGCGCCGGCTTTTCTGCGACATGAGCTCCTTAAAGTTATCGCTTTAAAAAACCTTTGTGCAGCGCCGCGAAGTCATATAGCGTGACGAAACACCGCGACCGCGGCCGTGTACTACAAGGTCCGCGTGGCACATCCTTCTGTGGGCAGGTCAGGATTACATTTTTTTTTCTTCTAAAAGCAAACATTAAATGAGCATTGTTCTTCTGTTCAGTATGAATTGTGCAACAGTATGGCTATAGACGTTAAATGATATATCATAATAAAGTTTCGAAAGCTTTAAAATAGAGGAGTGAAAATTTAGTACTGCCTGAAATTTATTTGTGTGGTCTGTATGCGAAGAAGCGATTTTTTTTTTTTTACGTCATGTATCGCATATATTTCCCGGTGAATACGTTGTCACGCCCTCAGTGAACGAAAACCAGGGGACATGTATGACACGCAACCGAGCCCCCGCTACTTCTCCACCATATGTACATACTTTCGTGTATCCTAATCGATACATCATGATCATAACAAACATAATCGACAAACGGTGGCTGCAATCGGTTAACCGTTAGAGAAAACCCAAAAGCAGCATTTAGTACGTAGAAGAGAGTATCGCTATTGCCAGATTCGTACGTGCATAGTCAGACATCCGCTAAATTGACGAAGCACTCATAAATTTATTTTCTCCTGGGATTATTTTCGTCACTCTCATAAACATTGAAAAAAATAATATGAGGTGATAGTACCAGCGCGAAAACTGGCGAAAAAATCTCTTGCCGTTGTTGATATATATGTCGGTATCTTTCAAAAGATTGCTCCATTACTTTTGCTAAGACAAATTATCAAACGTTTTCAAACTTTCCTAAAAGAAAAAAAAAAGAAATAGTTTTTTTTTTTTTAAATTTTCGGAAATTCGCATATCTCTTGCGTTCTGCCAAGTTGGATTTGGTGTCGTACAAAACCAATTTAGCCAGTGCAGCACGACTGCTAACCTGTGGTCTTCAGCGTGCCTCACGCTTTATAAGCTCCTCCCACCCGAAGTCATCCCCTCTTTCCACTTTAGCCAGCGAACGCTGGAGAGCAAGGGGGAGCGAGTCCACTCGCCTCCTCTCCCTCGCCCGTTAAAGTGGAAACAGACGAGGGCTTTGGCGGGAAGAGCTGGTCCTGCTTTTCGTAACTTGCAACATATTAAAGGCCGATTCACGCACTTGCGACCGACTCCAACACAACCTGCGTTTTAATTAAGCCTCTTGCGAGTGCTCACGACAGGCAGCGCAGCAGCAGGAATGGCGGTCGTAAGCGCGGCTTAAAGCGGTCGTGCAAAGAAAATAAATATGCCCAGACTTGATTTTATAAAATTGACGAGACCTCAAAGACCCCAAATAAATATCTCGGCGAAATATTGCGTCCACATTTTATGAACCGTGTTTCCTAAAATCCTAAAATATCAACTTCGTTCTCTATGCTCGTAAATTCGCCGTTTTGCCAGTGACATTTTTGACTTTGAATAGTTTCTGTGACTACTTCGGAGAAATACCCGATGGAGCGAGAAAAAGTAAAATGGCGCTGCTCTGGGAACATGCTGACATTTTTTTTTTTTTCTCAATTGAACAAGAAGTCATACCGTCGTTGCCCTGTCGTTCGACCCACCCGAAAATTAATCAAACTCAACGTTATTAAAAAAAAAAAATCTTTTTATGCGTTTGTTTTTGGCATTCTGACGATTTCGCTAGGAGCATTATAAGAATTAAGTGTCGCATTTGAGTGTTATTTTCTGGCCGCCTATTCATCCTTTTAACGTACGACATGCACCAGCGAAGGTGAGGCGCTCAAGCTCATAAACTTTGACAGTTACTCCTGCTACGTAAAAGCTTATGCATTCGAGGTGTGTCCTTGAGCAAGAAGCCCGCGCTTGTAGCCTAGGAATCGTTGCACAGCTGACTAAAATTAGGAGAAGCGGGGAAGAACACTAAAAACCTAACAACACTCGTAGGAAATAAAGAAAGCGACAACATTAGACTTTTATGGTATACTACAAGCCATTTGCGGTACTTGGACAAGTGAAGGGGGCTCGCAGCCACGGGGTGCCTGCGGGCCGCGTTCCAGCGAGTCGCGTCCGGGCCTCATGCATGCAGCTCGCGGGCCGCGTGTTTGAGACCTTTGGTTGGAGTTGCTCTTTTAAATCTAGGCTCTCAAGATGGATGGATGGCTGGATGGATAGACGGATACGGCGGAACCCTTGAAATTGAGCGGATGCTTGTCCGGTTTGGGTTTCCGCTACCAGCGGCGCCACAATACGCAGTGACGAATTTCAGAACTACGAATCTGCGTAACTTCCTGTTTTTTTTTCTTTTTCTTTTTCGTTTGCTGCGCGATGTGCTGTGACCAGACTTGTACCGTACGCATTACAAGTAATCAAATTACTTGTAATCGATTACTTTTTGGAGTAATTTATTACTTTTATTAGGCAGTAATCACAAGAGTAATCTGATTACTTTTTGAAGTAATAAAATTACTCGTAACCGTTACTATTTTTCCACGGGATCTAGAACCCCCCCCCCCCCCCCCCCCACACACACACACACACACAATGGCGAACGCCCAAATCATTAAACTTCTTCACACGAATTCTATGCTTGTGTCCGCATTGTGAAGGTGCAACGACCACGAAGAGGGAACTAGTTTTTCTTCTTCAATACTTGTGCAAATGTGAAATATAGGTTGGAAGTAGTTCATTGTTATGAGCGCTAAAGATGTGTCTTCACACAATAAAGTAATCGGAAAAGTAACGGTTACTTCTTTAAGTAATGTCCAATTACTTTTGCCGTCGAGTAATCAAGTAATCTAATTGAATACTTTTTAGCCAAGAGTAATAGTAATTGTAATCAATTTCTTTTTTTAGTAACGTGTACAAGACTGGCTGTGACCGGGTTTTTTACCACACTATGCTAAGGCGTGCCCCCTCCCCCCCCAACACAAACACACACACACACACACACACACACACACACACACACACACACACACACACACACACACACACAAACGCACGCGCGCACACACACACACACACACACACACACACACACACACACACACACACACACACACACACACACACACACACACACACACACACACACACACACACACACACACACACACACACATCATCACACATCCACACCCACCTTAGAAAGAAAAAAAAAACGCATTATACACTGAGAAGAAAGGTTTTTCACGTTTAACGACCTGGTCTGCGACATTGCGCGGCTGGGGAGCCAAAGACAATGGCTCCGCGTTCCTTTGTATTCGGAAGACGCGCGAAAAAGGACTGATTTTTCTTAGGCGTCGTTGCGGAGGTTCCCATACACCGTATTCCTTCACGTCAGTGTTTTCCTGGGAAGCCCAAAGGACCTCTTTGTCGGGGGGCTGCTATTGATGGAGATGGCTCTTGTGGCGCCCCGTCAGCGAGTGCATGTGTCGGGGCCATTATGAGGACCCTTTGGGTCGAGGAAATTCAAAGCCTTTCCGTCCGCGGGAAAAAGGTCACGGCGCGTTTTGGAGATCGGCCTTTCCTAATAGTGTTTCCCTTTCGGAGGAAGAAAAGGGGAAAATAGGGTTATAGTTTAGGGAGGCCTTTCTTCGAGGTTCGTGCGCCGGCGGTGGCTACTCGATTACTGGGTTTGTCGAAATGCTGAAGTTGCTTCTACAATCCTGATTTATTAAATCTGATTAGTCGCATGGCCAATTTGGCAGCGGACAAATTTCGCGTCCGCTCCTGCCGCTGGTCCCACCAGGTCGTGTCTTCTTCTCTATAGGCCCGTTCACACTCTTGCGACCTCTTAAATCTTGGTTCCTTGCGACCTGTTAAACCTCTTGAAACGAGAGGACACAGTGGCGCCATCTATCGGGTTGCAGTGTAAACTTGACGGTCCGGCATATTTTCTATTTCTCCCGCGCATTATCCTTTCTTTCTTGGCTCGAAAAACTTTTGGAAACGTTATAAACGAGCCTTTCCTATAGGTATTACGCACATTCGACCTCGGAAATGCCGCAAAACCGTCGCTCTTATGAAATGCAGTTCCACGATCACCGCATAGAAGGCGCCATCTATGCGGTGATCGTGGAACTGCATTTCACAAGAGCGACGGTTTTGCGGCATTTCCGAGGTCGAATGTGCGTAATACCTATGAGAAAGGCTCGTTTATAACGTTTCGGAAAGTTTTTCGAGGCAAGAAAGAAAGGATAATGCACGGGAGAAATAGAAAATATGCCGGACCGTCAAGTTTACACTGCGACCCGATAGATGGCGCCACTGTGTCCTCTCGTTTCAAGAGGTTTAACAGGTCGCAAGGAACCAAGATTTAAGAGGTCGCAAGAGTGTGAACGGGCCTTATCTCTCTCGCTTCGGTGGGGCACTCTTGGAAAGAGGGGGGGGGGGGAGGGGGACTGCGATGTTTATTTTGACATTTTTTTAACCCGAAACAGATGAACAGGAGGACAACACGAATTTCCAGTTGATATTCGTGTTGTCCTGTCCTGTTCCCGCACATTCCAGGGTTCAAAAAAAAAAAAAAGAAGCTGTTAATTAGTTTGCTTTTATGCTTGCATTAACTTCATCAAAAATGTTTACTTTACCGCGCCGCTGGGTCTCTGGAATGGTGTCGGGTATCCCCGGTGCGTGCGCGGCAGGGGCTCCTAGGGCGAGGAGTCCCGAGGAGTCTCCGAGGGCTTGCGTGTGGCTTCGTAAAAATGAGCTACTCCCGCAGGATCGTAGTATATATAGGGATGTTGCGAACCTTTGATGAACCTGAAGTTCGCATTCGACCTGCACAGATAATGTTGCCCGACATCACCACAAAAAGAAAAGGGGGGAAGGGGGGGGGGGGCAGAAAGAATAAGACGTTTACAAATCTCTGTAACGCGAAATTAGAGCGCCGCTCTTGAGGAGGAGGGAGGGTATGCCCCTCCTGCTCCGTACCCTCTCCTCCCCCCCTTTCGTCCTCCTCCTCCTTTCCTCCTCCTCTCCTCCCTCCGTTAAATTTCCCCGCTAAATTTAGCGCGTTAAGTTTCCCCGCGAAATTTATCGGGAAAATTTCTCCGCTAAATTTAGCGGGGAAATTGACGTCATGTGACCTCAACATCAATTCAATTTCCCGCTAAATTTAGCGGGGCGGTTACGGCGACGTCACGAAACGCGGAAACGGGCGCCTAAGAGCTGCGCTCTAAAAACGTTTTTAATGTTTATTTGATGAATTGATAAAACGATTTCAATGTTTAGACGATATGAAAGCTAACAAATGTGTTAAAACGTTTTTGAGCAGTTTGAAACGTATATATTGTTTTCACTTCCCTGAAAAAAAGCGTGAACAAAATAGAACGATTTCTACGCCGTGGATCACGCCAGAATGACGTAGAGAAATAAACATAAGGTACAACTTATATATATATATATATATATATATATATATATATATATATATATATATAATAGATATATTTGCACACTTGATGATTTGGTCATTTTCAAGCAGCACCGAAACAAAATAACAAAGAAACTACGATCTGCGCGTGCAGAGCATCACTCCTCATTTATAAACGATAAGAACGGTAGGCGTGACGCAATGTGGTCCAGGTTAGGTACAGTTCGCGGTTCCTCAGATGTCACTCTTTTAAAACTGGGAGAGAATTATCTGACGAATTTGATCATTTCTTTATCGGTATGGTTGCTGGCGCTGTCTCGCCTGACACGTGTTGCGATTACGTAAATCTACAAAACGGCAGATCAACGTTTCTGCAACCTGTTACCTAGGAAGAGCTGATAACTCTAATCAATAATATATAAAAAAAAGAATAGCTGCGATGTTGACGGTTTACAAATAAAGCCTGTGAAACACGTAGTTCGTATCGTTGCACCGATTCTTTTCGAGGTATTTAATGGATGTTTAGGGACTGCCGGTTTTCCAGAAAAAATGCAAGTTGCAAGAGTAACTGTTCTTTATAAAAAAGAGATCGAAATAATCTGGCTAATTCAAGGCCATTTCTATTCTGCCTGTTTTTAACGCAGTAGCATTAAAAACCCTTAAAATTATATATATATTTTTTTAACAATCTGGTTGGGACACGCGTGTCAAACAATAAATTCTGCGCGCGAGGGCCACGACGCCATGGGTCATTCCGGAAGGACCATCTCGGTCGTGAAGGCGAAGCCGATCCACCTCTCTTCCACGCGCCCGAAATGCCGAGAGAGAAAATGAGTGGAAAGGAGGTGACTGCCGACTAAATCGCGTCTCGCGCCGTCAATATTGACCTAAAAATTTTTTTTTTTTCGTGTAAACTTTAATGTTTAGACACGCGTGTCCCAACCAGACTGTTAAAAATAACATGTTTTTTTTTTTTTTTTTTTTTTTCTTTTTAGGGGCCCTTTAAGCCGGGGTAAAACCGGTCATAGTTCATACAAAAGGCAGTTTGCGGGAACGTGTCACCGCAATATCCGTGGTTCGAATGTTCTCCTAGAACTCATTGCCATTCGGCCTGCGAAACACGGATTTCGTGGTAATAGACCGATCTCACCAGCTAGTTTGATTACGCCACCGCTGTCGCCATGCATCGTGGGAACTGTAGTTTTTCTGCACACGCAGCAACCACGCTGGAGGTCTGCGCGAGCAGAGCGCGAGACGGCACGAGTTGCCTCGTTTACGGGCGCCTACCTCTTTTGAACTACAGTTATGGCGGCGTCACGCATGCGTGGAACGCTTAGTGAGATCGGTCTATTGGAGTTTGCAGACTGTCTTTTGTAGGATGTACATGCAGTGTGACACCGGTTTTAAGGAGCTCGTGTCTCAGAAACGCCGGCGTCGAGGGCGTTGTGACGGGAAAATACTGATTGGTCAATAGGTTCATGACGTCACAGCCACATGACCTCGATCGGGAATTTCAAACAATCCACAAAGCTCAGGTAAACCTCAAGAATGTATGAAAAAAAGATCCATTCAGCACTCTAACTTTATCGATAAATGTAACTTGTTAACCCCATATGAATTTGGCTTCCGTTAAAACAAACACACCGAACTGGCATTACTTGAACAAAAATAATACATACACAGTTCGAAAACAAAGTCATGGTTGTTGGTATGTTTGTGGATTACTCGTAGTATGATTGGATAAATCATATACTACTTTAAAAAAAAAAAAATAAAGTTTCAATGCTACCGGCAGTTGTGACCAAGTGTTGCTGCTTTTGAAGTCTTACTTAACTGATCGAAAGCAGGTCGTTCAAATAAATAATATGTGCTCCAATGTTCAACCCGTCCTTTGTGATCTACTGGGGCCGCTACTCTCTAACGTTTTTTTTTTCTTAATGGCATTGTGAACATGAACCCTATTTCCATACGCGGATGATACAAGTATTTTCTCTTCTGGTAATGACATCCACGAACTGGTAGGTAAATGCAACTTTACAATGAAAGCACTAGAAAAGTGATCAGTATCTAATTCTATTCAAATAAATGAAGAAAATCACAACGGCAATCATATTCAGAAAAAAGCCAGTTTTAGCGTGCGAGCGTGCGTGCGTGCGTGCGTGCGCGCACGCACGCACGCACGCACGCACGCACGCACGCACGCACGCACGCACGCACGCACGCACGCACGCACGCACGCACGCACGCACGCACGCACGCGCGCGCGCACACACACACACACACACACACACACACACACACACACACACACACACACACAGACACACACACACACAAACAAACAAACACAAACAAACAAACGTTTATTGCGTAATGAACCGAGAAATTGCTTGGCGGCTGCAGGGACTCGATTCAGTGTTCTGTTAAAGCAACAAACGCACTGATTACATTCTAGCGAGACACAGGGCTGGAACTGACCCTCTAAATTGTGAGATAATGTCACTCTGATCACCTCAGCGTCGTTAATGTACCTTTCCTCATATCATTGCGTCTTGTCAGTCTTCTCTGCCTTTCAATCATCCTCTATCTCTCTCAGGTACTTGTAAATTGTAACTTTCTCTACCCGACGCAGATGGACATAATCTTTTTGCGCATAAATGCGGAACCGCGGAAGTTGGAATATACAAAACATTTGATTAACCTATCTTTTTTTTTAATTTAGGGGGTTATGAAACAATTTTTATACTTTCGCTAATTACTACTTTGAATCACTCCCTAACTTATAATCGAATACACTTGCCTAAGTTTTTCTTTGTCACTGACAGTCGGGCGTTTTCAGATAAGATCGAACAACCATGTCCGGTGACCATTTTTAATTTTGATGAAATAAATATATTGTGCTGGCTTTATGCCCAGAAGAATAAAACCAATCCTTGTTTTCGGAAAAAAAAAAAATGTTGTCTTTGCGAAAAAAAAAATTGTAAGCACCCCGTCAGTCACATGCGCGTTTTGCGTATCGCGCGATGTTGACATTTCGCGCGGCTTCCCCCAAAAAACTGTTCTGGCTACGGGTCTTCAAATACTCACTAACAAATTAGGCATAGGAAGGATTAACAAAAAGTATTAATCACCGTGTATTAGGGTATTTATTTTGAGAAAAAAAAATCGCAAACACGGCACATTGCGCAATAACGCTCTGGATTCAAGAATATTGTTCTCCGTATCTATAAAAGCTAAGGTCTTCAAACTTTGCCAGTGTGTTACCCTGTATATAGTTCATCTTTGCGTGAAATATTGTTGTCCTGATTAGCTGGAGAAATTTACAAGAATTGTTCACACAGGGGCATTTAACTAAAAATGCATTATTTTGAAACTCATCTAAAAAAAAAGGCCATCTTTAATTTTCTTTAAACTCTCTGAAATTAACGTTTATAATATGTACTAACAGATTCTGCAAAAACATGATGCAATATTTGTGTTGCTTTTAAGTTATAAAGCGAGAAACATGGCCAAATAGACGCTAACGCGGTTGCCATAAATGGTGCGTGCACATACCCGTTCTTCACAATTTCATTTTTATTAAAGCATGTAAAAATGCTGCAGGGTGGTCAGGAAAAGACAAATTGACAGCACGGAGGTGGACGTTAGTTTGGAAGTGAAAATTCCTAATACATTTTCGTACAGCCGACCCAAAAATGCACATGGGCCGGAGTACGACCGCACGCCGGTACGATGCTCATCCAGATCGAAACGGGCAGGGGTGGGGATTGAACGCAGGGGCGCGCTGAGATCCAGGCATTGTTGGAGTTCGGCTATTCTCATCACCGCAGTGGTTGGACACGAACCACTACCCGAGTGTCCGCCGAGGCATTGATTGCTACGAGCCGATGTCCAGTGCTCACGCAGTTCTCGTGTGCAATCCATGAGCCGCGCTCGACTGTCGTCAGGCGGGTGGTTTCGTTCCCACAATTACTTCATCAAGCTGTGCGAAAGCAAGACTGAAAGAAATAGTCCCATTTTATCCTCGCAATTTCACCGCGACAAAGATTCTTCTGAATCAGTGGCGGTCTGTGCGAGTATAGACCCCTTTCGAAATACTGCCCTCTGTTGGCAGCTGTGGAATCCCTGCACAATGGCGGGCTAAAGCCGCAACGTCACGGCACACTTTATGCGTTTGGTTGAAGCAGAAGAAAAAACAGACCCACAGAAAAAGGCGATGAGCGCAGTGACGTTGCACTTTCGACGCTGTTTGATTGGCTTGTCTACTCCTAGCACTGACTGCGCTCTGACGTTCGATATCTTATGGAATGACTTGCACGTGTCACGATGTGTGTTGTTCCGCCATTGTGCAGGGGTTCCGACCTTCTAATAACCGGCACGGGAATTTCGAAAGGGGTCTATACTTGGGCCATACTAGGACCAGGACGCCACTGCGAAGTCACGAACATTCCAACCCGATATCGTTTCATGACCCCATTTCGATGCGTGACATTTAGAGCATCAATCTCAACGGTTTCTTGTCCGAGTCTGGGGATGCCGCCCCGATGGCGTCGCAGTGTGGCAGTGTCACGCAAAACTGCAGCGTCATCTCCGAGGTGCGCTCTTATGCGTCGCATTTATGTGTGACCCCGTGATGGACGTGAAACCGTGACGCAACATGACGCTGTTACGTAACGTGACGATGTGACATCATGGTATCACGGTACGGGACCACCACAGCGTCACGAGCCGGGGTGACGGTTTTATACGTATTCTCACAGAAATGCTCGCAAGCTGCCCTTCAGGAGTCTCTCTACCGCGCCCCGTGAAAAGAGGATCGCCGAAGAGGCCCTATAAATGCTGCGCACTTAGAACGCCTTCTGAAAGTGGCAAAAAGACGGCCATTTTTTTACGTTATTTTGTGGACTGGTTTAGCATTAGTAACATATTCATGACAGTCCCGTCGAGCATCAAAGCCGATCGTTTCGCGCGCGCAAATATATCGAAGTAGCGAAGGCATATCAAAAAGAGCGTTTGGACGCTCGCTGACGTTAGGTTGGCGGCGCGCGTAAGCTTTTTCTCGGCCCTTTCCCCCTTCTTTTTATTTTATTTCTCGAGAGCGCGACATCCGTGACAAATTCTGACATCCGAGATTCATGTTTAAAAAAACTCACATAAAAAAAGAAAGATTTTTAGCTCTTTCTTGGAGGTTCTTAAAGTAGTCCAATTCGACGGGCTCGCAATTCAATCCTGTAAAGGTGCGTGGCGTCCCTGGAGACGCGGCTTCACATTCGCGCCGCCTCCTCCGACGCCGCACAAAGGATTACCGATAAAAAAAAGTATACATAGAGTAAGAAGGAAAAAACAACAACAGTGAAATAAATTTGTACTGCTACAGGAAAAAAAAAAGAAAAAAGGTGCGTGGATTCGGCCGCACGGACGGAGGCTCTGGATAAAAGGGCAGACTGGAAGAGGAAAAGGGGGGGGAATCCAGGTTCTAGGAAGTGCGTTACTGTTCTCGCTAGTTGCCATGAAAACGGGAAGGCGCGTGAAGTACCTTTTTTTTTTTCCTTCTTTTCGGCGAGTTTTCGAAGACTTCTACATTTCCTAGATTGGGTTGGCTTCGGGATGACTCTCTGTCGGCTGTACGCACATAAAAACAAAACGACTTTGAAGCATTTGAAGTGTTCTTATTTGTTTTTGTTTTATTTTAAAGAATCGAACTCATAAAAATATAACAAAAAGGAAGCGTTTCGACTTGGACGCGAAGTTTAGTAGCGGATGCCGCACCGATAATGACGCGAATATGCGAAGCTACTCGCTTACTGTCGCGTCGCAGACTTAATTTTCAGCTAAAAACTAATACATCTTTGGGTGTCTTACTCGTTGCAGCTAACGAAGGCTGTCTGAGCGCGGAGAACTTGTGATTCATTTTATACCACTTGGGGAGGGGAGAGTTTCTGAGCGCGGCCGGAAACGGGGTTGCCTTATTGGCACTGACACCCCAAAGGTCGTATTTTTTTTCATTGTCTAAAACGATGCAAATTGTAGTCATAGGCACGCAAAAAAAGAAATATATATAAATATATATATCGCAAAGCAAAAAAAAAAAAAAAAAAAAAAAATTCCCACGCGCGCGCGCGTGCGTTTTTTTAATTTTGGCGTTTTTTTCTCCCGCTTCTCACCTCCTCGCTTCTTTTGATTTGTGACGTCAAATATCATGAAATTTAGAAGCTTTGCAGGTGAAATTTCTATTACAATTAATAACAGCAATCGTAAAACATTTTTTTAATGCAATTGCCAACGGACTACTGCCTTCTTTTTTAAATACCAAAAATCGGAGTCCGCTGTGATGTCGCCTCCTGGATTTTTTATCATTCCTCGAAAAATATGGCGGCGCTCGACGCATGTAGCAGAGGATGATTGGCGAGTCGGGGAATCGCACGAAGTGATATTTTTTTTAGGTGCCCGATGTTCTCTCAGACTTCGAAAAGGAAATCGTCAAACGGTCAAAACAACTGGGTTTGGTGTCTGTGTATCGTAGTTTCGGTCGTGACACCGCCGGGGCATCCTTTCACGAAGAACCGGTGAGACGTGGCCCCTCGCGTCGCCCACTAAGTTCACTGCGTGTTCTCTTCGATGCAAGCGTTATTAGGGAGTTTTCGTAGATCGTTTCCGCTGTCCCGCAACGCTCTCCGCAACCAGCTACGCTAGCCGGAACTCTATAGTCAAGGCCATGGGCGCGCCGGCGCAGTAGTGGCTGCTTCGTTGCGGAGGGCTTAGCGGAGGGGGAAACGCGGTCTACGAAAACTCCCTATTTACGCGCGTACGTGCCCCGCCCATTAGCGTAGTTTGCTTGGAAGGCATCGCTTGAAAAGTGACGTCCACACACCACGTCGTGCGCGGTCAACTTCTTCCCTACATTTACTTATCCACGATGATGATGATGATGATGATGAGGATGATGATGAGGATGCGGCTTGTTCCCTTTGAAACGGGCGAGCGCGAACTAAGTTCGTGCCCAAGCCTGGGAACGAGGAGATCTTAATGTCTCCTGAGGTGGATCTTATTCCGCCAATCTTCAAGTCGTCGTTTAGTGGCCACTACAAGCCTGTGCCGGCCGCTAGAAGGCCCCTTTATCTGCGTAGCTGCAGAGCTTTGTGCATCAGAGGAGTCTGCTTGGTTGCGCCCGATTTCAGTAATTGTGAAGCCCAACGCCTCAGCGAGCACTAAGGGGCTCTGCAGGCGTGGGCACCGGGACGGCTGAAGTCCCGCACAATCTAGCACAACATGCTCCACCGTTTCATCGTAGCCTCCGCAGACCCGACATGCGCTCGAGGTCACCGTAGTATCAAACCGGCGTCTGTAAACTAGTGTCCGGAGGGCCCCGGCGCGCGCCTCAGACAACAAGCGGCTGCCCAGGCTGTTGTCGTACAGCAGTGCTTCCGATGCGATGGTTGTTTTGTGGGTCAGGTACACTTGGAGCGTCGACTTTGTTTGTGCGTCTCGGAGCCATTGTTGGGCCTCGTTGTCACGGACTTTCTTCTTAACCTTTGACGCCCATTCCCTTTCGATGACGCTTCAACGGGGTCAGAAAAAAAGCCATACTTGTGCTCAAGTTGATGAAGGCGCTTCTGCCAGCGTGTCCGCAGCCCCGTCAGGTGAGTGTACATAAACAACCTCCTTGCCCACCGGCAGCTGTCCATATGGCGAAGACGCCCATAGTAGGTAATTTTGCTGGTCGCCTCCCGAGCCTCAAAGGAGGACCAGCCCAGCTCTCCCTGAACTGCCTCGTTGGCGACCCCCCCGTGGCAGCCCAATGCCTGGCGTCCAATCTCTCTCTGTCGGCGTTCCATAAGGGTTCGGACATCACCGGGAACGCATACTACGGCATTTGCAAATGTCAGTCCAGGTACGATTTGAGTTTTTTTTTTTTTTTTCGGCAGGAAAGCGATGAAAATTGATTTCAGGCTCTAAAGCATGCGCTGAGAACTGGGGCACGCAACAAGAGCGTACTATATTCTAAAAAAACCTGCAGGGGAACGCGGCAACAACACGGCAGCCAACGGCAGCACACTGGAACGCGGGAGTTGTTTTCCACGCAGGCGGTATTTGTTTTGGTGAACGCAGCGCCCCCTATAGTTCGGTCTCCTCGCCAGTAGGCAGGCGGCACGGCGCGCACGGAGGAAACCGGTTGTTCTCGGTACGTATTGAGGTATGGACTTGAAAGTAAACATTTGGCAGAAATCTGTCTGGTTGGGTAAGAACAATGAGAAGAGGGGAAGGAACGCCAACCAAAAATAGAAAGGAACCCAACGTTTCGAAACCTGCTTGGTTTCTTCTTCAGGGGCGACTATGTGCGCGAGGAGCAAGTGGTCTTCTTTTACGGCGGTGGACGTGATGTTTTCGCGATCGTAATGTGGCTGAGCCCGCTGACGTAGGCGGATGGTAAAGCGCCAAGCGACCGATTGATGTTTTGCGGTGTGGTTTGGATGTGCCATGACTCGACGAAGAGCCTCTGCCGGGAATTGGTCTCAACGTCGAGGATGCGTGTGTTGTCGAGGTATTTAGCGCACAAGGTAGAGAGAAGAAGGACAGGACAGAAAAGAGCGCTACTCACAACTACGTTTACTGACAAGAGAGGAAGAAAAAGAAAAACCCAAATAATCCGCCGCGGACTCGTGCATCTACCACAGCCCCGTGAATGATAGGGGCTAGTTCATCCAGGCTCGTGTGAGCCCTTCATAGTTTGTTCGAGGAATTCCCTTTCCTTGTTTGATAGCGTTACTGATTCAACGCTAATACAGTTCCTGTCCTCACGAAGGATGTAGAAGGCCTCCAATACCTCGCGGGTCAATTTGTCTTTGTTCTTTCCCAAGATGTTGGTGTCACGGAATAATGGTCTGCACGTGCATTCCCTGCAATGGAGAGTAAGATTTCCGCCCACTGTAGCCTTCAAGGAGTAATCATGCTCCCGGAGTCAGTCATTGAGGCATCTGCCCGTTTGGCCTATGTAGCTTTTGCCACACGAAAGAGGTGTCTTATATACGACGCCCGAAGCGCATGGAAGGAATTTGTTTGCATGCTTCTTGGTGCCCTCAGCATCTTCGACTCGCAGGACAGCTCAACATTTGACGTCACTGCACTGGCGCGGATCGCGCGGGAACTTCAAATGTAACATTTGGAAATTTTTTTTTCTCTTTTACTTTACAAATACTGAATCCCCACGTTTCGAATTTTGAAGGTAATCTCCTGGCATCATTTTCAATCGTTTCGGATAATAATAAGAAAAGAAAACATTTTTTTGACGTGTTAGTGTTTTTTTTTGTTTTTTGTTTCTTTTTTAATAGAGACACCTCTATTCCCCCTACAAAGCGTCCATATTGGAAGAAAATTTCACCTGCAGTTTTATTTCGTGTTAATCCGGAACAGCCTGCACTAAACTGTCCGCGAAGCTTTTTTTTTTTTTGTAATTATTATTTTAGTTTTGTACGCATTACTCAAAGTAAAGCAGTCGGTTACGACTACAATTACACTTCGTTAAAAGGTTTTCAATAAAATTACTTGAGTACTTGACAAAAAAAAAATAATTGGCCGTTATTTGAAAAAAAAAAAAAAAAAAAAACTAACCGTTACTTTCCCGATTACTTCTAGTTTTCAAAACGACACATTTTTCTGTCAAGATAAAAAAAAAAAAAAAGTTTATAGTTGAATTAGACTCACCAAGTAATTAGCCGCTTATCTTCTTAATCCACGAATGCTGATAGACCATCCCACCCTCAGAGTCTCGCTTCTAGGATTTCTAGGTATAGGCAACTTGTAGAGACGAAGGGTGCCTTTAGGAAGGGGATGGGAAACATACTAACGGTTACAAGTAATTCAAGTTCTTCCGAAAGGAACCAGATCGCTCTTGCGATTTCTTCCTTAGTAAATGTAATCAAATTAGTACAAAATTACTCCACAAAATAATCGATTACGAGTAATCTGATGACTATAATCGGTGACCGCGTGCACGTGTGTCACGTGTCAATTATCTCGTTTCCTTGTCTTATCGGTATTACCGGAACGTGTTCGTGCGAGTATCCGAATCACGAGCACGTTTTCTGATAGGTGGGGGGTGTCCGACACCCGTATATATGTACGTCCCGTTTTCTCCAACATGTATGGCCCGATAAACACAGATTTCTTTTTGTCCCCGACACCCATAAATTGGCAAAAGAACAAAACAAACAAACATTGGATTTGTGAGTAGAAATAAACTCCCTAAAGAAACACTACCGAATTTGAAGAAAAATAAAAACCGAAAACACGTGGAATCTTACCCATAAATAAAGTTTCGTGTTTTTGGTGTGTGTGTGTGTGTGTGTGTGTGTGTGTGTGTGTGTGTGTGTGTGTGTGTGTGTGTGTGTGTGTGTGTGTGTGTGTGTGTGTGTGTGTGTTTCTAATTTGGGTATTGTTTGTTATTTTTTACTGAGTCAGTGCTTTTTTGTGTGTGTCAATTTACACACACACACACAAAAAAAAACCGTATCTGCGAAAGCAAATAATCCCCGAAAAAAAAACAAACGAATTCGGCAAATAAAATTGTAAACACCGAAAACACCTGGAACCCTACCCCTTGTTCGAGGCGGGGTTTAAGCCGCACGTCCAGAGGCTTCCTGGCTCGAGACGACGACCATTCTCCGAAGTGAAGAACCCAGGGGTCCAGTGGAGGTGGGAGAATTGGTAACGTAACGAACGGTTTAATTACATGGTTGCGATACAGTCGTCAAATCCGAGAGAACAACGGAGCAGCCTCGCGCTCCGCCTTATATAGGGTCCGTTTCTTCCTCACTCTCCGCCAGGGCAGCAGGTGCGACGTAGCAAACCGCCGCCAAGTGCGTTGCAGCGAAGTCCGCCGCGTCGTAGCCATGGTTCTCCGCAGTTAGGCCATGCCTTTCTCCCCTTCCGGAGCGCACAAACCCACACGCACACACACACACGTCCCGTTGACGTCACGGACGCGTTGAGACTCGTTTTGGGCAGGCTCCGACAGGTGGGCGACAGTCCTGAACAGATCGTGACTCGTTTCCGCAGCGTTGAAACTCGGAAGAAGGTCGCCGAAGGTTCCATTCTTAACAGCCCCTCCGGGGCCAGGGAAACCTCGAAAGGCCGGTGGTACAATCGCTGGCCTGAAGAGGTGGGCTTGTAGTAGGCCTTGAGAAGACGCTGCAAGCACTAAACAAACTCCCAAACCTCTTACAACGGAGGCATCAGCGGAAACGTCCCCCACAACACCACGCCACACCGCAGTCAAACGCTCGGAATTCGCCAGAGACCCGCCAGACTGGATTACGGATTACCATAATCTGCCAAAACAATGCAAATTGACCCGCTGTCGCCAAAACAAAACTCAATTTTCCAACGAGGTCACTATGAACAAAATACAAAAGACAAAACTCTTCGCAATTTGTGAGGTCATTTTGGGGTTTGAACGAAGTGCCCCCACTTTGATCCTCATTCCCGTGGATGACGAAGACCTCTGAGATCATCCCTACTGTTTTTCGTGATGTCAGAAAAATCTGCTCAACCCATCGGCATTGCCGTTAAATTTGCCTTTCCTTTTTCTTACGCTGAAGTCATAGTGATCGATTTTCACGTGATTTCTTGACGTTAAAATGCGGTCCTTATAGCGCCGATAAAACAATCTGCTTTTTTCATGCCCGGTCACATTGGTCCTAGCAATCTCCTGAGCTGTACCGCGAAACCCTGACACACTAGGGTCGCTCTTCTGCTCGACTGTCAAAGACACTCTGTCTACTCGTAGCAGAGGACCAAAGTTACGTGACGCCGGAGCTACGAGAGATCTTTCACTGATCCCGTCTTCTTCCGCCTTTTTCTTTGGCGCGTTGGGACGGCGTACGCTTTCTAGTGCTACGAGGCTGTTCTACAACCTGGTCCCTCTCATCCCGGTTTTCTGCCTCCAACTCTGGGAGTGCTTGCTCCCCATCAGCTGCCTCTGGCGCTGGATCAATCGTCAACAAAGGGGTGACCTGACGCGATTTGGACCTCGTACATGACTGAACTGGCCCTTCTCCCATTTGTTGACCCCTTTCGCGCAGCAGGAAATCTGACCGGTTAGAAAACAAATAAGGATACTCCAACGGGACTGTTTGCGAGACAGCCACCTCTGTCACTAGCTCTCCGAACGGGCCAGTTATCCTTACTGTCGCCATAGGCAGACAGACACTGTGCTTTTCGAGCAGCTGCTTGATCCAAACTACCTTTCCAGTAAAATCGGAGGTCGTTACATAAAACGGATGAACAACGTCCATCGTCGCTGCACTGTCCCGAAGCACCCTGCACGGCTTTCCGTTTACCTGGAGCTCGTGAAGATAGGGACGAAGAAGCTTCAGGTCCTTGTCACTACCGTTCACGTACGAGAACACAACCCGCGGTTTCTTACATCTGGCCGCTGTGTGTCCCGGCTCCTGACAGTTGTAGCACAGGAACGGCTTCCTTGCCTCGAACTGCCCTGTTGGGCCTTTCCGCGCCTCGTCTCCGTTCGAGTGTTCTGCGCTCTTTTCTGGGACCTTTTGTCCTGCTTCGGGCTTCTCGGGCCCGTTTTCTCGCGAGCCGTTTCCCTGTCGGAAGGTCTTGCGCTGATCGCTCCGGCCGGGTTCGCTTTCCTCTCCGCTCAGCTTTCTACGCGTTGCGTACTCTTCGGCTAGCTCAGCGGCCCTTTCGACAGAGTCGACTCCCACCCTATCCTGCACCCAGAGCTTGACTGACTGCGGAATGCTACGAAAGAACTGTTCGAGGCACACACACTCGACTACCTAATTGTCTCGGCTTTCGTACACTTCCTCGCTCTTTAACCATTCTATCAAATTGGTTTTAAGCCCGTACGCGAATTCCGAGTAGCCCTCGCTGCTCTTTTTAGATGCGTTTCTAAACCTTTGACGGAACGCCTCGGCAGAAAGGCGGTACCGCTTCAAAAGGCTGGACTTCACCTTGTCGTAGTCGTCCGCGTCTCCAGCACTAAGGCGCGCGGCAACCTCTGCAGCCTCACAGGGCAACAAAGTCAAAAGCCGCTGCGGCCACGTTTCTGGGGCGAAGCTCAACTTCTCACATGTCCTCTCAAAGTTAACTAAGAACAGGCCCACGTCTTCCCCAACTTTAAACGGCTGCAGGAGCTTCTTCATTTGATACGACTCGGTCTCACTTGCTCGTACCGGAGCCCCAACTCTACTGTTCTGCGAGTTTAATCGCTGTTGTTCGATTTCGAGCTCTAGCCTTTTCAGCGCTCGCTCCTCGGTCGCAGCAGTCTGCACTCGTTCCTCTCTCGCTGCAGCCTGCGCTTGTTCCTCTCTCGCTGCAGCCTCGCTCTTAGCGTTCTGAAGCAGTTCCCACGCCATTTTAATTTCCTCTGCTTCCGCGCTTTCTGAAATCGCTTTACTGATCTCAGATTTCTTCATCTTTTGCTCCACCTCCACACCCAATTCTTCACATAAACAGAATAAATCTGTTCTCAGTAACCTCATTAGATCCATGATCGCTGCTCTTTAGCTTTGGTTTTGTTCTAAAACTTGTCGCGAGGTTGTACCAAAACCTAGCGCACGAGTCAAAACCTAAGGATTCCCAGCAGTTCAAAATTAATTACCCATAATCTGAAGCCTGGCGAATCTCAAAGCAAAGTCCAAACGCTCACCCACAGATGTAGCACGATGTCGCATGGTCCGATCCCAACCGCTGCCAACCAGTTGTTCGAGGCGGGGTTTAAGCCGCACGTCCGGAGGCTTCCTGGCTCGAGACGTCGACCATTCCCCGAAGTGAAGAACCCAGGGGTCCAGTGGAGGTGGGAGAATTGGTAACGTAACGAACGGTTTAATTACATGGTTGCGATACAGTCGTCAAATCCGAGAGAACAACGGAGCAGCCTCACGCTCCGCCTTATATAGGGTCCGTTTTCTCCCTCACTCCCCGCCAGGGCAGCAGGTGCGAGTAGCAAACCGCCGCCAAGTGCGTTGCAGCGAAGTCCGCCGCGTCGTAGCCAGAAGTGCGTCGTAGCCATGGTTCTCCGCAGTTAGGCCATGCCTCTCTCCCCTTCCGGAGCGCACGAACCCACACGCACGCACACACACGTCCCGTTGACGTCACGGACGCGTTGAGACTCGTTTTGGGCAGGCTCCGACAGGTGGGCGACAGTCCTGAACAGATCGTGACTCGTTTCCGCAGCGTTGAAACTCGGAAGAAGGTCGCCGAAGGTTCCATTCTTAACACCCTAAACCACCGGAGCCCGATCGAGCCGATGCAAACACTCTCAAATCTAAGCACACTAAACTCCTTATCACATCAAAGAAAAAACAGAAAAGAAGAGGTTTTTCCCATTTTTTATGCGCAGCGCGAAGTACGAGCTTAGATTGAAATGTTTCCAGAATCGCCGCTAGGGGGATTTTTGCTCCACAATATATTTTTATGTCACTGTGTTGGCCACCCTTTCGTATGAAATGACCACAAATGTCAGGTTGACATCTCAAAAAGTCTGGCATTTTAGTATTCTAGTCGAGCAACCATGAACATTTTCAATGATGGATAAAAACGACATACGAGTGGTCATCAAATATTTTTTTATTTGGAGGGAAAAACTGCGACCGATATCAAATCCATGTTGAATGCTGTTGCTAGGGAATCATCACCTTTGTTTTCCACCGCGAGTTTTTGGGTTTCCGAATTCAAGTGTGGTGCTATAGGGACACAAGTGATGAACCACGTTTAGGACGGCCAAAAACAGCTACCACACCAGAAATTGTGGATAAAATACATCACTTGGTTTTGGAAGACCGCCTCATAAAAGTGTGTGAAATTGAGGAAGCAGTGGGAATCTCTTTTGAACGAGTTGTTCGTATGTTACACAATGAATTGGGTTTAAAGAAACTTTCTAGAAAATGGGTGCCGCACTTGCTCAATCCGGAGCAAAATTGCCTTCGAGCCCGAACGTCCGCCGACAGTTCGCAAGTGTTTCAGGCAAATCCAATGGATTTCAAGCGACGATTTGTAACTATGGACGAGAACTAAGTCCACCATTACACGCCAGAAAAAAAAAAAAAGAAAAGTAAATCGAAACAATGCACTGGACCCGGTGAATCGACTCTGAAGAAGGCAAAGACCATTCAGTCGGCAAGGTGATCGCATCAGTTTTTTTTTTGGACTGCAAAGTAATTTTGCTTATTAATTATCTTGAAAATGGAATACCTGTTACTGGCCACTACTACATAACACTTCTGGAGCAGTTGAAACGAGGAATTCAAGAAAAACGCCCGGGAATGGTCAAGAAACAGGTGTTGTTTCACCACGACAAAGCACCCGCCCATTGTATAGTGCGGTCTCTCAGCAAAAGCTGTCAGAATGAAGTTCAAAATCCTTCCGCATCCAGCGTAATCACCTGATCTGGCTTCCTCGGACGTCCACCTATTCCCGAAGCTCAAGACATTCCTGGCTGGAAAGAAATTTCTGTCGAATGAAGAGGTGATGGAGGCTGTGAACAGTTGTTTTCGGAGTCTCGAAGAAAGTCACATCCTGGAAGGAATCGAAACGCTGAAAAAAATCCTGAACCAAGTGTTAACGAGCATCGGGGGAATTATGTCGAATAAATAATGTATAACTTAAATCAGATATATATTGTTTTTATTTTCGTTCCGGAAACTTTTCAATCTTCCCTCGTAGTTCTTACACTGCGTATTTGGTTGCCGAAGAAAAGAAACGATGGTTCTGGGCGTCTGAAACGTCTGCACGTCTCGATAACAGAATAACAGAAATCTAATCTAAGATGCGCGTACATACTATATCTTAATTCAACGTATGAAGGGAGAAATCACAGTAACGTTCCGCGAAAAGCCGGACTATGTTTTTTTTTTTAAAAATTATTATTACGGTTCCTGAAATGAGTACGAGTGCGCAAACAAAAATATTCTCGTCCTTCGCAGGATACACGCTCGTGCTGGGGGTGGTTATGAGCACGCGCTGTGAACGAGTGACAGCGCATTCAAGGATGGGGTCCACAAGCGCGTCTGCTGTCCATGCATGAGCCGCAAGTGCGCGGGAGCACAAGCGCGATCCAAACCAACGCGTTTTTGTGCGCGCGTAGCCCTTGCGCTTCCCGGAAATTGCGTATTTCGTGACGTTTTTGCTGTTTCCGGTGCGCTTTCTGGGTTACACGCATGCGCGTTGGTTAGGACGGTGCGCTTTCGGGCGAGCGGAGAGCATCTGCGCCGGACGGCGAAGAAACGCGGAGCCGGAACTGGTGCCCTCCACCGATTGGCCGGGAGAGGATGGGAGAGGAGCGCCCTACTACGTCACAGCGCGTTTTCGTGCGCGTTCAGAAAAAGTTCGAAATCATCCAACTTTCTTATGAGCGCCCGGAAGGCGCAAGGAATCGGCGCGACGTCATGAAATACGCAATTTCCGGGAAGCGCACGGCCTACGCGCGCTCAAAAACGCGTTGGTTTGGATCGCGCTTTTGGGCTCCCGTTTCCGGGTTGACCGGCGTCGGCGTAACCGCGCGCGTTGCGTTATGGGACATTTCCCCGCTAAAGTTAGCGGGGAAATTTTTTCGTTACAGTTAGCGGGAAATTTTTTCCGCTAAATTTGGCGGGAAAATTTCCCCGCTACTTTTAACGGGAAAATTTCCCGCTAAACTTAGCGGGGAAATTGACCTCACGTGATTTCAACACCAATTCAGTTTCCCAGCTATATTTAGCGGGAAAAATGACGTCACGACTTCGTCACGTCACCCATGAACAAATTCAGCTGCAGGAAAAGAGGAGGAGGATGGGCATACTCTCCCCTCCGTACCCTCCCCTCCTCCTCCTCAACAGCCGTGCTCTAGTTTCGCATTACAGATGTTTGTAAAGGTCTCGTTTTTCGAAGGGCTATGGGCGTCTGCGCGCGTGTATTCGTGGTGTGTGACGTCAGAAGGGCGGTTTGATGTATCTATACTATTCCGAGCGGTGACCGTGCATCGATTTGAATTGATCGCTTCCCCGAAGCCTGATTTGCATAATGGAGATGTAGGTCGTCCTGTGTGTAATCGATGTATATGCTCTCGCAAATTGCATGCCGCCTGATCTCGTTAAATATGATCTAGGAAGGTGCTTTTTTTTTTTTTTTGCGCAGTATTTTGAGTCGATCGTGGTTCGGTATACATCCTACCGTTCTCCTCGTCGTCTTCTTCGGCGGAAGGGAGACTTTCAGACGATGCTCTGACAGCGAATTACGCCAGCTCCGTCGCTGCATCGGGTTTTGTGAAGCACTCCAGACGTTCCCAAACTTCGTGGCTTTTCATCTTGTGGCGGCCATTGGGGATATGCGGCGTTCCTCGTGCGTGCGTGCGTGTGTGCGCGTGAGTGGGTCAGTGAATGCGCCCGCATCTCTGTGTGCGTGCGCGTTTTCTTGTCTGTGTGTGCATTTCTGACAAGGTGAGATCGTCAGGAACGAGCTTGAGCCTCCTCCTCTCCTTTAGCTTCCACCCGTACAGGTGAGCCCACCAAGTGAGTTTTCGCTAAAACAAACAAAGAAAAAAAGTTTTTCGGAGCGTGGCATTATTGGGGACCTTTAGCAAACCGTTACAGTGGTTCGCGTACCGCGACCAAAGCATGCTTCAAAGGCTCCGGTAGTACGGTACGCGCAACACGGTAACGGTTTGCTAAAAGCGCCTATTAGTGAGTTTTAGTCAGGGTGTCGAACCGAACCCGAACCCGAACCGAAAACCGAATCAAAACCGTTATTTTTGAACGAACCGGAACAAAACCGAAACCGAAATCGAACGCTTCATGTTGAACCCGAACCGGAACGAAACCATAATCTGATGTGGCGGTTACCGGTTCAACGAAAACGGTTCAGGGCCAATTGTGTCAATAATTCGTCTAAATTGGAAAAGTTGCAGGAGTGTATTTTTCTTATGTTGCCAAAACTAATCCTACATAATGTGAAATATTTTTTACATTTCGTTTTTATTGCATAAGTAACCAAAAATACATCATCGTCTAGAGAGCTTCGACTTTGCTTTGTTTCTTGGATTGACCCTGGCGGCATGGTAGCGGCGGTGGCTATTTCCAAGCACCGCTTGGCCGCTTGGCTACGAAATGTCCAAGTGTCGGAGCGAATTGCGCCACTGTAGGCACGGAGGCCAACGAGTCCGCGAATGTTTGACCTCAAGATGGACCGTAGTTGCAGTCGATGAGCCATTTAGCCAATCGAGCACCGAGAGCGCATCACGTGAGCTTCCGCTTCAGCACAGCGACACCCTGAAGGAAGGGGGGACAAGTACCGCGCTGCTTCGGCAGTATAGTTTATAGGGTCGCCTGTGGTCCATTTCAATGAAAAACAATATTTTCTTCAACGTGCTCAAAGTGTTACCTTACAAAAAAATTGCGGTGGCTTAGCTCGGCTATGCCAGAATATACGTAGCGTGAGCTTATGCGCACAAAATGAGAGGCGCTATCAAGCGGCTCCGGTGCAGCGTCAGACTTGGCTACTGCGCAACGGAGGCGCACAGCAGGGCACGCGGCGGCGCCACTGCGTCTGCCGCGGCTATGACGTCACTCTGCAACGCGCGGACCGGCGAGGCGGGCGTGGCGGCGGCGAAGCGCGCGGCGGCGGCGGCTCCGGCGCACCAGCTGTGCGCCGTGTAACGTCACTGCTTTTCGCGCATGCGCAGTATGAAGCACGGCTCATTATGCGAGCCACGCGATACTGCTCAACTTTGGCCAGTGTAGCTCACGCTACAAAAAAGAAAAAAACATAGGTTGTCGGAGGAAACGTTACTCAACGATGATTCGTCGACGCACCGCCCTGGAAGGAGGCCAGGGGTAGGAGGAGGGGGGGGGGGGGAGAAGAAGAAATTGTGTCCGTTTATTTTTTTGTAGGTTTGCCAGACTAGCGATGCCAGCATGTCGCCTGTTCAACCATTTTCTCATTTTTGTTTGCAGTCCTCTTTCATCGTCTTCAACGGAGTATTCGTGAAACGTCGTTCGCTGTGGTGGCATTACCGGAACTTTGTTCGGTGGCTGACAGGTAGAAATGAGCCGGTCTGAGTCCCTCAGACCGGGTCATTTGCATAGAGCGTTGTTTGCAATAATACGTCACAGTGACTAGACAAAGCATCACCACGAGATCCTTAGAAGAGCGTTTTTTTTCCGCTGGAACCCGAAGCGCTGTGAAGATGTAGTCACACTTCATTATATATACGTGCGTGTTCACGTGCCCGGTCATTGACACATCGGCCAGTCTGGCCGACGTATACACGACCACAGCTTAACGGGATTAGCTAAACTACCCCAACTGCGCAATCGACGTACCTGTTTCTGTGGTTTACGGCAGATTTGTTTTCTCTCGAACCCCTGTCAGCCACTCTGGGGCATAGCTGTGACATCTTACCAGACATGTACAAATTACTCAAAAAAGGTAGTTAAGTTAAGTTACTGAGTATTGACGCCAAAAGTAATTGAAGTAGAGTAGAAATTACGCGTTTGTAATAGTAATTGAGTAAACTACTAACTACTCTAGAAAAGTAGCGAGTTACTTTGAAGTTACTTTCGAAGTTACTTTTTATATTTTTGTGCTAGCAAAATGAACAGCGGTTTTGATCTGTGAAAACCCCTGCGAGCCTAAAATAAATGCAGTCATTTTATGGCTTGCTTTCCAATTTACCTAAATAGTTTATTCGCTCGCAGAAGCAGTTCACTTTCAAAGTCCTTATCAGAGAGTTTTCCCCTTTTCCTCCTAAAGACATTCCCAGCCAAGCTAAAAAGACGTTCCACCGACGCGCTGGGGGGAACGGCAGCGTTGAATTTCAGAAACAAGCTGTTCATGGTCGGGAAAGCGAGTGTCAGCATCTTCGGTGTCCGTGACGAAACATGTGAAATCTGCTAAAAAATCTTAAAAAAAAAAAACATTTTTTTTTTTTTTTAGGCAAGTTGAGATTGTTATGATTGCCCCTTCTTTATTCCCACGACGTTCGGAGATTACGCTGAGCGAGTGCACCTGACCTTCAAGGGTTCAAGTCTCGCGCCACGACGATGAGAGCATGCGGACGACTGCACGTTTCGTTGAGGTGCTAGTGCTACGCTACTGAAGAAAAAAATTGTTTTGGTTTAACAAAAGATAAAACGCAGTATACTTCGCCGCTGACGCCGGGCCTAACAAAAGGATCTCCCAAGGGTGACTCGTAATCCTCTCCGGCGACTACGGTTTCGGAAGGACGCGAAAGATTCCGTGAAGAAGCATCGTCGCTCGTACAGTTGCCGTTCGAAGCGGGAAGGTGCTCCCATGAACGGATTATCCGTGCCTGCGTTTGTGCGCGGGGGAGTCCGGCTTTGCAAGGGAGTATGCGCTGACGACGAGGCGACCATGGGAACAGGCGCCCAGCTGCGAGGTCATTCCAGTGGCGCCTACGGCCTACCCGCGGAACCCCAAAACCGCTTGAGTCAGAACTCACTAAAGGCAGACAACATGAAAACAACAACAACCCTCGAAGTGTCCCCGTCTTTCACGGCTGCAGCTGGAAGCGCGGGGCCTGCGTGCATTACCGGATTAGGTCAATACCCGACCAAGGCTTGTTAAGCATCTGTTCCTGCGTTCGTGCGCGCCGGTGTTATGTTTTGGCTGCTCGTCGCCACCTTGGCCCAAGGACGTTTGTGATGCAGTTTTTACGGCTGCCGAGTATAAGTTCGTGGAAACGGAATGTGAGGAGGCCCCTTGCTCGGAAACGTCACTTTATCTGCCGGTGTCTTATTTATTTCTGCGCTCAAACTTTTGTGGTGAAAAATTAGCACTAGATTTCGAAAGTAGTTGGTAATTTGAGTAGAAGTTACCTGAAAAATGTAGTTAAGTTAAACTACTAATTACCCAAATAAAGTTGTAATTGAAAGTTACCAAGTTACTCGGAAAAGTAGTTAAACTACAGTAGTTTGAGTAGAGTAGTTGAACTACGTCCAAGTCTGCATCTTACTGGGTGCCAAAAACAGGTAGCATGTATAAAAAAAACACAGGTGTGCAAAACAAGCAATACAAACCAAAACATATGGAGGACAAGCAATCTAGCTAAAGATCTTTTACTGTTTACATACTCACAGCCCAGCGTGTGATCTTCACAGCCCAGCACGTGCGTGTTTGTCGCTTCGGAAAGCGAGCGAAGCACGCGCTATACGCACGAAAACTAAAGATGGCACCGGCCACAAGCTCTGTTTTGGAAAGGTCTATAGACCTTTCCAATGTTTACAAAATCACAGTCCAGCGTGCGACCTTCACAGCCCAGCACGCGCGTGTTCGTCGCTTCGGAAAGCAAGCAAAGCACGCGCCATACGCACGAACGCTCAAAATGGCACCGGCCACAAGCTCGTTTTTGGAAAGGTCTATAGGCCCATTCCGAAAATACGCCCTCTTCTGGCAGAGTTTCAGGTACTGCACAGCTGCGTGTGCAAAAGACACCATAAAAATGGAAAGCCGATCACTTATATATAGTTCACTTAAGAACAGTAATATACAAG
The DNA here is from genome assembly GCA_013358835.2 of Ixodes persulcatus. Classification (NCBI taxonomy): domain Eukaryota; kingdom Metazoa; phylum Arthropoda; class Arachnida; order Ixodida; family Ixodidae; genus Ixodes; species Ixodes persulcatus. Next base: position 230,733 of record JABSTQ010009937.1, read on the forward strand.
TAATAGCCTGGCCACATAAATGGTGTCTTGCGCACGTCACTGTGCAGAGTTTTCATATCTACCTGAAGAGGGAGTAGTATTGGGATGCGGTCTATACATGGCTTGCACTGACGTCACATCAGTCGCCATTGCGCCGTACCATGCTCCTGTGCCCGTACCTTCTGCAGCTTACATTTCGCAATATCGAATTTGTTTTTCTCAACAAGGTTTCCCGAGAATAGGAAATTTGATTGTGCGAAATGCATGCTGCAAAAGGTGCAGGCACATGCATGGTACGGCGCAATGGCGGCTGGTACGATGCCATATGACGTCACGTGCAAGGCACCTATTGCAAGTATCTCGAGCTCAGAAAAGGCTGCAGAGAGTGCTCGGTCAATATTAAAAGGTCGAGTTAGGAACCGGTTCGAACCGGTTCGCGCTTATCAAAACCGGTAACCGGAGTGATATTATGTGCGCTACCCTAAACCGGAACGGAACCGGAACAAAACACAATGCTACTGAACCCGAACCCGAACCGAACCGAAATACTGACCGGTTCGACACCCTGGTTTTAGTAGATCGTACGTTGGCGAAAAGCGGGCCCAGCAGGCGTGTGCTCAATCTGTGCTTCGAAGTGACGGCACGAGCTCCCGCTGGCAAAGCACTAGAATACGGTCCACTAAAACTCCCTAATATCTCCAGTTACGTCCTCACGGAGCGCCAGCGATTTCGATCCCTCCGCCGGATCCGCGAGCGAAACCGCGGCTGCGATAACGCCTTTCTTTCGCTCGGCTAATTTCGATTTTAAACGGCGCGAGACGCGATTTAGTCGGTAGTCGCGTCCTTTCCACTTGTTTTCTCTCTCGGCATTTGCGGCGCGTGGAGGAGAGGTGGATCGGCTTGGCCATCACGATGAGGTGGAGAGAGTGCATGACCATCTCGTTGAGGGGGAAAGAATGTATGACCATTCCGTGACGTCATGGACTTTGCGCGCAGAATTTAAAATAGATCTCCCGCCGTCAATATTGCTCTAAAAAATTTTTGTTTTTTCGGGTCAAATTAGTTTTTTGACACGCGTGTCCCAACCAGTCTGTTAAAGCGTGACATTTCTATGAACTTTTTAATAAAACTTTCACGGCACGGTTAAACTGTATTGAAGTTGAGAGTCAATTATTCAAATCCATAATACCCGAGAATGAAAAATAAAGACACGTGAAATAAGTTTTTTTTTAGTTAAATAGAAAACTAATTAACACATTTCGGCTTTTTTTCGTTCCTTTTTTTTTAGTGGTTTTCATGGCCACCATCTTGGCTCCAGGGCTAAAAGAACCCTAACACAAATTCCCCCTCTCCTTTTTTTTTTTTTGTTCATCGTGATCCCACTAAACAAACACCCTGTATACTGCTCGACGCGCGTAAAGACTGATGATGTACGCATATTACCGCACTGATGCGCACATCGGAGCAGAGTACCACGTGGTTTCTAACAGGCTCGCGATTGGACCTGCGGCTTTGACCGTAATTCACTTTTTTTTTTTTTTTATTTTTTATTTTATTGGTTTTGAGAGGTTGCTTTGCTGCACGCTTCGCTGCTGCGTGGAAAAGCGGCAGAGCCGAGGAAAGCCCGCGCGCGGTCAATGTTTTGGTCGTATCCTTCCTCAGCGGCTGGCGTTGTAGGAAGCAAACTTCCGTTTTCACGCGAACTGCGGTGTTTTGTGCTGATAGAAACCGATGGAGAGGAGGAGATGGGAGCGTGCAGTGATGTCAGATCGCCGAGCTCTGATTGGAGGGATTAGTGGGGAGCGGCGAAGGCTATAGCTGGCCTTTGTCTCTACTAGCCATGGCGGTAGAAGGCTTCTGGAGAGGGACACGGCCCCAGCGATGACCAGAACCGAGAGACGCTATACACCTTTCCAAGAAACACTCGACCCCAGGGGCAGCAAACCGTTTTCGAGCCCATTCACTGGGTTTGAGGCTAGACTGTCACCGGCGTCCCTGCTAACCCTAATCGAGTGGACTGTGATTTCGATAGGCGCAGCCTGCATAGGCTCAGTTTCAAACGCTGCTGGCGGCTAAATTCTCGTCTTTTCCAGCTGTATTTTGTGTTTAATGGTGCATGTATTTTCCCGAGGTCACTGAAAAAGCATTGTACAACATTTGAGAAAAAAAGCAATAAAAAACCTATAAACTATTTTTGTTGGGTACGCTCGCGACAGAACGAATGCGACTGGAATGTATAGTTCTAGTTTTTTGTTGTTTTCTTTACGATAAGTTTTGACGGCACCGCGCGATTCGCCGCATGTCAAACGATAAAACGCTTAGCTGACAAAAATAATTTTTTTTCACGCTCACAAATAACGTGTTTACAGATGGACAGGACACGGACATAGAATTTAGCAAGTGTTAACATTCGAACAATATATTGTACGTACCACACGATGCAGCGTTATCCGAAAAGAATTTATTTGAGAAAGATCTCAAATAACACAGTCACAGTCGACGACAGTCACATCTTGACGATCGGACGGAATCCAAGATGACTTCGTTTCGGGGCACGTTTTGGGAAGAGCTTCCTTTTTTCACAACAGCACCAAGGCAAGGGACGAACGCGACTGACCCGTTTCCCCACCCCAACCCGGACAACTATTTTTGGAGATAACTGAGGATTCTACGCGGATTATCTCTGGGAGGGGGGAGAACAATGTTCGCAAAATCGCGTCGAGGGCCGTTCGGCGTCCTTCACCTCCTTCGTTTCCCGTGAAAGCTTGAATGGCAGACACTTACCAGCCTTATTTCTCACAATGGAAGATAACACAGAAAGGGTACGCAGCACGCATAAAAAAAAATGAAGTGGAAACTTTCAAGAGGGGCTAGAAAACGTCGAATGCAAAACCGCAAAAACGTAGGTAGAGAACCGCGCTGAGCGGGTCATCACAGTCCCAGAGGGTGGCAGAAAATGTCTAGCTGATAGAGGGCGCGAGAGTAGCACCAGTCGCATCAGCATCAGCAACATGGCGGCGGCCTAGGAGCGTTTTTTGGAAAGGTGTATTGGACGAAAAGGAGGTTGGCGCCAAGTCGGCTCTCCTTTTCGTCCAATAGAGTCTCTTGGTTTTGGTCATCGTTGGGGGCGTGTCTCTCTTTCTACAGCGCAGTGTCACCGTCTCCCACCAATCAGAAAGAACAACAGCGTCGTCTGCTTCTCGCGAAGGGTCTGGCGTACGGCGTTCGAATGCCAGAGTTTTAGTAGATCGTTCCGTGACGTCCGATACTCTGCCGATACTCTGCCGATACTCTGCCGACGCCTTTGCGCATGCGTCGTAATAGAGAGTTTTTGGCAGACCGTTTTTTCACCCCGTTAACAACACCCGATAACTATACGATGCATGCCGAAGGCCGCCGGAGGGGAGAGGAGGTATCGTTATCGGGGCGAAACAACGCTATGCTAAAACTCTCTACTGTTAGGGGGTATCGTTATCGGAGGTATCGGAATGATCTACTAAAACTCTCTTATGTCTGTGACGACTGAGGGTCTCGTTGAATCATCCCTTACAAAAAATTTATATCTGGCCAGGGGCCATAATCTGGACAATTGGCGAGAAAGCCGGCGAGAAATCTGGCGTCCGTGATTGGCCGACGCCGCACTTGACCTTGGCGCCGGCCAATCATAGCCGCCAGATTTCTCGCCGACTTTTCCGCCAAGTGTCCAGATTAGGGCCCCAGATCTGAAGATTTCAGATATGGCCATATCGAAAATCGGCCACATATACATGATGGGGTAAACAGCTCAGGAAACACGGACTACGAAGAGGAACACACACGACAGGACAATGCTGTCGTGTGTGTTCCTCTTCGTAGTCCGTGTTTCCTGAGCTGTTTACCCCATCATGTATAACGTCAACCAACTGGCCCAGTTCTCCACCTTATTACGGCCACATATAACCTGATATGGAATATCTTGTAGATATGGCCTCATAATGCCAGATATAGCCCGATATCCCTGGCCAGGTATGGAAATCCCAGATCTGGCTAAGTAAGGAAATTCCAGATCTGGCCAGGCATATCAAAAGGACAGAAGCCTGAAATCAGCACTTTATATATTTTTAGTGTCTACAATTCTCCCAAGCCCCCAGCCCGCACTCGAGGAATTATGGGAACGGTGATGCTTCAGCTCCCTAGTGATCGCTAGTTTTGACCAATTCCATGGTTACACAGTTTCGAGTGTAATTCGTAGTCACCCTGAACAAGCGTCCCATAGGGCTCAAGGACCTGTCATATCCCTTTTAAAATTTCTCGTCAATGGCAGCGTTTATGATACTTTGCATTTTTCAACCAGGCTGAGCCGCCGAAATCTCTTACAATATTATCATTCTCGTGATTGTTGTTTTAGCAGGAATTAATTAAAAGCCGAGAAATCACAACAACCAAAACTGGGATTTAGCTCGGATTCAGCGGAGCTGTTTATAGCATTTTTAGCGTTTCTAACTTAATATCAGCGTCTTTGAAGCTGTACGAGAATGATAATAATGTAAGAGATATGTCTGCATCTCATCCAGGTTGAAGAGGGGGAGGAGGCGAGGGAGTAGATGAGGAGAGGCGCATGCCGCCCCTCCGTACCCTCCCCTCCTCCTCCTCAAGAGCTGCGCTCTAATTCGGCATTACAGAGTTGTAAACGTCTTTCATTTATTTAACTTATTTATACATAATTAATTGAAAACCGGCCGCTAGATAAAGCTGTATACGACAGATAACGAAGTATATATGCCTCAAATAAGGCTGTATACATCCCAGATAAGGCTTCATATTCGCCAGATAAGTCTGTATATATGCCAGATAAGTCTGTATATACGCCATATCAAGCTGTATATACGCCGGATAAGTCTGTATATATGCCAGATAAGGCTGTATATAGGCCGAATATAATCATATAATGTTTGATATGGCCAGATATGGTCCAGATATAAGATTTCCATACGGGATGTGTGTAGGCCACAGGAGCTTTAATTAGTAGCAATTTAAAATCGTGCTTACAAAAAGAAAAAAAAAGCTAGATGCATAATAAAACAAATAACTAAATCGAACCGTGACTATGTGGTTCAATTAATGCAAAGGTGCGATCGACCTGGACAAGAATGACGAAAATAATCCCCGCAGAAAGGAAACAAGGGGGAAAAAAGGACCAACACAAATATCCAAACACAGCTTGGTGACTGGTGCGCGACTATGTAGTCTCGTAGTTTTCCGTAATTATGGCCGATATACACCAGCCCGTCCATGCACTTGCCTTTTATAAAGGCAGTCGATGCATGTATTCGGTCAAAGCTTAATTAATTAAGAAAAAATTACGTTTCATATATTTTATTAGCCGATCAAAGGCTTCGAATGTGTCGACGTTTTTCAAAACGAAAATTGGGGAGCTTTTGTTGTTGTTTTTTTCTCTTGCACTGCAGCGTTATTTTTGTTGCGACCCTGTCAGCATAATTTCTTTTATTAATATATTTTTCTAATTTTTTACGCTTGTTTCGCTTCTTGTGTGATTCGTGATATTTATAATTACCAGTATCTGGTTATGGAATATCCCCAAAGCCTCTGCGAGGGATTAATTAATTTGTTCCGCGCAAAGTTTTAGTAATAGATGCCTTCAAATTGCGGCGCTTAAACTTGTGTGTGTGTGTGTGTGCGTGTGTGTGTGTGTGTGTGCGTGTGTGTGTGTGTGTGTGTGCGTGCGTGTGTGTGTGTGTGTGTGTGTGTGTGTTGGCCGTTCTTGCAACAACAAAAAAAGATTTTATCGCCAACTATTTCACTTTTTGATTTTTTTTTTCTTTTTTTGTTTAAGTTTATATTGTCACGAATGACAAGTGATGAGGCGGCGAATAACTGAGTAAACTAAACGTTTAATCGGGCGAACTTGTGCCCAAAAAAACAAAGAAGGAAACGAAAGATAACAGTAGAGCGTCGCGGGCGTCGAAGTCGGCGAAAGAGCAGAGTCGAACGCTGGGGCGAAACTGGTCCCGGCTCGCCACGCGGAGAGCCTTTTGTATCGGACGTGGGTTTCTAGAACATCCGGCCTAGAACGTTCGGGGCGTAGAACATTCTTAACTCGGTGAAACGAGAAAGTTCTCGAACTTGCGAGAATGACAAGTAGAAAGAATAAATAAAAGACACTTCTCTCCCAGGAATCGAACCCTGGCTCATCGCGTGGGAAGCAAACACGATAACCGTTAGGCTACGGCCGCGCTGCCTACTTGGCAGCTGCGCGCGCGGCAATATGGTTTTACTATTAAATGTATTAAACTCTACCGTCAGTTAAAGCAATCTTCGGACGCTATACTGTAGTCTCGTATTCTCTGTTTCATAATTGACTACGTCCCCAGTGTAGTGATCGGACGAATCTTTATCCGAATCGAGATTCGGAAAGATTTGGAAGAGTAGCCGAATCTCAAGCGATTCGGAAAAGTTCTGAAAGATTCGGAGCGTTAATTGCCATGGTTTCCAGATTACGTTGATGAGTGTTTCAACTTTTCGTGATATTAAATTCACCAAATTCTACAAAGCGCACAAAATGTTGTAATATGATATCACAGTAATACATAAAATGTTCCGCTTTGTTTATATTATTTTGGATGTTTGTCGAGAACGGTAGCCAGACATCGCGGGGAAATTGGTTTCGGTTCCGGATTACGACCAATAGGCATGCTTGGTGCACGTGGAAATACAAGCGCATGTTTTCATCGCCGCAAGAGATCTATGCTGTACGTGCTGTTCACTACAGACACATTTCGTGCCCATATTACGGTCATAGTGGCACACAGCACAGAAGTGAGAATGTTCGATTCGAATATCTCCAACGTGTGTCCACTGAGGAATTGTTATCGGAACACGGGAAATAATCTGAAACTCCTCGCGCCGTACTATTACAGTCTCCTGTGCTGCATTTGTACGTTTCTGGTTAACAAAATCCGATTTAATTACAGTAACGTTTCACGGCCGACTTGCTGCCGAGAGCGGAGAAACGACAGTGCGAATTGGCGACGTTTTTCTTCGCCACCGATAGGCGGTCGAAGTTGTGACGAGCAACATTCATCTCGCTCTCGTCCCTTACGAGTAACACACGCAGCTATAGAGAAGGAGACGAATCGTTTCCTCGCCTGAATGTATTTATTGTGCGTTGCGCCATATTATGTTAATACATAGCGTAGCGTTTCGCTACATTTTACCGATCATCGCGAAACCGCACAGAAACCGAGACCGTGCATTGGTTAGGCCTACGTTAACCACACCTGTTTTTAAACAGGGCAAGGTTTAGAATGGCAGTACAGTACATACCACACGTTGAAATAAACAAGACGAAATCTGTTTATATGCAGTAACAGTACCTAAAAAAACACAACTGACCGCATTCGCGAGGACAAGTTTCACACTGCCGTCTGCAACCAGTGACGAATCTGCCGAATATTCGTCGCGGGAAGTTCGGAAATTTCCGAATCTGTCCGAATCCGAATCTCCGGTGATTCGTTCCATCACTAACCCAGTGAGCCAATCAGATCGCTCGGAGCGAAGCCCGTAATACTTAGCTCTAACAAATCGCATGAACAGTCACTCGGCAGAAGAATAACCTTATTTAGGATTTGAAACAGGCGTAGAACATTGAACCGTACGCAGAGTCATCCCCAGTGGACGTCTTTGTCTCCGCTGTAGACGATACATTTAGCCAGTTTACTGCCATTGAGAGCCCGTGGTCATTAACCCGCGTCAGGCAGTCCACAGTGCACGTGTCTCCGGCCTGGTGTGTTTAGCATCCTATACCGCGCATTTGCGGAAAGTGACTTCACAACAGCCGGAGTGTCACGCTGTCGGACGTCGCGATCCTGCCGTTTGGGCGCGGAAGTTCCACGAAAATATACACGCGGAACCAACGTTACTAGATTACCTCAGTTGTAGAACTCCCGCAAAAGGAGGTACCCCCCCCCCCCCTCTCAGTCACTTCAGTCCGCCGGATGGATGGATGGATGGATGGATGAATACGGCTGAGCCATTTGGATCGGGCGGTAGCTTACGCCACCTAGCCATTTTGTCTTACCCTTTAAGCTTAGAATATTTAAATGTGCAAACTATATTCACTCCGTACTGAAAAGAAAGTGAGGCTATAAATCCCCCTTGCCATCAGTTAATAAGAAAATGCCTAGTTTTCTCGCTTTCTGCCACCATTCACTTAATCTTTGCTTGGTAATCTCTACTGTCTTGAAATCCACTTTTCCTTCGCTGTCTCTAAAACCCAATGACTTTATTAAATCTATGTTGCCTTCGGTATGCATAGGGTGAAGCCCTTTACAGTAGAGTATCAAGTGCTCAGCCGTCTCGTCCTCCTCTCCACAAGCAGCGCACACTGTGTCCATTTCCTGGTACTTCGCTCTGTATGTTCTGGTTCGCAAAACACCTGTCCTTGCCTCAAACAACAATGAGCTTCCCCTAGAATTGTCATAAATGCTTTCTTTGGCAATAACTGTTTTGTTTAATCTATAGCTTTCCAGAGCCTTCTTTGTCTGCATTCCCTCTAGCCACCGATCTCTTTCTGTGGCCTTAACTTTCTTCTTAACTGAGACCTGCTCTTCCGTAACCCCACTATAGCCTAAAAACTTTCCTCTTAATTTCCTAGTGCGCTGTCTCCATTTTGTGTCTATACTCCTCATGTATAAATAGCTGAAAACCTTTCGTGCCCATTGCTCCCCATCCATTTGCCTCAACCGATCCTCAAATTCTATCTTGCTCACAGCTTCCCTGCCCTCAAACGACGCCCATCCCATGTCTCCTTGTACTCCCTGGTTTGGTGTTTTGCAATGTGCCCCCAAAGTCAGCCTACCTACCCCACGCTGTTTTATTTCTAGTCTTGCATGCACTTCGGATTTCATGCATAGCACTGCGTTTCCAAAAGTCAAGCCAGGCACCATGACCCCTTTCCAAATCTCTCTCACCACCTCATACCTGTTGTAATTCCAAAGTGCTCTATTTTTTATTACAGCTGCATTTCTGTTGCCCTTACCTATTATATACTTTTCATGCTCACTGAGATATTCTGCACCATCACATATCCATACTCCTATATACTTGTATTTACTAGCTCTCTCAAGTGTAATATTCTGTATCTTCAGTCTCTCAACATCATCATTGTTAAAAATCATGACTGCTGATTTTTCACTACTGAATTCTAAACCTAATTCCTCTCCTTCCCTACCACAGATGCTCATTAATTCCTGCAAATCTATCCTGTTGTTAGCCATTAGTACGATATCATCCGCATACATCAGTCCCGGTAAGGATTGCTGAATGTTTTGGCCTAGCTTACCGTACGAAAGGTCAAATTCGAGCCCACTCTTCTCTAGTCTATCTTCCAATCCTCTCAGATACAACATAAACAGCAAGGGCGATAACGGGCACCCCTGCCTAAGGCCTCGTCCTATCTCTATTTTCCCCGTTGCCTTTCCTTCCCATGTTATAATCACCTTATTATCTTTATAAATGTTCCTTAATATTCCTATTAGTCCTTCATCTAGGTTTAAGCTCTCCACTATGTCCTACAGAGTGTTTTGGTTCACATTGTCATAGGCACCCTTGATATCCAGAAATGCCAGCCAGAGCTGTCTGTTTTCTTTTTGCGCTATTTCTATACACTGTGTTGGAGAAAATATATTGTCCTCCAACCTTCTTTGTTTTCGAAACCCGTTCTGTAACTCGCCCAGTATGCCCTTGCAATCTACCCATTCCTCCAGTCTGTTCTTTATAATCTGCATTACCAACCTGTAAATAACTGGTGTCACGGTTATGATACGATAATTCCTAATATCAGACTTATCTCCCTTTCCCTTATATTTCATACTCATCCTACTAAGCCTCCATTCATCTGGAATATTTCCTTTTGTTATCATAGTGCTCACTACCTTCCTTAGTTTTGCCTTAGATTTAGGACCCAAATTCTTCACCAGCTTGATTGGGATACCATCTGTGCCTGTCGACGTGCCACTAGGGACTCTTCGTTCCGCCTTTTCCCATTCTCTTTGTCCAAAATCCGCGATGTCAAAAGCTGGACTGATACTTCCTTCGGTTCTCCTATCTTCCACATGTACCCGTTCCCGCAATTTCTCCTCCATCACTGCTCGTATATATCGTATCGCATCATCTCCCTCTAATTGATCTTCCTGATGCGAGAGTATGAACCTCTGTCTAGCTTGCGTCGTTTCACTGAGTGAGTTCAAGTGCTCCCAAAACTTCTTGGCTGCGTTTCTATCTTTCTTGCTTACATTACTCATCCATTCTTCACCCTTTCTCTGAATTTTCGCATTGATCTAACTGGATGCCTCTCGGCGACATGTTATAAAAGTGTCCCATCTTCTTTTTACTTCCGTTTCTGACTCCCCACTACGCTTGGAATGCCTGTGTTCTCTAGAGGCTTCCTGACGTTTTTGTATCGCTTGCTTCACTTCTTTGTCCCACCAGCTTTTTGGTCTATGTTCTTGCTTCCCCTTTCGTTTACTCTGAACTTTGTCTAGTTCCAGAACAAAAAGCCCAGTTAGGCTTTCACAGGTCCAATCTGTATACCGTTGCCCTGAAACTGCTTCCTCTATTCTTTCAGCAACTATTTCCAACTCTTTGTCGCTGCAGAAAGTGTGCTTTGAATTATGTTGGCTAATTTCAGCATTTACTCCGCCTCCCGTCGTTTGAAGCGCCATCTAGATTTTCGTTTACGAACTGGGTGTTCCATAGAGCAGAGCTGTAACGCCATCTGGACGCTGTGCTTCGAAACGTACGTATTCTATCTTGGCCTCCGAGATCCCTCGCGCGCTTCGGGATTTCGGAGGCCATGATTCCATAGCATCACTGCCAAGGACGTTTAAATAGAGCAGGACCCGGCATGACGTCATACCCAGCGACGCCGGAAAAAGAACCCAATCCCAGACTGCCTCGCGCACCGACGCGCTTTCATCCAAACTAAATTCAACCTGGCTCCCATCGTCTGCTCTCCGCTCGGTCGTTAGGCTTAGGCTACGTCTGCTCCGTGCCTGCGGTCTGCTTCGTCTGCTCGCTGTCGCGGCTGGCTTTCGATTCGATCGGCGCACGAAAAGATGTTTCGATGCGAACCCGCATTCTCATCACAGTGGAGTGAAACCAACACCTTCTGGAAGCAGGATTTGTATGGCCTTCTCAACCCGTGATGCCATTCTCAGCGTTCGTGCATACGACGACTGACACGCGATCGCTTTCCAAAGCCGCGCTACGACGACTCGTTCGAGCCGACGCTGCAGGCGCGGTCGCGCGGTGTCGAGAGCGTCTGCTACACGCCGACTTCCAACTGGTCAGGCAAGTGTTGGGCTCCAAATCTCGCCTGTTCGACACCGATTCAGTGGACGCGTCGCGATCGCTGCCATGAAATTTTGGGGCAAACAACAAACAAATTTTCCCCGCTAAATCTGGCGGGAAAATCTCCCCGCTAAATCTAGCGGAAAAATTTCTCCGCCCGCCCCCCCCCCCCCCCCCCCCCCGTGCCTTCCCCTCCTCCTCAAGAGCTGCGCTCTAATTCGGCGTTACAGGGAGTTGTAAACGGCTTTAATTTTTTTTTTTAGAAAACAGTCAAATTTCTAAAAACATTTTAATACGTCAAGGTATCTTTATAGTATTTATTAAAGAAGGGGAAAAAGGTAAAAGGGTGTGGGAAAAACACTAGCGCCAGCAGAGGGTGTCAAACACGCGACCTGCGACGGCAGGCAAAAACACTAGTTTCTGCCAGTGCGGCTTTTACGCTTCGTAACTCGAGAACAAAAAATCTGGGGAACATGCGGTTTGCGCCCTCCTTCATTTGAGAAATGCCCCCGAAACATATATTTTTTTTCATCAAAGTTAAAAATTAGATCCTTTTAGCCTGCCCGATTTGAGATGAAAACACCCATATATATATATATATATGTCAAAGATGCGTACTGACGGAGGTACTAATTCAAAGTTTATTATACGTTTCGAGCGGAGACCGCTCTTCATCAGGTAACGAGTGTACAGCTCGTGGATGTTTATATACCCCTAGGAAGGAGTTAAGAGGGGGTAAAGAGCAATAAAAAATGGAAACAACCTTGTCAATCAGATAGTAGTTCACACAGAAAGGAAAGGAAACCAAAACTTGCAAATGCTACAAAAAAAAAAAAACGGTTTTCGGAGAGATTATCCACTCTCGCACAACAAGAAAAGCGAAAAAAAAAGAAAAGAATGTTTTGAAGCAAAAAAAAAAAAACTGTTGGCGGAGAGATTATCCACGCTCGCACACTTCTTGTGCGAGCGTGGATAATCTCTCCGCCAACAGGTTTTTTTTTTTTTTTTTGTAGCATTTGCAAGTTTTTGGTTTCCTTTCCTTTCTGTGGGAACTACTATCTGATTGACAACGTTGTTTCCATTTCCTATTGCTCTTTCCCCCTCTAACTTCTTCCTAGGGGTATATAAACATTCACGGGCTGTACACTCGTTACCTGATGAAGAGCGGTCCCCGCTCGAAACGTCGTAATAAACTTCGAATTAGTAACTCCGACAGTACGCATCTTTGACTTATTAGACAGTTTTAGTGGATCGTACGCTAAAGCCTTGAGTACGCAATAAAATTGCGGGTCGAGAGTGCGCGTGCGCAGAACGCAATAGAAGAGCTAGCGTATTGCGTACGCACGCAACGCTGGGGATTTTGCGTAGCGGGCTTTGCGGGACGCTCTCGAGAGATCTCGGACCCAACGAGAGCGCCAGTTTCAAGATGGCGGTTACCTCGACTGGCGCAGCAAGGGCGACGTGGTGTCTTCGAAGTTCTGTGTTACGTGAAATTGCGTGGTGTTCAGCTCGGCAATTCTTTCTGGGACCTACCGCGGTCGAATCAGATCGCCGTGCAGCTGAAGGAGTGCACAGAGAAAATGTTCGCCGCTCGGAATGTGCGTCAACGCTGCGATCTGCATGCTCAACGCTAAGCCTATTCGCACAGTTCATCGCCGACGGACGAGCGACTCTAAAAGAAATCGCCGAAGTTCTCTCCGCTATGCACTGGACATCAATAGGTCATGAATTTCATTCCGCGATAGCACTGATAAAAGCTGCCGTTTCCACGGGACGACGGACGGAGGCTCCGTGATCGAATTTGGCTACGCACTCGTACTCGTAGCCTCTGTACCCCGCAGAAAAGCGCGCTTGACGAGGCAGCTGCGGCTTGGTTTAATTTGAAATAAAATGATTGGACACGTTTTCATTTTAATATTTCTTTCCAGGAGCATGGTTGCGCTATAAGCACGCGGAATTCTACGGCTCTAGCAAATTTAACCAAGATCATGCGCGGTGTTCACTCGAAAACGTAACGCACAACTAAATTCGGTCCGAGCAGGACATTTTTAGCGTACGCTATACTATTGCGTATTGCGTACGTAAGAGCCAGCAACGCTATACTAAAACTGTCTATTAACTTTTCCCGGTCCATTGTTTTTATATTTACCTTACTTCACCTATATATATATACATACATATGATAACCTTAACGACTTGTAACGCTCGTTCATGACAATTTTCTTCTTCAAAATGACCCATAAAACTCATTATGTTACAATAAGAAACGGAGCAAAAATGTTGGGGAATTGAGGGAAAGGTTTTGAGGAGCTAGGGATAAAACACGCCTCGTTTTGAATCGTGTTTTCAGTAAGTACGAGGCGTTTCGTTTCCTTTTAATAATGTCGAAGGTTGCTTGCTGCGTCCTGCAAATGAACTGTGGTGATAGCTGACGCGCTGCACACTCTGTTCAACAGTACTGTGCTGAACACTGCTGAACACTCTGTTGAACACTGTGCTGAACACCCCGGGGTCCGCTGCACACCCTCGCCAATACCGGCTGTCCAAAACAAAAAAGAAAAGGACATCATCATTTTTCTCGAGGCAACGAGAAAAAGTAAAAGCGTAGTCGGCGCCGAAGACCGTCTCGGCCGGCGATCGGCCTTCACGCATCCGACCCAGAAGCAAGTTGACAGACCGAGCAAGCCATAACACTCCATCGTCCGTTCTCCTCTTTTCGTCTATCGTTTTGATCCCGGGACGGTGATTGGAGTATCCCAAAGAGCCGTGTTTGTCCGTCCTAACCTATACGGCACACCGTATACTGCGCACATGTGTACACAGTCGTCTTCACTTATAAGGGAGTTTTCGTAGATCGTTTCCGCTGTCCCGCAACGCTCTCCGCAACCAGCTACGCTAGCCCGAACCCTACAGTCAAGGCCATCGGCGCGCCGGCGCAGTAGTGGCTGCTTCGTTGCGGAGGGTTTAGCGGAGGGGGAAACGCGGTCTACGAAAACTCCCTATAACAGCACCGGTCGTTTTTGGGAGGCTTTCGTTGTTCACAAACAACGAAAGCACGCTTGGTGTGGGCACTGCAGTTGTACACGTTTACTCGAGAAAGAATAATCGTTTACAATTACGATTGCTCTTTGTTAAAATGTATTCATTTAGGTTACTCGGTTACTTGAGAAGAAAAGTAATTGACCCTGACCTGAAAAGTAACAATAATTTTTCCGATTACTGTAAATTTGCAAGCCGACAATTTTCTTTTTTCTTTTTTTTTTTTTTGCCGGTTTGATAGCGGGTTTTGCGTTCTTTCTATTATTGGATTAGAATCACCGAACTATCTTCAGAATCCAACACGACAGTCGCGTTCATTTCCTCTTCGTAGTCCGTGTTTATCGAGGCTGTTTTTCATCGTGTTGAACTGTTACCAACTGGCCCAATTTACAACCCTACTTCATTATCAGCGTAAAGGAGGCTATGGCTGAGCCTTTTCTACAGTTCTTATGTTCCAACTTTCACATAACAAAAAAAAAGAAAAGGAAGTTTTGCGCATTGTTCATACGCCGCGCAAAGTAATTCTTACAAGATGTGTTTGTCGGAGGAAGAGAAGCGACGCTTTTGTGCGTTTGAAACGTGTATACGTCTTGATAAGATAACATATATCTTATCTAGAATGCGCTTGCATATATCTTAATTCTCTACATAAAGGGGGAAATGTGTAACGCTCCGCGACAAACCGGACTTTCTTTTCTTTTTTTTTTTTTACGGTTTTTTAGGTGAAAATAATTATAGTTCCCTACGCACCGTTAAACATGGCTATAGTATATGATATGTCTATTACACTCGGTTCTTCACCTGGTACCCTGGTTGCAAGCCCGAACAGTGGAACGCAACAAATGAAACTTCTTTGATATTGCCCATGCGAGCATGCCGAACGGATACTGTTGAGAAGAAATTATCTCACGAAGGATAGTTGTGCCCAACAGGCGGAGTGCACTCCCGGCCGCTAGACGGCGTCTCTCGTTTCTCCCTTTAGTCCGAAGACATATGTATACATTCACATCCATGTTTGCTTCCATCCCACGCCCTGTCTCTTCGATTGCCACGGGTGAGATCGCTCGAGCAGACAATTGGCGCGGCAGCAGACGACGAGGACATGTCGCTGACTCGCCATGGGCGCCTCACGCGCCGGCTTCCCTCGCCGCCCGTGGATGCCGCCCGTGAAGCCGATGAGCACCGGCCCGGACAGTCCCGTACACGTGTCCACGATGTCGTGGATCTGTGTACGCGTGGCTTTCCAGCTGTTGCTCTGGGTAAGGAACCCAGGACGGATTTACCGCGCCGGTAGCGAACGCGTTAGGCTTAGCGAAGCCTAGCATCCTCTTTCGTTTCTTGTTAGTGTTTTCGTGTGCGCGTGGCTGAATTCAGGCTTTCTTCTTTGTTGTTCTTGGTTTCGTGAGTGTGTTGTTCTTTCATCCGCCCTCTTTTGTTCCGGTTGTCGCAGGAGACTTTCTTGAAGTGCAATCTTTTTTGCTCGTTTATTCATTCGTTGTACGAATGTAGCCTTCTTTCGTCTCTTTTTATGGTTTGGTTTGCTTGTGCGAGTGTCTCCTGTGACGTTTTCTTAATTTTGTTTGTTATATCGCTGGTCTTGTGCTTTTTTTTGTTTTTGTTTTGTAATCAATGAATTTCGAGGCGTTTGGTTTTCTGTTGCTCACTTACCTGATATGCCGCTTCGTTTCTTGGTTATCCATTCTGTTTGTATTCCGGCTGCCTTTGCGGGAGTCAGTCTTTTTTCCTCTATTTCTTTTCCTGTTTGCGTTTGAAAGTTTTCGTTCCTTTTGATTTCCGTGTTGCTTTTACTACAGCGTGGGCAAAATGGATTGAACGCACTTTAAACTGACCGTATAAATTGCTCTTGGATTTACCACAGAGGTGCTCGAAGGTGGTGCATTCAGTAATTGAGAGTATGCATACATGAAACCTCCGGAGTCGAAAGAAAGAAAATAAAGACTGGTTTTGTCCATGGAAAAATTATCGCTAATCCTTTTGTGTCTAAATCATCAGAAAATCGTTATAACTTAGAGGCTATTAGCGTTTGCTACGATTGAAAAATGTGTTAAATGGAAAGTATAATAATTGGATTACCTATTATTCACTTCACTTGTCCCAAATAAGTGCCACAGTAACACATAATATTTTTAGTGTACGAGGGGCGTTCATAAAATTCGTATTATTGTCACGAAGGAATAGAGATTCAGCAATCAAACTCGAGTAGGAGTCGAGACTTTCTCTACATATTTGTCACCAAAAGTTACCCACTTTTTCTAGCGATGCACCACATGCCGGAGGCCATTGTTATAGAACTCCTGGTTTTGAGGGTTCAGGAATCGCTCCACTTCAGCAATCACTTGGTCGCCGTCCTTGGAATGCTTTTCTCTTATTTGGCCACACTGGAAGCGCCTGCGCCATTTAACCAAAGTGTCATAAGCTGGGGTCTTGTCCCCGAACAACGCTCCCAGATTTGAATGAATATCCTTGCTATTTCTTCCCTTCAAATAAAAAAAAGGGATCACTCAATGTGCTTGGCCCCGACGGGCGGTGCCATTTTTGTTTCGACCCCCTACCGGCGTTCCGAGCTACTATAGCATGCGATGTTTATACTGTGCGGAAACTAGAGGGACGCGCGCTCATGTTGATGCCTGTTTTGTTCCGTTTTTTTCAACTTTTTGTGCCGATAGTACGAACTTTATGAACGCCCCTCGTACATTCAAAGTATAGGGAAAAAAGTTTTTTTTTTTATTTATTTATTGACTGAGAGCCAATCTTTCCACAATTTTAGCGAAAGCTTCCCAACTCCAGGCACCTCTGTAGTAAATCCCAGTGCGATATGTTAAGAAACCGATGTATTCGGTCAGTTTAAAGTGGGTTCAATCCATTTCGGCCACGGTGTTGAGATGCCGCAAACCTGCAGAAGTTCGAGTTCGACCAGGTTCGACGTTTTTCGATCTTCTGTCGCAAGGCTCAACTAAAGTTCGACTATTATGCGCTTGCGCGAAAATTGGGAGGAGCTGAGGCCACCTGGCGGAGGAGGAGGCGTTTAATATTTTTTGGGGTATACTGTTTGTTTCTGTCACATTAGTAAACCAACTCGAGCATGTATACTCTTGATTGGTTTGTTTAGAATTGTGTAAACATTGGTAATCATTTTAAGTAATATATATATATATATATATATATATATATATATATATATATATATATATAAATCTATTCTATAAATTATAATTTTCAAAAATTGAAATTTTTGTGTAGAAGTCGGGCAACACTGTCCAAGATGTGGAACTTTTAGGCTAGGTAGCGCAGGCTACCGCCCATTATAAAGGGTACTGCCGTTAGTATCCATTCATCAGGAGGAAGATTGGCGACTCCCTTTCCGGGGGGAGAAGGTGGGAGTAATGTTTTAAGTTGTGTTTGTTTACCCAATTATTTAAGGGACGCCTTTTTTGGAGGGCGATACGGGGCAGTGACGTCCGTGACGTCACTGCCGGAAACGCCAAAACAAGCAAAAATATATAACTTTTTTATTGCATTTCGCGGAGAGTTTCTTGCGGGTTGTTTGTGTACAGTGTTGGGGCGGGGGGAGGCGGCGGTTGCGGTGTGTTATTGTTGCAGTGCCATGCGCTAAAGAACAGAGGCCAGATTCACGAAACGATCTTACGCTTAAAATGTACGTATGACAACAGCTCCAGAATCATCTTTCTACGATCAAATCAACATGACCGACAATGTCGCTCAGTTCTTGGTCGCGACGACCGACATTTATTTTTCTACGTGCAGAAAGAAAAAAGAAGGAAGTACTCGAAACCGGCCACGACGAACACGAACGCTGAATCCACAAACACCCGGGAAAAGCTCACCGACCGAGCGAGCTCGGCAGAATTTAGGCCTAGCCGGCACTTCGACTCGGCGCAGCGTTGCTCCGACGGTCCTTGGCCAAGACCGTCTGCCCACGACCGGCTGGCTTGCTGAATGGAATACGCGCCCGCGCAACCCTTGCGGACCCTTCCCGTATGAGTAGTTTGATCGCTGACCTCAATTTTAGGTTAAGAGGTCAATGTCTTGCCCTTGTCAGCTCCTTGTTTTCCGAGGCAGCGGTGACGAACGCTGTCGTCGAAAAGGGACTCTCATCGATTCGATCTCCTTGTTTTGTGTGATATGGAGCTCAAATAAACGCCGTATGGATTACCTTCGCAACATGGTGTGTACGTACACTTTGTGATTAGTATGCCATTTTATTCTGTCACGACTGTACTTCACTGTCGAGCTATAACAGTTTGCGGGAGCTACGCAATGCCGGTCTCACCTTTCTTTGTCGAGTGTCACGTCAGTATCGAGTGGAAATCGGAAAAGGTCGGTCCCGAAGCACTTCGATCAAACGCGCGCGTCCGCTTCGAGTGTGCACAGGTATTTACCTGGCTCTTGTTGACACTCTCGTAGTTTTCACGTCGGCTCGCTCCTGCATCTCCGAGGCCGCGAGAAACGCCGCGGCGATATGTTTCCATCTACGTCGCTTTTCAAACAACTGGCACGGGCCGTCTTTTACTAACTATGACAGTTGTATTGACTTCGGAGGAACGAGCTGGGAGCATACTCCGGAGGAGTGCGCGCAGTGAAGGGTCGAAGATGTCAAGGTAACAAAATATGTACATATAGCTCTATTTTGACGAAAACCGGGCATGACATCACAGACGTCAAACTACTCGCTTTTTTGCTCTGCCCCGTATTGACCCCAGAAAAGGGCATCCCATTATTTAAAGGTCATTTTGGCGGTATTCCACACTGCCGGGGGATAGACAAATGCAGAAGGCGAGGAGATGGATCATAATTTTTGTTTCCAGGCTAGGTGGCGCAAGCTACCGCCTTTTATAAAGGGTACAGCCATTACCGCTTATCCATCCATTCATCCGTCGAGGGAGAAATCATACTTTTGGTTTCTAGGCTAGGCGGAGCAAGCTACCGCCTGTTATAAAGGGTACAGGCATTAGCATCCATCCATACATCCATCCTTTGTAACAAGTTCAAAGATCGCCGAACCATTCGAAGTTCAGCGTGGAACCGCAAGTACAAACAAAGTTCGTGCTTTTTCTTTTTGGCTAGTTTGTTTAATCTACCGATGCACGTTAGGCCTTTTCGATTCCTTACTTTTTTGCCTGATTCTGCAGGGTCCGATCGTGAAAGGCACACCCGGCTTTTTAGCCGGCATAAATAGACTACGCTTCGCAGAAAGTTGAAACTCCGTGAGAAAGTGACCCTAGTCACGTGAGAAAGTGACACCATTACGTTTCCTGAATCAAATAATACAAAAGAAAAACAAATAAACAGCCTTTCCACTCTGGTGAAGAAGGAAGACCAGCGAAGCTCTACTATGGTGGGAATGAACAGTAATGGCCGGCCGCAAGTCGGCAAGCCAGAGTGGAAAGGCTCGAAAGGTTGCCGCCATCTGCACTCTTAGAAAAAAGGGTATCGATAGTCCTCCCTAATGGGACGAACGGTCTTGTAACCTATGTTCCTTTAGAATGGGAGAAACTTTCGTCCCTGAAGCAGGGGAGCAAATAGTTCCTCCGTCGCCCGCATCTCATTGTGGCGGCCCTGAATCGAGCTCAATAAAGCTTAACGAGGACGCTACGTCTCTTGTACGGGACGAGAGGAGCAGCAAATAAAAGCGTAACACGAGCTCTCCGCGAACTGTGTTTATTTCCGAAGACAGATTCCCCCCGCAGGTACAGAAACTTGCGTTTCGAAAGCAGTTACTCAGTCTTCTCGTCTTCAGCACTGCGATGTTAAACGGAGACAACCGATACCCAGTTACTTTGCGCACTTTACGTCTTTCCTTTGCTGTTCCTCGAGTCACAATTCCTTCGTCAACCGCACATCACGGAGGAATGGCAAACCAATCCGCGAAACCAAAAGCCGTTCTCAAAAGAGCAAACTCGAAGCCGCTGTTTATCGCGTAGCGTGAAGGAAGGTTAAATCGCTTGCCACTAGATGGCAGGGTCAAGCAGAGTAATTGCAAGTAGCTAGGCTAGGTGGCGCGAGGTACCGCCCAATTCATGTTCTACAAAAAAGATTTTTATTTCCTCAGGCCAGCATTGCGCTTCGGGATCTTCGGGAACCTCTACTATACACACATGTAGACACATTACGCATACTACAAGCATCAGGTGAACATACATTGAGCGCATACACATACATGGCACATACAAACATCAATACATCGGCACACTAACCCGAACACTACACCCGTGCTCTGCGTTTCCGTCTTTTATACTGGTCGTTTTGAACCTACGGAATTTCTCGGTGACTGCCTAAGCAATACAAAATATTCCCAGCACGTTGATTTTTTTTTTTTTTTTTTCAGCAATGTCATACCTCTGAGAGTATTTTGAATGGCTCAGGGGGATGAATCTCTTATTAAAAAGTAAACGCTCGATCATGTCGTAATTATTTGAAAGCTAATAACTGTAGAGCGGATATTCACTCAGCTGGAAGTGATGCTTCCCGGGCAGAGAAATCGCTTTTCGATCAACTTGAATGCAGTCAACAACTTGAATGCAGTCAAAGCCGCGACTTGCGGCAGGTGTTAAGTGTACGGAGCTACGCCGTGGCGAGCTCCATCCCAGCGCGCCACTTGGAGGGCAGTTTCTCCAGGAACCGTAGTATATTTAAACAGCAAAATAAAAGGGTACCTTTTTTCCCCTCGATTTTACCTATTCTTTTTTAATGCTAAAATTCCACACTGCAAATATACGTACTTTCCGTCATAATTTCGCACTGTTCAGTCCTTTCCCCAGAGCGCAATATACCATTTGCTATATCCCCCAAGTGCCCCGGCCCGTGCTAAAAGAATCATGGGAACGGTGTGCCTCCAGCTCTTTAGCGATCGGTAATTTCAACCCTATTCTTGGTTACACAAGTTTTGAGCGTAATTCGGAGTCACCCTGAACAAGCGCCTGATATACCCAATGACCTGTCATGTCACTTTTAAAATTTCTCCTCAATGTCAGCGTTTTTGATACTGTGCATGCGGTCCACCCTTCAACCTGGATGGGCTGCAGAAATCTCTTACATTATTATCATGCTGATATTAAGCTAGAAACGTTAAAAATGCTATAAACAGCCCCGCGGACTCCGAGCTAAATCCTGGTTTTTGCTTTTGTGAATTATCGGCTTTTTAAGCAATTCCTGCTCAAACAATAATCGCGAGAATGATAATATTGTAAGAGATTTCTGCAGCTCAGCCAGGTTGAAAGGTAGATCGCATGCGCAGTATAATAAATGCTGACGTTGACGAGCAATTTTAAAAGTTATATGACAGGTCCTTGGGGTATATCAGGCGCTTGTTTAGGGTGACCTCGAATTACGCTAAAAAGATGTGTAACCATGGAGTTGGTCGAAAATTAGTGATCACGAGGGAGATGAAGGAACACCGTTCCCATGATTCCTTGAGTGCGGGCCGGGGCGCTTGGGAATACTGCAAATGGTCTATTGCTCTCGGGGAGGAGACAACCGACAGTCACATTGGCCACTGTACGATAGAAGCTTACTGTTCAGACCAGCGTTCCAACATGACTATCCGCACGTCGATCGATTGCACCTAATCCCTCAAGGGGTCTTAAAGGGATACTGAACCAAGGAATTTAGTGTCCATAATAAGTGGCGCACACGTGCACGTTCTTTCCACGGGCCAGCAGCCGCCGGTGTGCTCGAGCGCACGCAACAAAAATGACGTCAAAGACCTTCATTCGCAGTTAAGATGACAGTGAAATGTATGGGCTTCGGGCCAAAGGAGAATAAAGACAAGTTTTTCATCTACACAGTGGTGTCTGGTGTAAAAGGTAAGCGATTAATTGGTCTAACAAGCACGTAGCTTTCACTTGTAGAGACGAAAAGCCTGTATTTATTCTCCTTTGACCCGAAGCCCATGCATTTCACTGTCCTCTTAAGCGCGAATGGAGGCCTTTGACGTCATTTTCGTTGCGTGTGCTCGCGCACACCGGCGGCTGCTGGCTCGTGGAAAGAACGTGGGCCACTTATTATGGACACTAAATTCTTTGGTTCAGTATCCCTTTAAACTCTTTATTGTAAAGCGGAATGTCAACCTGCGACACCCCGCCCCCTCCGATCACGGCCCGATCAGCGGCATCAATGTCCGACCGTTTACGTCATCTCATCTTGTTGTTACACCACTGATACGCGAACACACGGTCACATCGGCGATAATTCCAGTCTTCTGTTCACAACGCACAACACTGCCATTGCGATGTTGCTGCTATGTTGCTGACACGCAGAAATACAGAGCCACGTTGATTGCCGGTTGGTCCTCGGCATTGGAAAACAGAACCGAACTCAGCACGGAAGGCACCCAGGCAGCCGGCAGCAAAACCTGCCTGTCTTGGACGCAGTTTCTGCAATTTCCATAATGTCGAAAACGTCGACACATTTCCGCGTGGTTCCGCTACTGTAGTTCCGCGTGGGTCCCGCAATCCGGAGACGGCCATCTTACCCAGTTTACGTAGCGCTGCTGGCACTGCTCCGGAACTTCGCTGTTTCTAGCGGCTTCGTTTGCTCGTTTGATAAAATTAGTGGTAAAAACGTCAATGCAACCGAAATGTTCTGCACGTTTGGACTAGAAGACGGAATTACAGGCGGCCTTCGCTGCCACTGAAGCTCATTCAACTCAACAACATTTAATAAACAACGTGCGCGACGTGCTCGAAAAACGAAACCGAAAGATGAGTCGGGAGGGCGAAAGCTTTCTCCCGTCTGCCTGGAGAAAGAGAAAAACGTCTCGTCCCTCCCTTCTTCTCGTGTCCGCTTGGGGCGCGTCAGTAGAAGGGAGGAAGACGCGCCGTTGCTACCTTTTTCCTCCATTTGTTCCTATAGAGTGTGCGAGCGATGGCGGCAACCAGACAACCGGCAAGCCGGTTGTCTGGTTGCCGCTGTCGTTCATAAATGGCGGTAGCTGTGCAGAGTTCTGTGTCATCATTTGTTTTCTGACGGACACGATCCTGGGGAACGTAGCCCTTAACAGCTCCGCTGTAAAATTCTCTGTGAGCCGACGTCCACCTAAGCCTAATTTTCATCAAATTGAAGTGTGAGATTGTAGGCGCGTGTAACAAATATGCCAGCGAAAAAAGAAACAAAAAAAAAAAACTTGTCAGCAAAAAAGAAAACGATGTTCGCATTTTATCAACACCACTAGGTCACTTTCTCACGGAGTTTCAGCTCTCTGTGAAGCGTAATTTATTTATGCGGGCTGAAAAGCCGGGTCTATCTTTCTCGGTCGAATCCTGTATAATCTCTCGTTTTTGTTTCTTGTTTGTTTGCTCGTTATGATTCCAAATTCGTTTCGGGCTTTATTCGTCTGGTACCGGCTTCTCTTTGTTTTGTCTCGTTTATTCCTTTCATCGTTGTACCAGGCTTAGAGCTGAGGCTTTTCTGTTTCCCTTTATGGAACCCCGTTCCCGCAAATTCTCAGTTGTTTCGCTCTGGCCTTTGTTTATTTCTATTAGTCGACCGGGTCTCCGTTATCCCGTCATTTGTATATACGTTTACTTCTTATTCCCGGGAGTGCTAAGCTGCTGGATCTCGTTTCGGGGGTTAGCGGCAGGGTTCGCTAAGCTGCACTAAGCTTCTGACGTGGATAAACTTGGCGCGGGAGCTAATAAAAGCGAGCGGGATTCGTATAGACGTCTGCCTAGGCGGGTCTCGCTATGGTCGACGACGGTGACGTACGCCGGATCAGTTGTATGTTGCTCTTTTACGCCAGATACATATTGTGTAGTTTGGCACTCCTCGAGTGAGCCGATTGAGAGATATATCTGCTCTGTTATAAAGGGTATATAATTTCGTCCGGCTTCGGCGATAAAAACGATCCAGTAAAACGGGTCTTGTTAGACCTTATAGCCGTATACTTGTCGAGTATAGTGTGAGGCGTCGTATACTTATCGTTCTCATTATATGTAATGTGAAGAGTTACAGGTAACGGGTTGCAAGGAGGTTAGCGTGTTACAAGTACAAATAACGCGTTGCAAGTAGAGTTTGCGTGTTACAGGTATCGAGTTACGAGTAATATATTACCGGTAACGTGTTAGAGGTAAGGTAACGGGTAGACGTCACTTGTATCGGTTACGTACAATTCTAAATGCTTGTGTACCTCTGTGAAAAAAGTAACTAAGCAGGCCTCAGTTGTGACTCATAATTAAAGGAACACTGAACCTAGAGAAACAATCTTTTTTTTTTTCTACCTGGTTAGGGTGGGCGTGTCGCAAAATAAATGTTCGTTGAAAACAAAATTTTTTGCCCAATATTTACGTTAAAATACGACTTTTTCGATTTGCGAACGAAACCGAAATCGTACTCCTGTGTGGTGATGATGATGATGATGATAGCGTTTGCACCCTCCTAGTGTGGGCTCCGAGTCGGCTGGACCTCGTAGCGCACGCAACACATAGATGCGTTAAACCGTCGAGTTCTATTCCATTACCTGCGTGGAAAGGGCGTAGTCGACAATCCTTAACCGAAAAGAGCAAATTTCACTGAGAACGGAGTAATTCCAGAAACATCCTTTCTCGTTTTTTTTTTTTCATTGCTAAATATTTTTTTTTTTTTAAGGCCGGTTTAGACAGCACCGTGTTTTCTTACGTTATTCGTTACTCAATCGTTAGACAGAATACTTATTCATTTTTTCAATCGACTCATCAATCAATACATTTTATATGTATTTAAGACGCTTCAAATCTCCTAAAATAACTTCTTTTTTTTTTTTTTTCGCGCGCGTTTATTAGGCGCAGCTTTGCTTTTATATTTGGGGCCATTAGTAGGCGAGAAAATCATGATTATGCTCCCGCGCGAAACTTCTGTGAACATAAAGTGTACGTTCACGGGAGACGCGCGACAGCATGACGTCACGGCACGCGGTAAGCCTCCCCGCTATATTCAGCGGGAAACCTTCCCCGTTAAATTTAGCGGTTAGCGGGGAGGATTTCCCGCGAACCCTGGCGAAAGGAAGGGTCTACGCTGCGTTCGTGACGTCGCATTTGTCCGTATCTTCACATCTCTGTTCAAAATCATCCCCGAAACAAAACACACAAAAACAAAAAAAATATTTTTTTTTTATTGAAAGATGTTTTGTTTCTCAGGCGGATTCTGCCCGATTCACTGGCATTTTGTTCGCGTCTGTTTGTGTGATGTTTGTCCTTGTGTTTGTCCGGCATTGTTTGCCTAGGGGTAGAACGAGGCACACTGTGCTCCTTCCGGGACAGCCGGTCGGATCAATTGTGACGGAAGCGAACGGTCGTTTGTCTCGCGGTGTGCAGCCACCCCGAGGAATTACGCTGCGCCGGTGACGGATGGAGACCCCGGACCGGTCGACTACAATGACCCAAACACACATACAAAAAGAAAATAATGAAAATAAAAGAAACAACAACGCATGCGGTAAGCAAATAGGTTGGGGGACAGCCTGGACGGACGTCATCAGGGTGTTTCTCCAAACGTGAACTCAAAACTTTCCTGCAAAAAACATATACGCATCGCGCAAAAAAAAAAAAAAAAAAGGTTTGAGTGGTATTGGTTTTGATCAAAGGGCCCATTTTGGAAAATAAATAAGTAATAACGTTCGGCATCATTGGTTTATTAATTATTTTCGAGTAAGTAGCTTTTGGATTATTAAAGGGACACGGAAGCGGTTCTGTATTTGAGAAAAAAAAAAACACTTAAATCGTCTTTATTTGGCCCCCAGTATCACGAATATCGTGATTATTTTTCAATTTGGTGCACGGAGGTTGCAGAAGGTATTTTTTGAAGTACCGTCGAAGCCCCTCCTTTTCCGGAGAGTAACGTCCTCTAGACCTTTTCCGCTTACTCTCGCCTCCGACCGCCAATTAGGCGTATCCGGTATGGGCGACGAAAACATATTAAAACGTTTCAACCTGTAAATAGTAAAAAAAAAAAATAGAGGGGAGACAAAACGAGAATGGGTGACGGTTACGCTTATCTCCTAAATGCATTCTATTGGCGTGGCGACGGCAAAACAATGTTTTCGCCCATTGTGACGATATTTCAAGATGGCGGCGCCCTTGTGAAAAAGGTGTATACAGAGTTTTCCCAATCTCCGCTCTCGCGTATCTTCGGGGCCTGTCAACGCTATGCACGCGCACTCTCGCAATTTTCAAAAAAAAAAAAAAAATGTCCGAAAAAGACGTTACGACTGGTGTCAGCGCGAGGGAATATAGGGAGTATTCACTGGCGGCCATAGCTGTGTGCGCGAATGCTGAGCGCGTGCTGATGGCGAGCTTCCACAGTTCTTTTGCAACGTGCATTTCGCACCATCAAGAGTGCCGGTCTCAGCAGGCTATTGATGTGAGCTCGTTCTGAGCATGCGCTCTAAACAGCACCCACAAATATGGCGTCCAGTGAATACTCCCTATACCTGGCAAGCTTGCAATTGCACACGCTGTCCACACGAACCGACACGCGCTGGCGGCCGAAAGATCCTCTTATGACGTAACGATTGGTCGGAGGGCTTTCGTCCTTCCGTGTTTTAGTCGCGTTTAGTTAGATACATCTTCGGGAAAACCGAACGTGATATTCAGATTCACGGGATAAAAGTACTCTAACATTCAAGTCTAAAGGCCCGCTCACACTCTTGCAGAGAGGGAGAGGGGGAAGTGTTGAAAAGAAAGGAAGCCTGGAAACACACTTGCAACCGAGTACGACCGAGGGAGACGCGGCCTGTTGAAACCTCTTAAAATTTCTGAGGACGAGAGAACACACTGGCACGCTGGCGGCGCCATCTATGCGGTGACCCTGGAACTACATTTCACGAGAGCGAAGGTTTTGCGGGATTTCCGAGGTCAAATATGCGTAATACTTATGAGAAAGTCTCGTTTATAACGTTGACAAAAAGTTTTTCGAGCCAAGAAAGAAAGGATAATGCGCGAGAGAAATGGAAAATATGCCGGACTGCCAAGTTTCCACTGCTACCCAATAGATGGCGCCAGTGTGTCCTCTCGTCGTAAGAGATATGAAGAGGTTTCAAGGCACACATGCCCTACACGTTCGAATGCTTTTTTGAAATCTATTTGTATAATTGCAACTTGACTTTTCCTCTCTGTGCGGAAATCTAAAACGCTACGTGCCACATGAACATTTGTCCGTATCGATCTCTCTTTAATTTCGCATCTTTGGTGGTCTTTTATTAATTCACGGACTACGCCCGGGCAGTCGAGTCGCTATCACTTTGGCGAACATTTTATAATCGACATTACACAAGGTAATTGGCCGGTAACTAGATCCTTTCCTAAGCTTGCGCGTCATCAGATTTAGGTATGAACACCGTAAACTTCCTCCGAAAAGAGAGCGACAATGCATGACTTTGATATGCCTCTTGAATAACCTGATACGGTAGAGGGCATATTACATTCTTGTACTTTTGGTATAATTCCGAAGTTATTCCGTCTGGACTGGAAGTTTTACAAGAGGGTAACCATCTATTGCGGAATCTAATTCATGCATCGTTATTGGTTCTTGAAGTCTTTCTGTCACCTCGGTTGTTAATCGCGGCATTTCCCTTATCAACTTGTCAGGGCACCCTGCGTTGCTAGATAACATTTTTTTTTTCTTTTTTTTTCTGAAAA
The DNA here is from genome assembly GCA_013358835.2 of Ixodes persulcatus. NCBI lineage: Eukaryota > Metazoa > Arthropoda > Arachnida > Ixodida > Ixodidae > Ixodes > Ixodes persulcatus. Next base: position 258,749 of record JABSTQ010009937.1, read on the forward strand.
GATGACTATAGACCCCTTTCAAAATACGGTACTCTGTTCGCAGCTGTGAAATCTCTGTACAATGGCGGACTAAAACCTCAACGTCACGGCACACTAAAAAAAAACACCCATTAAAAAAGGTGATGATCGCAGTGACGTTGCACTTTCGACGCTGTTTGATTGGATGGTCGACTCGTAGTGTTGACCGCGCCCCGACGTTCGCTATCTTATGGAATGACTTCACGTTCCTCGATGCAGTCGCTCCGCCATTGTGAAGTGGTTCCGACCCTCTTATAATCGGCACATGATTTTTGAAAGGGGTCTATAGTATTATGTGAAAGCTGCTTGAATTGATTCTTTATCAGTGCGCACAGTACCCTTAAGGCCGGTTCAGACACTTGCGGTTGAGTGCGTTTGACTGCGTTGCGGCGAGAACCGAAAGCCAGTCACCGGCACATCTGTGCTTCGTATGAAGCGTGGAACCCACCTTAAGGAATCTCTTGGCACGCGCTATGAGCAGGAGGAATGTCCTGGTTTCTCGCTGCCGCAACGCAGTCAAACGCAGTCAAACGCAACTGTCTGAACCAGGCTTTATGCTCTCGTTTTTCAGTGCGTGTTTCTTTTCATCTACTAAGGCTCGCTTTGTAGGCTGTTCTCCTAGGAGATACTAGAGCCACTAAATGAGCTGCGCTTAGAGTATCGGCACTCCGTTCCCCGACATTGTTGTGGGCGCCACCATATTGGGGCTTGTGCAGAGCAGACGCAACTGCCGATCGTCATGATTCAAAACTGCGACTTCCTCAGCATTCGATTCGGTGTTAGGAAGCTCATGTAATACTGCTTTGCTCTGTCGCGGACTGTTTAAACATTTGTGAAGGACGGAAAAGCGTCTCCTGTGATTTCAGATAAAGCTTCAGATAACTGGCAACCATGATTTTAAGCCACAATATGGCCAAGTGTCGTTACTCTGAAGCGTAGCTTATTTAGTGGCACTAGGAGATACCTTTCCATCTTGCCCGGACAAGTGCTCCGTGGTAGCGTTCCTCGTGGAACCGCTCGATTTCGCGCTTGTTGCTCTCTATGTCTTTCACTCCTGGTCCAGTCTTCTGACACTCAAATGCACATAAATGACGTAGGTTTTCTTCTAACCTACGTTGCTCAGAACGAGCGCTAAATTTCAAAGAATCTGCTCTTTTTATCGCTAGCTGTTTGACTTTTGTCTTTAAAGATTCCCACTTTTCGAATACGGAAAAGTTTTTGTGAGCCAGAGTACATTTCATGGCCTCTTTAACACCACTCTCAAAGACTTTGTCGTTTTTTTTTTAATTTTGAATTTAGTTTCGAGAGTTCCCAATTAAACTCAGAGGAATTCCGATTCTTTTTTCCCAATCGTTAAGACAACGAGGCAATGGTCCGAAAAAAAAAAAAAAAACCCCAAAAAAAAAAAAAAACCAACAACAACAACGATACGGGTTTTTCGTTTAATCTATCTGCCAGCTCTATCGCAGTGTATATATTCTGTCAAGTCTGGGGTGCGTTGATCTTTGAAAATGTCGGAAGTTAAAAGATCGCTGTTGTTGCTGTATCGTGGCTACATCTTCCAAGTCAAATCGATCAGTCATTCGGCTAAAGAACTTTGCACTCTTGCCTGGATGCACAAGCTCATTAGATCTATCAGATGGTTTCCAGACACAATGAAAGTCACGCAATAACGCAATCATTTTGTCGTTTGTTAAATATTGTTCCACGTGGCGAAAGAAGGTTAATCGTTTATTCACCCGGTTGGCAGCGTATCTACAAATTCCTCGCCACTGTACGTCGTACATCTAAAAGTCGCACAAAACAAGCCGTCCACATTCGTCCGACACTATTGAGATCTCAGATAGCCGTGCACTTTTCTTCAGAAAAAGCAAGCCACCTGCTGACCGTAAGCGGGCAGAAAAGGTTTAACCAATCGGGCAGTGCTCTCGTCATCCGACAGGTTCTGTAACAATGTCTAGGTCTTCGTCAAGCAAGAGGCGTTGCAGCTGATACTGCTTTTTACTTGCACCTAAGAGAGAGAGAGAGAGAGAGTCGGAAAAGGAAGAACAGAGAGGTTAACCTAGGTTAAAGTCCTGGTTGGCTACTCTGTTTTGGGGAGGGGGTAGTGGGGAATTAAAAGAGGAAGGAAAGGATAGGAGAACATAAAACAATAAAAGTGGGCGAGCAAATAGGGTAGCAATACGTACCGCGTGTACCAGCTCGGACTTTATTAATTTGTAACTAATACACGCACAGAAAAAATACACGTAACCAGGTTGTATACGCCCGTGCAAAACGAACAAAAGATAGACCTTGTGGCTTGGCTCTTCTCCTGGGTCGTCAGGAAGCATGCGTGGTTTCGGTTGAAAGCGTTCCTTTTTGTACACCATCCCCTGTCAGCGAAGCTAGGGTTTCCGTTCTTCTTCCGCGTGATCAAACGATGGGGTCTCGCTCCGTGGTCGTTTTGCCGTTTAAGACCCTGCTTCGCTCATTTGAACTGCGTTGACCTCGTCCACGGGTTCTTGAACTAGCTGGGAGCTACGGAGTTGGGTTCGGTCATGTGGCGAGTCCAGACGTTCCAGTACTTGGTCCGTCTCCATGTCGCTTTGCTGAGGTGGGTCGCTAGTCGTTGTTGGCTGCCGTCCTGCAATCTCATCCTTTCAAGACGTCTCGACGTCTATACTGTGGCATCGTTTATTGCCGCCAGAAAAGCTGATTGGCCAGGCCTGGAGTCGGGCGTCACGTCGAACGCTTGGCTCGGCTCGGAAGTTGCGGCCGTTGCCCGGTGGATGCTTGGCCTTCTGTCGGAGCCACTGCTTCGTTTCCAGCTGCCGCCCCTCCATTTTCGATGTATAGCTTCTGATGTCGCAGTGTGCAGAGCGGCCGCATAGGTCCGCGGGCAGTCTTCGTCCACGTGTCCGAACCCACGGCACGCGTTGCAGCATGGAACATGGCAGTTCTTTCGTATATGCCCTTTCCTCTTACAGCGTAGGCACAAAATGGGTCTTCCAGGGACGACTACCAACGTGTTAGCTCCGAGCACACGTGGCCGGTGGGGCAGTTTTTCGATGGTGCCTCCTTTCTTCAGCGATAGTGTCACCGTCCTTGTGTTCGTATTGCACCCCTCGAAATCCTTCTGTGCGCCAGAGTTTCCTTGTGACCTCGTTGACTTCTCTAAAAGGCTCAAGCGGCTTTCGTACAGCCTCGTCAGTCACGTTGAAAGGCACCCAAGGTAACTTTAGTCGAACGTCTTGTCTGTCTGGATCCATCACCAAACACTTCTTCACTTCCAGCTTACTGGCTTTCACCAAGAGCTGCTTGGCCGCAGATGAGTGCAGTGTTACCACCCAACATGGTTCATTTGGTAAGCCCCTATTGCAAGGACTTCACTAAGCATACTCATCCTCTTAAGTTCTTTTCGAAAATCGTCGGCTTTGTAAGGTCGCCCTGAAACGTCGCAGTGTAAAGCGCGATCCAAACCAACGCGTTTTTGTGCGCGCGTAGGCCGTGCGGTTCCCGGAAATCGCGTATTTTGTGACACCAGTTCCGGCTCCGTGTTTCTTCGCCGTCGGGCGTAGATGCTCTCCAGTCGCCCGAAAGCGCACCGTCCTAACCAACGCGCATGCTTGTGGCTCGGAAAGCGCACCGGAAACAGCAAAAACGTCACAAAATACGCAATTTCCGGGAAGCGCACGCCCTGCGCGCGCACAAAAACGTGTTGGTTTGTTTCGCGTTTTAAGGCCCGTTCACGCTCTTGCGACCGAGTAAGACCGAGAGACCGGTTTTTAAGCCTTTTGCGACTTCTTAGGACCGGATGCGCTGCAGCGGAGCTGGTCCTAAGAGATCACAAGAGGCTTAAAAACCGGTCTGCACACTAAACATTGTAACACCCATAAACGTGTAAAAAGGGTGTAAGAAGGGTGCAAGTTAGGAAAAACACCTTTTTTACAACCTTTTTACACGATTTCTGAATATCAGTGGGTGTAAAAAGGGTGTGTTGACGTCTTACACCCCTTACACGCCCTTTTTACGCCCCACTTGTAGCGATGGTTTCTGAAATCGTGTAAAAAGGGTGTATGGGCGAATTTTACGCCCTTCATTCACACGGTGTGAGAGGGGCGTAATGTTGATACTGTCGAACACACCCATGATTTCATAACCGTTCATGTTTATTGCTTTAGTGAAACGGTTGCTGATGTACGGCGGTACGAACATCGAGAATGATTAATCGCCACACGAAGGCGCGTATGATTAGGAAGTGCTAAAGAATAGTTTTTGCAACTCCGATCGAACTCTCCGTCCGACATGAGCCGAAAATTACGTGTCGCGCGTGCATCAGTTTTATCAGTTCATCTTCGATTTAAAAAATCACCTCCGCTCGCAAAAGGTGACCGAAGACGTGTAAATATACAGCCCAGGAAACACACCGTATTGCGCCGATATTGGATCGAATCGAAACGATTGTGCCCACACCATTTTGGTTTAGCCAATACTTAACAAATGGGATGAGTCGCGCCGACGCCATCCTGACCTAACGTACCCGACGCCGTTTTTGGTTAAGTGTTGAGAGTATCCTGCGTGAATCGGCTATGCCGGAGAAGTATTTCTATTTCTTGACCGCCTAAAATACGACGTTAAAAAACAAAAATTAAGCAAAACGGAATCTGCTTGCTTTTAGCCCGAGAAGTTTTTCTCGGGCTAACAGCAAGCCAATACCGTTTTGCTTAATCTTTTTTTTTTTTTTTTTTTTTTTTTTTTTTAACTGCGCTGAAGCTTTGAACAAGCTGTGGCGCCCTTATTTCGGGTAGTACAGCCTCACCTGACTGGACCAATAAGTAAACTTCCAAACACACGGAGAAAAAAAAAAGAAAGGCAAAGAAGGAACTCAAACGGATAAACAAGACGACGATCAATGAGTTCTACCGAGACAGCATAAGCCACTCCCCGGCTCCACAGTTTTCGAAAGGGAACCGCCGCCACTCGAACAGCAACCCCAAGGTCCCGCACGCAAGGCGACCCTCCCTGTGCAGCGCAGGAGGCAGCAGAGGGAGATTAGCTGCTTTGTCCACCCCCTTTGACCTCGTCTTCTGATAAGCTTCCACACCTTCTTTCGTGTCTTTGTGTGGCTGTGAGCGACTGCGAAGACCGCTTCTAGCGAATCAGAGGGGTAGAGCGAAACACGTGACCGCTCTCCGTAGAACAAAAACGCTTGGACGAAAAGTTGTCACGCGACCCTTTCTGACGCGCTGATGGGCTCACCGGAGTCATAGCCTTCGCCGTTTGCCAGGTTATGGTGAGTTGTAGGGACCACGTGAATCCGGTTTCCAAAAAGCGTCCTTCAGTGCTCTCCTGTTTTCCGTGCAAGCAGGTCCTGACGAGTTCCATTTCGTGACCGTGGTTTTTCGTCGTGAACGGCGGAATACATCCATGCCAACTTTTTTATAATGGCCGTTTACTTTGTCGGAGTCTATGGAATTACTGTGCTGTGTTTGTAGAACGCGTTTCGGCAAAGCATCGGTGGACGCGAGACTTCCGTTGAATGTGATCAACCGCCTTCATCCTCGACATTGTGTTCGCGTTGTTTCGTGCTGCGCGAATCAGACTGTGCATCTATCACGACAGAGAGACAGCTGCTCATCGGTGACCGCGAGCCTTCCGTTGGATGTGAGCTACCGCCTTCATCCCCTAAATTGTGTTTGCGAATTGTTCTGTGCTGCTCGAATCGGATTATGCATCTATCACGGATTACATGAGATCGCTCCCTTATATGTAAGTACTCTGCAAGCATGCTTCTGATAGTAGTCCTGCCTCCGTCTCAATAGACCATTTTACTGTTTACAAACATGAACTGCCGCTTGCGTCCCAAGTAACTTCCGGTCGTTCCGTCTTTGTGAACGTAGTTAGCAGAGACATGGCTACGGCCAGATGGCCTGCTTGCAATCGTCTAAAGAGAATTTAGTAGAACCTAGTATGATCTTGATCGAAAAATAAAAAGTGAACCAGGCATGTTTCGACTCCTTTGCAGTCATTTTTTCGTGCACTCTTTTGGGTTATCACACCCTACTTTATGGGTGTTGGTCATCGCGGCTTTTTTTTTAATATTTTCCTTTCTGGCGGTGGTACACCCAATTTAGAGGGCGTACTGCGCAGTCATAACACCCTAATAAAAAGGTGTACAGTGGAATCACACCCTATTTTAAGGGTGTTCGGAATAACGCCGTCCTTTAGGGGTGTTAGGAAAAACGCCCTTTTCTTAGGGCGTTTTGCTACACCCATAAGGGTGTTAGTTATAGGACAAGCCATTTACACCCATAAGGGTGTTACGATGTTTAGTGTGTGGTCTCTCTCGATCTTATTCGGTCGCACGAGTGTGAACGGGCCTTTAAAGTACAGAGTTCAAGGCGACAGTACCTTATAGCAGCGATTGCATGACAACATGATATTCCTGGGTATCGTTGAAAACAGATGCACCACGGCCTGGCACGCGGCCGTTTTTGCCGCTCCGACCGAGCACATGATAACACGTCCGCACTGTGCGGCAGCCGGAAGTGGAATCGGCTAGAGTGCCTTCATGTGCGCTCATGAAGGCTCCCTAGAATCGGCCATGTCGGCCGCACTTCCTGCCCACTGGCAGGAAGAGCATGAGGAGCGAATGAGAAGGCGATGCGATCGGGGCCCGATAACCCGATCGCATAAGTGTCCTCCAAGTTTTGAGAGCGCAGATCTTAGGCGCCCGTTTCCGGCTTGAGCGGCAACACCGTCGCCGTCGCCGTAACCGCGCGTTGCATTAGAGGAGGTTTCTCATAATGACGTCACACGTCACGTCCTACGTCACAGGTGACCCTCCCCTCCGTACCCTCCCTTCAAGAGCTGCGCTCTAATTCGGTATTACAGAGAATTGTGAACGTTTTTCTTTTTTTTTTTATTCAATAACAATGAGAACCGTATACTTGGTCAGAAAGGATTACTGAAATAGCAATAAAATACTATTTGAGTCCGCGGGTGCGTGGACAGAAAAGACTGAAAAGCCGAGCGCCTTTCACTCGCGAGTAATGGGCGGAGACTGATTTGAAAAACCCTTAATGTGGCAACAACGTAAGGTGTTCTTTTATTTTTGTTTTCTTATGAGAAGAACAAACAAACAAGAATGGCGCGTCATTGCGTTTTGTTCGTTATGTCGCGCGATACTTGGTTCCACCCGTGAAGGGAGCTGCAGAAACTGTTCCAGGCTGACGCGCTGCAGTTTCCGGTACGTCTCCGGGTCCATGTCATAAAAAGCTTCTGTCAGACCCCGTATATAGCACGGCCCGATCTTTCCTGCACATCCATCCAGCCTTTCTTCCACCGAGAGCTCTCTTCGCCTGTGGTGTACTGAAGATGCCGGTACTTTGTTTCGTGGAAGAGTATTCATCCTGTCGATTGCAAGAGCACACACGTGCTTTTGCGGGCCTGGACAATTCATGTAGTGCGTAGTTCATTGCGCAATAAACGTACAGAGCGCGACACTGTTAGCGCGAACAAGCGATCGCCGGTTTTTGCAGTTTTTCTCTTTGAAACCAAGGGATGTCATCCAAGTTATTATTGCTGCGGAAATAGCTAATTTAGTTCTATAATGTAAGTGATAAAATTTCGTGCTCGCTAATATTATTTAGAAATAAAATGCGAAAATGTGCCGATGTCGTGTTCGCGCTAACAGTGTCGCAATGTGTACGTATGTATACATACGTTTTACGCCGAGCCTCCTCGAGCAGGACCATATACTTCTCTCACATCTTAGGTTCGTAAAGCTGATGGCGTCCGCGTTAAGCCTGTCACGGTGCTCTGTCTCACTTGGTGTACGTAACAGCGACACGCAACAAGTAATATTCTTCGCAATGCGATAGCGCCGCTCGCAACACGATTGGTAATAAGCAATGTCGACAAAAAAAAAAAAAAAAAAAAAAAAAAAAAGGCCCATAGACACAGTTGCGTTCGAATTCGTTCGACTGCGTTGCGTCGACAAACGGCCGCGAGTCACCGGGTCGTCCGTGCTTCGTGAGAAGCATGACAAGCAATTCAAGGAGTAGCTTGGCAAGCGGCATACGAAGCACGAGCGCCCCGGTTGCACGCAGTCGCAACGCGGTGCAACGCTCTCCAACCACAAACCGCCGCTACAGCTCACTAAATTCCACTAAAATCCACTAAATTCTACCGAAACCGACCGTTCACTGGTGACGTTACGGCGGGAAAGCCGAACCTCAGTTTCGGTTTCGCCGATTTTTTTTTTATACGAAATAATAAGCTTCATAGAAGTGTATAAAAAGATTGGCGTCTTGCCAGGTCTCTTAAAAATTAAAGAAAAACACAATAAAAATTTGTTTTTAATTTTTAAAAGTTATTTTCCCTAAAACAATTTACTCCATATTTCCGCGGAAACAAGGGGTCCGGAATTGACTTATTTAGGAGTTCTGAGAATCGGAAATTTAGGGAATAAAATTACTTATGTATATCCGTCTTAGAAATGCGGAAAGCGTTATTCCAAACTGCCTGCACAAAAAAAAAAAAAAAAGTGGGAGGTTTTTTTGTTGTTGCCAGGCTTACCCGCAGTAGTTGCGGGTAAGCCTCTATTCTTTTTTTTTTTTTTTAGTTACCAGGTTTTCTAAATATAAAAAAGGTGCTGTATTTATCTTTCTGCATACTGGCGTGTGCGTGGGCAGGGGTAGGTATGGGATGTGTATAGGTGCATCTAAATCCGTGTTTATTACTCATCGCGGTCTTCAGACGCTTGTCTAATTTGTACGCAGTCTTCTTTTTTTATGACAATACTCGGTTTAAGTCAGGCGTCGGCAACAAACTTCTCGAAAATAATGACATCGCTAGAATTATCTTTTTTTTTTTTTTATCTTGTAGCGCAGACATTTTAGTTGCAGAAATGCAAATCTTTGTTCAACGTCTAAAAAAAAAAAAAGATGACAAACGAGCTTGAAAATTTTATGGACATTCCGGGTGATAGCATTCCATTACAGCGCATGCGTGGTCCTGCGCCGCAAACCCCGAGACTTTTTAGAAAAATGCGCTGCATGTGGAGTTTTCGTGGGGCATCCGAGACTAATTGTTTCGGTCGTATCTTCACGCACCTCTCAGCGTTCCCCCCACCACACTTATCCTTTTTTTATTTTTTATTTCGCATCCCTGAAAAGAAATCCGGCAACATGGAATACAGTACATGTACGCTGGGCCGTTGCAAGGTCCGTGTCCCATTGACTCTGGTATACGTACATTTCTATTCCCCGAGCAATTCCCCATGAGCCACGCTTTCCCTGCGGGGGAACGTCAGAAATGTCGCCAAAGTGAAAGGTTTCATTACTCGTTCCTTTTTTTTTCTCGTTTTCTTGTCTTTTTTTGCATTAATACATTCTCTTCCTCCGTCCCTCACCGGTCTCCCCCTTTTGTTTCCCCCGTCTGCTCCCACTTCGCCTTGAAGTCCCTGGGATTCCCGGGATGCGTTGCCTTGGCAACGCCCGGACCAGGGAACACTCTTTCCCCTCTTTTCGTTATTTCCCTCTTCTTCCTTCCTCTGACGTTCTCTCTTTTTCCCCTATTTCCCCCTGCTTCCCTGCTCCTCCTTGTCCCTTTTCCCCATCTCCCTTTCTGCTTTCCTCCTATTCCCCTTTTTCCTAGTGTTCCCCTCTGCTTCCCCGCTCATCCCCTCCCCCTGTATTTCCCTCTTCTCCCTCCTCTCCCGTTCTCCTTTTCCCTTATCACCTCCTCTGCTTCTCTTCTTTCACGTGCCCTGTTTTCTCTTTTTTCCCCCTATCTATTCTCTGCTTCCCTACTCTCGCGTGTCCATCTTTCCTAACGTCCTTTCTTTGCTGAACCTCCTCCCTCGTGTTCCCTATATGCCCTCTCCCCTTTTTAGTTCCTTTCTTTCCCTCGCTGGCTTTCCCCAATGTACGCGATTTAGGGAATGGAGGAGGGTGATGGAGAAGCGCATACCGGGGGCGAAACCTGGGGCAGCGAAAATTACAAACTGATCACTTCCCGAAATTTATCGGTTTCGGCTACCGAATTCCGCGACAGCTCGCAGAAAGTGCTTTGTAAGTTACAAGTATGCTTTTCAAAAAAGGAAAAGAACGTGCACGCGGACTGTGTTTCCGTTAACCCCTTCCCCTTTATATATATATATATATATATATATATATATATATATATATATATATATATATATATATATATATATATAAATTAAGTTTTGACGTCACTCTGTTACTGTCTTTTTTTTTTTTTTTTCTGGGAAAGGACAGGGATTGTAGTAATTGAGGCGAACCAGGAATGTCGAAATGGCAACACAACAGAGACAAGAAACAGGTTGCATGCTGCTTGCTTATTTTTCCCGGCACAATGGCATTAAGAGTAGTTGGTTGGCAGCTTGTTGGTTGCGACCTAGGGTGAATAAAGATCGTTCAGCATGACAAAATTGTTTTGACTGACGATTTTTTATTTTGAATGGACTTAAAGAACAGTGGAGCCTTTGCGCGCAATTACAGTGTTTGTTAAAAAGTACGAGAACAATCTGAGGAATCGAGTTCATAAAAAAACAGATTAAGTCACAGTATTGTAGTAGTATACAAATTACGTAAACCAAACATCGAGACTAATGAAAAAAAGAAAAAATTAGATTCTTCGTTTCATCTTATAGCGACCGCTATAAGACATTAATAGCGCGCACGCGATGTCCTTATCGTGGTATATTTCCGAAAGCTTAAATAAGCTGTCAGTACAACTGACAGTCGCCTGTCTACCGTTATTGTAGTTTTAAACATTAATTTTGCTTTTAGTTAATTAATTTTGTGCATCGGAGAACCCACGATAAGAGGCGCGAATGAGCGATGATGTTATCTTCTCGGTGAAGTGGGAGTCGTCTTTCGCGCGCTTTTCTTCGACACTTCCTACTTGTCGTGACATAGCTGAAACCGCGCGTCCCCGTCCCTTTTGGTTCCAAAAATCGAGATAGGACGAAGGGCATCCAGCGGATATCGGTAGCGAGGGCTGGGGAACTCGTGTCGGAGCACACGCGTGACAGTTTTATTTATTAACATTAATTACGATGCGTTGTCCTTTGGAGTTGGTGCACTGTAAACGACCTTTTAAACGTTCTTCAAACAACCTATTACAAAGTATTATACCGATAAGAGATAATAACTATAGTTTAAAGATGTCTAGTTCCGAAGCAAGAAAAAGCTTCGCGGACAGTACATTAAACATTTTCCAAGTAAAAAAAAAAAAAAAAAAAAAGGCTGTAGACAATGTTTTTTTTTGTTTGCTTTTTCCCGTGAAAGCTTGATTTATTTTCCTCGTTTTTTAGACAGCTTTAATTCTTTCCTTCTTTTTTTTTTGGTTTTCCCCGAGTTTGGTAATACCGGCCAAGGAGTGTTTCCTTTATCGGGGATTGTCGGTATTTACCAAAAACACGGAACCCTCCCTACCAATAACACCATCTGTTGTTTATGAGGTCACTCCAAAGTACACTGGCGAAAAAGAGCGGTCTTCATACCGCCTTGCAGGAAGTCATCCCCAGGCTTTGCACGCAGTTTTCCTAACAGTTCCTTGATTTCGCTTCCGACTTATGTTATATAAGCTTGTACTTGCACGCGATCGTCTGCGTCCCACTAAACATCGACTCTCACTAAGCGTGGGAAGGAACACCCTTTTAAACACTTGAAAAAAAAAAAAAAAGAAGGCTCGAGGTACATTTAAGCACTTCTTATGAGTTGTGAATGCGAAAGCATGTACATCATACTTCCCCTAGCTCCGCGTGTTGGCGCTGCGTGTCCGGCGAAGGTAAGGGGAGCCTTGTCGACGCGCGCCAGCCCATTGGACCGAAGTGTAAAAGGCGCCGTTGGCTAGCTTTGCGCTTGCAGTTTCATAGCTGAGAGCTGGCTTGACTTGGAGAAAGGATTTAAGGTGCCGTTTGGCGCGGTTTCAAAGCTGATGACTTTCGGCTCGCTCCATAAGACAGTTAATGCTTTCGCAATAAAGGTAATTCTCCGCTGCTTAAAAAAATAATAATAACCGTTACTCTACCGATTACATCAAATTTTCAAAACGATAGATTTTTATGCCGGTTCGAAAACAGGTGTTTGGTACTGTCACCATTGGATTAAAGTCTGGGATATTAGAATCTACTTCTCAACCGATCAATTTTGGTAGACCGTCCTCCCGTCGGACCCTTGGTTCGAGGATTCCTTGGGAGGGAACCTGCGCAAACAATGGGCGCCATTAGAAAGGGGAGGGGAAAACATATGAGAGGTTACGAGTAATATTGGTACTTGCAAAAATAATCAAATTACTCTCGCGATTACTTCCTAATAAATGTAATCAAATCATTTCCAAATTACTCCAAAGAGTAATTGATTGCAAGTAATTTGATTACTTGTAATGAGTATACGTACAAATCTGCGCGCACAACTAAAAGGCACGCTCAGCTTAGAAAAAAATAAAAAAATAACAGACGAAAACTAAAAAAACACCAAAACCTACAGTTGTATAGGTTTATTACAAGTCGAAAACAGCAACAATATAATTATAATGCAATGAAATGCAAAGGTGCAAGCGAGCTGGACAATAATGAGGGAAATAATCCCCGGAGAAAGAAAACAAGTTTGACAAAGGACAAACACAAATCTTTAATATTGTGTTTGTCCTTTGTCCCTCTTGTTCCCCTTCTCTAGGAATTATTTTCAACATTATAATCACAGAAAAAATCCTATATATATATAATGGGAATGAGTGAAGATTGACAAGTGCAGCCGTAGTAATATTGTGAACGAAGAGGGGACAAGGTGATTATTGAATTTATTGCATTAAAGTTAAGGAAAGGGAAAGAGAGCTGGCGAAAAATTGGGCCAGGAGCGGGGATTGAACCCGCAGCCTTCGCCTGCCCGGGGCGAAGCCTTAACCGATTAGACCAGCCCCACCACTGGTTTCGGCGGACTCAATTTTTGACCAGCTCTCTGTGTACTATTAGTTTCGAATTCCCCTAACTGGGTAGACGATAACCGTTGCTGATTTAAGGCCCGCGCTATTTCCGAATTGCGGCATTGACCTGGCACGTCATCTCAGCTTGCAAATGTCGGAAAGGGCCCGTCTTCCAAGATATCTAGGGAACCACTCCTCCCCATAGGGACGGGCTGCACCGTGTATATAATGGGAATGAGTGAAGATTGACAAGTGCAGCAGTAGTAATATTGTGAACGAAGAGGGGAGAAGGTGATTATTGAATTTATTGCATTAAAGTTAGGAAAATGGAAAGAGAGCTGGCGAAAAATTGGGCCAGGAGCGGGGATTGAACCCGCAACCTTCGCCTGTCCGGGGTGACGCCTTAACCGATTAGACCACCCCGGCCACTGGTTTCGGCGGACTCAATTTTTGACCATTTTTGACCAATTTTTGACCAATTTTTGACCAATTTTTGACCAATTTTTGACCAATTTTTGACCAATTTTTGACCAATGTTTGACCAATGTTTGACCAATTTTTGACCAATTTTTGACCAATTTCTGACCAATTTCTGACCAATTTTTGAACACTTTTTGACCGAATATTGACCAATTTTTAACCAGGCGTCGCCCCGGACAGGCGAAGGTTGCGGGTTCCCTTCCCGCTCCTGGCCCAATTTTTCGCCAGCTCTCTTTTCCTTTCCCTAACTTTAATGCAATAAATTCAATAATCACATTCTCCCCTCTTCGTTCACAACATATATATATATATATATATATATTAAGGTAAAAGAAATCAACTTGGCAGATACCTTTATCGTAAAAGTCCTCGGATGCATAAAATGTGATAGTAACGGCGGTTTAAATTTGTTTAGAAATCATTCCCTGTCACGTGACGTTAAGGTGTCGAGTCATGGTGTCACGTAGCACCACGTGCGATGGGGGATGCGCGGACGGAGTTACAATTTTTTGGAAGTATAAAACGTTTCATATGATTTAAAGAGCTGCCCCTCTTTTTATAATCGTGTGCGGGCTCTCGTGAGCGGCGAACAAAAACCTAGACTATACATGTATGTTCTTCGTAAAGTGCATATAATGTTGTACGACATCGAACAGTAGCGTCCGATTGATGGTAACGTGTCTAAAATATTAAGAAAAAGTGTACCGCACATACAAAAATCGGCCAGAAACATTTGATTACGAGTGATTGCGTCTAATACATCCGGTATTATATACGTCTGACCGTTTGTCATGGGAAAGCACTTTGTGATTTCTATGGAGCATTGCAAGCCTGATAAAGAAAGTTTCGGAGTGATGGCCCTACTTTTTTTTTTTTTTTCTCTTTTTCACGTGATTGTGGTCTTTTTTCCGACGACACCGATTTACCGTGTCCGGAGAGACGAAATACAAGTTGTTTCCGCCAAGCACTCAAAAACGCCACGAATCTAAGAAAACTCGGGATGTCCGGGATGAGCGACCCCTTTTCTTACGTTGCGGTGAGCAAAAAAGCGGTCCCTTTTAGGACGGAGAAACATATGTATGCTGCTTGAAAGAGTTTCCCCGACTTGCCCTTAGTTTTTCTTCCTTTATTCGCCCCACTGTTTCTTTTGCTCTCTTTTAAGCTTTTTAGTAAAGAATGTCTAAAGTTCAGTAGTCGTTTTCTTTTTTTCGGAGTTTATATATATATATTTATATATACTGGGTGATTCAAGGAGAGGCCGGGCTCTTTAAATCGACCGCAAAATTCGGTTCCTTAAAGGAGCTGTGCAACGATATTCAATTGGAATGTTTTTCACTTTACACGAGCTTACTGGCACTAGTGGGACTCAAGGATACTCGCATGCAATGTCGCTGGCCAAGAAACTCCTTTGTTGCGGTGTAATTTCAAGGACAAAAGCGATCATTTTCATTCAATCTCTCCCTTGCAAAATTCGATGACGTAACGCGGGGATCGCAGTACACCCGTATGACGATATTTGAATGCGGTTCATAGATTGGACCCGAGCATTGCGTGGGCACTCGATTTAGGCTCGTGATAATTGATAGCTCGAGAAGCATTCGAGTAGTGGCCCGTGTCCAATCGCTGCAACGACGACAATAGCCGAGCCATAACAATGTCTGGAACTCAGCGCGTGTCCTGTGCTTTGCCAACCCCAGCGCGTGGCTATGATCAACATTGGCGGCATATAATCGGCTCCAGATCACGTGGCCGCTTGTTCTGGCTGCGAGTTGAGGGCGTGAACGCTGCTCGTTGTTTTTTAATTTTTTTCTGGGACTTCTAATGCGTCGGGTGAAAAACGAAGGCGTGTTTCATAGGTCATTAACGTCAGGGATCCGTTCTAAGCGGTATTTGCGCAAAGTAAAAAAATTGTTGCATAGCCCCTTTAAAGGAGCTGTGCAACGATATTCAATTCGAATGTTTTTCAGTTTACACGAGCTTACTGGCACTAGTGGGACTCAAAGATAGTCGCACGCAACGCCAGTGGCCAAGAAACTCCTTTGTCGCGGTGTAATTTCAGGGACAAAAGCGATCATTTTCATTCAATCTCTTCTTTGCAAAATTTAATGACGTAATGAGGGGATCGCAGTACACCCATATGACGATATTTGAATGCGGTTCACAGACTGGACCCGAGCATTGCGTGGGCACTCGATTTGGGCTCGTGATAATTACTAGCTCGAGAAGCATTCGGGTAGTGGCCCGTGTCCAATCGCTGCAACGACGACAATAGCCGAGCCATAACAATGTCTGGAACTCAGCGCGTGTTCTGTGCTTTGCCAACACCAGCGCGTGAATATGATCAACATTGGCGGCATATAATCGGCTCCAGATCACGTGGCCGCTTGTTCTGGCTGCGAGTTGAGGGGGTAAACGCTGCTCGTTTTTCTTTAATTTTTTTCTGGGACTTCTATTGCTTAGGGTGAAAAACGAACGCGTGTTTCATAGGTCATCAACGTCAGGGATCCGTTCTAAGTGGTATTTGCGCAAAGTACAAAACTTGTTGCATCGCCTTTTTAAAGGGGCCCTGCAATGACTTTTTTACTAATTTTTAATTTCCACCGAACCTGAGCGCACTGAACGTAGTATATTGTGAACGAAGAGGGGACAAGGTGATTATTGAATTTATTGCATTAAAGTTAAGGAAGGGAAAGAGAGCTGGCGAAAAATTGGGCCAGGAGCGGGGATTGAACCCGCAGCCTTCGCCTGCCCGGGGCGAAGCCTTAACCGATTAGACCAGCCCCACCACTGGTTTCGGCGGACTCAATTTTTGACCAGCTCTCTGTGTACTATTAGTTTCGAATTCCCCTAACTGGGTAGACGATAACCGTTGCTGATTTAAGGCCCGCGCTATTTCCGAATTGCGGCATGACCTGGCACGTCATCTCAGCTTGCAAATGTCGGAAAGGGCCCGTCTTCCAAGATATCTAGGGAACCACTCCTCCCCATAGGGACGGGCTGCACCGTGTATATAATGGGAATGAGTGAAGATTGACAAGTGCAGCAGTAGTAATATTGTGAACGAAGAGGGGAGAAGGTGATTATTGAATTTATTGCATTAAAGTTAGGAAATGGAAAGAGAGCTGGCGAAAAATTGGGCCAGGAGCGGGGATTGAACCCGCAACCTTCGCCTGTCCGGGGTGACGCCTTAACCGATTAGACCACCCCGGCCACTGGTTTCGGCGGACTCAATTTTTGACCATTTTTGACCAATTTTTGACCAATTTTTGACCAATTTTTGACCAATTTTTGACCAATTTTGACCAATTTTTGACCAATGTTGACCAATGTTTGACCAATTTTTGACCAATTTTTGACCAATTTCTGACCAATTTCTGACCAATTTTTGAACACTTTTTGACCGAATATTGACCAATTTTTAACCAGGCGTCGCCCCGGACAGGCGAAGGTTGCGGGTTCCCTTCCCGCTCCTGGCCCAATTTTCGCCAGCTCTCTTTTCCTTTCCCTAACTTTAATGCAATAAATTCAATAATCACATTCTCCCCTCTTCGTTCACAACATATATATATATATATATATATATATTAAGGTAAAAGAAATCAACTTGGCAGATACCTTTATCGTAAAAGTCCTCGGATGCATAAAATGTGATAGTAACGGCGGTTTAAATTTGTTTAGAAATCATTCCCTGTCACGTGACGTTAAGGTGTCGAGTCATGGTGTCACGTAGCACCACGTGCGATGGGGGATGCGCGGACGGAGTTACAATTTTTTGGAAGTATAAAACGTTTCATATGATTTAAAGAGCTGCCCCTCTTTTTATAATCGTGTGCGGGCTCTCGTGAGTGGCGAACAAAAACCTAGACTATACATATATGTTCTTCGTAAAGTGCATATAATGTTGTACGACATCGAACAGTAGCGTCCGATTAATGCTAACGTGTCTAAAATATTAATAAAAAAGTGTACCGCACATACAAAAATCGGCCAGAAACATTTGATTACGAGTGATTGCGTCTAATACATCCGGTATTATATACGTCTGACCGTTTGTCATGGGAAAGCACTTTGTGATTTCTATGGAGCATTGCAAGCCTGATAAAGAAAGATTCGGAGTGATGGCCCTACTTTTTTTTTTCCCCTTTTTCACGTGATTGTGGTCTTTTTTCCGACGACACCGATTTACCGTGTCCGGAGAGACGAAATACAAGTTGTTTCCGCCAAGCACTCAAAAACGACACGAATCTAAGAAAACTCGGGATGTCCGGGATGAGTGACCCCTTTTCTTACGTTGCGGTGAGGAAACAGCGCGGTCCCTTTTAGGACGGAGAAACATATGTATGCTGCTTGAAAGAGTTTCCCCGACTTGCCCTTAGTTTTTCTTCCTTTATTCGCCCCACTGTTTCTTTTGCTCTCTTTTAAACTTTTTAGTAAAGAACGTCTAAAGTCCGTAGTCTTTTTTTCTTCCGGATATATATATATATATATATATATATATATAATATATATATATATATATATATATGTATATAATATATATATATATATATATATATTTGTTCGGGGTTTTTTTTTTCGGGGTTATTATTATATATATATTTTTTTTTTTTGCTTCAAAGTTTTTATTTTTTTTCCCCGTGAAGCGTGGGTTTTTCTTATTCAACGGAAGCTCCGATTCGGAGGTTTTCGTTTTCTTTTTGCTTGAGATAAATAAAACCGCTCGGTGGTTAATTTTCTTGGTTTGTTGGTATAACACTGAACCCTAATTATGTCGTATACAAATGGAGCAATTATGTTTAGGCTTGTGTTCTGGAATATTTTTTTCTCGTTTAGTTGAATGGTTTTTTGCTTTCATCGCATATCAGTTACCATATCTGAATGCGTGTGAACAGATCACTACTGCGGGATGCGCGCTAAGAACTATAGGGTGGTCCAAGTCACCAGGCTCGATCTAAAATGGACCGTAAAAATCGACACCTGCATCTAGCAATCTAAACTTTTCGTCAAAGGTGTATTTCACAGGTCGGTTTTTACTTGTAAAATTACAAAGCGTAGCTCTCTTTCTCTAAAAAATAAGGCCAAGAAATTTGCCAGGGTCTACGGCGGGCAGCGACGCAGACGACAGGGTTCCAGTAGCGGGGTGTGTTTGGCGTTCGTATTGATAAACGGCGCTACCTCCTTATCGTGACGGCTCGCGACCACCGTGGTTTATTAAAATGAACACAATCTTTTTAAAAGGTGGCTTCGGTTAAAAAGATAAATGCGGACATTAAAAGCAAGACTTAAAGTAAAAAAAAACGGGTTTTCTACGGTTGATAGAATGCGATTTCGTCGAAGCACGTTTTAGAGAACGGGCACGTTTTATCGAAGCACAGTTTAGAGAAAGCAGAGCCTCAGTTTAGAGAAATGTCGTTTATCGAAAAGGGGACGCTATTTAAAGGAGTGGTGCAACGCTATTCAATTGGAATGTTTTTTTCACTTTACACGAGCTTACTGGCACTAGTGGGATTCAAGGATACTCGCACGCAACGCCACTGGCCAAAAAACTCCTTCGTTGCGGTGTAATTTCAAGGACAAAGGCGATCATTTTCATTCAATCTCTCCTTTGCAAAATTTGATGACGTAACGTGGGGATCGCAGTACACTCCAATGACGATATTTGAACGCGGTTCATAGATTGAACCCGAGCATTGCGTGGGCACTTGACTTGGTCTCGTGATAATTGCTAGCTCGAGCAGCATTCGGGTAGTGGCCCGTGTCCAATCGCAGCAACGACGACAATAGCCGAGTCATAACAATGTCTGGAACTCAGCGCGTGTCCTGTGCTTTGCCAACCCCAGCGCGTGGCTATGATCCACATTGGCGGCATATAATCGGCTCCAGATCACGTGGCCGCTTGTTCTGGCTGCGAGTTGAGGGAATGAACGCTGCTCATTTTTCTTTAATTTTTTCCGGGACTTCTATTGCGTGGGGTGAAAAACGAACGCGTGTTTCATAGGTCATTATAACGTCAGGGATGCGTTCTAAGCGGTATTTGCGCAAAGTACAATAATTGTTGCATCGCCCCTTTAAAAAAGGGTTTTCTACTTCGCGCGTGTATCACTGGTGCGCGTGTTAACCCAAACCCCCCGCTGCGCTCCGGCCGCTTCGCGGCGGCAGTCTGCGGCGGCTCATTACAAAAATGTTAACTCACCTGACTTATCCGCACACGCCGCTTCGCGGCGGCCGAATTCGCTAAAAGGAGGCTCATCGCCATTTTCTCTAAACTGGGGTTCTCTATAAAGGAATTTGATAAATTGGGGTTGGTAAACGGCGTTCGCTAAAACGAGCTTCTTTAAACCGCATGACTCCGAAAAAAAAAAAAAAAAACGCGTCTGCATAACGATGGCACTTTTGCTGCCAACGGATTTCGTCTGCGTGTCGTCTGCTTTCTTTTTCTGGTCGGATGCACCTTCGGACGCTGCTCCCGACGCCATCTATCAATACGAACGCCAAAGACACCCCGCTGCTGGACTTGGTCGTCTGGGTCGCTGCCTGCCGTAGACCCTGGCAGGTTTCTTGGCCCTATTTTTTTACAGAAAGAGAACTACGCTTTGTAATTTTACAAGAAAAAACCGACCTGTGAAATACACCTTTGACGAAAAGTGTAGATTGCTACGTGCAGGTGTCAATTTTTACGGTCCATTTTAGATCGAGCCTGGTGACTTGGACCACCCTATATAACTTCACAATTCTTTTTTGTTTTTACGTCGTAAATTAGTATAGTAGTTTTGAAGCCGAAATTTCAGTCGTGAGAGAAATTCTGAGAAATAGCGGCGATCGCTCGTTCGTGCTAAACATGCCGCGCTTGTATATCAGCGTACTTACAGCAGAAGCGGAAATGTATACGCAACGCTGTCCGTCGGCAAACATTGCGTAGCAGTAAAACAGAGATTGAGCGGCGCTCGTTCAAACACACAAAATAGCGTGGAGCGGATAGACGTGTAGTTTCTTTTAAGCGTTCGATCGATATCGGTCTTCTGGGATCGCCGTCTGCGCCCACGAGGATCGAATCGGGGCTTATTCCACCCGAGGTGGACCCTAGCCGAGGGAGAAGAGACGCTCGCACGTTCGCTCCCGTTGAATCGCCTTGTCGTCGAACCGAGCTCACATCGCTTACCCGTCATACAATCTGCGAACATTCTGTGCAGACACTGTTGTGAAATGATGCATAAATTATGCGCAGCCGCCGCTTGAAGGGCCGTGATTGGCTCCGAGTTCGCGCCGAGCACTGACGCGGCACTCGTGTGGAATGCGTTTCGATCCGAGTGCACTCCGAATGCCGACGAGGCGCTCGTGTCCAATGCGTGCTCACACGACCTGCCGAGCGGGTCGACGGTCGACCACGTTCGACTTCTTCGAACTTCTGCCGCAAAGTTCGACGAGAACATCGTTTTCTAAAGAATCGACTTTCGGGCGCATACGTCAACATTTAAAATTAGCCGACGCCACATGGTTGAGGGAAAATTCAATATTTGTCGGGTATATATCGTTTTAATGTTTTCCCATTAATAAGCTGACTAAAAGATTAAATGTGCAAACGTTTGCTTCCTTTTTTTTATATATACCGCGCATACGTCGGTATTCGTTTTGTAAAATTTAAAGTAAATTACTTCGCAACTTACTTATTTCCTCAAAATCGGAATGTTTGCGTACAAATCTTGCAGCGATATTCGTAAGCCGAAATTTGCCGAAAGTCGAAAGTTAGCCGCACCAGTCGAACCCTAGTTCGACAAAAACTTCGCGACATCTATTCTTTTTCACGATCATATAGACACTTTGCAGCAGCTGTGCATGGCCGCCGCCATAACTGACCTTCAGTTTTTGTTTCCCCTTGTTACGTTTACTTCACTTCATTATTACCATAGCAGGCCGGGTTATTGTCATCTTAGATTTTATTCTGTATTTCTCCCCAGCATTGGCCTTTGTGGAGGCTCGTCCACACCAATTTCAGTGGCTCAGTATCTCGGTAAAACAAGAGAAGGTCAGCAATGGCGGCTGTATTCTGGCGCGTGTGTAAAGCGTCTATACGTTGAATAACGATGATTTCTCCCTGGAGAAGGGGAACAAGGGGGACAAAGGACAAACACACATCTCCGAACACAGCTAGGTGTCTGTTATATATTTGCTTTCACCTCAAGAAACAAAGGAAATGTTGCGCAATTCTTCATACGCCGCGCAAAGTAGTTCTTGAAATATTCGGTTGTAGGAGGAAAAAGCGATGCTTTTGGCGTTTGACACGTGTACGTCTTGATAAGATGCCAGATATATCATTCAAAACGCACCTACACGCATCATCTCTACATAAAAAGGAAAATTAGTAATACTCCGCGAGGAGCCGGACTTTTTTTTCTACGGTTCTTGGCGTGAAAACGAGTATAGCTGTGTTTGGTGATTTGTGTATGTCCTTGGTACCCCTTGTTCCTGTTCTCCAGGGAGTACTATCCTTATTCTTGTCCAGCTCGCTTGCACCTTTGCATTAATCCCATTAACATCGCAACCTAAACGTTGATTAGTCGAAGCGGGTTGAAGGTTGCGCCGACGGGGGTTTCGGAGCGCGCTGATTGGGGAGGGTCGATGCTTTGACGTCACGACGTTCCCGCCGCGTGATTGGCTGGATCGGCTCGTAGCCCTCGCTGTGGTCCATCGACAAGCCCGAGGACGCAGCCGCTCGAGGCCACAGGTGCCGACGTTCGTTCTTGATGTTTGTTTGCATCACGCCTGGTAAAGCTTTACGGTGTCAATATTATCGGTTCGTTTATTGTTTTCGCGTATTTTTGTTTGGTTTTACGCTTTTTCCCTGCGACTTCTTTTCGTTTTGGTTTTTGGATATGTCTTTAGCGTCCGGTCTTTCGCGGACACTGGCTGGGATCATGATATCGGTCCTTGGTTTGTTCGTGTCCAAACTTTTGCTCACTGTTTGTGTAGCCTGCCGTGTGGACCGTTTGGATTTTTATACACTGTTGATTCGCGATATGATCGACAATTCGACATCACTCTGGCACGCCTGTTTTTTTTTTCTGTGTGTGTTTTGTTCATGTATCGCGTTACGATGTTGCGCAAGGCATGCGAACGAAAAGATAACGAACGCAGCGCGTGCTCCGAACTTTAAAACTTAGAACCATGCCTTTGTTTTCTTTTTGTTTAGTTTTGAGGATTGACAGAGTTAATTTTCGTGTAAATTTAGGCAGGCTGATTTGATGTAAAGAGAGCATTTGCTTGTAAAGCGATAGCTTGATATATTGTCACGAACTAAGGTGACGAGAGGATGAACAGTGAACTGAAAACAAGGGTTTAATCGGCCACCTTTTGCCAAACAAAAATAAAGAACGAGCGTCGAGGCAGCAGAAAAGTGGGCGGCTATTTGGCGGCGTAACAGCGAGCGAGAGCGAGACTGACTCGACAAGGTCCCGCGCAGCTCCTTATCTAGTGTGCGTGACTATGTCGAAAATTCGGCAAAGCTTCGAGCGTCGCGCGCTCGGGCCGAGAATGAACAGGCACTTTCGAGAACAACCGACTAGGACGAAATGACAAAAGTTACGCCCTGAGTCAACATAAATGCGAGTCTTCTAGAATTCCGTGACCGAGCGTTGCTTGTTCGGCCTTGCTAGCGCCAATATGAACCCTGCATGGACCTTTGTTGCTCGTGTTAGGGTTCGCCTCGCACCTTATATAGCGAGGCTATAGGACCAACGGAGCGCGGCTGTTAGTTTGACGTCATAGCGTCTGCGTTTTATCGCATTGCGCTGCGCAGAGTGGAAACCTAGGGGGGGATGCGCTATAATTCATTTCAGCTTAGGTCCAGACGCAGCCGACGCTGGTAATGGTACCAATCAAGCCAGTGTTGCGGAATGGGCACCCCCTTCCATTCCAATTCCATGCCGGGGAATAAGAGCTTCCAACAATTACATTCCTTTTCCTCGGAATGAAAACACTGGGCGCATTCCCACTCCTGGAGTGGCTGAACTCCACAATTCCATTCCTTTCATTCCTAAACGTGAAAAAAATGGCAATTGACAGCCACATTGTGTTGCTGAAAAAAAAAAGCAGCATAAAGCTGCACACGTTATCAAACGCGGAGACGACTGCAAAAGTATGCCAAAGCTAAGGGTGGTCGCACAAAGCGCTTCGTGGCACTTGGTGTAATTGCAGACGTGGATCGCGCGATCGAGCATAAAAGGCTCGCGAGACGCATGCAGACGCCAAAAATTAAAACAGCCCATTTTCTTCGCAAACAGACCGTATAGCTTCAAGAGACGTGCTTAGCGTGTTTTTGTTTGATAAGGCCTTAAAAATGTCTAGTTCGTGCGTGGCGCAAGATGGCTACATTGCTCTCTGCTTGGAATACTTGCCCAAGAGCACCGCTGCGCCGTCAGATGCGACGCCACGTAGACCTGCCCCAAATCCACTGCGGCAAGAACAGAAAACCGCAGACAAAGTGCAATCGATACCCGGCGCCAGCACTAGGGAGTGTAGCGCCACATTATGGAACCTGCCCTAAAACGTACACTTCTAAGTTTGCTGTACGATTCTTGTGATTTCTTAAAGGGGCGGTGCAACGATTTTATGATTGAAAGAATTTGAATCTTGTGATTTTTAGGTGTTTATCGTGTCCCGGAGGATAGAGAAAACACCTCCTTCATTAAAAATGTCGCTATTCCGCTGCACAATCGCAAAGCAAAAGTCGAGCTTTTTTGCCCACCTGCAGCCCCAAGTGGCAGCCGAAGGAACTACGGCGAAAAGATTACGTGACCTCGCTCGGCTCTAAGCTGCAGCATAACACCCGCTCATGTCAGCAGAGAGAGGGAGAGGAAGCGTCCTCCGAGATAGCACACGGGAACCTACACGGCACTCCGAATGACGTCACTGGGAGTGCGACCAGGTGTGACCCTGAAGACTGGGAGTGAGTTGAGGGGTGCCCGAAATGCCAATATTTGTCTTTTTTTTACGCAACTAGGACACGCAGGCGAAATCGGTTTTCTGTTCTTTACTTCAGAAGTGTCAGAGGGCAACTTCCACAAATCTTTGACCGAAGTCCGGAAATCGTTGCACCCTCCTTTAACATAGTTAATCCAATTCTTTATTTGTGTTCCACACAAATACACTAGAAGATCGGTGGGTTAAAAGCAGGAAATAGAACCGGTCATTATTCCGGTTCGGTTCGGTTCGGCTTCAGTAGCATAGCATTTTGTTCCGGTTCGGTTCTGGTTCAGTGGTGCTCTTGAAATAACGGTTCGATTACCGGTTCCACCAAGCGCAAACCAGTTTAAACAAAATCTTAAGAAAAAAGAGAAAGGAACATGTTCTTTTTTTTTTCTTTTTAAGAAGAAAAGGTGAGTTCAACGCGGCGTCCTCTCCATTAGAAGAGAAGATCATCAAACATGCCTAATTTCGTTTTGTGGTCTTGAATTTTAGCGCAAGCACCGTTCTATGAAAATAACGTGGTTAAGGCTGAACCGCATGTAAGCGATTTTTTGCGAGCGACGACGATTTCTCACTGTCGCTCGTCGCGTCGCTCGGTTTTTGTATTTCTGGAAAACGTCGCTGATCGCCTTGGTCGCTTGCTCCCTCGCTTTCATGCGGTTTGCCTCGTCGCGCGATTGACCGAGCGAAGGGGGTCACCGTCGCTTGTCTCGTCGCTCGCCGCATCGCTTACATGCGGTTTGTACTTTAGTCGTTAATTGTTTGAACAGCAGGCGTTTAGTCTGCCAGAGCATGGCGACATTGTTACCCACTGTAGAGGAGAAATTTATCCAGTGCAGTACGACTGCTAGCTCCGGGTCTTTAACAAATATAGCGCAGTACTGATTACACGACCGCACAATGCTCATCCAGATCGAAACTGCGAACTACCCACACCGCACGCCCGAACGACTTGCTCCAAAAACGAATGAGTTGAAGAGGAAAAAACCGGTCAAAAGACGATTAAAAAAACAAACAAAAGGATAGACATTACAACGGTCGACTTGCTGTTTCTAGAAAACGCACACACACAAAAAAAAAATTTACTTCAAGCAGTATCCAGGGTTCTCCGACTGGCGTCCCGGCGACCGGTGCCGCAGTATCGCGCTCGCCACGGCTTCGCCTCTTGGCCAGATTTCGCCACTGCGGAACAAACGCGCCGTCAGCCGTCAACTTTTTGTTTTTATTTTCATGTGTACGTTTGCTTTCTCCTTCCTTGGGGGATATTGCTTAGCAGCAAGCAAATAACACACACACACACACATACGCGCGCGCACGCGCAAAGAATATTTCTTTTTTTTAACCTCTCGGCATAGTCAAATATACTCCGTTCAACCGTATACGATGTACCGTGATGGACGCTACAGGCTACGGACCAATCCGTAGGTTTGTCTCGTGGTTTTGCGCTCCCCGCATCGCTCTGCCCAACCGGAAGGACGCGTGACGCCCTCCGAGCTATGAATTGGCTCCTGTGGCTTATGGCGCCCTTTGCGGTCCATCGTAAGATGGGACAAAGTATGCAAGTGTACGCCTCCACGAGACGCAAAGTCGTGCTCTACACAGACGTGAAATATACTACTTATTTGTTGCATATTATTGAGCTGTCTCCATATGTCTTCGCTGCCGTTTGGTTGGTCAAAACCGCTAACGCCACCGTCGCGAATATATATAATTGACTTCGCGCCGCCAGCCGCAAGAAGGCACGGTTCACATTTCATTACGCCGCACCGTTTCCAGTGAATCGATAACCGCCCCATGAGGTTCCGGTTCCGTTCCGGTTCAGGTTCCCTATCAAATGTTTGATTTCGATTACAGTGTTCTTTCGGTTCTGTTAACGGTTTTGCTAGGGTTTTCGGTTAGGTTCGACCCCCTGGTTAAAAGCCACGTGTCAATTGCACATGATTACAGTGGCCGCTTTGTCGCGTCTCGCGGCGCAAGGAACGACACTTCCGTCTACAACTATTCCGTTTTGGTTGCAACTTACTTCACTGAGGCCGCGCCATTTTCATCCTCGACGGAACACAAGTCAGTGAGACAATCAAGGCGTCAGTCACCTTTCGTGCAGTGACGTTTGTTTCAAGAGCGCGCTTACCATGCGCTAACGAGTTGCGCCATCAGCCCGTAGTCCTTACATAAAAATCGACACAGCTTGCAGAAGAACCCGGAGCCCATTCCATTCCCACTCAATTCCGGGCAAAGGGTATCTAATTCCATTCCCATTCCGTTCCGGGGTCGCGAAAGTACGGAATGATTCCGGAATCATTCTAATCCGCGGAATGGCAACTCCGCAACACTGAATCAAGCGGCGTCAAAGGCTCAAGTCACTATAGTCCTTCTCCGTTTATTATTAGTTCGGGGATGATATATAGAACACGCACAGAAAGATGACGAACACCATAGTGGTGCGCCCTTGACGCTCTCTGATTTCTCCCTTCAGCTCGTATCGTCGGCTGCGTCTGGTGAAACGAAGTAAAACGCCTAAAGACAGGGACGGGAGCAAGATACTAACGGGGCACGGCGTTAGCATCTGTAGTTTCTTCTGTCCCCTTCTTTAGGCGTTTCACTTCAAGAATGCCCAGCTGACCTAGCCCAACTTGTCGTTTTAATATAACTCATCCCTCTCTCCACCTTCCCCCGCTGCGTAGGAACGGGGGTTGCGTAGTAGGAACTGCGTATGGGAGCATCTTCGATCAACTTGCACCGGGATCGGCTCGAAACCGGAACCGTGCGCAGCTACTCTTCGATTTGGGGCGCACAGAGTCGGTGCAATATCGAAGACGGAATGCACTCCGCGAGTTGAGCCGATTAGATGCATCGATGGATGCGTATACGACTGACCCACCTTATAATCGGGTGGTGGCTCGCGTCACCGTCGTCAGCAGGGGGCGTTATCATGTTACCTCGCGTTTTCCACTGCACGCACTTTGCGCTTCGAATACTTCACATCAGCTGTTCATTGCACGTCTGACAGGTTCTCGTACTTTCTTACGGGATAAGATAAAAAAGAAAAAAAGAATGGCGATAAGAATTTCGCAGGCGAACTTGCCTTGCCTCGGTGCCTATCGGAAAGTATTTTTACAGCACCGTCCACAAAGTTCATCACTTTCGGGCGCTCCTCGCTATCGCAGCAATATGAACTTTTCTTAGATCGCAAGCGAAGATCTTGCGATCTATTTTGCGTTGCAGGCTAACGGCATCTCGTGCCGTCACTTTGAGCAGGGATTAAGCACGCGTCCTCAGGGCCTGCAATTCACACCGTGCGATCTACGAAAGGACGCTGCCATGGTAAGGAGCTGGTCGTCCTCGCTGTGGATGAGGAATTCACCAGGTGCCGCGGTGCTGCTGCGAGGAGGCTTCGTTTTTTGCAAACCATCTCGGCAGTCTTCACTGTCGACCAGTCAGCGCGGTCTGCTGCTGCTTACTGCTGCTAAATAAATGGATGCACCTGGTTGTAACCTTTATAACGGGCGGTAGCCTGCGCCCCCTAGCCCGTAGAAACTAAACTCCCAAAGTATGATTCCCCCTCGCTCTTCTAAGCCAATGTGCTTCCCCTCTGCAGTTTTGTAACTACCACCAAGCGGTGTAGGATATCACCAAAATAAACTTTAAAAAATCGGACATAAAAAAAAAGAGTTTTTGGTTGCATTGCTTGCTGGGATTGTACCCCGCGGATCACCGTCCATTTTGCTCTGTGGGCTTTAGGGGCAACGAAAAATCACACCGGGGAGGGTGCGCCCCGTTTATCAAAGACGTCTGGTGCGCACCGGTGCATTTTATCGAAGACGGCGAGGCACACACCTGAGCGCCCGGGTGCGCACCGGAGCGCACTGGTGCGGGTAACCGAGGATTCTTTGAGTTCTATCGCACTTTCATCGCCTTTGAGAGAACGTATAAGCCAAATGATTTATTTTAAAGGTTTTTTGTTGTTTTTTTTTTTGCGCACGTGTTTTGTTCCGTCGCTCTGATTGGTTCCCGAGAGCCGGATACTTTTGTCCTTTGCTACGTTCTCCTGAAATAAATTATTTTCTTTAAATATACTTATATATATATATTCTTAAATTGTGCAACTTATACTGCTTGTCAGGTCGATAGAAATAAATTATTCGTACTGTTTACTTTTTTTTTATCGTGTGGTATTTTTAGAACGATTTTGTTACTGCTGCAGCTTCATCTTTCTTTCTCTTCGAATTCATCGAGAACGAATTCCCTGTGGCGCGGCGCTGAATGTGCACAAAATGCCTCCAAACTCGGGCCTTTTTCCGCCGTTTCGGCATCATTCGTTGCGGGAGCAGTGTTCCGGCTCTGCTATGTGCGCTAGCCACTGCCTGTCTTCTTTGAGGTCCTGCTGTAGAGTTTATCGAATTGAGCGGCCGACCTGACGATATATCTTCTGGGGATTGAAAAATAAGTACATCAATATCTGGCTGAGGGTTCCTTCTTTTTTTTTTTTTCTTTTTTTATTGTTCATTATATATAGAACCCCGGAAATAATTCGGGAGTGATTGCAGATTGTATACGCTATGGCGCTCGCCTGTCTGCTTATCCTCGTCAACTTCGACCAACGATACATTTCCATATAGTGATAAAAAAAAGTAATAACCGCCTACGCATTAAGTCAGAAAAGGCCCGGCTCAAATACCGTTCAAAACATCGTCTCGAGTGTCGCTTTTGATCGTGTCTCGAACACAGACAAATAGCTACACACGTATACGCAGACAAACCCACCCACCCACCCGCACGCTCGCAACACACACATACACACGAGCACTCACAAACGTACATACACACGCACGCGCACACAGGAATGCACGCACACACAAACATATACACCAACTCATATTCGCAAACAAACCGGAGCGCCCCTAGCGGCACGCTACCGGGGCCGCGCATGCGCGATGGGGTGTGGGCAAAAAGCGCCGCCTCCCGCATCAACAATGAAATTTAACCATTGGAATGTGATGTGGTCGGTGTCAGTGCGAGTACCCGTGTTCTTTTTCCCGTTGGAATTGTTGATTCTGCGTCTTCCTAGCAAACCGAAAAAAAAAAAAAAATCTGATTGTTGTAAACGTTCCGAAAACAAGTATTATGCTTCAGAGACCCGGAAAAACAAATCCTAAGTGAATTACAAAAAAAAAAAAAAAGAAATGCACGAGCAGATTTGCAATAATTGCTCATGCGTTCCGCTGACATACGCTGATAATGTCAAATACCTAACCTATAGGGATGCACATAGACACATATATTAAATGGGATATTCATGTAGAACAAATTTGTCAAACAATTATAGGAAATTAATAGTGCAGATGTATCGCATACCAAGATCTGGTCCCTCGACCCGTACTAAGAATGATATACAATTCACTGGGAACGTCCACACTTCAATGGGGAATAACAGTCTACGGACACTGTGCCAATTATCTACAACTGAAAAGAGAACCGATCGAAAAAAGGATAGCCAAAAATATGGGTTACCTAAGTGAAGAAACTGATCTGCAAAACGCAAAACTATATGCATAAAGAACTAGGAATGTTGAGTTTTATTTGGAGACCAGATGGGACGCTACAAATACCAAAACATCACTCATACAGCGATATCTCGAGCGGATGACCGTATTTTTCTAAAAAAAGGAGGCGCATTTGACAGATATGTTGACGTCTTGTTTCTCCGAGAAAAGTCGAGAAGGAGAGGAAACGGCCTCGCGTCTTCTCCACCTCGCCGCCTTGAGGTGGCGAAGTGAAGAGAGGAGAAAACGAGATATGTTGACATCACGCGCCTCGTCGGCCTCATTCAATCTCGACCTCTTTTTCCAAAAAATACGGCCGTCCATTCGAGATATCGCCTTATGGGTGGTGTTGTACGGATTATAGCGTCCCGCCTACCCTTCCTGCATTGTTTTTTTAAAATCCAAATTTTGGTTCACCATCCGTTTAAAGTGGCCAATGCCAAAGGAAGAACGTTAAGACCGAATAGAAAATTTACTGAACCATTTATTTATACCAAATATGAAGAGGCCACGAGAAATTATTAAGTACCCAAGATTTTTATTGAATTACCTGAAGAGTTACTCGAGATAAAATCCCCTAAAATAAAACAACAACAAGAAACTGTCGAGAACGTGGATACGTGAGTAAAAAACACCCTTAGAGAATTGGTTCGCTTCGATATAGTAGTGGTAGTTACCGACGTGACGTAAGTAATGCCAAAATCCGACATATCTTATACATTACTGCTGGTTAATGAATTACTGTAATAGACGATAACTATAATTTTTCTGGAGATATAGAAACTCCATTTATTCTGCACTGGCGCGCTTTAGTGCAAGTTTCATAATACTCTAATAAAATGCATGCAGAGGCATCTGTCGCATCCCACGCACAAGCCAGTATAGGCTTATGTGGAATTTACATTTGAACTGTATTTTAAGAAGCAAGTAAAGATTGATTGATTAATTGATGTCATATACCCCTGTCAGACGGACCGCTTAAAGCTCGGACTTTAGTAGGAAGGACGATATCCTAAAAGGAGAAGAACTTCGTGCCACACGGCACCGTAAATGCTCAAGCTAAAGCGTCCTTTAATTAGTACAAACGAAGTACTCTGTGGTCGCTAAAGCCTGATGCACACGATGAGATTCTGCTCGCTGTTTTCAGTCACGACGTCGCTCGGGTTGCAAAAGCGTGTGCGGTTGCTGCGATGCGCGTCGACGAAAGTGAAAATCGCAAGCAGTATCGGATTGTATCTACTGTTTACACCGAGCCTATTTACCCCAAACAGCCTCCAAATTTAAAGGTATTTTGAGGCCAGCACTTTTTATCTCAATTACCGGGTCAACTTTTGGTCTTCTGGCCGCTGTCGTTTGAACGAACAGATGACCTGCAGTTTGAACGAGTTTTAAAGAGCAGATGACAGTATAATCGATCAGAACGGCCGTTTGAACACGAAGACGCACTGAACGTGGTTCGCGGGTGGTCCGGACAACTTGTCGGTTTACCCGCGTTCATCTTGGAACAGAACAAATGAATCTGACGACCACAAGTATCCGTGAATTCGACCCAAAGTGATTCCCGCACAAGCAATCGCGGTCCGTCCGTGTCTGATTTTCTCTTTTCGTGGTACATATATCCACGTTCTCGGACGAACCGAGCAGGCAGGAAACGCTTGAAAATTGATATTTACACCTTTCCCGGCTTTTTTTTTTTTTTTTTTTTTTGACGAGAAGGCAGGTTTTCTTTCTTTATTTTTCTCCCGCATGGCGACTTCCGTTCACATTCCTAGACCGGAAGTGCGCACGTAGCGCCACCACCGCGACGTGACGTAACAAAGTTGAGTTGATGTATACATGAGCACGCATACACACATACAGTCTAGACTCTAGACACGCGCACGCACACACACAGACAGACAAACAGGAATGGGGGTCAAAAGCCGAGCTTATTTGTTTTTTCCCCGTTGCCTCAAATCGTCTTTTGGTTGCCGGGGGGTCGGCGTCTCTAATCCGATTTTCTCGGCTTGTGGCAATAACAGTCCGCGATATCCTTCCGACCTCCGCCGGGACGCCTCCAAAGCTCCTTCATATAAAAAGAGTAGCGACCTTGCTTTATAAATCCCGCCATTTTTCTTTATCTCCGATTTACTCCTCGCCATCGCCGTTCTCGCGCGCTGTCGTCTGCGGTTGGCTGCGCTGAGTCAGCGGCAGGCCCGCTTTTCCCCCACAAATATCACTTAGTCTGTCCCCCAACAGGTAAAGCTCCTAATGGTGGAGGAAAAAAAAAAGACGACTGTACTTCGTCTCACCCTACGATGGACTAAAGGCAAAAGCTACGGACCGCCAGATCCAATCACGAGCCACTTAGAAATCGCATATTGCGCTTTGATGCGCGTATCAGTGCCCGCGTCTCAGATCACTGATGGGGATGGGCGGACAGTGGTTCGAATCGAAAGAGCACTGTGTGACTCAACAATTTTACATCGCAAAAAAAGAGGCTGTTTGCAGTGTCGAAGCTATAGAAATGATGCAGCGTTTTTGGGTTCGGGGCATTATTCGTCCGCCCCTAATCAATGCTAGGCATGTCATAGTGTAGCGTGGAACGTGATTGGACCTGGCGGTCCATGGCTTTGGCCCTTAGTCCATCGTAGGATTAGTATAGCATACAAGGAACTAAACGGCTGCTTAGAGCAACACTTTCTGATAGCAAGACGGTAATGTGCCGGGTTTTGTGCGTCGTCTATACAAGAAAGGCTAGCGGACTTGGACGCGGGTGAAGCGTCAGCATTCGACTGGGTCACGTGACCAATCGGTCCTCACTGATTGGTCACGTGCCCCAGTCAAACGCTGACGTGGCACTCGGTGTCCAATCTGCAGTGTTGGCGGTAACGCTTTCCTTTTTACAGGAACTTACTGGTACATTTTTTCAGTCCAGTTCGGGATAACGTACTTACATTACTGTTACATCCTCCTCCCCAGAATAAAAAAAAAAAAGTGCACTTAATTTTTTTTTGTCTGTGTGTGTGTTTCAAGGCGTCAAGTCTTATGAATTCTTGTACATCACTCACATACCTTCAAAATCTGAACCGTAACATAATGGTTGTTGAAATATGGCGCTTGTGCATACAGCTGTAACGTAAAAACAGCAAAACGTTATAATTCATAAGCAACGTAACGCAAAAGGTTTAGGTGCGTTACTTTTTATCGGTAGCGGTAACGCGTTCCCTTTATTTGCAAGTAACGAGTAACTTATTTCGTTACTGTATCTCGGTAACGCCTACAAGATAAACGCATAAAAATTAGAAAAAAAAAAATTGAATTGAATTGGACACTACCAATCTGTGTCCTCGTGCCGGCCGTTTGTAGACGACGTAGAGAAATTCATTGCACGGCCTTGTTATATACACTCTAGGCTCGGTAACCTACAACTTACATCCTAAACCGGAGTAACCTATAAAATAAAGGTTACAACGGTAGTAGTCTTGATGTTTAATTACTTTCGTCGAGACTATTGGTTACAAAACCCAAATTAAAAGGCCACAAAGCCCATCTATCGGTGTTACTTCAATAGCACGCAACGTGTAACCTTTACGCAACAAGCATGCGTAAACAGGGTGTCTGCCAATTGGGAGAACCGGTAATTGCCGAGGAATCGAGTCTGGAAAAATCGGGGAATTGGAATATCCACCCCAATCAGCATCGCCGTCAGGGAAATAGAGTTTTGCTTTCCCTGGGCTACAGCAAAGGACCCGTGTGAGGTGCGACGGACATTGCAGGCGACTCTGCCGGCGTGCCCTCGCAAATCTCTGAAAAGCAAGTTTGGCGCATTCTTCATGCGCTGTGCGAAGTAGTTATTACAAGATTTTATGTTTGAAGGAAGGAACGATATGCTTTTAGCGTTCGAAACGTCTAGGTATTTATAAAATAACATAAATATTATCTAAGATCTTAATTCAACGCATGAAGGGACAAATTAATAACGTTCAGTTAGGAGCCGAACTTCCTTTACGGTTCTTGGAGGGAAAACGGGTCTAGAGGCTTGCGCGAACCCGTAGATTAAACTCGAATCGCCTTTTCTCGAAAGCGTGCAACCCTCTTCGAATGTGTCGTCCATCGACAGAAAATGTCTTCGTAAAAATCTCGAGGAATAATATTTGATCGCCCAACAACGAGCGGTCTACGATGGCCCATCATCATATCTCTGCCGGTGGGGTTCCCAAAACTGATTTGGCGAAGAAGACGCCGCAGATGGTTCCTGGAGCGAACGCCCGTTGAAAAGAGAGATTGCGGAAAACAAAGGCAGGAAGTGCTAAGGTCAACAGGACCCACCTTGGAGAGAAACGTGCCGCGGCTCTCGTGAAGGAGCTTGAAAATAAAGAACGAAGACTTCCGAACGAGACGTCGTCACGTGCCTTCCCCGTTCAAAATGATATATAACTCCGATGCGGTGAAGCAAAAAGAAAATAGCTGAGTCGCATGTGCTTGAACCTAGTTTGTGTTCATTAAACTATAGCAATATTACGACTGCTCCGTTTGTCATCGATATCAACTCTCGGGCTCTTCAATGGGCCGCGTAGCTATAGGCCTCTACGTTCGTTTGCACCTTCTCTTCGAATAAATAACGACGTAATGCGTGCATGTTTATAGTGAGCTGCCGAGGGATTATCAGAGATGGTTCCGAGGTAATCAATCTTTGATACCGATTTTAATAGTGAAATCGGCTACGCATGGATGTATTCTTTTTATGTTTAAAGTTATATATATATATATATATATATATATATATATATATATATATATATATATTATATATATATATATATAGTTTTGACCTTAACTAAACTGTCGCAGAAAGTGGTTTAGAGGCCTCATTGCTGCCAGCACCTTTGAATTCGCTGGGCCATGCTCACTCGAAGTAGAGAGAATCAAAACACGGAGGTTAAGTTCACAGACAACCACTCTCTTTCGTGCCTGCTCAACGCTGCTGGGGGGTGCACACGTGGTCGATATCCGCACGGGCCGACCTCACGTAGAAAAAGGAAAATCTCAATATTCTCCTGCGGCGCCCGGAACGCGATTCGGACTGGTCTGTCTAGTGTATTATATACCTCGCCCGTGCATTCAAAGCTGTTCCGAAGTGGCAACAAATCAAGTCACAGTATCCGGCATGTCATATGGTGTCGCGTTCCTGGCGGCTGCCCGTAGAAATGCTGGCGAAAAAGCCGAGCGAACATGAGTGTCGCTGTCGTCGCCGCGTCCACCTCCGCTGCTACTCCGCCGCCAGGATTGCGGCATGCAGCAGCATGCCTAAGTCTTTTTAGACTTAGGCTAGGTGGCGCAAGCTACCGCCCGTTACAGAGGCTATAGCCGTTAACATCCATCCATCCACCCATATCTGACGTCATCGGACGGAAATCGAGGGTCACTGTTGAGGACCCGCGGTGTAAGCGGACCAGTTGGAGACCCGTTCCGGGCACCCCAATTTTGCTCCACTATGCGGAGCGCAAGTTCGTCTGCTTTTTTTGAAGGGGTTGTGGTGACGTCAGAACGCCGAGCTCTGATTGGCCCTGATTGAAGAAGGATAGTGGGTAGGCCTAGAATCAAGCTGCCTCGAGGTCTAGCCACTATCCTTCCAATCAGAGCCAATCAGAGCTCGTCGTTCTGACGTCACCACAACCCCCCCCCCCCCCCCCCCTCTGGTAGACAACCGAGCTCTGTGCGGGTGTCTCCATGCGGTCTGTTTCATCTCGCAGGAACGCAGTGGGGCATCGATGTGACCCGGAGCGCCGCCGTGTCTCGGACGAGCTTCATCTCCTCAGGGCCTCGCTGGTGACCGCGGCGACTCCGGCTGACGCCCGCATCATGCAGTGGTGAGTGGACGCCGTTTCGGTGCGAGCGATTCCGAGAGAAGAGCTCTCCAACAACACCTCCGATTGGCGAGGAAATCGAACTATAGGGGGCGCTCTTTCCATTTAGTCTTCCCCAGAGCTCGGTGTTTAGTGTTTACCCATCCTGTGGACTTCAGTCTTTACTTAACGTAAAAAGTATGACGTTGACGGGACGCGACAAGCCGAATCTCCGAAAAGCAGCCGTCAGAGGGTATTGGTGGCGTGAGCGAACTACGGGGGGCGCTTCTCTAGCTATCATCATCATCATCGTTTGTGACGTCACGGATAGGACAGACTGGGACAGACCGCGTAGATCTTGGATCCCTCGGCTCGTCAGCTCGCTTCATGCACGTTTTGGGTAACGCGCAGCAAAGCCTGTTTCACGCCTTGTGTTTATTTGGTGAAGTGATATATTTGTAGTAGGACATTTTACCAAAGTTTGATACCGTGGCACGCCTAGTCGTGCCAACAAACACTTTTGGCGCTGAGGCGTCGAAGCGCTCTGATGGTGGTGTGCTGTTCTGTACCCCAGCACAAAAAGCTGGATGATAAAAATAGAGTATCCAGCGCTTCACGCCACTACAACATCTACCCCGGCGAATAATCTGTATTTTCTTAAATTATGATTCGGACAAAATAAACTAAGAAAGGAATGTCTCATTAAATGGAAAATAGGAAAGCGAAATTCGAGAACCTCTCGCGTGTTGGGTAAACACTTCAGTGAAAGCGACTCCGTGTATCCGGTCGGTTTCAATGTATTTTGTGAGTGCTGGTCTCTTAATAGTTCCAAATTGATTCCTTTTGGAATTTCGTAAACCAGTAAATAAAAACACTTCCTCAAAATAACTGGGAGGAAAAAGCGATGGCTGGCTTCCGGAGTCGTTTCAACTAAATGCCTCGTTAATCACACGGTCGACGCGCAACGTGCGATGCGTCCTAGCGATCGAAATCTTAATTCTAGTAAGTCGGTGACACTTCAGCGTCCCAGAAAGTGAGGTGTACAC
Organism: Ixodes persulcatus; assembly: GCA_013358835.2. Taxonomy (NCBI): domain Eukaryota; kingdom Metazoa; phylum Arthropoda; class Arachnida; order Ixodida; family Ixodidae; genus Ixodes; species Ixodes persulcatus. The sequence goes on from JABSTQ010009937.1 coordinate 295,565, forward strand.
CACCGTTACTAGATCAACTCAGTTATGGAACTTCCCATAGACGCTGTACATTGCAGGGGGTCCGAAACCGTGTCCGATTTTTTGCAGCTAGGTGGCGCTGCCGGCGCATTAATCCATGCGTTTTCGTCTGCTATTGCTCCGCGGCTGCTTTTGAGTCCCGACTCCTCTCGAGGTTCAGCATGGTTTTGGGTTAGTTTTTGTCCTTTCGCCTGTAAAAAGTAAAAATGTGACTACCAACAGCAGCAGAAACAATTTAAAAGTTGTCTGCTGCTGTTATCCGTAAGAAAGGCCAGCACCGCGACGTCAATGATGATGATAGCGAGTATTAATGCGGAGCGCGCGCCCTCTAACAGGCGCCACGCAAAGGGACCCCCCTACGGAGCGGAGTTCCATAACTGAGTTGTTTTAATAACGTTGGTGTACACCTGCTATGAATTACTATCGTTTGTATGTTTAATTTTTGCGAACCCCGATGTGCATAATGCGTGATGCGCTTCTCAGAGAGCGATTTTACATTTGTAAACAATTCTTAGTAAAAATTGGATAGAACAAATTCATCCATCGCCTGAATTTGCCGGGCTCTGTCCGACAATTTAAGAATTTATGAAATTTCTGCTTTTCTTTCGAGCAGAAGTCGCGATGTAACAAACTTCTTTGCCGCGTATTCAATGCGAGAGGGCCTAAGCGTCACGTCAGTTGCTGACGAGCATTTGCTCGTCAGCTACTGTCAAGTCACGCTTAGACAGAAGCATCGGTATCGTTAAGCTCAATGTAGCTAAAGCCAGTCTGCGGCGATTCGCAACACAACTGCGCGCGCGAGCACAGCTAAGAAGACAGCACGTAATTTACTCTGGTGAATGCAAAACCATTTTCTACAGCAGCCTCCACAGATCCGAAAAAAAAAAAAAAGAATCAGAGAGGCTGTGCATAGCCCTGACGCACGCCCCGCCAGCTTTAATGTAGAGCTCCAGGCTTGTTTTTGAACATTTTAAAGTTTCTCTACTATAAGAAGCAACTTCGAGGCTCTGTTATTCATTAGAAAGACCACTCACAAAACGTTATACGCGTTTCTTTAATAAATAAGCCGTTCTTAATCGGCATAGATGCGAACTAACATAGCCATGGACTCCTTGCTATGACATAGCGCGTCGTCTGCTCGCATCCTACCAGCTGCGTCACAGGAGGCAATCTGCGAGGTGGCGCCACCAAAACATCTCGTCGCCAATATTGACCGTCACAACGCGACGGCCAATAAACGAAGCTCGAACTACTTTCAATCTATCCGAGTCAAAAGCAGTCCAACTGTACGTAAGGTAGCAGACTGCACAAGACTGCCAAACCGCAACCTGTCTTTCGATTAAAAACGTGTTCCTTTTTCTCTTTTTGGGGAAGTGCTCGTGTGACCGGGAGGGAGGCAGAAAAGTGGAAGAGAGGGGGGGGGGGGGGGGGGGGGGGGGGGGGTTACAAGGGAGCCGCAGGAGCTGTGCAACGATTTTAACGTTGAAAGAATGGGCATCTTCTACTTTTGACATTGTTTATCTTGTCACAAAGGACAGAAAACACATCTCCTTCCGTCGAAATGTTGCGATTCCGCGCCGCGTAATCGCGAGGCAAAAATTAGAATATTTCCCGACCTGCAGCCGCGAGCGGCAGCCATGAGAAACACGCGGCATGACGTCAATGGGGGTCTTGTAGAAAGAGAGGAAATCGTGCAAATACCTGCTCGATAAAAGGTATTTTTTCTATAAATCTTGTGTTTCGTGAACCTGAGTTCCCGCAACTCCTTTACGGCTGCTAAAGGCCTACTCTCGTCAGCAGCGGTCTACACTGGAGAAGCGAATTGAAATAAAAAGTCATACCGATATCTAAAATCAATGCGTTTGCACTTTTATTATTGAAAAAGAGCGTGTTTCACGTGTATCCTGTACAAACTAGTAGTTTTCTGTACTCACGGCCGTAGGCCTCGTCGTCGCCTGCTCGCGTCGTCCGCTTCGGCACTTCGGTTTTCCTCCTCTCGATTTTCTTTATAACCGTAGTTATCTAGCTTTCATTTTCTGCTTATATTACTATCCGTACTGTATATATTAATGTTTTTTTGTACACATACATTTCTGTATCTCGCTCTCGCGTCGTGCGATACGTCGAACGACGGAGGAGCGTCCACGAGTAGGAAGGAGTCGCCGCGCTTCCAATGGAGCGTTGAGGCGACCTGGGCGCTGATACGACTTTGGGAGGATCGTCTGGAGGACCTCCAACGCGTGTGATGAACCTCAAGCGCGAGCACGACGCCGAACCGGACGGGACGGGGCAAAAGCGTAGCAGAAGCACGGAAAGGAGCGGAAGCACTGAGCAGCGTTAGGACTAGCCTTCCCTAGTTAGTACCAACCAACGTTACTAAAAGTAGCGTTGGTACCACTGATCTCTATTTTAGTAGGCTGGATCGCGGATCGGGAGCCCGTCGGTGTCGCCACCGGCGGCCATTGCTTGACACCAGGCAATGCACGCAAGTCTATGGGAGAAACGCACAAAAGTAAGCATATTGACGCATGTACGCTGTGCTCGGAGGCGAGTATTTTATGGTGTGCTGCGATCCTTATGTCGGGTGTTTGGAGATCGAATCGGTATTTGTCAAACGTCCGGTCGCCGAATAAAAAAATCAAACGTACCGGAGCACCTACGGCTGAGCTGGCAAGCTTGCTCTCGTAGTGGAGTAAACAAAGGAACTTGCCGTCAATGGGACCGTCCTCGGGGAAGCCCAGAAGTTGATGAATGACAAAGAAGTTCCATCTCGACAGCGGCTTTCCGGGAGTGAGCGAATTTTGCGTAGCAGAGCCTTCGAGCTTGTCGTCTGCTAAACCCAACTCAACGAAACCTCCACCGACTCCGCGGTCACTCTAGGTAACTCTCGCCTCATTGAGCTGCACTACAGCGGAGTCACTCTCGACCACAAAATATAATTTATGAGAACTGCGAGGGCTGTCAGTTTTAAAGTTTGTACGCAAGCTATTTGACTGGGCTTATCGAAAAGCATCCAAAAAGTTTCAGTGCCGACAACAGCTTAGAAACGGGGGAAACGTCACTTTTTCTCGTTCTTCCCATAGAGTCCCATGCATTGGCTGGTGTCAATCAATGGCCGCCGGTGGCGACACTTGGCCCCAGCTGCCGAGGCCGCGGTCCGCGATCCACCCTACTACAATAGAGATCAGTGGTTGGTACCAACGTTGGTTAGTACTGAAGCGGGAGACGCCCAGGGTTGCTGCTAGTCGCCAAAAAACCACTTTGCTTGGGCTTTAAGTGGACTTTGTAGTAATCGCTCGACTAAATTCGTCATTTTGTCTTTTTTTTTTTAATATATTGTTTGCTCCAGAAAAACTTATAAAATTATTTATATCCCCAAAATATTATTTTTCTGGCGTGAACAGGATTTATGCGTTTGAACCGAGCTACGAGACTTCAATCGCTGTAAACATCGTCTAAATGACATTTACTTGCGCTGTCTGGCACGGCAAAACGTAAAGGTTATTTGAAAATCCCAAAGGCCTTTGGCGTAAAAAGGTCCTTTAAGGTGCCCGTCTCAGCGCAGCTCATTTATACAGAGGTATAAATGAGCTGCGCTTAGAGTATCGGCACTCAGTTCCCCGACATTGTTGTGGGCGCCGCCACTTTGGTGCTTGTGCAGAGCAGACGTACGCAACTGCCGATCGTCATGATTCAGAAGTGCCACTTTTTCAGCATTAGATTCGGTGTTAGGAAGCTCACGTAATATTGCTTTGCTTTGTCGCGGACTGTTTAAACATTTGTGGGGGACGGAAAAGCGTTTCCTGTGATTTCAGATAAAGCTTTAGATAACTGGCAACCATGAGCCTAAGCGACAATATGGACAAGTGTCGTTACTCTGAAGCGTAGCTTATTTAGTGGCACTAGCCAGACCCGGACGAGACTTTCCTCCTTTCACCATGTTGATTGCGCTGGCTGCGCAAGCACGTGGTCACGTGGTCGGGAGCGGGTGAGTTCTCGCTGCTCACTGATGGCTCTAGAGAGAACTTCACCGGAACCCCGCGCGTCCCCCATTCACGTCACAGCGCACGTGACTCGGGAGATGATGACGGAGTTGAGGTGTGCCGAAAACCTCAATCTTTGTCCATTTTTAAAATAAAAACTAGGACATGCAGGCAAAAGCGGTTTTTGTTTTTTTACTTCAGAAAGGTCGAGACACCAACTCCCAAATTATTTAAGCAGAGCACTGAAATTGTTGCACATCTCCTTTAACACGCGAAGAGCCGCAGCTTGGCCACCCCTGGTATAGAAGCTTGGGGGGGGGGGGGGGGGGAGGGGGGGGGAGGGGAGGGGAGCGTTCGGTTACTCGTGCAAAGCCGCCCCCAGTGAGGTGCTTGTGGTCGCGCGCACGTCACCAAATGAATTCACTCACACCGTGCCTTGCTCGTATATATCTGTGCTTCGCTTTTCATAGCCTGCGTAGGATGCCAAAAGACCCCCGTCGGACGCAGTTTTTCATTTTCATGGGAAACGCGCTAAGTAAACCTACCCTCTTCTTGAAAACATCGTGTCTACTTAAAAAGCAGTAGGTAAAAAAGAAAAGAAAAAACTCTTCCGGTTTTGGTTTATTTACGCACACATTCGGGATTCGACGGTAAGCGTATGGTGGTCGCCTGCGCTCGCTTTGATCTAAAGGAATACACTTAGCCGCGTTCGATGTATGCCCCTTGAAAATGCGCGACCGTAAACCGCACGCCGAGATCGCTGTCGCCGAGTAACGCAAATATTGAGAGACGGAGGCCCACGGAATTTACATGGACTGTTTCTCTCGAGTCAACATTGACTGGTATACGAGCGAGGCATGCTTATAAAGTGGAAGTGGGTACTCCTGTACGGCTGCAGCTATATGAATCTCAAAGTACCTAACCAATCTCCAGTTATCTCGAAGCAGTTTTGAAGACTTAAAAACGGAAGAATAAAAACGTAAAAGATGTACATGGACGACCACACTCTTTCAAATATATCAGCGACGTTTCATTCCGGTGACAAAACTTCACGCTCTACTCGAACTTTTTACGCGAGTAAGGGGGGAAGAAAGGAGGGAGGGAGTGGAATGGGAAACCGAAGGAGAGGGGAGGGGGAGGAGGGCGAAGCGCTGTCTCATGGTAACGTCTGTTCCAGATTGATGGAACTTTGATGGGTGCCAGTTTCACGGCACCCATCAACGTTCTCGGACGAACCGAGCAGGCAGAAAACACATGAAGACTGACCTTCAACCCTTTCCCGACTCTTTTGGTACGGCACCAGTCCCGGCGTTTTGACGAGAAGGCAGGTTTTTGTCCGGTTTCTTTCAAAACAACGCAGGACTGCACGTCCCGCATGGTGACTTCCGCCCACAGCCCCAGACCGGAAGTCGGCCCGACGCGCCACCACCGTGCCGTGACTAACAGAGCCGAGTTCGTGTATACGGCATGTTTCAGTCTTAGAAAGATAACGGAAACGCGTTCCTTTCGAGCCACTGGAACCGGTAACGGGAACTCGTTGCAAGATTGAGAAGGAACGAGGAACATTCCTGTTTTGGAGGAACGTCGAAAAGAAAACTGCATGGATGTATCCAGAATGAGAGAGCGTTCAACCGTATGATTACAGTCACGTGGTTGATGGACGCTACGAGGTGACTACTTCGGGCAGTTTACGTCAGAATTCTGCCAGGGTTTGCCCGGTCGCCACGATCGGGATTGGAACATTCATTCTCGTAATTACTAGAGCTCTAAAAGAAAAAAAAAAAAATTGGGAAACTCGGTGTGTGCGTATGCCACCAAGCAGCACACGAGCATTTGACATCAGCGGTATAATCTATACCTATTTCATATTCCTGCCTAACGCTTGTCTGTCTAACGCGTGGTAGACTAGAAACGTTAGGGCGGCGCTCAAAATGGCGACGCTGGCGTCACACTGCTGCACGAGGGCGCTGCTCTCCGCACACGCAGACCTTCACCTCACGCGAGTCTGTTTTCAGCGCATGCGCGGTACACCTGGTGTGGGCAAACTACGCGGGCTTTTGTTTGGTAAACAGCGCGTTGGCCATCTTAAGCCGCGGCCACACTGCCAATACGCCATACAAAAGACTGTCTGCAAACACTGTCTGAGGCGCGTTTCTTTTTAGACTTAGGCTATACATGGGTTGCTCTGACGTCACATCGCATACTTTTGACCTCCATGTAAAAGGAGGAGAGGGAAGCTGCTTTTGTAAGAATTTTGAGTGACGGGCTAATCTTCTATAATCTTCTGCGGGGAAGAATAGCGACGCCTGTGCAAATCCGGGAGGCACAAAAGAGGGTCCTGATAAGAGGGGAGCTCCTTCTTGCCCTCGTCTCTGGTGGTCATCGGAGCGCTCTTTGAATGACGTCACGTGCAACCCATGTATAGGTGGCGCTAGTTACCGCCCGGTACAAAGGGTATCGCCATTAACATCCATCCATCCATCTTTCTCGTATGGCGGCCCTTTCACATTGGGCGTACACATCGCGACACTGTTAGCGCGAACACGACATCGGCGCATTTTCGCATTTTGCTTCTATATAGTATTAGCGAGCACGAAATTTTATCGCTTACATTATAGAACTAAATGAGCTCTTTCCGTTGCAATAATAACTTGGATGACATCCCTTGGTTTTAAAGTGTAAAAACTGGAAAAACCGGCGACCGCTTGTTCGCGCTAACAGTGTCGCGCTCTGTACAAAAAAAAAAAAAAACTGTTTCCAGCCGTGTTTAAAGCGTACACATGTACGAATTGCAAACCTGCTTCGAAAAAATGCTTGAGACGTGCCCGCGGATAATTCTCTGTCATAATTGTACTACAGGTCTTATTTGAGCCAGTTGGTACATACTTGAATAGGGTCAGCTGAACAATTACAAATTAGAAAAACCGTGAGAGGGAAAGACATACACACCGCTGACTAACAACTTCTTCCTTTAATACTTCTTTTTTCACTAGAGCTAGTGGTAAAAGCTATCCCCCATGTCCGCGCGCTGCACCCATTAGGGTGTTATGCGGCTCGTGCCGCGTCCCAAGTATCGCCTCTCCTTCGCGTGAATTGTGATAGACGGGGTGCTCACGCACATTTGCCCACTGTCTTCGATGGCCAGGGCTTCGATTACTTCCCGTGCATATGCGTTGCGATGCCGCCCCATGATGGTGATATTGTTAAAATTAGGAATGCACTTGCAGGACCTGCAATGTGCAGAAAGATGTTCCGCCGATGTTCCCTTAACAGAAGCCGCGTGCTCCCTAGCTCGGTCGTTCACACACCGCCCCGTTTGTCATAAATGTCCGCGGAGAAGCTCCGTGGGTCTTTTTTGTGAGATGTATGGGCAGCGTGACTGCGTAGCTTTTATATGGGCCTGGTTCGTTATTGAGCTGCACCGTGATTATATCTCTCAAGAAAAGGGCACAATAATATATACGGCCTACCGGAAAGCCTCTCGCGTACACCAACCACGATAAGCTGATGGTTAGTGCTTGGATGCACAACCATCAGCTTGGTGCAACCATCAGCTTGGTGCTCTTAATTACAGCAGCCGCCCGCGGTCACGACGTTTACTGCGACGTTTCTAGGGGTCTCGAAACGGCCATTGCACGAAACGGCCATTGCACGCGCTTGTATTGTTTGATTCGTCTATTCAACTTCAGAATTCGTTTTCTTGTGCAGAAAAAAAAAAAAAAAAGAAAAAAAAGGAAGTGTTTGGGATTAACGATTTTATTTGAACGATTGCAGTTCATTGCATACCCTCGCCCCCCCCCCCCTCCTCTCCCCCTTTTTTTCACTCTTTTACACGAAGGCGTCTGTCTTGCCCACACGATATATTTAGTAGATTTTTCGCCTAGGTATGTTTCTTTTTTTACGTAAAAAAGTAGTCAAACATGCGTAGGAAAGGTATCCCATACTCCAAATGGCTTGCCTCACTTCTCCCAGATTGATTCGAAAAGCTTAGGTTTTCGTGTGTGTGCGTGGTTTTTTTTTTTTCTCTAGTTCGAATCTATATTAGAAGCCGCTAGTACTGTACCGCTAGCGTAGTTGAAATCGCCCTCGCGTGATATGCATATTCCTTTTTCTTTTCTTTTTTTTTTTTTTTCTATGTAGAGGAAATGGAACCGTTCCCCACGTTCATAGCCTTCACGTGTTTTGATTCTGGAGGTGTATTTTCTCGATCCAACGTACCAAGCTTATAGGCACGATGACTCGGTCATCGATTGGCGCGAAGGTCTTTTAATCAGATTGGATTAACCGACGGAAATTGGACCGTTATCCGCACAGCGAAATCGGCCAAATGCAGACAACTTGTTCAAACATCCAACCCGGTATTTTTTTTTTTGTGTGTGTGTGTGTGTGTGTGTGTTTGCGGTCTTTACAAGCTTTGTTATCTCTCAATTTGTCAAAAAAGTGTGGGACCTGGACTTCGCATTACGTTCTAGTTCAGACCACATCTCAAAATCTGGTAAATACGCCCAAAGACCCATCAAGGACTGTTTCAGTTCATATTTTTTTTTGCGCTGGTATACAGGTCGTGTGCGTTATACCATTCATGCTAGCTCGCATAAATCACTCGGGTCTCTATTAATCACCAAAGAGATGGAGCTAGTATAATCCAATATCCCCAAAGTTATTAAGCTTTGTACTACTATACTATATCTCCTAAGTTGCTTTTCAGTGATTATCACTGATGGGACACGGAGCGCGGGGTGTCTCTTTCAAAAGCCGGACCTCCACAGCACACACAAGGTAACGGGTGTAAATAGCGAGTTTTCGTAGATCGCTTTGGCAATCCCGCAATGCTCTCCGCAACCCGCTACGATTCCCGGAACTCTACAGTCAAGGCCATCGGCGCGCAGGCGCAGTAGCGGCTTCTTCGTTGTGGAGGGCGTAGAGGAGGGGAGAAACGCGGTCTACGAGAGGGCATAGCTAAGGTTCCGTGTTTTCGTAGTTTGTTTTCTCGTAAAAAAAAAAAAAAAAAAAAAAAAGAAACACGTTTTTCTTTTTTTTTTTCTTTTGTTTTTCTTTTTGGTTTTTCGAAAATACGGAGTGTATTTTTGATTCCGGTTCTCCGAAGTTGGGAGTCTAAATTTGCTGCGAGCCTATTTTTTTTTTTTTTCGCAATTCAATATAAAAATGTATATTATCCGGACACAAACCTGCCCAAAATCCGCAACTCACTTATATCGAATGATATTTCTTCAGCTGGATTGAGCAAATTGGCACCCTTGCCATTGGTAGTACCAACTGTCCCACAACAAAACTTGCAAACATGTGTTGCTCTAATACATAGCTTGCAACGGTCGCCATGGCTGTTAATCCCATGACGGTTATTTCTACTCACTGGTTTCTTCGAACTACAACTTTTGCCGTGTGAAACGAGCACGGCGAACGGAACACTCGCGGCGCATAAAATACTGGCATGGCCGCGAATGACGTCACGTGCATGCAAGCTATGTATAAACGTCGATACTTGAAAGTCACGCAACTCCTCTGGAAAGCTCGTTTTCTTTCCATTCATTCCACTGTTCTACACTGAGGCTGCGCTGGGGGTAGTGGTGAGATAAAACTCCCTCCCTCCTATGATCACAGCTTCCACTGTTATAAACACAGACACACACAAACACACACACACACACACACAAACAAAACTTCGCAGTCTTCTAAAAGGTCAAAGCTGAAAACTAGAACAATGACTTTTGTCGCGACCCAAAATTATATCGACCTGTTTTCCTGAACAAAACTTGGCGGGATAAACGGTGACCTCTCTTTTTGTAAATAGACCGAGATTTGAAAGGAAACTGGACAGGTCTCCCCTGGGTGGAGAATAAAAATCGAGTGGATTTAAATCGTGAGTTAAATCACGATTTAAATAGTACCAGTTTTACTATGATCATGATTTAAATCAAATAACTTTTCCGCAAAAATTAATCCCGAAAGTAGTTTTTATTTATACTCTGTTTTATACTTAAAGGGGTCATGAAACGACTTTCCTACTTCTTCCTCCTTAGCTTTAATCCTCAACTCAAATGCGAATTGTGAAATCACGTGGTCGTGACATTCCTTCGGCACCGGTGCGATGACTCCTAGGTTCCACCGTGCTTTTTATGCACACCATAGAACTTGTCATTCGCCAGTGACGATAAGTTCCGTCAGGGCACTCATTGGCCACGAACGCAAATCCAAATATTCGTCGACGGATTGATTGTTGACGAGCGCATACGTCCGAGTGACGCAGTTCTCGTGTCCAATGCGTGAGCTGGGCTCTGCTGACGTCAGTTTGGCGCCGGTGACGCGCTTTTGGAACCGCGGATGTATCATAGTGAAAAGGCGGAGAGCTTTCGAAGGCAAGAAGGTACAAAATAGTCCGCTATATTTTCAAATGTTCGTACCGAAAAGCTGGCTTTTGACTTTCCAGCCTCTTTCTTTTGGCCAACTAAACGATATGCGATTAGTAAAGTCCCGATTTAAAATCATTCATCCCAACCCGAAATTCGTTTCATGGCCCCTTTAAGGCCCCTTCACACGGTGCATTTTTCTCGCGCATCTAGTGTCGCGAAATGTAGTTTCGCGAAATGGTTGCGCCGTCTGAACGAGTCCGAAAAGGACGCCCGCATCTAAAAAAAAGTTGCGCGCACACCTCGCTTCTGGAGCGAGCTTTTGCTGAAACTTTGCCGAGTCCTGTCAATCACTCTGAGGGCGCCGCCAATGGCCGCTCAGAAAGGCTCTCACGTGGCCTTTGAGGGGGGAGCGAGCCGTTTGGGAAGACCACTTCACTGCCGGTGTTGTAGCCGAGCCAAATCCGAAAAAACCGAAACCACGAACGATGGATACTGCCGGCGCTTCCGCAAGCACGTCAAGCACCACTGAAGGAAAAGTGAGTAGCATATCGGAAAAAAATCCAGCGATGGACAAAGACAATTAGCGGGAGTTGGCGAGATTAGAATAGTGCTCATAGCGTTGTTTTCGCGACGATACCGCTGGGACCATCGAGTAAACTGAAACCAAGTTTGCTTTGTTTACAAGCGAACGTGAAACCATGTGCGCTTTCTGAAACAGTTGGCACAGTGAAATCGGGGCAGACATGGGCGCCGAGAAGTAACCAGATTGGGCACGTAGCGTTTCTATGAATGCCATGTGCATTGATAGGAGCTTTGGCAATGAATTCGCTGCGTACGGGCTCGGCGCCGGCACATGTCCTGCACGTACAGGTTGCCGCCTCAATCGGCTTTGCGCACATGCGAGATCGCTCCAAGTAGTGCAGTATGTGAGAAAAAAAAAATTAAAGTGAATTGACTGCATAAAATGCGCAAAGCAGGTCCCCAGATAAATAACGATCTGATTCGGAGCGCCACATTATGGTCAACACCGAAACTATTTTCGCGAGTCTAAACGTAATCGTTGTTGCACGTGAAGCGGTACGTGTGAACGAGCACATTTCGCGAAACTTGAGTGTCGCGAAGCTGTTGCACGCCTAAAAGATGCATCGTGTGAACAGACCTTTAGTGTGCAACGCTGTCAAAGCTTTTGGCGCGAGCATGGGGCTTGATCTCGTTGATCATTTGCACGCGTTCTCGCGCGAACAAAACCATAGATGAAGCCACGCGCTCGCGCCAGTAGCTTTGACAACGTTGCACGTATGAAACGGAGTATAGCGTTTGTCAATCGTTCCATGCTTTCTGCGCGCATCTGTTTCGAACGGAAATCGAAGAATCCCCGAGCAAGAAATATTTATATGGGGCCGAATACGAGAGAAAAGCAGTGCTCTTCTTAGCAATGGCTTTCTTTAAAGCCTCCCTGTCATTCGCCAGTTATGCAACGTCCGATTGCAAGCAAATCAAAATGCGAAAGGTAGAGCAAAGACGACTCTCTAGCTAAATTAAAAAAAAAAAAAATGTTGTATAATATGGCTAATGTAAAAGCTTTTAATTAAACTGTACTTCAAATGTACAGAAATTATTTCTTCCGCATTGATATCAGTAATCAGGCGAACTGATCAATCAAGCTGCTATCTTTAAAAATGAAAGTTAATATGATTTACATAAAATAGGTTTGATATAAAACACATAAATTTGATTTAAACCAAATAAATGTAATATATATATATATATATATATAAATTATATTTATTTGGTTTAAATCAATATATATGTAAAATATGTAAAAGATGCACTAGTACGGTTTGTTCAAGTGAGTTATACGGCTAGGGGGACATTATGTGAGTGGCGAATCCTTGCGAGAAGTTGTCTAATTACTTAAAATTCGTTAATTAACTTTTTAATTAATGGAAATAGACATATGGTTCCAATTAGAAATTTGCTCAGCGTCGCCGAAAACCTCTAAATCAATCATTTTCAGAAAGACTTTGAGCGCTTGAGAAGCGTAGTAGTGAACTGAAGTTACCGCTCGTGGAGCAGGTACAAAGCTATACTCCGTTTCACCTTATGTTGTACCGCAGCGAAGGCTAGAAGCGCGAGCTCATAGCGTTGGCAGCTGCTCTTGGTGCACGAGAGCTTGTGCCGCCGAGGTGTGCCATAGAGCAAGGCGCTCGAGCTTGTAGCCTTTCCTGCGGTACAACACAAGGTGAAACAGAGTATAGAGGTCGCGATACGGCGCCCGTGCGATTTTTCCGTCTCTTTTAAGCGCGAAACACATGCGCGTCAAAACTGTCCGGTCCGGCGTGCGAACTGTCGGGAAGGTGGCTGCTCCGAATCGCCGCACAGGACGGTTCGCGACACATGGTTTCCGACGCGTCGTTGCGTCGCTCCGTTCAGCTCCGCCCAGTTTCGGGTATCCCTCTACCGAATGGATGGATGAATGCTAATGGCTATACATATAACGGGCGGTAGCTCGCGCCACCTAGCCTAGAAAACTAAAATACTTCCCTCGCCCTTCTTGGTTTTTCTGACTTTAAAACAAACATAATATTTTTATTACATTCTATTAAAGTGTGCGTGTGTAGAGATTTTCCGTGAGGTTACTTTTCTGCTCAACATCACTTAATCGCGATGGACCGCAGCGGACCTTAGGAGCCATCCCAGCGAAGCGAGCACTGCGTACAAATCACGTGACTCCGCACACCGCGCATTGCTGCGTCTCTCCCGAAGTTCACGTGACACTCACACGGCATTGGAATGGCTCGTAGCGTCCGCTGCTCTCCATCGTAAGGTGAAACGGAGTACATTCGGGTTTCGACGGCCTCGATCGGTCCCAGAAGGACGGCTTGCTATGGCGCGCGAGATCAGCAGCTTGTTTTGTGCGCGCGAGAAAACTCGATGGCGTCCATCTCCTTCACCGCGCACCGCCACATGTGTGTGTGTAGGCGTTGTTAAAGAGGGGGAGATCCGCTTCCCCGAACTGCCCGAACCACGAGCGCCTCCTCGCCCGATCGGGCCGAAAGTCACGTGACAACATGACCTTCGCGCCATCCGTGCTGCCATTGGCTGCGGCCCTCCGAAATTCGGACAGCCGTGCGGCGATATCTAGCAAGTTGGACGCACGCCGGCGCCGGACGGAGGCCCCATCCGACGCTCCGGTGCGACGAAAACCCTCGCCCTCGAACGTCGTTCCGGCGGTTCGCACGTCGGATCGGACAGTTTTGACGCGCATGTGTCTCGCGCTTTATCTAGCCCCAGCCTTGTACCTGCTCCACGAGTGGTAACTTTAGTGCACTACTACGCTTCTCACGCGCTCAAAGTCTTTGTGAAAATGACTGAATTAGGGGTTTTTGATGAGGCTGAGCAAGTTTCTAATTGGAACCATATGTCTATTTTCATTAATTAAAAAAGTTAATTAACGAATTTTAATTAATTAGCCAACTTCTCGCAAGGATTAGCCTCCCACGTAATGTCCCCCTAGCCGTATAACTCACTTGAACAAACCGTACTAGTGCATCTTTTACGGATTTTTTTGTAATAAATCTGTTCGAATTTAAAATGAACACCCGGTATATATATATATATATATATATATATATATATATATATATATATATACTGTTAGGAAGGTGAAGACGACGACGGGGCAGTGGCGCGCACGACCATCTCGCGCCAGGCCCCACGGGCCGGCTCGGCCTCCATAAATCCTTTGTCCGTCCTATCATCGTGTACTGTCCTGTCCTTTCTGCTGCGGACAGCATCACCCTAACAATATATATATATTTACCCTGGCCTTTCCTAGGGAGTCGGGACCACCAACTCAAGCTTATTTGTAAAATAGCGTGTGTGTGTGTGTGTGTGTGTGTGTGTGTGTGTGTGTGTGTGTGTGTGTGTGTGTGTGTGTGTGTGTGTGTGTATGTGTGCGAATGTGTATGCGTGTTTGTGTGTCGGCAGGATGTAAACAAGGTTTACATCTTCCCGTAATTACCGTTTCCCTAATCCGAACTGCTTCCCCGTTGGGGGGCTTATGCCAATCAATAATCTCAGACCCATAACTTTAAGAAAGTGCCCCATTAAAAAAAAAAAAAAAAGGAAAAAAGACGCGTTATTCCTGAAAGGCCGCCATTAGTTCGCAACTTTATAATCATATTTTTTTTGCTTTTTTTTTCATGAGAACTAACAGAATGCAGGACAGGTGTTTGGACAATTCCCTTCTCGTTAACTGGGACGAAGGCATTAATTTTAAATTGTTTAATTAATCTTTTGGTGGTGTGGCGCTGTTGTTGCCTAAAAAAAGCTCCGGGTTTTTTTTTTGTTGTTGTTTTTTTTTTTTGTAAGCGGTTTTATTGTAGAATTTGAGTGTATATATTATTAAAGAAACATCCTCTCCCGTCCAATTAACTGGTTCGACATGTTTTCTGAGAAATGTCGTGGTACAGGCACGTGAAACAATATCTATATTAAACCCACGTTAGACCTAGTTCACAAAGCGCGATTTTACTTTGCGATTGCGCATTTGCGATGTCGCAAGTGCGAAAAAAAAAAAAAAAAAAGAAGCCTGCTAGAACATGCGGAGCCCGACGTCGCCGCTGCGAATTCGCGAGTGAAATCGCACTATGTGAATCTGGTTTGACGCGGGCACCCTTAACCGAAGTTAAGTCACCGTTAAGCTTCACCACGGTGTTTGATAAGAAACGAGTGCGCGTGCACGGCTTTTGATGGGCGCTCAAGATGCGCGAGCGCCCAGTTTCGACCCGCAGAATGTCTGCAAGTTTAGTGGTGGTGAAACGTAACTGCAGTTAAGTTTACCCGTGAAATATCCTCGTTACACGGGCACACTTAACTGCAGTTATACGTTTAACTGCTATTGCCACACTATTGACGATTTTCACCTCGTGTTTTCGACACCTATACTTTCACGGATTCGTTTTAGACCGCCAGGCGCTGTGGATATCTGATTCGCTCGAAAAGGTGCGAGCGAACCTGCCGCCACAGCTTTCTGTGTTAGCCGCTAGGTGCCGTTTATTTAGCTGGAGTTGCATTTTCGCGACTCCAGCAAAACGGACGTGGCACCTAGCGGAGAAACACTGAACTTGCAGAAACAGGTCCTTTGGAGATTTCTGCGCGTCTCTTGCGGCTTCCGAGATTACATGTTGTCGGTGGTTTGCGCGATAGAACACTTGTCCCGGTGACTCTGTCGTAACTGTAGCATCAGCTTGTTACCCAGGTTGCTCTGCAAGCAACCTACGCAACCGCGTGGACCAGACATTCTGCGTTTATCAACGTTCATCGGCACCGTGGAAGAGGCAGTCCTTTCGTCGCTTCCTCAAAACTGTCTTAGAGTATGCGGAGCGCAAGTTCGTCTGCTTCTTTTGAGGGGTTCTGGTGACGTCAAAACGCCTACCTCTGATTGGTCCTGAGTGAAGGATAGTGGGTAGACCTCAGAGCATGCTGCCTCGAGGTCTACCCCCCATCCTCCTAATTAGAGCCAATCAGAGCTCCTCGGCGTTCTGACTTCAGAACGACCCCTGCAAAAGAAGCAGACGAACTTGCGCTCCGCATTGGCGACAAGGTGTTTGGGTGGTTCCCTCATATGGCTCCTATCTGTGACGTCGCGACTAGGATTATCGATTGCCAACGACAATGTCGATGGTGTGTCTACAAAAGCACGGTGGATGCTTGTAGTCGTCACCTCCTAAGTTGACAGTGTGGCGTTCCTCTTGTCTCCACTAATGAAAGTCTAGAATTCATCCTGCTCAAGACGTCACAGAGAGCGTTTGGCCAATCCTGGGAGGCCGACCACAGCGGCGCTTTTGGTTGCGCACGTCGCCAATGGTGACACATTGGGCTCGTTCGATTTGCCTCGTCCACCGGTGCAGAAAAAGTTCAGGGCAATGTACTTCCGGTCGTGTCTCTTAAATACACATACCGGAACTACACTCACTGAATTTACTGCACCGGTGCAGGAGGTGCAAGTAAATCGAACAAGCCTAGTGATCATGCGTATTGCATTTAAGTGGGACTTAACTTGAGGCTGCCCGCGGGTAACAAGGGTATTAGAACTTGCGTTTGCTTGCAACCGAGCTCTTGTGGTCTCTTGGGACTTGACGACGAGAGGGCACGCTGGCGCCATCTATAAAATAAACCTGGAACTGCACTTCACTAGACATGGCCTCCGAGATCCCGATCTCGGAGGCCATGCACTAGAGTTTTGCAGTATTTGCGAGATGAACTGTATACGTACTATTTATGAAGCCTCGTTTACATGAAAGCGACTTCAGCGCATCGACTCCACTCGCTCTTCGAACGAAGCCGACGCGGCAACGTTTACATGAATGCGCACCAAACCCGACACGAAGGTGGCGCCACGCCGTGTCAAAGCTCGAAGTTATGCAGTTCCGGCACCAGCCGCACCGTGTTTTCCGGTGCATCGCACGTGGGGGCAGTGAACGGAAAGATCGTGCCCGCTGTCTTCGGTGCTGTGGAAGACGTTACGAAACGGAAGAAACATCAAAACTCAAGCGTTTAGGGCTCCAGGCCGGACCGCCGGGTCACTCTGGACCAGGGGCGACGTGTGTGCGCACGCTTTGAGAACGCCTCCGCGCTTCGCCGCGCTAGACCTCGCCGATCGCGACCGGACCAACCGGACCCCGAGTCCGAAAGGCTCCTGCGCAGCCAGGAACGGCACCGAGGTAGGAGCTGCTCGTTCTGCGCTACCATGCAGTGCTCTACAGTGCTCGGAGCTCTCGGTGTCGTTCGTGCTTGCGCCGAAGCCTTTGGGACCCCTTCGGACGCGCAAGTCGTACTTCGCAAGGCTTGGACGGGGCCGCCCTACCGAGCAGCTCCGCTATATTTCGCTTACTTATGATGGCAATAAAAGCTCGCGTTTGTTCTCGGGAAAAAATTGCGGGCGACCATACGGGACCGCTCTCCGCGCCGCCGACTAGGTTGGCCGCCGCCATGTTCTCAGCTGTTCACTCCTGACCATACGGGACCGCTCTCCGCGCCGCCGACTAGGTTGGCCGCCGCCATGTTCTCAGCTGTTCACTCGCTGCCGCAGCCGAGCGCCTTCCCATAATCCTCCCCGCTCCAAAATGCGATGCGACCTCCGTTTACATGGGCTGAATGAATGCGCACTCGCCATCTCGATCCACCTCTGTCCAGCGACTTGAATGCGATGCGCTTTCTTTGCGCATTATGCCGTTTACATGACCGCATTGAATGCGACAACTGGATTCGATGCGACTAAGTCGCATTCATGTAAACGCGGCTTGAGAAATAGTCGTTTATAACATCGTCAAAAATTTTTTTTTTTTGTTGTTGTTTTTTTCAAGCTAGGAAAGAAAGATGCTCAAAAATATAGAAAATATATGGAAATGCCAAGTGATCCGCGGCTACCCCGACAGATGTGGCGCAAGTCTGTTCTCTCGTCTAGAGTTCCTGTATAGCCAGAGTTGCGCGTTGATCTCCGTAGCGCCGTCTTTCCTGCACCGCATGTTGATCCCGCTCGTCACGTGACTGAATTCGGCGAATAGCGGCGCCGCGCGTTCGAGGCTCGCGGCGCGCTCAAAAGCAGGGGAACGTACGCCGGGGCGCGTGCAACGTCTACTTTTCTGCACGGCACTTGATCCGGCTCCTCACGTGATCGGATCTCGGCGAATAGCGGCGCGGTGGCACGTGGAAAACAGACGCGCAACTCTGGCCTCTCTCGTTGTAAGAGATTTTAAGGCAGTCGGTCGTAAGCTGTCGCAAGTGTGTGCACCAGCCTTTAGGTTGCAGCTTATAGACTAAATTTTCACTTTTTTTAGGGAGGTCAATTCCCCACCGGATAAGCGCAATGCCTCCCCCTAAAAACAACAAAACACACAGCTTTAGGGAACTTGCTACGCTTTGCGCCTTGCTTGCTTTATTCGTGTGATATTAATACCAAAAACGCTTACCGATAAAAAAAAAATGTTTCAAACTTACATTTTACCAAAACAAGTTACACAACTCTCGTCTTGCTGTTTTTTTTTTTGTTTTTTTTTTTTTTTTTTGGGGGGGGGGAGGACGCAGCGTTTACGTAAAAGCAGACTTCTACACTTTCGACACAAATAGGCTGGTATCTTGCTTCTTCCCACGCGAAAGTCTCCCTAGCACCTTGAACTCCAGTATACACAGGCACCGCTTCAAGTCTTTCGACATAGCGTCTGCTTCGTGCCGCGCAAACTGGCAGGAAATTGGAACAGGTTGCCTCATGTATTTTTTTTTTTTTAATCCACTTTCTCTCTTTATTATCCGGATGCCTCTGTCAGCTTTTCTGTGGTTGTTCTTATTTGGTTAAGGTTTGATTGCTTTAGAACGTATTGTGTCGCTCGCGTACGTGAAGCTCGTCGTTCTTCTCAAAATCCCCCCTCCCCCCCCCCCCCCCCCCCCCCCCTCCATTCAGCCATATATGGCCGCTGAGAAATGGTTATCTTGCCAAATCGATCCTAGCGGCGTAGTGCCGCGCAAAGCATTTTGGGAACCGCGACAGTTTCCCTAGCATTTTGAACTATACACATGCACGATATACCACCGCTTCAAGTATGTCGACATCCGCTTCGCGCCCGAAAAAAACTCTCCTGTCAGTTTTCGCGCTGCGAAAACTGACAGGAGAGTGGAAGAGGTGGCCTCCTGTATTTTATTTCTTTTTAATCCACCTTCCGTCTTCATCATCCGGATGCCTCTGGCAGCTTTTCTGTGTTTTTTTTTTTTTTCTTATTTGGGGAACGTTTGACTGCTTTAGAGTGTATTCTGTCGCGTACGTGAAGCTCGTCGTTCTTAAAATGTTTTCCCCGTTCAGCCGTATCTGGCTGCTGAGTAATAGACACTTTACACCCGCGCCAGGTTACAGCCGCCATTGCTGACCTTGTCTTGTCTTACCTAGAGGCACTAGTCTTACCCAGATACCGAAGCTCGAGCCACTGAAACGGGCGTCCACAAAGGCCAATGCTGAGAAGGACGCAGTAGAATCTAAAGTGGCAATAACCTGGCCTGCTATGGTAATGATGAAGATAAAGCAAACTAAAAAGAGGAAACGACCACTGAAGGTCGGTAATGGCGGCGCCTATGCACAGCTGCTACAACTGCAAATTCGAAGCGATCCTAGCGGCGTAAAGTGCCGCGCAAATCATCTTGGGAATCCTTTGGCACCAAGTTTCGGTTTCGATTTGGCAACCTCACTTCACGACATCCCTTCACGACCGAATACAGCGCTTGCATTTTCGAATATGTGACTATTGGCGACTCTAGTGAAATCGACGCCGCGTAGCGGCAACGCCGAGAAGCTCAAGAGAGGAGGTCGCTTCGACTCTGTCGTCTGCTATCGCTGCTTGGTTCTCGTAGGCAGCATAGAAACAAACATCGTTTTCAGTAATGTTTTTTTTTTTTTTTTTTTTTATGGAATTACCAGCTGAACATAAGAGAATATAAACATACAAAAAAATATACTTCCAGATGGCTACCAGAATGAAGGTGCCTTTTTTTTTTTTTCTATTTTCTTCACCGTCCTTGTCAAAATCGCGTTCTTGCGCGGACCCTCGCAAGAAGGTAATTTCCTTCGGATGCAGTGTGATGGAGAGGGAACTAACACACTTTTCTTCTTTTTCGTCACCATTTTGCCTGACCTGGAGCCGGGAATACTCCTACACTCCTACTCATCGCTAAGTCTATAATAGGCAGGTCCGGCTGCTGGAGGTTCGTATTTCAAGGGGGCTTACAGGAAGATGAGTGGGTGCAATGCAAGCGAGAGTTGACTTTTTTTTTTTTTTTCACACAGTGCTGAGATGCACTGCCTCGTCAGCGGGACAGGCCGCCATAATGCAACTGGCGCAGTGTTGCATGCTGGGATTTTAATGCGAAAGCATTAACCGTCCCATGGAGCGAGCTGACGTCATCAGCTTTGAAGCCTCGCTAGACGGCACCTAAACTCCTTTCTCCAAGTGAAGCCGCGATCTGGTGGCTCCCAGCTTTGAAGCTACGCGAAAAGCCCAGCCAAACGGCACCTAGTTTCCCCGATCCCCAAAAAAGCGGAGTGAAGCCGAAATCTGATGGATTTCGGCTTCGGTCCCATTGGCTGGTCATAGTTTCAAGGAAAGAATCTCCCACTGGCCGCTGCGCGTCAGTTTCAACGACCGGGGGCCTTTACCGCCACCCCATGGCGCTGCGTGTTCGCGCCGCCAGCGCGACGGTAGCGTCCAAGGTCAGAGCGGCATGCGGTGCGCGCGCTCGGCCGTCGAGGGAGCGGAAGAAAACGACATGCATGCTTTCGCATCCACAACTCATAAGGAGTGCTTAGGCGTGTGCCTCGAGCCTTTTTTTTTTTTTTTTTTTTTTTTTTTGAAGTATGATCCAGTGTGATGTGGAAATGCGGTCATTTCCTTTCCTCGGGAGGCCCTAAAGCGGCCGCGGAGCGAGCCGCTGGATTCATTGGTTCAGCCGCACGCATCCGTCGGTGGCGAGGGGGACAGCGCCATCTAACTGTACCCTCGTCACCCCCTCCGAAAGGGGACGCGATTGTCCCCAAATCCTGGGACCCCTGTGGTCGAGGGTGCGCTAGGGAGGCGACGACGAGAGGGTGTCGGACGCCGAGAGGGGAGACTCTCCGGGTCCGGTGAGTCAATTCTCGTCACCGGTGCTCAGTGTGTCGCGTTATTATATCCCCTGTATAGTTTCTTGCGGTGATTAAACTGTTTGGTCACCCGGCACACTGTGTGGTACGTTTGTCTCTTCTATTAGAGCGGCGTTGTGCAGCAAACGAACGAACCCGCCGCGGCGGTTGAACGTGAGTACGCTGCGGGGTGGGTGTTGGAACAGCTGCAGGGATCACTTTGAACCCAAGTAAGGCTCAGATTGCTGAAACCCGTATCTCTTTACTGGGGTTCACTATCGACCGCGGGCGCGTCTCGCCTAACCCGGAAAAGCTCAAGTCAATCCTAGAGTATCCGGCGCCGACAGACGTCAGCGCACTTCGTCGCTTTCTTGGTATGGTGAACTATTATCGCCAGTTTATCGGAGGATGCGCCGCGCTCCAGGCTCCTTTGACTCAATTGTTGAGGAAGTCTGCGAGATGGAGTTGGGGTCCCGAGCAAGAGGCTGCTTTCAGCCGGTTATCTAAAGCGCTCGCGGACACAGCTGACCTCAGGCTACCCGACTTGAACAGGTCGTTCGTAATCCAAACCGACGCGAGTGACCTGGGCTTAGGAGTTGTTTTGCTTCAAGAGCAGGAAGGTGTTCTCCGGCCGGTTTCCTTTGTGAGCCGCTCGTTGAACCCGGCGGAAAAGAACTATTCCACCGCCGAAAAGGAATGCCTGGCGATCATATTCGCTCTGCGGAAGTTCCACATGTACGTGGAAGGGACCACCTTTGAGGTTCAGACCGATCACCAAGGGTTATCCTGGCTTTCTCGCATCCAAGAGCCGTCTGGTCGGCTAGCGAGATGGGCACTAACCCTGCAACAGTACGACTATGTCGTGCGGTATTGGAAGGGGAGCACGAACGTGGTGGCTATGGACAATGTTCTACGGAGTAGCGGCGAAGAAAACGCCGAGCCATCAGCCCGTGCTGATTATGCTCGGGGGCTACGCGACAGGATGAAGGAGGCTTTCTCTAAGGCCCGCCGAAATCTTGGAGTAGCACGAGCCAGCCAGAAGGCTCAGTATGACAAGACCCACCGGGACATCCGCTACAAAGTGGGTGATCTGGTTCTCAGGCGTCAACACGTTCTGAGCGACGCCAGCAAAGGCTTTTCTGCTTCGCTGGCACCGAAGTGGTCTGGGCCATACCGAGTACGGGAAACTATTTCTCCGCTCGTGTATAAGCTAGCGGGCTTGCAATCAAGACCCGTTGGCGGGCCGGTGAACGTCTGTGACCTCAAATCCTATGTCATGAGGGAAGGCGGCGCGGCTGGGGAGCCGGGCGTCTTGAGCCCGCAGGCACCCCGGCTGCCACGCGACGTGGGCGGCAGTTCGCCCGCGCCTCGATACGAGCTGCGGCGCCGGCGACATTAGTGTCGTCAAAGCCGCCGCCGACAATGGCAAAAGCCAAGCACGTTTGCTTAGAAGCAAGGCAAGATCGAAAACGTTTTTTTCAAACTTGTCTTTCCACACAGCGCGTGGCCACCTGGGAGTCGACCTTTTCTTTTCGACCCCGCGCATCTCCCGCTCACCGGGCGGGACCCATTTGGTGCACTTGTGCGCCTCCGGGGAAGCAGGTCAACGAACCCGTTCTCAGGGACCTCGCCGCGCGCGGCCGCCGAATGGCCTCTATGGTCTATCGGGTGCCAACGGTCTGGAGAGTGCGCGCTTGGTTCAATGCCTCCCCAATTTGGTGCGCCTGTGCGCCGCCGAACTGCGGGTCCACGAACCCCTTCCTAAGTACCTTGGTGCGTGCGGCCGGCGAAGGGACTCTGTGCTCTATTCGGCGCCTATGAGTCTCCAATTGGCAGCTTAGGCGTGCCATTAGGCTCGCTCATCCCCAAAGTCGTTTGGTGGGAGTTGTTGTCGGGGAAGCGGCAGCCGGAGAGAGCCCTTTGTGTTCCTCCGTGCCGGGCCTCCGGGCACGGATGCGGGTGGGCCAGCCGGCGCTTGGAAGACCTACTCGGGCGGCGCGACCCTGCATCAGCAACTTTCGGCTGCCACCCTGCCTCCGGCCTGGGGACCTCTTGGACCGTCCTCCTCTCCGTCGACCACCCAAAGAGTGGGATCTTGCCTATAACTTCGCCGCCTGGGAGGAGCCGACTTGCATTCCCCGGCTTTTTCTTCGAGAGGTCGAGACCGTCACCATGGGCCCTCAGCGGAATCATCGCCAGCGCCGATCCGGCCGACGTCCTGCCCCGGCTCCTCGCGGACCTGGGATGCCCTCCCGGAAACCAGCCGCCGGCGCGGGAGCGAGGGACCGTCAACCTGGTCCTACCGGCGGCCGCGGGTCTTCGCGGCGAAAAGAGTCAAGGGCCCGGGGTGCGTCGTCCAGAACGGTCGCCACTTGGACGTCGCAGGTGGGCTCGGAGGCACCGCGGGTTTTCGTCAGCTGGGCCCGATGGAAGCTGCAGCGGAGACCCGAGCGGGGCCAGTCATCGGAGCATATTCCATCTCTGTTCCGCGGTCAGACCACCGAAGACGCGGACAGAATGGCCGCCGGGGCATGCCTGACCCCGGCGGACGGGGCAACCTACTGCTCCGACTGCGGCGGCCTCGTGATCACCTCTACGACGGAGGCCCAGCACCGAGCTTCCCTCCTCCACCGGGACCGAGTCGGCGACGACGGCGGTGGCGGCCACGTTGGGGACGTCACCTTCTGGTACGTTTACACTTGCGGATCCGCTAGCGAATCCGCCCAGCTTTTGCCGCTGGGGCGAAACGCTGGGCGGAAAACGCGGCGGAGAGCCATTTAGGTCCAGGACCTATTTCTGCCGCCGAACGAGGCGTTTCGCTGACCGGAAGTGACATTCTTGCGCAGCGCGACGCTGCCACGTCATGAGCACGCGTAGTTCCGGGAGCAGCAACGCCCGGGAGAGAGAGCCGAGGCGGGAACTCTCGCGCCTTCTCGTCATATTTGGCGAGATGTTACGGGAACCGCTGCCGCAGCCGGCGCCGCCGCCGCTGCTCGAAGGAAATAGATGTAAACGCAACCCGCTCGTCGCCGCCGCCGCCGGGAGCGGATCCGCTCCCGCGGCAGCGGATTTCTTCTCAGGTGTAAACGTACCATTCCTCGAGCGACCTGAGGCCGTGGCCTGGGTGCTGGAGAGCTTCCAGCGCGATCCAGCATTCCGGATGTCCCCAAATCCTGGGACCCCTGTGGTCGAGGCGGTCGAGGGTGCGCTAGGGAGGCGACGACGAGAGGGTGTCGGACGCCGAGAGGGGAGACTCTCCGGGTGGCGATGGTAGCGGGTGGTTGTGCGTCGGACCCGTCTCCAGTACGTTGGCGCCCGTCGGCTCTCGGGAGTGCATCGGCCGGTGAGTCAATTCTCGTCACCGGTGCTCAGTGTGTCGCGTTATTATATGCCCTGTATAGTTTCTTGCGGTGATTAAACTGTTTGGTCACCCGGCACACTGTGTGGTACGTTTGTCTCTTCTATTAGAGCGGCGTTGTGCAGCAAACGAACGAACCCGCCGCAGCGGTTGAACGTGAGTACGCTGCGGGGTGAGTGTTGGAACACGGGCTCTCAGTGGGCCCCGGGTCTTATTGTTCCGCGAACGGTGTTCAAACACCCACATTTTGGCGCCCAACGTGGGGCCCTGCGGTTTACTATTTTATCGCAACTTCCATTGATTGTTTGACTTGCACGGTGAGTCAATTATGGCGTCTCACTCGATTCTCCCAACGCACTACCAATCTCGCTGCACCGCCAGACCGCGCGGTGCCGCATGCGGCGAGACGGAAGGTAGTGTCGCACTATTTCAAGCGAATAGACCGCTTCTGCAGGTGTTCCAACACTTCCTCACCGAACAACGAGGCACTGGCCCCGGAGTCCAGGAGGGCCTTGAATGGTCGACCGGCGACCGTCAATGTCAGGTACGGGGCCGGTACACCGCAAGAAGAGCCAACGCGGCATACCGACGGCTCTAGAGTGACCACTGGGCGCTCTGTCACACGTCGAGCCGCCGGCCTTTTCACCGACGGCTTGGTCCGTTTCCCGTAACCGTACGAGCGGGCCTTGAGGACGTTCGCTGTTCGGGACAATCCCTGAAAAAGTGTCCCACCTGGTTGCACCGGAAGCATCGTACGCTGGTCCCCGATTGCGAGTTGCGACGCGCGTTCCTTTGCGCGTCGGCTCCCTGGGGTCCGGCAGACAACTGCTGGCCCTGAGGGCTCTGCGCGTTTGGTCTTGGGTCCGAAATATGGTCCCGATGGTGCCGGTTACCTCGCGAAGAGCCAGCGGCCTCTCTCTGACCGTAGGTATAGGGGTCGAGCGCACGGAGAGAAATGTCTCGGGTGACTCCGCCCGGTCCATCCGCAAACACAGCGGCGGCGTCGGCCTGACGCGGGCGCGACGGAGTGCCGCCGTTCCAAGCGCACCGAGGCTCTAGAGAGGCTGACGGTGGCGGCGGGGGCCGATAGGCACGAGCTGCAAGAATGTCACCCTGTATGCGCCTAGCTACGAGCGCGAGCTCATCCAGACTGCGGAATCGGCTGCCTCGGAGGTACGCTGCGAAGGTAGGATGAGCCTGCCTGATCACTCGCTCCACCTTCTCAGCGTCCGGAGCGGAGGGCTCGGCCAGAGCAAAGAGCTCCTGCATAACCCGGACGTACTCGAGCAAAGACTCATCGGGGTGCTGAGTACGCCGCTCCAGCTCACGCCTCATCCTGCGTTCATAGTCGGCAGGGAGAAATTCCTGGCGAAACGCCGCCCGAAACTCGTCCAGCGTGAGCGCGTGCTGTCCGACGAGGCGGAACCAGCGGGCCGCCTGGTCGGTCAGCGCAATGGGTAGGATGCGTCCAAGGATCTCTTGATCGTCTCTCCCCGTGGCCTGCTGATAGTGGAGCAGAGCCTCGAGGAAGTCGGTCGCACTGATCCGGTCGCCATGTCCACGGTACTTAGGGACCGGGATTTTAACCGGAGGTCTCACCGCTCGAGGGGATTGCAGGATAGACTGCAGTGCCCCAGTAAGGCTTTCGATCATGCGAGCGGCATCCTGAAGCAACGCTTGCTGTGCGGCCGGAGCAGCGGCCGCCGAGCGCGCGACGGGAGACGGGGGTTCCAACTGATCGCCATCCTCTCTGGAGGAAGCGGTCGGGACGCCCGGGCGCGAAGGGTCAGCTCCACGAGGGGCGACGCTCGGCGTAAACTCCGAGCCTGCTCCAGAGAGAGCAACGTCCGTAGCGAAGCTAATTAGCGGGCCGTCCTCAGAGGAAGACGCGCGCTGTAACCTCTGCGCCATCAAGTCGGTTCGAACGAGATGGGTACTTTGCTGTGTCGGCGAAGCCGCGGCGTGACCAACTGCGGTCAGGGGACTTCGTTGTGGTATGGGGCGATCAACGATTGCCTGGCCCCGCGTAGCGAGGTCCGCCAACGTGTTCAACGCCGGAAAGTCGGCGGAGCGCGTCGGCATGGCGCGGAAGGACAAACAACTGTGCAAGTCAAACAATCAATGGAAGTTGCGATAAAATAGTAAACCGCAGGGCCCCACGTTGGGCGCCAAAATGTGGGGGTTTGAACACCGTTCGCGGAACAATAAGACCCGGGGCCTACTGAGAGCCCGTGTTCCAACACTCACCCCGCAGCGTACTCACGTTCAACCGCTGCGGCGGGTTCGTTCGTTTGCTGCACAACGCCGCTCTAATAGAAGAGACAAACGTACCACACAGTGTGCCGGGTGACCAAACAGTTTAATCACCGCAAGAAACTATACAGGGCATATAATAACGCGACACACTGAGCACCGGTGACGAGAATTGACTCACCGGCCGATGCACTCCCGAGAGCCGACGGGCGCCAACGTACTGGAGACGGGTCCGACGCACAACCACCCGCTACCATCGCCACCCGGAGAGTCTCCCCTCTCGGCGTCCGACACCCTCTCGTCGTCGCCTCCCTAGCTCACCCTCGACCACAGGGGTCCCAGGATTTGGGGACAATCGCGTCCCCTTTCGGAGGGGGTGACGAGGGTACAGCTTCTAAGATGGCGCTGTCCCCCTCGCCACCGACAGATGCGTGCGGCTGAACCGATGAATCCAGCGGCTCGCTCCGCGGCCGCTTAGGGCCTCTCGAGGAAAGGAAATGACCGCATTTCCACAGTGTGTGTGCGCAGTGGAAAACGGATGCATTGTCGTTATTTATTCATTCATTTGCCTCTAGAGCGATATGAGAATCCGCAACTATGCGGAAAGAAATTGACAGAGAGAGAGAGAGAGAGAGTAGGCGAAAGGAGGACGTCAGAACGCCGGGCTCTGGTTGGAATGATCAGTGGGTACACCTATGGCTCTTGCTGCCTTTGTCTCACTGCACTCGTCGAACGCGAACGCCAAACACTGGCGTTCTGCTTTCTAACGCGTTCTAGCAGTGCACTGGAGACTAAGGCAGATAAGGTTAGGTCTCTACCTACTAATCCTTCCAATCAGAGCTCGGCGTTCTGACGTCCCCGTTGGCTCTCCTCTCCTCCTCTCCCCTCAGTTGCTACCCGTACACTCCGTTTCACCTTACGACGAACAGGAGCCGTCGAAGCAACCCCAATATGTACCACGTGAATATCACGTTGTCCTTCGAGAGGGGTCGCGGCGGAACGCGTTCTAATAAGATTCGCAGCACTGGTGGATTGACATGGGATGGTTCGTACAGCCAATCACTGCGGTCCTAGCCCGCGTCAGCGTCGCGGCCAGCGCTTCTTGCAGCGTCTCACAATTAACGCGACGCGTATACCCTCGTCGACCATCAGCGTGTTTGCCGCCTGAGGCGGATCGCGGGGATCCACTAAATATGACGTCGTGCGCAAGCCTCGTCTTCTATGAGGTATTTGTAATAACAGGGTGTACTTGAACGCGTCTGTCTGGACGTAATGTTTGTCGTTTGTCGCTTTATCGGTACACGTGGGACCAGACAGACAGACACCGATCGGGGATGTATCAAACGCACCTTGTTACCAAGCTTTTCCTTTTTCTTCGTGTTTTTTCTTTTTTTTTGGGGGGGGGGGGGGGAGGGGGAGGGGGAGGAGAGGATAGGGCGAGGGAAAGGAAGGCGGGGGAGAAGGAAGCAGACGAAATGCTAAAGAGAGGAGGAGGTTTCCTCTCTCCTCTCCAGCGTTTCGTCTGCTTCCTCTTCCCCGGCCGTCTTTACCCTCGCCCTGCCTCGCGCTTTTTTCGCAGACTCCAGCGAACTATAGGGGGCGCGCTGGTCAGGCAGACGCGGACCACCATAAATTTCTTGCACTGCAGCGTAAAAACGATGTTATATGTGAAAGCAAAACAATTTTTCGAGGCTAAAAGCCTTCTTCTAATCAGGGCGTAGGAATGACATGGTGGAAGCATAAAAATAATTACTGAAAACGACGTTTGCTTCTATGTCGCCTACGAGAACCACGCAAGCAGCGACAGCAGATGACATAGTCGAAACTACCTCCTCTCTTGAGCTTCTCGACGTTGCCCAGTGGCATACCAACTTGTTTTTGAGTGGGAGGCAAATCGCCCCCCCCCCCCCCCTCCTTCCGCCGGGGGCCGGTGCCCTTGGTGTCCCTTGTGCGCCGCCGGCAAGTGTCTGCCCTGCCCAGTGGCGGCTGTTTTAGGGGGGGGGGGGGGTGCAAAACACATGCCTTGCCCCCCCCCCCCCCACACTCTGAAACTTGGGGGGGGGGGGCAAGCGCCCCCCCCCCCCCCCCGATTGGTATACGCCCATGGCGTTGCCGCTACGCGGCGTCGATTTTGCTGGAGTTGCCGGTCACTGCATGAATATGCGGACCCTTTGAGTCGGGCGGCGGCTTGCGCCACCTAGCAGGCGTTTAACGAAGCCTAGCTCAACGGCGTCCGTGTCTCCCTGCAGGTACTCTCAGCAGGTGGCCAACCACCCGAGCGTGGTGATCCTGGTGGTGTTCTCGCTGGCCACCACCGCCATCGTGGTATCCTTCACCACCCGGGAACTGCCGAGCTTCAAGGACCCGCTCCTGGTACGTCGCACGTGTCTTGTAGCACGAAGGGTGGCAGAGCGCGTTTCCGGAGTTCACGTCGACGCATGAAATGATGCACGAGTTGGGGCCGAGAGGCTTCGCCAGCGCGCTTCGGACGCTTACGAGGAGCGTACGGTACTACTCCGAGCTCCGCACTTCTATCGAGGATTCGGAGCTCCAACTCCGACAGACATGCCAGCAAGCGCGGTGGAGGGCTCAAGCAAGCAACGAGCCGTTGACGCGCATGGGGCTGCAGGGAAAGCATCACCGTAAGCCGCAGCCGATTGGCCAGTCGCTTCGCTTCTACCATTGGCCACCCAAGTCAGGACCAGGGACGTCATGAAGGAGGTTATTTTTTGCTCGTTTTTGTAATTTTTATTTGCCTATAACTTTTAAAATAAACCGCGCGTACGCGCACAAAATAAACCATACTTCCTAAGAGTCAGTTACTAAATCGTACATATGTATATGCACTGCATATCTGTTTGACATAAGAAAATATGACAATTACATGTCATGTTCGGTATTTCATACTCAAAGCCGAAAGCAAAAGGCCCCAGAAGAATTCTCTAGCGATCCGCATTCCCCCCTATAGGGAGGAAGTAAGCGCTGTGCCCGCACTTGTGGATACGGACTTCGAAGTAAATTTTTTTTAAGTACACTACTCAAAATGTTATTAATGTTTATGGTTGGATATTGAGGTAACTGCTAACGATAAATAGAAAATCTTACATAGGCCAAATTTCTGCTCAGCAGAGCGCCTGTGCGAAGGCCCGTTCAAAACGCTCATAGCACGAGATTCGAGTCTTAATAGCGGGCATACAAACAATATATTACAATTTCTGTTTGTAGTTTCTGATAGACTACTATATCAACTAACTGTGAATAAAAAAATAAAATAAATAAAAAGTGTTTTTTTTTAGAAAATTGACTCCAAACTTGCTAGTTTTTTGAAATTTTCGTTTTTCAGGCAGATGTAGCGCATTATATACTTAATGCAAAATATTGAAAGTTTATTCAAAAGAAAGAGCTTAATTGGAGCTTTACGGTGATATAAAGATCATAAATATATGTTGATTAGGTCACACAGCACAGCTTGCTGAACTTCGTCAAATATCGTCGCAGAGAGGTGGTTTGACAAATAAAAAAAAAATCATTAAAAATGTTATGACCTAGACGCTTAATTAGCATGCAAAAGCCTATGTCTAGAGTGTTCCCAAAAAGTTATATTGATGTAGCGTAAAAAGTATGGAAAAGGGATGGAGTGAAATATGGCACCTCCGATAAGCTGGAAAAACGTCAGTTTCCACCTTGACCGCTTCAACGGTCCATAACTTGAGAACAAAAAATCCGACGACATTGCCGTTTGCGTCTTCTTTTATTACAGGAATTGCCCCAAAACATATATTTTTTTCGTCAAAATTAAAAATTCGACCCTAAATCCGTGCCTGAGTTGAGATGAAATCACCCATATATATATATATATATATATATATATATATATATATATATATATATATATATATATATATATATATATATATATATTAT
Source organism: Ixodes persulcatus (assembly GCA_013358835.2). Classification (NCBI taxonomy): domain Eukaryota; kingdom Metazoa; phylum Arthropoda; class Arachnida; order Ixodida; family Ixodidae; genus Ixodes; species Ixodes persulcatus. The sequence continues at coordinate 326,138 of JABSTQ010009937.1, forward strand.
ATGTGCAGGGTGTTTCAGAGAACTCAGGCCAAATCGCTCCTGCGAAAACTACTCATCGCAACGAAAAAAGGCTTGTGTCGTATTGGTCCTGGGCCAGGGGCCCATTTAGGAAAATTATTAAAGTCCGGGATAATTAAGTTGTTAATTATTTTTGCGTAATTAACTTTTTTATATATTGTGTTTAAGGGCATGGTTTCAATTAGAAAATTGATCAGCATCATCAAAAAACACTAAATCAGCAAATTGCAGAACGATAGAAGGCACGCGAAGCATTTTACGGCTTTCTGCAAAACCGCACAAATTCGACGGGTTTTTAAGTTTCGGTTTGCTATCGGAGCGCATCTCGGCCCCGGCGGCACCGCGCCCCGTGGAGAGATAGTGCAACCAACCTCTGCTACGCTGTCATCGTGGGACGCAGATATACGCGACGTGTATATATATATATATATATATATTCCAAAAGATATTTGCCCTAAAGGAGATGCTCTTCCAAATCGAGGGGAAGGTCGCCAAAAAAGTTGTGTACGGAGACGTTTCAAGCCTGGTAGGCTCTTCTTCAGTCCGAAAAGTCCGAAGAAGATCCTACCAGGCTTGAAACGTTTCCGGACACAAGTTTTTTGGCGACCTTCTCCTCGATTTGGAAGACCAGCAAATATCTTTTGGAATATATTTCTCTCGAGTGCCTTCTTTTTATCCCAGGTGCTGTTCCTATATATATATATATATGTGTGTGTGTGTGTGTGTGTGTGTGTGTGTGTGTGTGTGTGTGTGTGTGTGTGTGTGTGTGTGTGTGTGTGTGTGTGTGTGTGTGTGTGTGTGTGTGTGTAACGTGATTAAAAATTAAAACAGCGCGAGGACACGGACAAGAGGGTAGACGAACAAGGCGCTGACTTACAACTAAAGTATATTCGTGCTAACATCAAGTATAAATACTGTAACGTCATAACAAACAAACAAAGATAAAATACATGTAATGGACTCCACGTGCTCCTTAGCCACCGTTATGCGCTGTCACTGTGTGTCTAAAAAGCAACATTCCTTTTCGGATAAACATATTGAAGGAGTGCTGACTCAGTTCTCCCCCAATTTTCCAATTTCCCGCGCCTCAATGACTTCTCGAGTGAGTTTGTCTTTATTTTTCCTAATCACTTCACACTTGTCGAAGACGGGAGTGCAGCAGCAGTCACGGCAATGCAGGCCAAGGTGACCTGACACAACTCTAAAAACTTTATACAGGGTGTCACAAAAGAAAATTTACACTGTCTTTTTTACCGCAAAAATAAACTAGGCATCGCCGAAGGCTCATTCTCCGCCCAAAGGTAGAGCTAGAGGTCACAACCAGATGCCAAAGTTTCAGCCCGATCCGATAACTTAATCAAAAGTTATAAGTGATTTTCTGAAAATTTCAATGGGAAAATGGCGGCCGACGGAGTTTTCAAACACATGGGGCTCTATGGCACCAGAAACCGAAAACGGGCAAAAATGGGCTCCATTTTCCCATTGAAATTTTCAGAAAATCACTTATAACTTTTGATTAAGTTATCGGATCGGGCTGAAACTTTGGCATCTGGTTGTGTCCTCTAGCGCTACCTTTGGGCGGAGAATGAGCGTTCGGCGATGCCTAGTTTATTTTTGCGGTAAAAAAGACAAAGTAAATTTTCTTTTGTGACACCCTGTACTTATATTCTCGCAAGCGATCATTGAGGTAGCGCCCCGTTTGCCCGACGTATCTCCTGCCGCACGAGAGGGGGAATAGAGAGCACTACTCCCTCCTCCACACAGTTCACGAATCGGTCGTGGTGTTTTTTGGTGCAACCCTGCTTTCCTTCAGAACACGGGTTCACTTTTCTGCGCAGCCCAGACAGCTTTTTTGAAGCCGAAAAACAAAACAAAAAAAAAAAAAAAAACTCATCAACACCAACCCTTTGGCCAGCTTTCTTTAGGTTGTGAGAGATCTTGTGCAGGTATGGTAAAACGGCTACTTTTTTGTTAACCCTATGAGTCTGCTGGGTCGTTTCCTCGTGTGCTTTCTTAAGTAGGCTCTCAGCAACTGTCGTAATTTGGCAAAAAATATCTAGTGGGTTTCAACAAAAGTCAAACGCGAAAGAGCGCTCCCGTTGCGAGGAGCCCGTCGAGGCTCAAAGTAAAATAATTATAATAAAAAATGGCATAAGAGAAGAAAAAAAAGTATCAGAAAAACACTCGCGATAACCGTGTTTATTTGATGCTTTAATTACGTTATGGCCCCCCAGAGTAGAGCTTGCGAGCGCCTAATTAAAACACTACGCGGAAATATGGTCGCCCACACCCGTTTTCGACTCCCCGTGATGCGTTTGTATGTCGCGGCGCGCCGTAGGGTCTGTGGGCAAAGGTCATCCTCCCCCCGGCGGATTCTGTTTCACCGAAATTGAAAAGAGAAAAAAGAAAAATTGAAAAAAGAAGAAAGAAAAAAAAAAAAAAGGAAAGCGCGTGTGGCAAACCCCGAAGATAGCCAAGAAGTTGGGGGTGCAATAGAAAGAGTGTGATTTCGCGCGTGCATCGAAGTTTTCAGTCTGAGGTTATTTTAGGAAGTACGTGCTTGGAGAGCGAGTTATTTCGGAACGATTATGAGCGCTGACGTTTTCCGTTTAGTATTTACTTTTCGTCCTTCGCTCTTTTCTCTGAATCCCTTTCTCTCCCCTGCTCTCAAACTTCCCTGCTAAAGGTCGCGTGTCAACAACCCTCAAACAAAACCAATAAAGCCGAGTCGGGAGCGGGGTGGTGGCGCCATCTAGTTTGCTTATATCGAACCACCTCCGCGTAACTAGCGGGTCGGGTTCGGTAAGCGAATGCGGTGTCACAGAACACCGCTCCGCGGCGATACTTGTGACGTCATTCCCCTTCACAAACACGCGCGGACTCGGAGAGGCTCTCGCATACGCCGGTTGCGTCGCGGCCTGCGGATCGATCGATCGAGCGCACCCGCGCCTACCGCCCGCCAATCCCCGCCAATCGCAGGAGTTGCGAGGCTGCGTCGTCCGTTCCTTGTTTCCGCCGTTTTTCCCAAGCGGCTGTTAGGCCTAGCGTTGTCACCGTTGTGGTGGTGTCTGTATGCCCATGGAACAGACAGGCAAGCGCTCAGGCGACACATCCAAGAACAAACGCACCCACAAGGACGGCACCGCCGCTGAGCCCGAAGAATTCATCGTCGAAAAGATCATCGACCGACGGGTGCGTCAGGGCAAGGTCGAGTACTACCTCAAGTGGAAAGGTTACACCGAAAACGACAACACCTGGGAACCCGAAGAGAATCTGGACTGCCCGGGCCTCATCGCCGAGTTCGAGGAAAAACGCAAGAAGAACGCGGACGCGCAGAAGATGAAAGACGACGCCGAGGCGCCCAACCGCAAGAAGAAGCGGCAGGATGCTGACTCCAAGCCACGTGGTTTCGACCGCGGCTTGGACCCCGATCGCATCATCGGCGCCACCGACTCGTCCGGCGAGCTCATGTTCCTGATCAAGTGGAAGGACTGCGACGAAGCCGACATCGTGCCCGCGCGCATCGCCAACGTACGTTGCCCGCAAGTCGTCATACGGTTTTACGAAGAACGCTTGACCTGGGACGCTTGCGGCAGCCGCGAAGACGAAGCGGAGAAAACTGCCGCTGCCAAAAGTTAAAAGACCAAAAAAAAAAAAAAAAAGAACATTCCCTGATGCCGAACCAGCAGCCTCCCACCACCCCCGTTCATCCAAGACCCAAACGAACCTGGATATCTTTTTGTTTCACAGAAACTTTTTTGCGCCGCCATTGCGTGGTCGTGTGTTTTTTTTTTTTTTTTTTTTTTTTTTTTTGTACGGGTTGGTCCTCATTATGTTTCCGTGTGCAGCTTGTGTAAGTAACTTCATGTATGCTTCATGGCTGCTGCCCTTTTTTCTTTTTATGCTGTTCAATCGCGCGTATCACGGAGTCGTTAGGTTTTGTCGACATTTTTTTTTTTTTTTAAGCTGTTTGTCGCAGTTTTTTTTTTCTTTTTTTATATGGTCGGCCGCGCTACAAAAAACAAATGTTCTATGTATTTTTTTTTAATTAGCTCATTTTTTTGTGTCGTATTTCGCATTGCTGTAACCATTGTTTCTTAAGCGAGTTTCTACGGATATTAAAGGGGTGAATGACCCGTACTTAGAATTGTTTGTTTTCTCGGATTGTTTTGTTGATATAAAAACCGGTCGTGGGTTCGTATTGACTTAAAAGTCGTGGACTCTCTTCAAGAAGTATGTCAACAAACTCGTCTCTCCAACGCTCTGTAATAACAATCCGGGTCTTTGCTACGGCGGCGCGGTATTTGGTGGGAGGTTGCATCATTTTATGATGAGAGATTCGTGAAGTAATCCCATTGTACATAGAAAACGGTTTATTTTTTTCCGTGTCGTAACTTTTTATGCGTAGTTTGCTTTCCCATCTCTCCGGGCATGTGCTTGTCTAGTTCTAACAAGAAATGTTTCTTCCTGTATTCCAGAAATAAGACATTATGTTGCTTAATCGTATAGGTCGAAAGAAGTTTTGCAACAGCGGGTTCTTTTTCCAGTGTGTTTGTGTGAAACTAAGCTTCTGAAAGCTGCAGGGCAAATTTTTTAGTATAATATGTGGCCTTGCAAGTTGTAAAATTCACAAGAGGTATGACAAAGCTTGTAAACCTTTTGAAAATCTCACTAGACTGCCTGGTGTGATGCAAGTAGATTGGAATGTTGGGTTGAGGTTTTTCACCATGCAACCATTTTCTTTTGTTGTTGTTTTTTTTTCCTTTATATTGTCCGCAGTTTCAGTGCTGCACAAATAAAACTTAATTGCTGTACCTTCTCCATTCTGGTATCTGAAAGTTTAACATCGCACGAACACGTGTCTTATACGTGAATATTGCGAAGAATGTCCAGGAGAAAACGGTTGTGGTGCAAGCTTTCAAGCATGGGCATAATTCCAAGCAAGCCCTAGCAATTCGGCCACCGATTCCCCCGTAACAAACGCATTCCCTACCTCGGGGATAATCTAAAAACTTTACCATTACCTCTCGCTCGGTTTTATTGGAACGCAAGGTTCAGTTGCAGCATTGCCTGTCAGTAGCAGCTCACAGGTAGGTTCCAGGCACATTACAAAAGCCAGCTGTTGGAAAGACGCCGAGGAAAAAATCCCCTAGAATTCTCAAGCCGGCAGCTAACATTTCGCTAAGAAACTTGGCTTTGACTGTGCCATCTGTGAATCCGGCACATAGAAGTTGCCTCTCCAAGACAAACTTGCCCGTTTGCACCTTGGGAGTCTACCGTCTATAGTCTCGGCATGAATAACTGCGGGGAGGTTTTACAATTGTCCCACCTCCAGCTTGAGCTTCCTACCTTCGATGACGCTTCGAAGTATCACGAGCCTCGACCTGTAGGTGCCGTAACTGTAGGTGCTGAGCTTTGTTACAATGCACCCTTTTTTTTCCAACTACCAACAATCACTGCTGCATCAATGGGTGTTTCGTGGAGCCTTGCTGGGAACTTGTCTTTAGTGCCCCATCTGCCTACAGAGGTTTCTGTACAACCTGCACCCACACAAAAGGTGCAGGAGTGGCGTTACTGTAACGCCATTCCTGCACCCCTGTAACACCACAGGAGTGGCGTTACAGGAAGATGTGGGCGTTACGCCCACATCTTCGTACTGCCAGCCTTGCGTCTGTTGCGCGAGCACTAACTTTAGCACACCCCTGTGCCCAAGTTCCCCCCCCCCCCAGGCCATATAACTCGCCTGCACAGACCGCTCTAGTGTACCTTCCACGGCTCGTTATTTTTCGAATAAATCTGTTCAAATTAAGATTGGACGCCCTGTATATGTTTACACCAGGTATCGCATTTTACCATCCATCCACGAGTTGGTACACTGTGCTGTACTTTTTTTCACTTTAAGTGCGAGCGTAGCCGAATCTACAAGAGCAGGCTCTGGGCTTTCTGCATCTCTGCCCGGCACGCGCGCTCGTTTAGCGCAGGCATCATTCGGGGCAACTTGCTCGTGCTTGTAGCTTTGTCTTGAGTCGTGCGCAAAGTGAAACAAACTACGGAATAACATTTGAGGGCAGCCCAAACTGGAACCGCTCAAGAAAAGTAAAACCTGCCAACGTGCACATTTCGCAGCAGTGGTGTTGTACTTCGAGCGCCGCAGCACTGAAAGGATTGAGGCCGGATCACCTGTTTTGCATTTGAGCGTTATTCAGTGCGTTTTGCCCGCTGGTAACCGCATTTATTGAATAATCGGTGGCCGAGCGCGTTGGCGCACCTCAGCTTAGAGAATCTCGAGCAAAAGCTTGCACTGCACAACTCGGGGATGATAATGATAATATTAATTATAATTATAATAGTTGATTTACCATGTAAGTATGGTGGGAGCCGAGGATAAAAAGCTGTCGGAGCAGCTTGGCTGGTCCTCAGTGCCCCTCAAGTACAAAGTAGGGGTAAGAAAAGCAAAATGAAAATGCAAGAAATTGTACAATAATACAAGGTACTTCCATCACAAAAGCAACAAAAACCACACACACAAAAAAAGAATTGACGACAGTGACGTTTGCTTACACTAAGACAAATTGATTAGAAAGCTGAACACACAAAAAAAAAACCGGAAAACACTAAACAAATTATTTTAACATATCTCAGTAGCGCGCAGAAATTAAAAAATAAAATAAAGAATTAACTGTACATTGTGCGAAGTTCGGAGTACCTGCAAGTGTATATATAGGGATGTCGCGAATCGGTCGAGGTTCGAGTTCGACCAGGTTCGACTTTTTCGAACTTCTGGTGAAAAGTTTGACACAGGTTCGACTGCTATGCGCATGCGCACTGATCTCAATGACAATTGCTGGATCGCGTTTGACCAGCACCGCCTATGGACGGGAATGCGGCCACGGTCGGCCATCTTTTTGGTAGAGTTATATCATCTCTAGCCATCATAGTAATATGGCGGACAGCGCAATGGCGGCAGGCTGCCATAAAATAGCCGTAGATCTAGTACACCGTACCGTGGGTGATATTTCGTGCTTGATTGAAGTTGTTCGACGAAGCAGATTCTTGAAACCCGGCGTGAACAGTAGCCTCGTCTTTGAGGACCCGGCAAAAGTTCTACGAAAGCGCAGCACCGGGGAAAAGCAGCGCAGCTCGCATCGAAAGCAGACTACGTACCGGCGTCTGCTTTCGATGCGACTTTCGATGCGACTTTCGATGCGTGCTGTGCTGCTTTTCCCCGGTGCTGCGCGATTTCGTGAAACTTTCACCGGGTCCTCAAAGACCGGGCTACCGTTCACGCCGGGTTTTAAAAACATGTTTCGTCAAACAATTTCAATCAATCACGGAATATCACCCACGCTATTTTGATGGCAGCCCGCCACCACAACTGCCAAAACGCCGTCTGCCATGGATGGATGATGGTGGCTGCCAAGTGGCTTCAGCAGCTGTATCTTGGCTAGAGGTGATATAACTCTACCAAAAAGATGGCCGCCAGTGACCGCATTCGTGGAGCGGGCAAACGCGATCCAGCAATTGTCATTGAGATCAGAGCGCATGCGCGACAGGCTGGCCAGTTGGCTTTGGATTGGATGGTGATGGCTAAGGGATGAATTAAGGGCACCATTGATTGGTTATTTCAGTTAATACAGTAGAAAAAATTTTAGTTATTAACTTCTTCAGTGATTAGAATTAGTTCCTTTTAATTGCAACTGTTCATAAAATTAAAATAACCCTTTGTGTAAAAAAAGTCTCCAAACCTAGACATGCTTGTATCAAGGTCTGGCCACACTGTCCACAAAGTCGAACCGGTCGAATCCGATTAAAAGTTTGAAGGTTCGTCAAACCAGTTCGAACAAGTCGAACCCTGAAAGTTTGACCTAAAAATCCGGTTCGACAAAAGTTCACGACACTCTTATGTATATATCAAAATTAGCGAGGTGATAGCTATTTAACAGAGATGGCAATGAATAACAGAGGCATTCTTTTCCAGGGTTTAGTTGAGTTGTAGGTACTGTCCAGTTCTCTTTATGTCTCGTTGAATAACTAAAGCTTTTTTTATTTGCAATTAGGCCAGATTACGTACACTATTTATATACTTTTGTGTTTCTGATTTATAGTGGACACACAAACAATATCTATATAGGTTGCAGGCTCTGACCACGCAGGAACGATGAAACAAAATGGACCTTTTCCACATACCGACGGCACCGGGCGGTGGCTGCACAAACTAAAAATACAGGAAGTGACCTACCTCCGCTACCAAAGGATAATGGGAGCTACGCTACCAGTTTGTTCGCTCTCTGAGCTGCTGCGCGATCCCAACGCGACTTTAAAGAGGGGCGTCCGTGGCGTTCACCCAAACGTCATGTTTTTCTTTCCGTCCACTTTCTTTTTTTGTGTAACACAATTATATATATGCTGCAATTACCTTTTCTACTCGCTGATCTACAACCTCCTTCCGAATTTCCTCGATTTTTCGTGCAGACTTCCGCCGCTTGGCATCGGGTGCTCGCGCGTGCGCAGCACGCTTCTCGGAAAAGGTCCATTGCACTTGGTGTACCGTTTGGCACGTTATATATGTGTCGTATATATTTTGCACTAAGTGAACACGCTGTAGGTTTTGTGGTTGTCCCCCACACCAGTTTAGAGTGAAAAAAGTGAATTACAAAAAAGCAACTTAATTCTCGTGGAAAGAAGGTGTCTAATACGACCAACTATGCCAGCAATTTGAGTTATTTTTGTTAGCAAGTGGTTAAGAGGGTACACTACCCAGAAAAAAAAAAATTGCAAAAAACCTTGATTTTGAAAAATTACATATTTACATCCATCTACATCCAGAGAGTATTCCCAGAAATTTTCACTAGTTTACACTGCATAGTTAATTTTTTATAAATTATTTTCTGTCCACCGAAGCTAAAGAAAAGGTAGGGTTTGGAGCACTTTGAACACATTTTTCTCCGTTCTGCTTCTTGGTATAAATTCCATTTTAGTCAACCTAACGTTTGATAATGGCAATACAGGGAAGGCTTGTTCTTCACTTTTTCTGACTGAAATTTAATAAGGAATGCGCCTATGGAGGTTTTTTTTTCACTTTACGGATGTCTTTTATAAAAAAATGTTGACATTTTGTCGGAGACACAGAAGACCAAAAAGTTGACCAATTTTGCAGAAGAGAAAATTGATAGAAATCAATGACTTTTTAGAAAAAACTTTCCATAGGCGCACCTCCTAGGCATTCTGCTACATATCTAGCGAATAAAAATCTTGAATATTCTGATAGTTTTCCCACGATAGACTAACTAAACAATGTAGGAGTGTTGCTGATAGAAGCTGCCCTAATTTCCTTCCCACTTAACCGACAGACCTGCAATTTTGTTATGCACCTTCTAGCATGACCACCAGCCTACCCTGTAAATTTCATTAATTTTAAGCCAAGGGTTCAAAAGTTGACCCTCCCAAGGGGTGTATCCCCTTAACGTGACTTGTTTCAACCTGAATGAGTGTCGTACCAGCGTGAGATTGTGTGTCTCTACGGCACAATGCACATTAAGGACCCCGGGCGAAAGGTCATACTGCATCAGCTAAATTTCTTGTCTACAGCCTTAACCGGTGTCGACGTACCTCAAAGGCAGACCGTCCTTACGCGAACATCAAAAAAAGATTTGGTAAACTATCGGCATAGCCCCGGAAGACTTCCGACCTGCGTAAACTAGATTGAAAGTTTTTCAGCATTTGCTTTATAAAATTTCTGCACTATCTACGAGAAATGGTTGCCTGTTACAGAGTCGGAATTGTATGTCAAACACACAATAAAAGAATAATAATAAAAAAATATTGGAAAATGTGAACGAAGGTTGGAAATTATTCCCGTGCTGTACCTGACAGGTGGGCGTGGCTCACTCGAGCGTACGTAAATGCATGGTTAAAATTGCGCACAAAAAGACTGGGACAGAGAAGAGAGACACGTAGAGGACAGACAAGCGCACACTCACAACTCGCATGTACTTGAATTAAGACAATACATGCGAGTTCCGCATGTGCGCTTGTCTGTCGTCTATGTGTCTCTCTTCTCTGTCCGTGTCGTTTTGTGCGCAACTTTAACCATGTTTAATCAGCACCGATACGCCCAACTGACCACCTTACTACTTGAATGCAAATGTGCGAACCGGCCTTTAGGATATAAAATGGTATCTTAGACGGGGGTACCCGAAACCTCACGAGGTTGTTTCTGCCTCACAGGGGTTCGAGCCACGAGGCACGGTGCTGGCGCAACGGGCCACGGCCTGGAACAACCTGCTCGCGGGATCGAGCTGGAACGGACCGCTCTCCATGTACCCTGGGCCCCAGGAGCAGCAAGGGCCGTCTTTGCCTTCGACCACCGAGGCTTCGGCCGCGGCTACGCCTTCAACAAACGTCGACGCCGAACAGGCAGGTGGAATTCTTTTGGGCCGTTAAATGCCCGGTGCGCGTCTCCCATTGGCGCGTTTACCGTCGTACGCCACCCGCGCGTCGAAAGTGGTTCTGAAGCGGCAACAGACGGCGACCGAGGATCCGGCGCTTTGTTTTGTCGCATGTCCCAATCCTGGCGGTTGGGCTAAGAAAGGCCAGCGGAAAAGGCGGGCGGACTCGAAGGTCGCCGTCGTCAGTGGTGTCCCGTCCCTCATCTGCTTTGGTTTTCATCGACCATCTGACTGCGGAGCGAGCTCCGCCGCCAGAATTGTGACGGGCAACGTCACGACACGTCGGTGACATCGTCGGGTGGGAATCGAGGGACCACTTTTGAGGATCCGTGGTATGAGCACACTGGTTGGAGACGCGTTGCGCCATGGTTGAAAGCAGACACCCCAGCATTCCTCGACGCGATTCAATCCTGTGGACATTTGGATTCAGGAGTTCGTATTTTTACCACTCTGTGACTTTTCTGGGTTGAGACCAGAAATGAGTATTGTTTCGAGCTTTTGATTAGGGAAATGTGCGGTTTCACGAAGGTTTAGAACGACGAGAAAGAGAAAGCCAGAAAGAGGAACTGCTTTGAAAAGTTTGGTGACCTTAAAAACGGAAATTGACAGCTTCGGAGCTTCTTCACCATTGTGTGAAGCTAGACGTCCTCGCATCGAGCTGCGATTTATTGAATTTAATTATTGGTCACTTCACTTTCAGGGACATGCCTCGCGTCAACTATAGTAGAACCTTCGTGGTACTACAGTTAAACCTATTTATAACGAACAGCAGGAAACGCTACGATCAGTTCGATATAGCAATTGGTAATTCGATATAGCAAAAACCATTTACAACGAACCTCCACGATGCGCTCGTTGTAAGCAGAGTTTGTTCTTTTAGCCTATCTCCCCTTCTGAATCGCGTCTCTTCGTAGAGAACCGTTTTGGGATGAATTTTTTCTTTTTGTTTTCGGTGCGTGCGTGCAGAGTGTGTTTTTTTAGCGTTCTGCCCTTCTGAATTGCTTCTCTTCAATAAGTTTGTTCGCAACTTGAGCTTTTAGAATTTTTATCCTTGCTTGGATGGAACAGCGCGGATGAACAGTCACACTCACAGGCACACAAGAAGCATGAATTACCAACTAGCCCAAGCATCCACATTATCAAGCTTCATTTCTAGTACATCGGGCCCATTTAAGAGTTCTTCCTTGAATCCTAGCTTCCTTGTCATCCTGATCGCCATATCAATCTGTCAAGCGCGGACCTACAGTACTGTAAAAATTTAAAATGTTATCATTAACGGCGAAGGAGAAGAAGTTGAAGAATTGAGGAAGAAGAAATATAGGACTGAGTTGTTAGTCAGCGCTGCGCGTCTGTTCCCTTCTTGTGTGCCTGTGAGTGTGACTGTTCATCCGCGCTGTTCCACCCAAGCATGAATTACCAACTAGCCCAAGCATCCACACTATCTTTTGCTACTTTTTTTTTTTTTTTGGGGGGGGGGGGGGAGGGGGGGGGGGGGGCAGGGGGGGACAGGCTAGACGACGATTGTTTGCACATTTTTGGAAGCCTTTCCAGGGAAAAAAGTTTGATATAGCCAATATGTTGTTCGTTATAAAGAGTACTTTTTACTGTGCATTTTTATTCATATTTTCCGTGAGTTCGATATCGACAATAATTCGCTGTACGTGGGTTTGTTCTAAACGGGTTTCACTGTATAACATTATCAGCTTATAGAAAATAAATAAAATTACTACTTTATCTATACCTTAAATGCCTCTGCCAGCATTTAAAAACTTACCACAATTTTACTCTACTCTGTAGAAAAGCCGTGTAAGCTCCTAATGTGACATGAAATACTGACCTAGTATAAAGATATTTGTCTGTTTGTTGTCTTCACCACAGAAAGGCTCAAATGTATTGAGTGCGCCACAGCTAGTTAGCATGAACGAGCGATTGGTGGTTTTTCCTATCTTGCTATTACAACTGAAAGGCTATCAGCAAAACTATGTTACATTCATCCCTATGCTGACAATGCGTTAAAGGCTACATGCTCATTGGACTGGTCGTACGTCCATCGTTTGCTGCATGATTACGCTCCCCCCCCCATACCCGTGCGTAGACAGTGGGGTCAGGTGATGAAAGGGAGATCCAGGGATTGCATATAGCTTCCTTCACAATGTCAGTAGAGGGGGGAAATGGGGTACAGTGCGGTCGTTCGTATATGAGCATGTCCCGAGCACCGACTTTAGGGGGCACACTACCCTAAATTTGTAATTTCTGAGATAAAAAAGTTTTCTTTTCTTCTACTTTTTTATCCATTGTGGTTCAACAACTAACACCTTGTGCACACTCCTTCAAATTTTTATTGCAATATCAGAAATATTTACGGAGAAATGAAACATTTTCGGTAAGCCGACGATGCAAAATCATATGTTTTGGAAATGTGAAACTTCTATGTTTCTTATTTTCTAACAGCTGTAGATCCACACTGGTATGCCATTTAATGATGATCATGCTCTCGTTGGAAAGAGCATTTCTTCACAGTTTCGAAACATTAATATGTTTGTTCGAGAATAAACACTATTTAGGCAATGACACCATAGAAGTCCAGCTTTCCCGTGTAAGAGGCTGTGCCATGGCCAAGAATCAAAAAGCCTGCCTTGATTGAACAGAAGACTAACTAAAACCAACATCCAGTTATAGAAAGTTAGTGGGTTTGTCGGCTTTGTATTTCGACAATGATGCCCTGCCCATAATTGGTGACGCTAGTTTGTTTATTGCAAGCATATCCAATTCCTCACTCGTTTCATAATCAATGTCCACATGCCAACAACAAAATGACACTCGAAGAAAGCGTTTTAAGCTCGGACCAGCTCAGCAAGGCCATGGGTGTAAGGGGTGTAAGCAGAAGGATCTACCCTAGCCATGCTCTTGGTGTCTTTTATTAGCCACCAGCACCAGTAAAATCAAATGTAGTGGTGTGGAAACTTCAAATAGTTTTTTTGTTTTTTTCAGTTTCACTTTCTTGCAGCAACTTTCGTTTTAGGAAATCTATCATTTCAATGAATTGTTGAATTTATTCTTCGGTGTGGATGTTTCTGAACTGAAATTTAATGAGGGATGTGGCTAGATTTTTTTTTCTTTTTAAATGAAGTTTTTATTGCCAAAAAGTAGGGTTTTGAGGAGGAGAATATGCCCCATTATGTGGAATGCTTTTCCCATTGTCCATTTCGCATAGAAAAGACGCAGCTTTCAGGGTAAAAAATAGATAGCCGCACTCCCCATGTGTTCTAGTTATGGCTGAAGCTTAGAAATGCTCAATATTTTGCAGCAATTTTATACAATAGATTTCCTTGCCAAGTGAGGTGATTACCTCCCCCTGTAGCTTATCAGAAAATTGTCCTACGGAGGTGAAACGTCATACAGTGCATTTAGGCAACGAGGTAAATAGACCCTTTAAATTTAATCACTATTGAGCGACTGGTTTAGAAGTTGACAGTTGAAGGTGGTGTCACCCCTTCAGTGGTAAAATGTAGCATTCATCGTCGTCCTGTCCGTGCAAAACACAAAAAGGTGCCACTACTGCTGTTTACACTAGATGTGTTCTGCAGCACATACTGTCGAAGCCCCAAAGATTTCTAACCGCCTACTTTCCCGCGTGCAACATCTCCTCAGCAGACGGCAACGCTGCTCACTCCGGCATCCAACGAGAGCCAACCAGAGGTGGCGGCGGTTCCGGACGAACGGGAGGACGGTGCGTTCGGGCGCCTGATGCAGGGCCCCCCCGTCCTCGGCCCGGGAGCAGACAAGGACAAGCGCAAGATGGACTCCCAGGACTCCGGGGACAAGAAGCTGCCGGGGAAGGGCAAGGGAAAGTGGAGGTTCAGAGGCGCCGTGCCGCGGGCGGGTGCGGGATCGGGGAGCGGTGGCGGCGGACGCTTCTTCTGCAGCGATCCCGGTGAGTCCCCGAAGAAGGACTTGTTGGGTTTTGGTGCCGTGAAAAATGTTTCATTGAGAGCGTCGGTGTAACAGCTCTGGGCTTGAGCCGGTGGCTGCGAAAAAAAGACTTTGCTTTGCATGTTCTCTATTGTGGGGGGGCAGTTCTTTGTAAACCATTCCACGTAATCTATGAGGAACATATACCATATTAATTTAAATTTTATATACTGCTGCAGCTCTTGGCCACTTGTAGTCACTGATAGAATGAGAATGGCAGGGCACGTCTTTGGAACGCCCAATCTCCATCACGTGCACGTTGCCCTCCGCCGTGCTTTGGCTTCGCTTGCACGCTTGAGGCTGACAAGCGCCAAAGCGTTACCGAAGTTAGGAGGCATGCTCCGGATGTGGGACAAATGAAGCTCCTAGCTTCCTTCTGTTGTCAGCCTGTCGATGTCCCTAGAGGTCGGTAGGTATGTCCACCTTTTCGACATTTTCACCCTGAGGCTGAACACACTCGTGCCGTCGGTGCAGCAGCTTTCTCGTGCCCTGCCGAAACCGCTTTTGGGTGGCGTACCATACCAATGCGGAGCGCAAGTTCGTCTGCTTCTTGCACGGGGGCTGCGACGATGCCAGAATGCCGAGCTCTTATTGGCCGATCAAAAAAAATAGTGGGTAGACCTCGAGGCACTTAGCATGGTGGTCTAGCCACTATCCTTTCAATCAAATCCAATCAGAGCTCGGCGTCGTTCTGATGGCACCGCAACTCCTGTGCAAGAAGCAGATGACCTGCTCTCCGGATACGACTTTGAAGACGAGGCCCGAGCACGAAGTCGTCGTTGGCCGATCACCAACCCGCCCCAGGCAGCAAACATGTGGAAACTCAACGAGAGATCGCAAAGCGATGAACCGTCTTGAGGGCACCGTGCGCTAGCGTTTCGCTCGTTGTAAGACACCGTGAGGCGCACTGGTGGCAACGCTAACGCAAGCTATGCTGCGATCACCCCCAAGCTGAGACCGCGTTGCAAGCTACGAGCACGTTGGATCAGTCGTACGTCGATCCTTCGCCACTTGATCGCGCTCTCGTCCCACCTTCTCGCACGGAGAGCTGGGTCGGGCGACGAAAGGGACACGGTCGGTCGATCCGGCGAAAGGCGCAGCTCCCACCACTGTCTCGGCTTATGTGCGAACGGAGTATAGGTGGTGCCACAAGGATCTGCCAGTTAAAGTCCCTGTATGTGGGAAAAGTGGCACATTTTCTTCTCTTCTCCTCCAAAAACCCTCATTATCCAACCTCTAACTTCCAGTATTCAACGGAGGCACCCTCTGGATGTTCCCAAGCTTCTCAATGTCTCGGTCAGCTCAATCGGTGCGATGCCGGTCGTGTGGACTTTTCTCATCATATAAGTGTGGCAATGACCTCATTTAGAGCCTGCATTCGCATCCGACCGCCCTGAAGCCTCTCTAAGATCTGTTCGTCCAACCCTGGATCCCATAAGTGCTTTGGATAATCGTATCAATCGTCCCTACCGAGTCGCATGATCGGTCAGTGTCTCGCGGGTACCTGTCCGCCCTTTCGGCTTTGTAGGAATCACAAATCGTTTTTACTTATCATATCAAACCGCCAAATTGCAATTATATTCTCCACGATTTCAGATGACTCGCAACTTATTTTTAATGTGTGAGAAAGCATACTCGCTTGCTTGTCGCACTGGCTTCACTCGCACTTATTTCGAAACGGGGTATAGGTACATCCACATGCTCGCATCCGAAGCCACGAGAGCGCTGCAAGTTATGAACTTTATGCGAAACAAAGCATGGTATGCGAGCATGTAAGCCACACTAGACTAGCGAACATACTCTGCACCTCCGCACTGCGGGTGCGAGGCGACCGGCATCGCACCGCTTGAGCTGACCGAGACATCGAGACGCTTGGTAACATCCAGAGGGAACACTGAAAAGCTCTCTGGTTGACTTTTCCACAGGCGCAGCAGCCCGTTAGCTGCAGCATAGCAGCAGCTTGGGAAAGTAATGGCGGCCGGAAGTCCAAGACTGAAAGCAGGATGCCACGTGACTTGACTGGCCAATAGTGTGCACGGCGGCTTGTTCATATAGAGGGGCTTTACCGCCCCTCTATATGAACAAGGGCCTTACCGCCAGCGACGACGTTTGAAGGGGGAAAGGTACAGGCGTTATCTTCAAAGCGGTACTGGCCGTACTCGCGTCTGGACGACAACTTCCGGCTCATTAACGGCTGCGGCCTATTCGAATCGACTCGCAGCTCGCAACCATGGCCACATGGTGTTCGGCGCGCGGCACGGAAACCAACCGGTGGACGATCCTGGCGGCACGCGGGGGGCCGGACTGTTCAGCTGGGAGGCGCTCCAGTCGGTGTGCCGCCTGGACACCGAGGCGCTGCGCGCTCCGCCGAGCTTCCAGTCGCTCTGCGAGCGTGAGCAGCAGCGCGGAGCCAGCCCCTGCTGCGCGTCCTGGTCCATCCCAAACTACGTGGCCCTGCTGCACAACCGGTCGTCGTGCCTCCTCGTCACACCCGCCGACGTCACCGAGGTACGGTGCTTCATTTCTTACGGTTACGCCGGGGAGGGACCTTGCCCAGCTTCCAACATAGCTGCGTTGTTCATTGCAGCAAGGTAAACAACCTTGCTGCAATGACTAAGAAAAGATCAACTTCAGACACTCACTAGGTATAACTTTGGTGTTTCTAAGAAGTTTCGAGTTAATATTATCAGAACCACAAGATGACGCTAGTTCTAATCCTCCTATGAGGTACCGTAAAATCCCGTAAGGGCGCCCTCCCTCAATAGATCGCCCATCCCGTTTTTCTGGCTAAATATCTAACATAAATATTCCGAAACATCGCCCACCCCCCAATTTTCGTTGGACGTCAAGCGATGTCCGATGAGAATCGCGCATCAACGGTGCGATCGGCGGTACCGGTGTGTTTGAGAAGCGAGTTCATAGCGGGTTCCCGCGTTTTTGTCTACGATCTGCGCACGATATCGGCTCGCGTAACACGCTAGTTGTTCCCGCGTGTATATTGCATCGATCGTGAAATGCGAATCTGCTGCGTTCGCGATTCGCGGTATCCGTTCCCGAGTTCGTAGAGGATTCCGTGTTTTTGTCCGCGATCTGCGCTCGCGATATCGGTTTCCGTGACAGGCAAGATTGTAGCGGATTCCCGCGTCTTTATTGCACCATGAAACTTGAATCTGCCGCGTCCGCGATCTACGGTATCCATTCCCGCGAGATGCGAGTTCTAGGCGGGTTTCCGCGAGTCCTTCGCATCATGAAACGCGAATCTGCTGCGTCGGCCATTTGCGGTATCCTTTCCCGTGACACAGGAGTTTAGCGAATTCCCGCGTGTTTATCGCATCCGCGATCTGCGGTATCAGTTCCCCCGTCATGTGGTTCGCAGCGGGTGCCCCGGCGCTTACCCTTAATTTTTGATAAAGTTTTGCTGTGGCATCCCAAAGATAGCCCATCCCATGTTTTTCGCAATTTATCTCTCCATTTTGGGTGGGCGTCCTTACGGGATTTTACGGTAAAGGATTCCCTCGGCAGAAATGTCAATGGGAGCCATGTACGAAGTCAGACAAGGGCCAATATTGCATATCATCGATATCTTCACTGGTGAAGGCAGAAGAGAAAGAATTATTTAATACAGTAGCGCAATGAAGTTCAGAAACATCGACTCCATTTTCATTTTGAAGTTGTATTTAATGAGTACTATCTCTTGGCGAAAATATTTTCCAATACTTTTGGGGATTAATACGTAAAAGTCTTGGTAGGTCCAAAGAAGAGAATTTTTGCTTTGACGATCTGACACTTTTCATATAAGTTTTGAGGTATGTAAAGTATTCATTCCAAACTAAATTAACGTTCAGCCGTTTCACTCTTTTATACTATTGCTTCCTTTTTTTATTCAATGAACGCATGGTTTTATTGTACCAGGGGTTATTCTCGTTGCTACATATAATGACAGTGGGAACAAACTGCTCAGTAAGACTGTTTAATTTGTCTTTAAAAAGTAGTCAGTTTTCTTCCACTGACCTTAACAAAAAGTAAAAAGTTTCCGGCATAGGATTTGTAAAACACAGATAAAGTGCTGATTTATTGCCACGTAACCAGCTTTGTTGTAGTCATGGGTTGTTTTAATCGGAGGGATCCCCGTAAGGGCAGGAACAGATAACTGAGCAAGCAGGGTATTGTGGTCACTTAAACCAGCAACACAGTTAACACTTTCTATAACTTCCGGAGAGCTAGTGAGGACAAGATGAAGGATACTATCACCACGAGTGGGCCGATCACCAACTTGATTGAGGTTGAAGTTCAAGCAGTTATTGAGAAATTCTTTAGCATCATTCGACTCGCTTGTGGTATAATTAACCCAGTCAATGCTCGGAAACTTGAAGTCACCAAAGATTAGAAAACGTGCTTTCGAGTAAAGATGAACTTGAAGCAAAACGGAGCACAGATTGCCACAATAATCAGAACCCAGATTTGGTGCCTGATAACATGCACCGATTGTTGTTTGCCTAAATGCCAACATAACGCAAATGAACACAGCCTCTAGGTCAGGACAAGTTCAAACACACGCAAATGAACACAGCCTCTAGGTCAGGACAGGTTCAAATACAAAATGAGGACATTTTTTTATCACAATAAGATTTCCCCCTTCTCGTTGCTCAGGCCTATCAGATCGATAAACGTCAAACTGCAATTCAGAAGGAAACATTTCGCTGTCGTTTATTTCAGGTTTCAGCCAAGATTCTGTTAGAATGACGATGCTAGAGTTGTTATCACAAATGAATGCACTTAGTTCATCTCGCTTAGGCATGGCGCTGCATATATTAGTAAATATAACAATGTAGTTTGAACATTTTAATTCCTTCGGGTGCACAGCTGGGCGAAGGGGAGTGACGTTAGGAATTTTCCGCTATTTAGAGACTTGAATAACAGAGTCGGAAATAACGTCATATTTATAGCACTTTTATTATTGATGTTCAGCTTATCAAAGCAGATTTTGAACGTTCCATTCTGTGATTGAGCGAACAGAAACAGTTTATTTCGAGCAAAGCGGACAGACTCGGTGAGTCTTCCCTTACGGCATACTCAGAATTCTTTAGTTTATAGCCCGAAGAGAGGATGTTTTGTTTATCTTAGTAGCGCAGGAACTTGACAATGATGGGTCGATTTTTATCGGGTGAAAACTTTCTAAGCCTATGTGATTGCTCAATGTCGTTGAAGTCAACCTTGATTTTCAGTTGTCAGTTCACAAAAACTTAAAATGGTTGCCTCCGGTTGACTCCAAGTTTCAGTTTGCGTGTCAGTAATTAGCAAAGAACAATAAGTTTGATCTCCAAAGTCTGTTTTCAGCGTCATCGCACGTCAGCATTAACTTTCAATATATCCAAAATGTCCGCTGCCTTTCGAAAACATCCTCATAGAGTTTAGCTCGGCTTCTATTGCCGCTACCCTTTCTTTAAGGCTCCTTATTGTCACATCCGTTGTTGATTGGGCATCCCGAAGCTTCTTAATTTCAGCAATCATGTGACTTTGGCCAACCTCATTCTAGTTACAATGTTCAGAATGTCGGCCACCTTTGATTCCTCACTGTCTGGACCGGGGTTGGTTTCAATGTCCCCAGACAATTGCAGAGTTAGTAATGCTAGGTAAACAGCATGAGCACTGTGCACCAAAACACAAGCAGACGGCGACGACACTCAAGAGCGTCGTAGGGGCACGACATCGCGATCAAACAGATGTCACTACCTGGTAGCAGCGAGAATTGAGAACGTAACCAACCTGAACGACGAAGAGAAAGGTTGACATTGTTGTTTCCAATGCGATGCTGTGCCCCAACTGGCCCCGCTTACTGGCGAGCTTAAGTAGCCATGCGTCCAGATAGCCGTTTGTCGACGTCCCCGGTTGCCAGACACCCTACACATTGTCGTTTAAGTTTGGTGGCTCGGTTGTTTGTATCACCGGGAAAGTAGTCGGAGTCACTTGGCGTGACGATCCAAACGTCGTCACAGTCCAGATGATTTCCATGAAGATCACCGGGCGAGATTGAGGCGCATGGATCTGTCAGCATCACCCAAATGACAAAGAGAAGGGTTGACATCGTTGTTTCTGAGTGGAACGGCGCTGGTGCCTGTAGTGCATCTCTGACTGGTCGTTTTACCGCATCCCCGAATCTGGTCCTTCGATTTTCACCCGATGACACCATAAAACTGTCATGCTGTTGCCTGCCTGGATGCGGCGGACAACCATTTTGCCGTGGCTCGCTCTCTAGCCTGACAGTCCACAAAAGCGTATTCGGTAGGGTTGTGCGAATATTCGAAATTTCGAATAATAGTTCAGAATAATACGCTATTCGATATTCGCTTTGAGAAGAACTGCACTATTCGCATTTTCCGAAGTGTTGATTGTGGTGGGTTAGCCCCGTTGAGCGCACTTCTTACCGAGCACTGGTGCACTGCGGAAAAGCAATACCCGCGGAAGCAAGCTCCGTGGGTGTTGCTTCTCTGCATTGCACCGGGCCTCGGTAAGAAGCACACTCAACGGGGTAACCCCCTGCGATAAACACTTAGAAAAGTTTGCCACGCATCGGGAGAAAGCCGACGGGTGGTATATAGGTTACTAAACAAACCAGTCGGACATGCGTTGTGGGCGCCGTGACGGCACGTCACGAAACTGTCTGGTGCCGACCGCGTTGTGCCTTCTCCTCCCTCTGCCAGGTGTTCCAGCGGCTGGAGTCGTGCGCCCCACACTACCACAGTATGAAGCTGAGCCACGACTGCACGACGGACGCCCTGCTCTGCAGAGGGGTGCCCCAGGAGTGCACCGAGTACAACGCCGTCTACAACATCCTCCACTTCCTGGCAGACGCCGACTTTCTGGGGCCCCGAGCGACGACGCGGGGCGGTGACGACGACGGCGGCAAGCTGAACGGGACGTCTTTGCAGCGGGGAGGCGTGCTGTCGTACACCAACGTCTTCTTGCCCATCGCGCAGAGCGTGACGGCCATGCCATACTTCAAGGAACTCGAAAGCGACGGGGCACTCTACGACAACGTTACCGAGGTTGGTGAAAGTACTTACGTTCGAGCGTGAACTCGCTAGTGCGAATAAAATGAACCAACAGCGTGATTGAGCTCGTTTGAAGCTACCTTTGAATGACCTCAGTCCCGTTGTTGGTTTGTTTCATTCACATGCAAATGCTGACGTGGATTTACGAATACTGATGGAATTAATTAACACTGTCACTCCGTTTTGAGGGAGTAGGGGGGGCTTAATCCTTGTAAGTCCCGTCCCCCTCTGGGTAAGGGCTGGTACTGCTTGACTCACAATATGTACAAATGCACAGCTGAGCTGTGCTATACACAAGTTAAAACAGCACAATAGCTGTTTTACTTGCGGGATTTAGCATGTTGATGGACTTCAATCCGAAAAATTAGTTACGTAGTTTAGGGATTCTGTGATCGCAATGCCCAAAGTCAGTCCTCGCCTGAAACAGTGGCTTCATAATAATCCATCTGCCTAAAGATGGCGGCCATATCACGGGTACTTTTATCATTGTATGTGGTCTCCAAAGAAGAAATATTCGAAAATATGCAGACAAATACACCGTAGCTGATCGAACAAAACAAATTCTATGAATCCGCCAAAAGTCAAAATCTTAGGCGGAGCCAGGATCTGAACTCCAACCCTCCCAATATCCGGTTGGGTACTCGAACCTCTACACCACTCCTTATCTTTCTGGCATTTTCTATCCGTCTTATTGATGCACAGAAACGAAATGTATCCAATCAGAGCTGTTCTGGAAGCGCACGCTGCCGCATAGAAAGGGGTACGACGCTTTCTGGTGTGTGGCACGTGTTCATTGTGCTCCAGAATTCCCCTCACTGTTTGTCTCATCTCATAGATCTTGTTTCATAAATCTCGTTTCATAAACAAGAAATAATATATTTATGCGTGACGAGACAGACAGTGAGAGGAGTTCTGGAGCACATCGAGCATATATTACGTGCCAGTAAGCGTCGTACCACATTCCGCGCTGCGGCGTGTGCTTCCAGAACACCTCTGATTGGATACATTTTGTTTCGGTGCATTAATAAGACAAGCAGGAAACGTTAGAAAGATAGGAAAAGTGGTGTGGTGGTTAGCACACCCCACCAGATATTCGGAGGCCCGGATTCAAAATCCCGGCTCGGCCAAAGATTTAGTCTTTCGGCGGATTTGTAGAATTTGTTTCTTTCGATCAAGTACAGTTCATTCATATGCATATCTCGGATGGTGGCCACGTGGAGCTTAAGCTGAAGCACTCCCTCTTCGACTCAACAGATGAGCTAGTTCGAGGATCGAGTGTATGCAATTGTTGTAGCCTGAAATGTTGGCTCCTTAAAGGGGTAGTGCGACGATTTTAGTGTTGAAAGAATTGGCAGTTTGTATTTTTTATATTGTTTATCCAAGCACAAGTGACCAAAACGCGTCACCTTGCCCCGAAAAACTGCTATTCCGGTGCGTAATCGCAAAGAAGAAAACTCAATATTTGCCGACCTGCAGCCACTTGTGGTGGTTAACGGAACTGATGTGTGACATACTCTGGGGGATACGCGGAAGTGAACAAAACCTGTCCCCCTCTGCTGCTACACTCGCCGTCACCCCCGTGGCGAATCGCCTTTTGTGTCCATCGCTTGCCGCGACCTTCGACGATGCTAATCCTTTAAAAGTCGATAATCGCGGAGGAAGCGGCTGGGGTCTCTGAAGAACCCAGGGGAAACCACGTGATCCCCCAGAGTACGTCACTCGAAAGGAGTGACATACTCTGACGTACACGTGGAGAGTTGAGAGGCACTTTGACCTTTGATTTGTTTAATTTTTTTACATAAAAACTAGCGCTTGCAAGAAAATACGGTTTTCTGTTTTTCGTTCCATGGGCGACACAGATTAATTTCCACAGTTAATTGGCCAAAGTCTGAAAATCATTGCACCGCCCCTTTAACCCATTCACTGCCGCACGCGTCGCGCACTGCCGGGCCGTCCGTACCGCACATTTTTCCCCTAAAACAGGGCCACACTAGACGTGACTGTTTTGCTTGTATAATAAGCTTTTACAGTAAAACCTAGTGCAGAAAACGAGAAACCATGTTTATTTACATGTTTAAGTGGTTCAATCGAGTCTTTAAATCAATAGGCCCTCACAGATCCTCCCTCGTATGAAAGATCTCGAACCACTCCATCCTCGGTCGCTTAGGCGTCGCACAACCAGTGCGCTCTTGTCGTGATTTGGACTCGAAACTGCTGTGGGATTCGCTCCTGTCGTCGACAGAAGGCTTCGAAAACTCACTATTCTCACCAGACGTCCCGTCATCATCGCTGTCGAAAAGGATATCTATGATTTCATCGTCAAAAAGGCCACGCCGTACACTGGACGCTGCCATCTTCTCCAAGCAGGCAGCGATCGAGCGGGAAAGACGACACACAAAAGAACAAGCTCAAACAAACACAGCGAACAGAAGGACCCTCGCCATCTGCTGGCAATGTATCTAACTACACTACCCCAAGTCTACATAGCACGCCATCTATGAATGGCTCTTTAAAACAGAACTTCATGCAGACCGGTGAATCGCCGGCTTAGGCATTATGGCCCCTGACGGCACGCCCGGCGATTCACCGGCTTTGGTAGCAAATGGATTAAAGGGCATCTCCGGTGAAAATTTTCAAATTTGGGATTACGACTGTTTTCAGCTTGGTCAGTGTCCCTGAATTAAAAGTTTTTTTTTTTTTTTCTTTCGATATTGTATGTAGTTTTAAAAATATTGCAGGTCAAAGATTGGTTTTGGACGTCTATGGCAAAACCGAAACTATCGGCTAGAGAGGGATGGCAGCACTGATAATTAGCTGTACGGCCGTGACGCAACATCACCATGGTGCTGCGATGCGTGGTACAACATGCGGAATCAACCGCAGTACCACAGCGACGTGACGTCATGGGGGAGCTGTGGTATGCGTCGCCCAGTGTCATTTGACTAGAAGCTAACGCACGTGCCACCCCGTAAAGAACAGCTGGACGCATCTTTAAAATCGGTTTCAGTGGAGTATGCGGCTTCACTTTGATGTAATATTTTGGCTGTGATCATATTTCGTGCCACTGAAGCGATACCAGTCATTTATTTTGGTTTTGTTTTCGACCAGAGTTGTCCTTTAACACTTTGTCCGTTTTATGTGATGGCCATGTGGAGCTATCTGAAGCACGCCCTGTTTGACTCGACAGATGACCTATAGTTTCAGAATTGGGCGTATATACAGTTCCCAGAGTCAGTCCTAGCCCTTAATGCTGTCCTATCGATAATCCCTCTGCTACTTAAAGGTGGTGGCCATGGAGCTGGGGCTGAAGCACGCCCTCTTCGACGAATACCTGGTGCACGACACCCTGTACGTGGCCCTGGCCGGGGTGGCGGTGCTTGCCGTGATGTGGGCCTACACCCAGTCTTTCCTGGTCACTCTAGTCACCTGCCTGGCAGTGCTCTTCTCCCTGGGCACCGCCTACTTCCTCTACACCACCGTGTACCGGGTGCCCTTCTTCCCCTTCATGAACATCCTCACCCTCACCATCGCCATCGGTGAGCCCCGCCTTTCTGGACCAGTGTGTCACACGCCCCGTTTCCGAAGAACCCCGCCCCCAAAGGTCGAGGGGTCCTGTGGCTTCAGGCGTTTTGCACTTGAAGGCCGGCTTAACCTTCCGACGGTCGAGTTTTTATTTTTTCCGGAGATGTTTCCCAGCGGTCAAGTTTTGTTTCCAATGGAACAGTATAAAGAAAGGGTCAGTGCGCAGTTTTTTTCTTAGTTGATTAGCGGGAGCCCATGCAGTGCACGTGCCCTGTTCAGGTTTAGAAGCATCAAATGGAAATGTTGGAGGTGAAAAGTTGTCACCTTTCTTCCATTCGGTTTTATCTTGGCGCGTCCGCTTCCGCGAACATTCCGGCGGTTTCAGATTACGAACTGGGGATACTTACGGAGCTTCTCCGTCGGATGGTGAGCTGTCGTCCTCCAAATTCAATTCTGAGTTGCGTTACTAGTCCAACTTGGAAGAGCCGGCGCTCCAATTGCCACTACCGCCAGAGCAGCCGACGTGCGAAGCAACCACCTCGCCCGTATCACGTTGTTGGGACCGAGGAATTCTCCAGGCAGGATCGGGCAGGGCCAGGCCAGGACAGGAACTGTGGGACAACCCCAGGCAGGAGCATCAGGAGACAGGAGGGTGTCTCACAATAAACCCTTTACAGAAGCATTTACATCGTCTCAGACCACACTCTCGCAGCCTCCTGCTGTGTTTTTTTAAAGGGTAACTTGGCCCTACCTCCCCAGTAGGGAGTCTCTGCAGTAATGTAGGATTCATTCCCGGACTCCGAGCCCCGCCCAGGTCTCTTCCCCTTGCACACATGCCCATCTCGCACCACTAGACGTCCCTGGACATGGTGCCTTGTCACTCTCGGGCTGCCGTCGTCGTCGTCGAGTATGGACTGAAGAATAGAAGGCCTCCATAGACAAGAGACATTCCGGCTGATCCCTCAAACAATCTTTGCTGAAAAAAGCTTAAAGAGCCTATGAAAAAAAAAAGTTTTTTTAAACAGTTTGATTGGAACACGCGTCTCAAGAAATAAATTTTATGCAAAAAAAAAAATTTTTTTTAGAGCAATATTGATGGCGAGAGATTTATTCGAAATTGGAAATGCGAACTCCATGACGTCACGGGTCATTCCAGAACGACCATCTCGGTCATGAAGGCGAAGCCGCTCCACCTCTCCTTCACGCGGCCGAAATTCCGAGAGAAAAAACAAGTGGAATGGGGGTGACTGCCGACTAAATCGCGTCTTGTGCCGTCAATATTGCTCTAAAAAAAATTTTTTTTTTCGCATAGAATTTAGTTTTTGAGACGCGTGTCCCAACCAAATTGTTTTTAAAAAAAAAATTTTGTTTTCTTTTCAGGGGCCCTTTAAATCGAGGACTCTGTCAGTGGGAAGAGGTCAGCTTAACCTCTTGCCCAGCTGTGTTGCGCCGCCAACATGGCGCCGGGCAATGTTGCCAGTTATTAGCGTGGCCAGTCGCCGACTGTCAATGGAATGACACCCCCTTGCCCCTAGGGGTGTGAGAGGGAGTCGAGAGGAAGGAACGTGATCTGCACAAAGGCCTATCACAACAACGTGCCTGGGGCGACTAATTTCGAAGCTACAAATGGCCCCAGCAAAGCGAAACACCATTCAAGCAAAACGTCTATAGTTTGCAAAAGACGGCAGATGCCAATACCTCCCGCAGTGCCCGCGGTTCGGCATTTAGGCAGGCACTTTCAAATGTCTAATCGCCACCATACATGTATGGCGACGAGCGTCAAAGCGCTGACTAATAGCTCCGAGTGCTGTGGTGTATTTGGAAGTGGGCCTTTAGCCACGCGTTCACAGCTGCCACAGCTACCAAGATTCGTCACGAGGTGACTCCAAGATTTTTTTTTTTTTTTCTAAAATTTACTGACGCATTTGGCCTATATGAACAATGGGCAACAAATCTCCAATTGAAATATGTCTGCTAAAACGAAGAGTGCCAGAGTTAGTGAATTTTAGTTAATTAACTATGTTGGCCGGGCGGCGGCGAAGACCGCCACCCGATCAACATTGGCACCAACCCCCGGACTGCTGGACTTCCTGCGTCACCGGAAATTCGGCCGGATCGTCTGCGTGCTGGGCAAGCAGGGAGCCCTTGCCAGGCGCTCGAGTCTGGCCTTCTAGAAGTCAGCAGCCCATGGCGGCCCCGCGAAGAGCATTGTCGGTGGGAAAACAAGCGCATTCGCGTAAGGGTTTTTAACTCTCTGCTTTGCCTGGCACACCGACAGATACGCACTCGTTACTGTGCAAAGAAACCATAAAAACACTAATTGTGTTTTTATGCTCGTGCCCCGTGCGGTCAATAATGTTATTCTGCAGAAATAATTTCTTTCGTTCGTGTCCTCTTTGTTTTTAATGTTTGCCATCTTAGAAGAAAACACCCTGTACATAAATATTGATTTCGATAACCATTTGTTGCGCTGTTATAACTATAATAACAATAATAATCATTGTTGTTATTATCGTTATTAGATAATGATGTGGCTCAAAGTCTTATATCAAAAAGCCGCTGACTGGCACATTTTTCTTTATTATAGCTCACATGGAATTACAGTAAGAAAAAAAAATTAATAACAAGGTCATTATTCTCCTGAGCAGTGGTGGCATCAAACTCCAGTTGGCTTTCATCACGGTGTAAGAAAGGAGGTTAGGTCAACACACTCCGCCACGAGGGCAACCAAAGAATGTTTGCTCCTACTCTAAGCCTCCAGTACTCTTCGATGTAGGTGGTGCTTTACTTCGCATTCTCAGAAATGGCGCCAGGAATGCTGCTGGAAGCTGTCGTGTGTGTGATTCGGTCGGAAAAAAAGCAAGTTTTTCAACTCTTTTGAAGTGCCCCCATTCTGCGACGAGAAAAAGACATCACTGGCGGAGATACTGGTGCAAATTCACTGTTGAAGAGTGCGTGTGTGCCAACTATCAAGTGCTCTACTGCCGACTGGAAAGGGCCTTCAGCTTCCGAGAGGGTCTCGAAACGCTCACTTGCCATGAAAACCGTGCCCGCGACTGACTGCGAAGACGTTTTCTTCCTCCGCGGCATTGGGTCACTGGTAGTTCTGCTGCCGTGAACACCGTGCTCGCGACAATGTTTTCTTCCCTTGCAGCTTGGGTCACCGGTGGTTCTGCTTCCTCATTTTTCCCCACACCTTCCTTCGCTTGGCTTGTTTCATTGCCAGGACAGGTCGTACGTCGGAGGCACCGCTGCTCGGGTGGTGTCGACGACCACCGCCACGCTAGACTAAATTTGCGAGCAGTGTCAATTTGCCAAGTTTACGAAAAACAAGCAATCGCTTCTTCGGCGCTTTCCTTGGCGGCTTAGATGACGCTGACAACAAGTACTTTGGACGCTTAAAAACAAAATTGATGGCACTGCTTCTGCCGAGAGTAACAACCTTTTTGGTGCGTTCAACAGTACTTTCTCTTCATGTTCCACATAATAGGTCTTGAAAATCAGATGCGGGCTGAAGTGTTTTTTGCAAACGCAATCGCCGGGCTGAAGCTTGCGGTCGAAGTGGGGAATTGCTCGATTCCATAATGGGAGGTGATCGGGATCTGCGGGTGCTTTAATCAAATGATGACACTTGCTCCTTACACAAACAGTGCCCAGAGCTACAATTCGGTACAAAACATTACTTGCCCATTTTGAGGCGCTCGACAGATGGAGATTGAGATCCTGGCATGCAAGCATGCGAATGGCAAGATAGTCGAAACTGGCAGTTTGCGGGTTGACCGCGAAACTTTCTTTATTTCCCGCCAATTTCTGATCGACGAGAAAGTGGTTACATGTGCAAAATCTGTTCAAAAGTACTTCGGGGAGGGGCCTTGTGCAACACCGCATTTTGGGCGGAGCCATGGTGGAAGGCATACACTTTTCGATAAGCATTGTGGAAATGTCAATCTAACACCCAAATCTGACAAGCTACAAGCTTGTTCAACCCCTGAACGTTGTATAACAGCAAGGTGGTGTAGGATTGCAGTCTTTTTATAATGTGAGCAATGTTTTAAGGCATCATGCAACATTCCCTCAAGCAGACGACGTGGACGTCGTCTGCTCCTTGTGGCCCCCCGGCAAGAGCGCCATTGCGGTTGACCGGGGAGGAGAGCTCATGGGAGAGGGCGTAGAGGCAAACACAATCTGGTCGCGCGCTCGCTGGGGAGCATAGGAGAAGTGTGTTCACCTAGCTAACCTTCTTCTTTACTTACGGTCGAAAAAAAAAAAGCAAGCTTTTGCATGAAAGGCAGGCTTTCATACACATACTTTTTGTGTCCTAATAATTCTAATTCTAATTCTGTGTCTATAGCACTTGTTAGCACTATGATGTATGTGCGGGTCTTAAACTCTCAGTATGGAATGCCTACCCTGTGCAGGCATAGGTGCAGACGACGCATTCCTCTACTGCAAGACTTGGGGCAGCGCCAAGGCGGAGAAGAACAACGGGACGCTGGTGAAGCTGGTGCGCGATACCCTGCACCATGCCTGCCTCTCGATGCTCGTCACCAGTGTCACCACCGCGGCAGCCTTCTTCGCCAGCTTCAGCAGCTCCATCACTGCCGTGCGCTGCTTCAGGTGACTTCACTTCCCCTAGCCATTCCTTTGACCGGAAGTGTCTTACTCGGCGTCAGTTTAGAACAGCACATTGAAAAACAATGAAGTCTGAGATTGGGGGGGGGGGGGCTCTTATCGTGCCAGCTTGACTATTAAGTATTCTAGTTTAGCATGTCACCTAGCTAAACCAATAACCGAACATAACATTAACTAACATTAGCTAGAATAACTAAATAGGTGAGGCCAGAGTATTACATGCAATGCCAACTCTTTATTGGCAGAGAAGTGTCCGCAGGTGCAGAAACCGTCCAGAAGTACTGCAGGGAAGCGACCTCTTAGAGCAACAAGTTTTGGGAGGAACATATTTTTCACTTGGCATTCGCAAAATTTATATCTTCCTCTAATATCTAAAGAGCTGGAAGCTTTGACCTTCAAAATTGGTGTGTGCCTGCTGGCTTATGTGTTGTTACATTTTTATAATTCAAATGACGTTTTAAAGTGCTTTTCGCAAAGACTAGACGTTTGCCTCTCCGTTTTCCTCCCAGAAGCATGCACATGTGTCATCATGCACGCACACTTATGAGGAAGAGGCGCAATGGTGCATGAGCGAGCAGCAGGCACAGCTCGTGCGTGCACCGCCCATGCATCGCAGCATGTCGCCATGTCTCCTGCAAGAACGAGGATCGCTTCCCGCAATACCTGGAGACGAAATGGCTGACCATCACAACATTTTGCTCCCGAAGTGTAGCTGTATATGCGACACTCTGCTCCCGAAGCGTAGCTATGCAGTCGTTCTACCCTAATCTAACCTAACCCCCCTAAGCCCAACATAATCTAGATTTATATTTCACCTTAGCCAATCTAGACTATAATCCATTTCACCTTCTGATGTGCCACAACTAACACCGCCTCGATGGCTTCGAGGCAAAACGCCAGTCTACGGATCCCCTGGCGGTGGGTTTGGATCCCAGTTGAGGCGCCCCCAATTTGACGGAGGCATTAAATGCCTTGTAACTGAGATTTCGGTTGCATGTCGAAAAATCCCTGAGTGGCTGAAGTGATTCCTGTCCTTTGCTGGGGCACGCCAGATATGCCCTTCAGTTGGTTTGACCCATAAATCCTAGAACTTGACCTTGTACCACAACTGGCGCTACGAGCCGCCGGAGCTAAACCCGCAGTTTGGAGCGTGTCGCGTGAACTTCCGGTTGGGCGAAGAGATGTCATAGTGCAAGGTCACGTAGCAAGTGTGGAGCACTCCATCGGCCAGTGCAGCTCTTAACGTCCGCTGCGGCACTGTGTAATCGGAGTCTATTTCATCCGCAGCCTGTTTGCGGGCACGGCGGTGCTGGCCAACTTCTTCTTCACGGTCACCTGGCTGCCCGCCGCGCTCATTGTGGCCGAGAAGTGGTGCTCCTCGGCCTGCTGCCTGTGCGTGCCTCCCTTCGGCGTCTACCTGCCCCGCCTGCGCCGCTTCTGGTGCTGCTCCCCCCTCTGTGCCGCCCTCTGGCGCCTGCACCACGGCTGCTCCGAGGCGTCGCGCGTCTTCTTTGATAAGCTGCTGCCGTGCGCCGTCATCCGGCTCCGCTGGTTCTGGTTGGCGTCGCTGGCATCGCTGGCCGCGGCCGGCGCATTTGTGGTGCTCTGCCGGCCGCGACTCAGCCTTCCCGAGTCAAAGGAGTTCCAGGTGTTGAGTGCGGGACACCCGTTTGAGCGCTACGACCTCGAGCTCAAGAAGCGCTTCTGGTTCGAGAAGGCGCGCAACAAGGTGCGGCAACGATTTTCCTTGTTTCGGTACATAAAAAAACAGATGAGACTTTCGTGCTTAGACAGTGTAAGGTCCGTCTGCTTTTGAGGTACGGCAACGCCGGTTTATGCCTTAGGTGGGAAATTCAGCCACTGCAGTACCGCAGCTAACCCGGGGCCTTTAGCCGCCTCGGTGGCTCCGAGGCAAAGCGCCGGCCTACGGATCCCCAGGTGGCAGGCTGATTGCGGAGAATTGTGAGATTTCGGTTGCACACCGAAAGATGCCCGGGTGGACAAAATAATACTCGGTCCTCCGCCGGGCCATGCCAGATGCCCTTTGTTGCTTTGGCACGTTAAAAGCCGGGATGCCACGACAACGATGACATGTTTGTTTGCTCGTGATTTCGTTGAAACTTCAAAGCCCGTTCACACTCTTGCGACCTCTTAAAACTAGATTCCTTAAAACCTCTTACAACGAGAGGACACACTGGCGCCATCTGTTGGGTAGCAGTGTAAACTTGGCAGTCCGGCATATTTTCTATTTCTCTCTTTCTTTCTTTCTTGGCTCGAAAAACTTTTGTCAACGTTATAAACGAGCCTTTCTTAAGGTATTACGTACATTTGACCTCGGAAATCCCACAAAACCTTTGCTCTTGTGAAACGCAGTTCCAGGGTCACTGCATAGATGGCGCCAGCGTGCCAGTGTGTTCTCTCGTCCTAAGAAATTTTAAGAGGTTCTAACAAGTCTCGTCTCTCTCGGTCGTTCTCGGTTGCAAGAGTGTGAACGGGCCTTTACGAGTAACTGCTAGGACTGCGACGTCTGACGGCACGGCACGTCGGCTCCTGCGACATAATTTGCTGCCACTTTGGGATCACTCTTAATGTGTGGGGCGGTATAGGACGCTAAACACAGTTGCGTTCCGTAGTTTTGGGCAGGGCACGTATCATCTTCGACACAGATTGGTTCATGACCGGGCTGGGAAGAAGAAAGTAAACTGGACAGCATGGCGCGATGCGGCCCAATGTCGAAGTTACGAAGCATCTTTTTACTGAACGGGTTGAGTATGTAATTCCCTTACTTTAAAAGCTGACCTAACATAACCTGCCTTGGCTTTTAAACCCGGGTTTCTTAAGTTCTTCAACCTCGAAGAACGCCCATCTCTCTTGATTGCTTTGTGAACATTGATGCGCACGATAGAGAGTGCTCCTGCACATAGTTACACATCCATGGGTGGCTGTCAAAATCCGAAATTCATCTAGAGATGATGCAAGATAAGGTTATGATTTGTTAAATAGATGACTACACATACAAAGCAGATATTTGATGATTTCCCCTACACAATCAGACTAGTAAACATAAGCAGATACGCCACACACGAGACATTGGTAAAATGTACGAGAGAAGTTTATTCATCCTTCAAAAATGTTGTCTGTCGTGGACTGTTTAGACAGCAAATGGCATCTCAAAACAAAACAAGTTTGTTCATCCAGCAAAAAGTTGTCTATTGCGAACTATTAGCCCCATTGAGCGTGCTTCTTACTGAGCACCGGTGCACTGCGGAGAAGCGACATCCACAGTGCACCGGCACTCAGTAAGCACACTCAACGGGACCAAGACAACAAAAAGTTAGTTAATTACACGAAAACGCCACTCTAATTAAGCAGCTTATAAATACATTGAAAACGTAGCGGGACAACCAACATTTTAAAATTTGTTTGGATTAACCGGAAGTATGAAATATCCGAGTTTGAATTATGGCAAGCCTTACGGTAATATGCTCATCTGATGTAGCGAGAACCTGTTTATAGTAGAGGATATTCTATCTCGTTTTGTTGCTGAGCATATACCTTAAAATACCGGGCAAGCGCCCACTTAAAATTTGAAGATAATCACGAAAAAATAAGGGATGGGCGCATGTGAGGTCATCAGTTTTGCATATAGTATATGTACTGTGCATATTTGTTCCGATGTTTAAAATTTTGGGGAGTGGGCGCTTAGTGTGGAATGGGCGGATGCATGGTATTCTACGGTAAGTTATGTGATGGAAGCATAATGAGGCACACTTCACACCTATTATTACCGACACACAGGGAAGTGGCATGGCGTGTCTTTCTACCCAGTTTTCAAGCACATGCTCCACGCCTTCCACTGTGCTTTAGATATGCCCGCACGCTCAAGGTGCACGAGATGCCAAAGCATTTCCGAATGTAGGAAGCTCGCACTGGAGGCAAGCAACTGAAGCTCCTCCCTGCCTTTCCCACCTTGTCAGTGACCGTGAGTGACGCTGTCAAAGCTTTTGTAACGCATGGCTTCGCCTAGCATCTCATTTTTGTGAGAGAACAAACTGCCAGATCGAGCCACTCCCTCGCACCAGCAGCTTCGACGGCCGTTGCACGTGAAGTACGAAACGGAGTATACAAAAGTGTGAGACCCTAGCATCAACTGGAAACAAAGACCGCCTGCCATTTTGCTCCCCCAGGACCCGTTCCACAAGCTGCCCATCCGTGTGGTCTGGGGCGTCCTTCCGGTGGACACGGGCAACTACCTGGACCCGTTCGACCGGGGCTCGCTGGAGCTGGACCCCACATTCAACGTGGCCCGCCCGTCCTCCCAGGACTGGCTGCTCTCCTTCTGCAAGCGGCTGCGCTCGCAGCCCTTCCACCGGCCCACCCTGGGTGCGGCCCTCTACTCGGGCTGCTTCATCGAGACCTTCAAGTCCTGGATGGAGCGCCGCTGCGTCGACAGCTTCCAGCAGGCCGACCGCTCACCCTGCTGCGAGTCCAGCCGCTTCCCCTACGCCGAGGACGTCTTCGGCCTGTGCCTGCGGCGCGCGATTGCCAGCCTCCACCACTCGCCGGGCTACTACTTCATCCCCGGAGTGGCGGGCCCGCGGTTTCTCCGCGACGGACGCGTCGGTGCCGTGGTCCTGGAGTATGACTCGGTGTACACATACTCCAACGCGCACGCGGACATGGACGCGTTTCGGACGCGGGTGGACGGGTGGGTGAGCAGGGAGATGCAGGGCGCTCCCGCGGGGATGCGCAACGGCTGGTTCACGAGCGAGCTGGAGTTCTACGACCTGCAGGGCAGCCTGTCCCGCGGGACGCTGGTGGCGATGGGGGTGGCGGTGAGTGTGTCGTTTGTGGCGCTGCTGGTGACGACGCTGAACCTGCTCGTCAGCCTGTACGCCATCGTGACGATTGCCTGCATCATCTTCACCACGGTCGGGGCGCTGGTGCTGCTGGGCTGGAAGCTGAACGTGCTCGAGAGCATCACAGTGTCGGTGGCCATCGGGCTGGCAGTGGACTTTACCATCCACTACGGTGTCGCCTACAGGCTGTCTCCCCAGGTACTCCTCTCTGTGCATGCATGTGTTTTGAACATTGCGGGAGAGTGTTATAGAGTACTGCTAAAGGGGAAGTCCGAGGGTGGATTTCATAGTGCAGAGGCCAGTAGGTCACCCTTGAGAGAGCGTTATACAAAAGGGGCACCATGTATAGACCATCTCAATACAGCCATGTCTCGTTGGTATGGATGCCCCACTATATATACGAGCTTCTTGGGAACAGACTTGGTGAATGCGTGCATTTTTGTCTCATTATTGCAAACAGCTCGCATAATGGACGATTTTTGGGGGTAACGGAAGTGTTCATATTAATGAATACATGACGGTAACAACCTTCTGTGAAAGGCCATCTTCACCTTCTGGACTGCGTGATGTGTTACGAGCATCCGCGGTAGTCCTCTTCTGCGGAATATCGGACGCCATGCATGCGTCTGCGGTCCAGTAAGTTGGCAATTTCCACCTGGGTGAAAAGCACTGGAAAGGTGTATTGAAGTCATGTTATGTCCTGGGACTGACTGTAAATCCTTTACTTTTATGCTAAACAAAATTGAGAAATGAAGTATAGTTTGCAGTGCACCCAAGACTGGCCCAGTTTTGCTGCCGCGGGTCACATCTACGCGTCAATTTTCTGTCCTGGTCCTTATTATATTATTAGTTTTCCTCACACGTTTGATCGTAATGGTCTTTATGCGACAGCAGTTGTTGCTCGTTCAAGCTTCTTAAATATCATCTATAGCACACTCTTCGTTCCAACCTTTTTTTGACAATCCATCTTTTTCCGGAGGTTCTGGAGTAAAAATATGCATTCGTATGCTATCAACTCGCAAGCAGCCATGACAGGCTTTCAAGCAAGAGACTCCTGTTACCACCTGAAGTGCGCTCATTCGTGCCAAAATATCTCGAATCAACAATTTCCGAGAAAGGTCGATTTTTTTTTTCTCGCATAAAGCAAGGTTTTTTTGCATAAAGCAAGGCTAAACCAAGACATGATCTCAGCTTTTCTTCTTGTCCGATTCTTACCTGCTCGAGTTTGCTTCTTTGAACGACGCCGGCCTATACTCGACGGTCGCACCCTGTTCCCGCAGGAAGACCGCGAGTCCTCGGTGATCCAGTCGCTGTCCCGCATCGGCAGCCCCGTGGCCATGGCGGCCTTCACGACCTTCCTCTCGGGCGCCCTCATGTTCCCCTCGCTGGTGCTCGCCTACCTCCAAGTGGGCACCTTCCTCATGCTCGTCACGGGCGTGTCCTGGACCTACGCCACCTTCTTCTTCCAGTCCCTGCTCAGCGTGGCCGGACCGCAGCGCGGGCGCTTCCAGCTCGACTACCCCTCGCTCCGCTGCTGCGAGACCTCCGCCCCGCCGGCCGTCGACAAGACTGTCTACGCGCTCTCCGAGTCTACCCTGTCGACGTCCAGCGCCAGCTGCCCAGCAGTCTCAGCCCAGCAGATACCAACGAGCGAGAGTCACGAGCTTGAGCCGCTCACGCTGAGCGCCGTGCTGAACGGCGCGGCGGCCGTCAAGCGGTCCGGGAAGAAGAAGTTCCGGCAGCGGTCGGGTAGCCTTTCGGCGGCGGCCGCGGCGCGGACTCACGGGGCTCGCCGGAAAGTGAGCCTGCCTGTGGTGAGCGTGACGTTCCATGGCGACCCGAGTCCGCGCCACGTGTCGGGCGCAACGAGCTCTTCGACCATTGTCTGCGGGGCAGACGAGGATAACCGCGACGATCCTGTTGTGTAGAGGGGAGAGGGTGCTCTCCTTTTCCCGGCTCTTTGTCGATCGTGGCTTTGGCGAGATGCTTTGTTAAGGCTGGTTAAGGGAGGGCACTACCCAAAGTGGTCAATGTTTGAACCTAATGACATTTGCAGTATATACTGGCACTTGTGAGGCAGAATGTAGTGCGAAGTTTCATCTGTGTACATGAATTTTGAAAGAAATTATAGTCGTTTTTATCAGGAACACACTGACATTGATTAGGAGAACTATCGTTAAAAAACTAATGCAGGGATTATTTTCGTCATTCTTGTCCAGCTCGCTTGCACCTTTGCATTTAATTGCATTATAATAATAAACAACATTTTTTTTTCACTATACGTGCTTTAGAATGCTTGGAGAGTGCAACTGTTAAAACAAAATTTCCAAGAAATAATTTATTTTAGCTAACATTGCGCTAAAAAATCAAATACATTTTTTGCTCTTTATGTCGTCGACCAAATCTTAACATGTTTTATAAAAGACATCCACAAAGTAAAAAAAAGAAAACAATGCCACAGTTGCATTGCTTATTAAATTCCAGTTAGGAAAAACAATGAGTGACCCTTTCCTTTTGTCCCGTGACCAAACGATTGTTTTTCTAAAGTGAAATTGATGCCAAAAAGTGGAATGGAGAAAAACGCATTCAAAGTGATTGAACCTTGTTTAGCACCGGGAGACTGAAAACACTTTATAAAAAAAAAAAAAAAAAAAAAACTATGCAGTGTAAACAAATGAAACTTTCTGGGAATACTCTCTAGGTGTTGGTGGATCTAAATATGGCATTTTTCAAAGTCAACTTTTTTTTTTGCAAAAAATTCTTTTTTCTGGGTAGTGTTCCGGTTAAGGCTTGTGACTGCTTACGACCAAGTGCCTTAAAACTCCTTAAAATCTCTTACGACGAGAGGACATTGGGTCACCGTCTATTGATTTACTGTGGAACACTCGGCAGCTCCGTATATGTACCATTTTTTTTGCGCATCATTCTTTTTGTCTCGGCTCAAAATACCCTTGACAATGTTATAAACGACCATTTCCGTTTCTCATAGATGGTATCTACATTTTATCTTGCAAATACTGCAAAACCTTCGCTCTATACTGAAATGCAGTTCCAGGGTCACCCCGTGGATGGCACCATCGTGAGGTCTTAAGGCACTCTGTCGTAAGCGGTCACAAGTGTGTGAACCAGCAAGAAAAGGGAAAGGGTACCCCCCTCCCCCCAGCTCTTTGTTCGGGGAATTCATCGTTGTTATGTTTTTTTGGTGAGATGCTTTGTGTTAAGGGCGACTGTCACAAACTGTCGGGATTTCGACTCGTAATTGTGACGCCAACTCTGAAAGTAAAGGTGAGCGGGTATCGAACGACACTTCCTTCCGTCGTGACTTGTTTGCTGTCACTGTTTTTACTTCCGAGTGACGCAACACACGAATTGTACGCCCGAAGAGTTGGCACGATGTTCGCCCGAAAATTGTTAACGACGCGACAGAGTTGCAAAGTTTGGTCATCTGACCCGTTGAAGCATACAGAGGGCTGAAACACTTTGGACGGCATGTACTTAGCAAGTAGTACATATTACTGCCCTAGTTCTAAGCCGTTTTTTTAACAAAGATATGCTGGGTTAAAGGAATCATAGATCAAACGTTGCCCAACAGAACCAATCTGCTTTCTGTTAACAATATTTATGGTGGAGAGGGCTATACTTAATCTCAGGAATCTATGGTGATCTGAAGCTTCAACATGTTTGCTCAGTGACAAATGTTTCTTTATGGCAGTTTCTTAGCTCTTGCTAATGTCAGACAAGTGCAGAGCGCATGTGTGCCATACCTCGCATTTTTTTCTTTAGAAACTCCTTGCCTTAGTTCGCTCTTTTAGGCAATCGACTGAAGTATCGTCGTTGAAATATAAATGGGGGAACATCAAACGGTGGAAGGGCGCTTACTAACTCGCATCTCTTTAAGTGAAACATGCACCGTGCATTTTACGGAGCTAGCATCCAACTACGTACATCCCTATTCTGTCTCAAGCTAACAATTTGTGTCCGTTTTTTTAAAAAGTTCCTTTAATGTCTGATCAGACATTGAAGGTTTCTTGTTTTGATTGATCAGCAAATGTTATGGTAGATCGAGCCAGTTACTGAAATTGAGCTTAAAGCTCTGAAGAGTTGTAATAAAAATAAAATATCTGTCTAAGCCTGTTTTTCTTGGAACATATAACAGCATGTTAAGGCAAACATGAAAAGTGAGCATAGATTGCTGTAGAAGTACTACTTTAAATGATTACTAAAGCAATCAAATGCTTTAACTAAGCTTGAGGTTTGATATCAATAATGTGATTGTGCTGTGCCAATGTGGGCATACAATATTTTCAGTTTTCAGTGAGCGTCCTTGAAGACGTCTGGAGGGCAGTTTCGCAAACTGTCCAATCACCAAATCCGCGGCACAGCTCAAACGCCGTTGGTTGGTTTCTATAAAGAATATGAAAATTCTGAATATTTGCAGAGAGCAGTGTTGTGAATGGAAATGCCCCCTGTGGCATCAAGTTGACTTGACAGATCTGATGCCTCTGTCAAAACAGCCCGTTGTGATAGTAGCAATGTTTTCAAGAGCACTAACGCTACAACAATGTTACAGTGCTGTCTCATAAACACTGTGACTGAACATGTGCCAGTTTATGAGGTGAAAGTTTTCTGACACTCATGTGCTCCCTTGTGATGCCAAATGCGTGAGCGTGATAGTGATGCATTGTGCCAAACTGTTCCAGAACCAACGTATGCACAGCATCCCTCTGTGACAATGTGAGGCTTGTATAGTGTTACGGGCACCAAATTGTGCAAGCTTAAATCATGGCTCAAATGGATTGAGCATGGTCTGAATGGATTGCAAAAGTCATTACTTAATTTGTCAGAATAAAATACTGTAGTTGATCACTCAAAAGCAACTAGACAATGCTATTTCTTTTTTTTTTAATATACTATTGGATTACATAGTTTGACTGGGAAGTCATTTTAACCTGTGACCTAAGTTTGACTGGGAAGTTGTTTTAACCTTTGATCTAACGGAAAAAAAGAAAAGAAATAGCCATGCTAGCATTTTGTCTTAAGGGCATTGTCCAAATGAATGATTCAGTAGTTCACTGCTATTTCTTGGCTTTGATGAGTAGAGATTAGGGAACAACTTGTGTGGAAATCTCCCAACATAACAA
Source organism: Ixodes persulcatus (assembly GCA_013358835.2). NCBI lineage: Eukaryota > Metazoa > Arthropoda > Arachnida > Ixodida > Ixodidae > Ixodes > Ixodes persulcatus. Next base: position 365,782 of record JABSTQ010009937.1, read on the forward strand.
AAAAAGAAATCCAGCCAAGCAAAATTTTAGCAGCACATTAGTGTGATTACAGAACCGGTTTTTGCTGTCTAAAGCATGTTTGACCCAATTAAGCCCCACTCCACTCTGGTTTGGATAATACATTTGAAATAATGCTTTTGCCAATGAATAAATCCTATTTCATGCTATAAAGGTGATATTTAGATGTTGCCATGAGCATTGCTTACTACAGGAACAGATTACATTAAACTTGGGGGAATGCTTTTTTTTTTACGTCATAGTAATAAACAGCGTTACATTTCTCAGACGTCCAAGAGTGATGCAGCCAATACCCCCGGAGCAATTGCCAATCTTGAAGTGAAGCGCAAAGTGTGTCGCCAAAGGGGCTTTTTGCAATGTGCATCTCGATATTTCGTGCTGCATCACGATGAAGATTTGCTCTACGACTTTGCGTATACATAGCCACATATATATTTTTTCCAGAGTTGCGGTAGGTGCACTTTAACATGCACGTGTCTTGCGGTAGTGTGCAGCACATGTAGCCCACCTTGCAAGCTAGTAGCTGTGGTACCTGTAGCGTATTTTTTAGCTCATCTCCCACTACGAAACAGCCCTGAACAAGCTGTGACGAAGTAAGACAAACTGTCTGGTAAGTGTGCCACAGTGTGCTGGCATTTTAGCAAAGTTGTTGAGAACGCTAGATAGAGCATTACAGGCAAGGACGGTGTACCTTCGAGCGAAGAACTGGGACATCACTTTGACTGTGCAGGAGTTTACTCGACGTATGAAATCTTTTTTCCGGCAACATCCGTCAACATCCGGATGTTGCCGGATGTCGCCATGCAAAAATTGTTCACCTCTTCTGTGCTTAAACTAGGGTTTTTGAAATGTATTTTTCTTTAGTGGTATTAAACAGTGCTTTACGGACACGAATACCTTGACACTTCTTGAGCCAAAATCGTGAAATAGCCGACTAGCTCTGTATGTAGTATGTGATCATGTAACAAAGACAAAATCGGTTTAGAGGACTTAGAAATCGAAAGCCTGACTTTCGTGGCAGCATATCCTCACTCGCCACTCCATTCTTTTGGCGCTGCTGTAGAGAAGATTGCGCTGCCATTGCAGCGTTAGTAATTACGAGCTCGCCAATTGATGCGTCTTGTACGTTCGGTTTGCACGAAACAGAGTTGTGATTGCAGGAAACGTGTCTGTCAGCCAGTGGACGTGACGTGGCCACAAAATCGCATGCCCTGTACATAGAAAACACGCATGTGCCAAGATGTGTGAGCCGTTTTAGCCTGTTGTGTATGTGGCCACATTGGTAACACTCTCGACATGCCTCTGGTGCACGCTGGGTGTGTGCTTGCACTGGGGAGGCAGAAAGTGGCCTTTTGTGTAGCAACCTAGAGTGTGTGGTGAAGCACGCCACGTTTCTGTGGTGTATGATGCAGCTCAGTTTCAATGACTTTTTGTTGCACCCCACTTGTGTTACGAGTGCTGGATGCATGGAAAGTCGTGAAAAATAGCACGAATGAGATGAGGACAAAGAAGAGAGATACACAGGAGAAGTGCCGACTAGTGACTTATACCTCATTAAAACAGAAACGCGAAAGTGACGCGGCTGCGTATCTCTCTTCTTTGTCCTCGTCCCAGTCGAGCTTTTTGCAATGAACTCTTACCAACTCGGCCAAATGTGCAATTAACATACCGTTCTTCATTTTAGGATCGTTTTTCGTTTGTGTCCTAAAATTTGTCTGCTTTTCCCGGTAAAGTGCATCTTGCTAATTATGGAACTTGTATCCCACAGAACTAGAATTGAGAAACTCAACAGAGCCGAGAATTGTAATGAATGAACCCAGAAGTCGGAACACCAGAGTGGATGTTGGGTGCTAAAATGAAAAGCTCTAGATTTGTCTTTAGTTGGGTTAACGGTGAAATAGTATCTGTCGCCCACTTGCCTGCTTTCAAAGTGATTGGCAGTGCCGTGTTGAGTTTCATCTCATCTTGCGCACAAAAGTAATTTGCAGACTAAGGCTTTCACATATATAATTTGCCTCTTCACTAATGTCTCTGTGGTTTATTGGCAGTCTGGCAACTTTGAGCGAAGTGGGTCGCAACAAACGATGAAACAGTACCCCGCGTTTCATCAAAATATGAAGCAGTACCCAACACCCGACAAGACGTCATGTTGAAGATGTAGCATATGGTTTTCAACTAGACATTTACACTGAAGTTCTGGCTTGTGCCAAATCACATACTGTTTCATCATGTTTTTTTTTTCTGGCAAAATTCAAGTGTTTGACGAAGTAGTACCCTCATGCAGGTGCCAGTTTTAAGTGGTGTTTGTGCCAGTTTTCAAACAGTCATTGTACATCAACTTGCTGTCGGGACATTATTATAATTGTTTTCATGTAGCATCAAGAACACTTCTTACTTTGTTGCATGAGCATTGGAGGAAGGCGTGAAGGATTTGAAATAGCAGTCTGCTAGGTGACCAAGAGATACTGATTGTTTTATGACTTGTGAAACGGTAAGGCATCAGCTACAACTGGGATTGCTGTGGCATGACACATTAGATTGCTCAAACCACATTACCGTGCATGTAAATACTGTTTGATGAATGCCCGTGCGAGATTTGTTACTACTTGAGCAAGTTGTCCTGTAGTGCTGTAGACAGATGGACCTTAGCACCGTAGTTTTGAACACTACAGCCATAGTAGTAACGTGAATCTTGATAGAGTTTTGCAAACATTACTTTAGGATCAGAAAGCACCGTTGGGGTCATGCGACACATCGTCTTTGTGTGCTGGCAGAAATGGAGATCGAGTTATGGTAGCAGTCTTGTAATGTGTGCATGTTGGTTTGCACCTGATCAGTTTCATATGTTGATAGTTGGAGGTGTCATCATTCATTATTTTTTTATCTTGTTTTGTGATCAGCTATTTATCATTAACGCTGTATATTGACTAAACGAATCACAGTGTCTACTTGCTATCTCCTGAGCCTCGTAAAGAGGCAGGCCCATGGATATAATTTAAAGACCAATAAGATTGTTCTGTACTAGTATTTGGTGCTCGATGCGCACCTGATAATGGCATAATGTGCAGCAACTTTCCGCTTAAAAGGCATGGACTCAAAAGTTTCCTTTCCAGCAAAGCTGCACGCGAACTGAGCCAAACTTACAATGCCTTCACTCTTGCATCAAAGTCTCATACTTGTTGACCAACTAGAACAATACCGTTTTTAGCGTGCTTAGTTCTCGTCATACTGTCACCACTTTTTAAGTTCTAGACCAGGGGTGGCCAAGCTGCGGCTCGCGAGCCGCATGCGGCTCTTCGCTTGTTAAAGTGCGGCTCACGGCTTCCTCCCCTTACCCCCCCCCCCCCCCCCCCAAAAAAAAAAAAAAAAAAAAGATATGAAACGCGTTTTAAATTGAAAGACAATTTGCGGTTTGGTAGTCTTGTGCTACTGCTACCTTACGTATAATTGGACTGCTTTTGACTCGGATAGATTGAAATTAGTTTGAGTTTCGTTTATTGCTCTGAACAAAAGTTTGCCCCTTCGCGGCTCTTGGAAGTTTCGTTGTTTTGTTTGCGGCTCTTAGGACGGGTCAGCCTGGCCACCCCTGTTCTAGACATACCGTTCGCCTTTCGTAAATATTTTGAAGCGCTTACCGTTGTGTACAGGTGCTACGAACAGCAAGTAGGAACTGTAACTCCGCACTTGCGAATGAATTTTCGATTCTGCTTCCTTTGCAGAAGGTAAAATTCTACAGCCAAATACACAATTTCTGCCAGAAACTTCTTTTGCACGCTCCCAGAAGAGTCGGTGTACTGGTTTTGCGTCGACAAGAGTTGTTGGTTATGGTGCTTTCGAGGCATGCCGCCATTTTACTGAAACGTGCGGAGCTTGGCCCCTTGTCATTTTGCCTCGAGTGTGTGAAAAATGTGAGCACGGCTTTGTTATTTGCAGACAAAATAAAACTTGTACATAGCATTGAGTCCTTCTTTTTAGCGTAACTTCCACGAAGTGCCTTGGGTAATTTCGGTCTAGTTTATTATCTACACATTACAAGTGTCACCGTGTAGGCTTCGACTCTTGTAGGGACGTTCACTTCGGGTCTTTATGAGTGGGGCTGTCTTCCGGCGTAAGACTGCTGTCCCGCGCGAGCTGCTGGAGCTGTTCAGTGGCCGTGGGAAGAACGGAGACGAACTTGCTGAGCCTTTCGCTGGGGAACTCTTCGAGGTTCAGCTCCGTGGGTCGGTTCGTAAAGGGCGTCCAGAACCCTAAAGCGTCGAAGCGAAATAGAACTTAATTAACCACATAAATGTAACACCATTCTTTTTCTCTTTTAAAGCAATAGCTCATAGCTTCCTCTATACTCACAAAGCCTGACAGTTCGATGACGTAGCCATAGAGCCCCCGATCGCAGATTTAGAGCCAAGGATCTGGTAGCACAGATTATTTCTCAGGGAGTGCGGTAGTGAGCGCACAGCTTTTGAGCAGCGAGGACTTGAAACACACTGTTCGCTATGGCTTCGGAGAAACCGATGCGACTGGCTGCTGATGTCGAGGGTACGGCAATTGCGGCCGCTGAGGACTGTGGAGGAGGCTACGCCACAGTCCTCGGCACTCACTACTGCACTCCCACAGCCACAGACCAGCTGAGGACGCCCTCAAGACCATCTGCGTTGTCTGGGCAGTTGTGTGCCCTATGGCACATGGACCGGCGAAAACTCCAAGCAGGGGATACTCGCCTTTCGACGCTGTTCCCGTGTATCAATATCTGTAATCAATCAGCCCCGGTAGTTTGCCCCACAATTTTGAGCGTTTCGGGTGGAACCAGCTGAACAATGAGGGAAAAAGAAACAGAAAAGACAACCTACCGCTGGACTACCAACTATTTTAATAAATCGTCCTCCTCTTCTACTAGTTATTATGCATACCCATTTTTTTCTTTGAATCCTGAATTGTGTTGCCCCCTTCCTTCTATTTATACTGACTCTATTTATAGGGTGCCCTGCAGAAAGAGCTTTTCTTGAGGTTGCAGGGTTATTGAGGCTCATTGTTCAGCTGGTTCCACCCATAATGCATAATAACCAACTAGCTCAACTCATCCCTGTAGAAATTTTGAGCGCAAACGAAACGGACAAAACCGAAACAGAGGAACGAGGAAGGGGTGGCATTCCATTTACCCTTGACAACAGGAGAAAAAAAGTATAGTGTCCTTATCCGTTGCTTGCCGCTCTACCTTTTCACTTCTGATGACCGCGTCACGTGACTTTCTGCCAGGCTTTGTCAGTATAGATATGGTGCCTGAAGCGCGTCTCCGACTGGTGTGTTTAGCGTCCTATCCCGCCCATACATCAAAAGTGGTCCCCAAGTGGCAACAAATGACGTCACAGAAGCCGAAGTGTCATGCTGTAGCCTGTCGCGATCCTGACGGGTGGTCGTAGAAATGCTGGTGGAAAGCACAAGCGAACGCGAGTGTCGCTGTTGTCACGGCGTCCCAGGCGTCCCAACTTCCTGCTGCTGTAGCTTCCGTGGACTGTCGAAGTGAAGAGCGACCTGCAGCAGAACAGGCGTCTGCTACATCCACCACAGCTGCTGGGACACCACCAGGGTCGCGACCGGCGACAGCATGACACTTCTATGACGTCATCAGGCGGAAATCGAGGGACCGCTTTTTTGGACGCGGTAAACACAGTATAGAGGAGGCTACGGATAGCTGTACGTGGGAACGCTCCACGGACCTTTCTTGCTCATGCTGCTCTGATCTTGTGATGCCATGTGACATTACGGTGTCACGTGATATCACGGTCTTTCCCCTAAATTTTGATACAAAGTGTTGCTCGTTAAAACCCTATCAAGTGCTATCGTACCTCCAATGCATTTTTCTATGCCATGCAATATTTCTTCATCTAGGTTTGAATGATATGACAAAGCAGTCAAAGGTACCTCTGCTGATTAAACACGTGTGCACGCTGATCAAACATGCACGCACGCTTTCCTCGTCTCCTCGGAAGTGACAAGAAAAGTTGTCCCCGAGTTTTGGCAAGGAGCATTATCATCATCATCACCACACACAATCGCTGTGTGGCAAACAACTCCGATGCCAGCACTCGCCCAGCGTACGCCGCATCGTTTCCGAGTTTGCTGCATGTAGTGATATGATGCACAGTGCTCGATCGAAGCATGAATTTGAACTGGGTATATGCAGCGCGGAGGACAGCAGCATGTACGCGACGATGCGGACACTGCCCGCCGTCGGCTCTGGTGCAACACTGCACTCAATGACATGATCGCGTTTGAGCACGTCCTCTCTTTCAACGAGACAAAAAAAAGAAAAAAAAGGTCATTGTGAACTTTTTTTTTCTAGACACCCTGTACTTCAGCGTGCACTTGCCCTGGATGCTGGGATGGTCGGTGTGGGCGAATTTGCGAAGCCGCACGATCGGCATGCCGGACCGCGTCCGCAGGTACTCGATCCACTTGACCAGCTCCGCGGAGCTCTGGTCGGCGACTCGCATGGTGTCTCGCTCCCCGTTGAGGTACTCGGCGACCACGACCGGGTCGCGGTGTCTCCTGGGTTTCAGGTACACCACGATGCCCGGGTTCTGGCGAGCGAAGTCGACGAGCTCCTTCTCGATGTACTCGCGAATGCCCCGACTCGAACCGTGGGTCTTGCAGAATTTGAGCGTCAACCGCTGCAACTGGCAGACGTAGCGGCCCACTCCGTTGTTCAGCGTGGTCTTGATGTAACCGCTCGCCTTGTGCGCCATCGTGAGTTTCGTTGCTTGAAAATTAGGAACCACGGTTTCTCGGTTGTCTTGTTCAGTAACACATGGTCAGCGCCATGTTTAAACTAGACGAGTGGATGGATGGAGGATAGGACTAAGCACTGTGGGACTAAGGACTATGCACCTTTTTTTTTCTAGGTAGATAGCTAAATACAACGAAAAACCCCAGAAACTGTGAATTAGGTAGCGGCTTGTGCCACCTGCCGTGCCATCGCGAAAATTAAATTACACTCTCGGGAAGAAAAAGGCTGGAAATATGAGCGAAATGATTCTTAGCAAAGTTTCTCGTACAAGTCGCAAAGTTCCGGATTCGAATCCTCTTGGGAACTAATATTGGGGGGAGGGGGTTAAGGTTAAATTTTTTTGGGGTCGGAAAGTACTAAGTAGGCACAAGAAGGTAATTATCACAGTGGTAATTACTTTTTCTTTCTGCATTTTAGACAAGAGTAAAGCTATACGCACTCCGGAGTGCACTTCGGTCGGAAATGGCTATACGCACACCGCGGAGAACTCATGCCATTTGGGTCACCCTTTTCGAACGGCGCGTGTATCACTGGGGAGCTCGTTAACATAGAGTTAATAACTCTATGCTCGTTAACACTAGAGCACTATATAGCTCCTTCGGGGCAGAGTAGCGCAATCTAGAACGCCGTCTCTCGGCGACTAGCGGCGAACGCCCGGAGGTTCCAAATCCGGTCAGAAATGCATGGGGAACGGGAGAAAATCGTTGTTTCTTCAATGTTTTGGAGATGTACGGAACGACAATAGTTTTTGACATAATAAAGGAAGATTTTAGAATCATTTGCGCTGAGTTTTGTGCCAAGTAAGGACGTAATTTGTTTTTAAAAATTGCACGAGCGGCATCATGCAGCAGACGACGCGGCAACGTCACAGCGTTCACGTGACCCGCTCCGGCTAACCCAAAGAGCCCATCTCCGCTGCGTGCAAAATCGTCTGCTTCAAACGCCATTGCCTTGGAAATTGCCTTCTCAAAATTTGCACACGCATCTGATATTGTTAAAACTTTGATAAAGTGTTTAGTGCATTACCAACTTCACGACAGACTAGTTTTGAAAAGTGTGAACTCGCCGTTTATTTTTTAATTAGCCGTGTTGCGTCGATCTCCATGTATTCTCCCATAGGGCGGGCCGCCTCCTGGAACCCTGAGTACCACGTGACTCGCGCCGAGCTCCTCTGTCGGCCATGTTGTCGGCAAAACACGCGGATCAAAGGATTGCGCTACTCTGCTCCGTAGAACACAGCCCCCCGCCTGCGTTCACGCCGCTTCGCGGCGACAGTATCGGCTGCTAATTACAAAACTTAACCAGTACACGCCGCTTCGCGGCGTCCAGCCGGCAACACAAGCCCCGCTGTCCCCGATCGCACCTCCGGAAAGGGAGTACCATACCATTTAGTTCTGCGAAGTTTCGGCGACAACATTCGGTTTTCTTAGTGTTCATCGAAAAAAGAAATGTCGTAAATATCGCCAAATGCCTTCAAAAACCTTCACCAACTTGTTTGTGCCGTAACTTTTTGTTCTTCTCTCTATTTACTTCACTCCTTTTCCGCCGTTTTTTTTCTGCGTGTGTACAGATGCATTCGTGCAGATCCAGCGAAAATACTCCAGCACTGGGAAAACTAAGTTAAACAGAATATGCCAAGAAAACAAAACGTAAGCACTGGGACGACACATGTGCTACAGCTGATGCCAACAAACCTGGAACTGAGTTTTGGGGAATACTCGACGTTTTTACAGGCAAACGTGATTTACGTTAAAACGGAGGTTCGGGCGAGTTGGTTGTTCATGACTGACAGGGAACAGCGCACCCTCAAAACAAGCACTCTAAAGTTTTCATGCACACACAAAAAAGAGAGCCACTTACACAGCTCTGACTGACAACTCTTGGTTATATTTACAAATATAACCAAGAGTTGTCAGTCAGCGCTGTGTAAGTAGCTCTCTTTTTTGTGTGTGCATGAAAACTTTAGAGTGCTTGTTTTGAGGGTGCGCTGTTCCCTGTCAGTCGTGATTTACGCCTCTCACATGCTTCGAGGGCGTTCCGCCTCGGAACAAATCTGAGGGAAGCAGCGGAGAAATTTGCGGACCAATTTTTTTCGACCCAAGACCAGACCGACAAGGTGTTGAAGCTGTGACCAGATCGTCTCCCTTGGACACGGACTTCAAATTGAAGAATTAACGTTCGCGTTAAAATTAACTAAGCGGAAAAGTGCCCCCGGACCGGACAGAATCACAAACCAGATGCTGCAAAATTTACCAGCTGAGCGTCTACAAGAGCTACTAAAGTTTTTTAATTCTGTATGGGAATCAGGTATCATACCAGAAAAATGGAGAACAGCTTGGGTTGTGCCCATACACAAACCAGGAAAACCACACGATGCACCATCATCCTACCGACCCATTTCCCTTACCTCCTGTGTGATGAAGCTCATGGAAAGGATGATACATGCTCGACTCACATGGTGGCTTGAAACTAACCATCTGTTGCCGCACGAAATGACAGGATTCAGACGCGGGCTATCGACTCAAGACAGCATCTTAGACCTGATTAGTTCGATCGAACACAACCAATTTAACAAAAAATCGACATTGGCAGTATTTTTTGATATTTCGAAAGCATACGATAATGTTGAACCAGCGGTAGTTCTCGAAAAGTTGACAGACATCGGCATAACAGGGAAGTTTCAAACGTTTCTGAAAAGCGTCTTCACCAACAGAACCCTCAGGGTTCGGCTTGGTCCGTCTCTCGGCACTACTCGCAGATGTACTAGAGGTTTACCACAAGGAAGCATACTATCGCCCATTCTGTTCAATATTATTTTGGCAAGATTACCAGCATGTCTTCCTAAGTACACTCTTCTGATTAATATGTCAGTGTATGCGCATGATATATGCGTCTGGGTTTCCGGGTACAGGCACCATGGCCTTCGAAACGCCGCTCAAGCAACCATCACCACAGCAAGCAATTATCTCAATGATTCTGGCCTACAATTCTCACTCGAAAAAACTGCATTCATACTGTTCCTGGGAAAAAACCGACGCAATAGCAAAATTGACCTCACCCTCTACAATACACCGATACGTCGCGAACAACAACACAGATTCTTAGGAATCACTTTGAACTCTAGGCTTAACTGGCATGCACAAGCTATGATCGTAAAGAAATCTACACTGACAGCAAGAAACGCAATTCGTAGAGTCGCAGGACAGTCGGGACAGTCGTGGGGAAACTCACCAAGATCCATGATGCGTCTGCATTCAGCCCTTGTTGTCAACCGTGTATTATATTCTTTGCCATTCATTAAGTTGTCACCAGCAGATGCCCAAATGCTCGAGTGCATACATAGACAAGGCCTGCGCACTTGCCTGGGAGTTCCAAGCTCAACAAAAAATGAAAATGTATACAAAGAAGCTCGCGCTTTCAATTTACCGCTGCTAGCAACCAAGAGCCTCCTTTCTCAGCACGTATGTTTGAGTACCACGCCTGCAGGAAGAGTCCTGTTGCGACGACTTAAAACCAGGCAACAATCGCGTCTTCATATTTCTGGACAAACTCTTCAACACCTTGGATGGACACCTGACGTTTCTCATGATCGAGATGGTGTTAAACCATCGCCCCCCTGGAACAACTACTGCCCAAAGTGCACCTGCCACATTTCGGGTATACGCAATAAGATGAGCGAAAATGTAACAATAATCAAGCAAAAAACAATTGAATATATCTCGATAACATACGCTGACTGTCTACAAGTATACACAGACGGGTCAGTAAATCGCACCAGAAGAAGCGGCACTTCCGCTTTTTATGTGCCTAGTTTACAACTTGAATGGAGTGGACGACTCGATAAGATGGTATCGTCAACAATAGCGGAAATGTATGCGATTGTAGAAGCTCTCAGTATAAGTAAGCTCACACCACAAAATGTGGTTTTACTAACAGACTCTCGTGCTGCTCTCCAACAGCTACAAAGACCCCAAGAAACCTCGAAAGCAGCAACGGCAGCTAAACTAGCTACAAAAACACTGGAAGCGAACGGTTTCAAAATTTACTATCAGTGGGTACCGGCACACATCGGGCTACGAGGCAACGAAAAAGCGGATCAACTTGCTTCCGCCGCTCACAATTTACCAGCTAGCATTAAGACCCCAGAAGATACTAGAAATTTCTACAAAACTATATACGACCATATATGCTTGTTATCCATAGGCCACTCCTCCCCGGTTCAGCCGTGCTTAACCCGAAATCTCCGCCGCGCAGACGCCACTCTGCTTTTCCGTTTACGTACAGGGAGTGCACGTACAGGCCAACTGCTGCACCGCTGGAAAAAGCGAGATACCGATACCTGCAGCAAATGTGGTGTAACCGAAGACCTTAATCAGATGCTTGACGATTGTCAAAAGTTTGAAGAGGAAAGCGTTCTCGGCCGAGTTGAGAAAACACAAATTTGTGATACAGGACACAGCACAACTTATATTTCCTTCTGGTACTCGTGCTACGAGGAAATTACTTGAGATTATTTTTACATTTCCTGCGAGCCACTGGCCTACACTCAACTGTAAGGGCTCATATACTACAAACGTGACAAAGACAACAGTGGAAATCTCTGACCACTAACTTTAATACCTCCTCTAATCTGTACATATCTATCCTCTTTCTTTTTATCTTCTCATTAATTTAATTTTACATTTTTCCTTTCGCGCGTGGGACAATGTCGGCCTAGTGGCAAGACTAACTCCAGCCGGATTTCCGATTGTTTTAATAAAACGATTCATCTCTCTCTCTTCGTGGTGCCCGACAAAGATTCAGTTTAAGCATTTAATGAAGAATGCGTAATTCCCTGAAGAAAGCACAGGGATAAAAGGAACGTCAGAAAATATCAGCCATGATATCAGTACTGTGATACCGCAAGTAATATCAATACCTTCACGCCAATGGGAGGAAGAGGAAAGGAGCTAAGCAGCCTGGAGAGGCGACGAAACAGCTCGTGCTCCGATGCCACTGTACCACGGTGGAAGAAACACATTTAGGTGATGACTCCGGCCGCTCTTCCCGCGGGGAGCGAGCGACCAGATCGTGTTCGGAGCTAGCCTCGAACCAGGAGTGGTTAGTTCCGCGCCGCCGCGTAGGGCGCTGAGGTATGAGGTCCCTCCTCGCCGGCCACGGGCCAGGGTGTTGGCGACGTAGCGTGCTCGCCCTTCTCGTGGTGCGGTGGTGGTGTGCGGCCAGTGGCTGGCCTCGTGTTTTGCTCTGGTGCTGTGTCGATCACAGATGCCACCATCGTGCACGAAGGTGAGCCTTAACTCGAAGAAGGAAGAGAACACAGATTTAGGGACTCTGGCAACTTGGTGGCGGTGGTGAGGTACAACAAGAAGCGGTGAGTGAGGGAATGTGGGACCACCGCTGGGAGAAGCAACCGGAGTGGTCGGTTTGGGAGGGATCCCATATACTTGCACCGTCTATCCCCATGCGAGTGAAGCACGCTCGGTGCGTCGAACATAACGTGGCCGCCGTGTCGGACAGAAAGTCATCACCTAATTGTGTTTCTTCCACTGGGTACAACAAGAAGCGGTGAGCAAGGGAATGCGGGACTAAAATATTAAGGTGGGCTAGTTGGATATGCATTTTTGAAATAAATATCACGAATTATTAAAACGACAGTTGTGAGTTAGCGCTTGTTCTGTCAGTTCTACTTGACCTTCGCGCTATTTATTTCAGGAATGCGGGACCACCGCTGGGAGAAACAACCAGAGTGGTCGGTTTGGGAGGTACCCCATACTTAGGCGCCATCTATTTCTGTGCGAGTGGTGCGCTGAACATAATGTGGTCGCCGTGTCGGACAGAGAGTCATCACCTAAATGTGTTCCTTCCACCATGCTTTTAAGCCAGTGCACTCAAGAAAACAACGGTGTCACGCAAAATATTGCATTCTTTTTTTCGAAAAGTAAACATTTCGGCAAAATCTGCCTGGTTAGGTGAGTATTAAGAAAAGACACTGGAAGTACTCTAACCAACTGGTTTAAATTGCCCGACGTTTCGCAGCCTGCTCTGACGCTTGTTCACGCGTGACTTATTTGGCTGGGTGTTCGTCTTTCCCTTCTTCTTCTTGTTGCTGCCGTTAAAATCGTCTTCTTCCCTTTGTGACTCCTCAAAGTCCGTGAATATAACTGTTTGGGAGGGTACCGATCGACCGGTTCAGGTTGCTCTTGGTATGCTGGATATGCCAGGACCCTAAATAGAGTTGTTTTTTCCAGTTTCTTTCGGTGTCTAGGACGGAACTGCTGTCGAAGTCGATGAACGGGACCTTCGAAAAAACGCATACCCAACAAGATTCGTCAACAATATCTACAAGAAACTTCGCCACCCATCTGCAGCCGAGAAAACCCATCCCTCCAGCCGCATGTGCGTCTTGTACCTCAGAGGCACGAGCGAAGTTCTCACCCGTTCTCCCAGACCATACGGCATAGCAGTGACACACAAGCCCGTTCGACCATTGGCCATCATCTTCCTCTTCCAAAAGATCGTCATCCAAAAGAAAAAGCCCAAGGCCTTGTTTATCGCATTCCTTGCGCCGACTGTAACGCCTCATATGTGGGAGAAACCAAGAACTTCACCGAACATCTTCGCAGACACAAATATGATGTAAAAAAGAAGGACGTGCAAGGAAACGCTCTAGCGGAACATGCAGAAAAGAACAACCACGTCATCGACTTCGACAGCAGTTCCGTCATAGACACCGAAAGAAACTGAAAAAACGACTCTATTTAGAGTCCTGCCATATCCAGCATACCAAGAACAACCTGAACCGGTCGATCGGTACCCTCCCAAGCAGTTATATTCATGGACTTCGAGGAGTCACAAAGAGAAGACGATTTTAACGGCAGCGACAAGGAGAAGAAGAGAAAGACGAACACCCAGCCAAATAAGTCACCCGTGAACAAGCGTCCGAGCAGGCCACGAAACGTCGGGCAATTTAAACCAGTTGGTTAGAGTACTTCCAGTGTCTTTTCTTAATTCTTTTTTTCATGCGAGAGCATCAATTGTTTAATGGAGCGCAACTGGCGTTAGCTGTGACCGCGAAAAACGGGCATCTAAATAAACGGCAGTTAAAATGGTTGCGACGCGTCATATCAGATGCCTCGTCATGAAAGTCGGCGGGGCGCTTGTTGTATCGGCAAGAGCAGGGGTCCTGGGTTCAATCCCCACCCCTGCCAGTTTCAATCTGGATGGGCATCGCACCGGCCTGCGGTCGTGTATCACTACTGCGGGATGCACATTAAAGACCCTAGGCTAGCGGTTGTACTGCACTGGCTAAATTGCTCATCTACAGCTGGGAGACTCGTCGCCCGTTGAGGCAGACCAAGTTCTAGGCTGTATAAACATACACACAAACCAATTTTTGTTTTTAGCAGGGGTCCATGACACAAGAGTGAATGACGTGTTAGCGAACAGCGACATTTGAGCGAAACCACGTTTTAGCGACCCCCCGCGCTGCGCGAAGCGGCGGCTCGTTACAAAAATGTGAACCCACTTGGCCCACCCGTAAACGCCTCACGATAATGATTATGAATCTATCGTTCGAATAGTGGCGGCACAACATTTTCCCCCCTTGTGAAAATATAGTTACTATTTACACAGCAATCAAAACTCTAAGTACCCTTCTAAACTTCGTGGTCTCTGAACCAGGCAGGAGGCACTCTCTTTCATCCACACCTCCGAGGTTTCACCGTTGGTGTTTCTGGTGGTGGCGTAGTCGAAACATCTTGTTCAGGAATGTCTTCAGTTTCAGTGGCCTCTTCTAACTCTGGAAGAGTCTCTTGCTCCTCACTGGGCTGCCACAGTATTTCGGGTTGAGCATCATCCGATATGCTGAAGCCAGTGCCACATGGTGTAGTAGGCCCTCAAAATGCAGGAATTAACTCTTCGTTCCATATTTTCCCGTCGTCGAACAAGTATGTGTTGGGACCTTTCTTTGTAAAAATTTTCCGAGGCTTGGAGAAGGAAAGATCTCCCTTGAAACGACGAGTGGGTAACTTCACTCGCACCGCAACACCTGGTTGAAATTCCCGAGCCTTTGCACTTCGCCTAGCATCGGCATATTTCTTCACCTTCTCTTCGAGTTCCTGCTTGGTTTCTGAAGATCCTCCAGCCACTGGAAGATGAACCAAGCCCGTGACATTCAGCTTTGTCCTAAGATTTCGGCCATGCAGCAAGTAGGCTGGTGTGGAATTGGGTGAGGAGTCGGTCTGTAAACTCTAAGGTATTCAGTGGTCGCACCTCGCAAAGGGAGATTTTCCAAGCTTGCAACTTGAACACAACTCTGAAGAACGCGGTTGAATCTTTCAGCCATTCCATTCGCCTGAGGGTGGTATACACACAAATGAAGCTGGCGGATTCCTCCTCCTCAGAGGAAGTCCTTGAACGGTGACGAAATAAACTGACTGCCATGGTCCGTCACCACTTCCGATGGGTAGCCTTCTCTGCTGCAAATTGAACGCAGGAATGTGATCACTGTAGTTGTTGTCGCATTGTTTGTGAATGCCACCTCTGAACAGCAACTGTAGTAGTTCACAACGGTAATCGTGAATCTGCAGTGTTTTGGGCACGTTTGAATGGTCCGACCACATCTATTCCCGATTACTCCCATGGTCTTGAAGGTGTGGAACGGGCTGAAGTGGTGGCACAGATGCTGCTTTGCACGCACTATTCCTGGATGAGCATCATGAGCCAAGACAATGACTCTTGCTGTCAGAGTAGACGGCAGATTGATCCTACCCCCTTGGAGAAGACCTTCCATCTCGGACAGCTTTGAATGGATCTTGAAGTATGGCCGCAGTTGGTCGTCCAGAGTGCTCTTTGATGGCCAGCGACTTCGAATTGCACTCAGAGAAACTTCTATATGTAGAAATCTTTGAATGTCTCCTGTTGTAGTTCATGTTTTGACAAACAGTTGGTCACCTGACATACCTCTTCTTCCTCAGTTCGTAAATCCGGGCAACATTGCATTGTAGATCCTTCAATTCGAAGCGATAATGCTGACAGTGCATCAAGTCCTAGAAGAGTGGTTCCTTTCAAAACAACGTACAGAAAGATCGGTGCACTCGCTTCCCCATAGGATAATGTAGCAGTAATGCACCCTTGCAATGGAATTGGTTTCCTGGAA
This sequence comes from Ixodes persulcatus, assembly GCA_013358835.2. Classification (NCBI taxonomy): domain Eukaryota; kingdom Metazoa; phylum Arthropoda; class Arachnida; order Ixodida; family Ixodidae; genus Ixodes; species Ixodes persulcatus. Next base: position 381,741 of record JABSTQ010009937.1, read on the forward strand.
TTCGCAACTTTCACGACCTATAGGGGGAGCACTGGCGCCTATCAAAATGGCTGTCCTCTGGATGATCGTCGTAGAACAGCGGTACGAGGCTGGGTCTGCGACGCGCAAGTAATTCTAGTTTTGCTATATACGAGCAGTATCAGAGCCTTACGTTATTTTTTCACGTCAGGAAGGTGTAGGCAAGCCCTTTTATTATGAGGCCAATCATCCAGGAGCTAGGGAGCGCGATTCTCACACCGCGGTACCACTATCGCTGAAAGTTGCGAATAGTCAAGTACTAACTTTCACTTACGCAGCTCGCAGAGGCTTGTTCGTCAGAAAGGTTTTGTATACATCCCATGACATGATGAAAATCGGTTTACCAAACATGTAGCATCCTTTCCTTCAACATTCACGGTGACATACACCGCAGGAGACTTGACTAGTGTTTTTACTTGTAGTAGTTGAACATCTTGCTCAACACCTGCGTCAAATGCCTGCATGGTTAATCGCCACCTTGCACGTGCTGCTTGGCGCACTTCTTTCTCGTCAACAGACTGATCCGAAGTGTCCGTGTTTATGACATTTGTGGCGCTCGCTCTTTCTTGCGATGCATTTTGACGAATTGGCCCAATGCAGCATTGAGCCGCATCCTGTAGCACGTTTCATTCTTCGGTGGACCTTGGTTGGAAACGCTTGGGCCAGCCAGACTGGCTCTTCCGGCCAACTTTGGCTGTTTATCGTGTACAGAACTTGCCGAGATGTTATTCATGAGCTGGTTTTCCCTTCTGCTTTGCTCCACCTGATGAGCCAGTAGGATAGCCCTGTGAGCACAGCACCCTCGTGCAGAAGACATTCTTGTACCTTGGGTAGCAATACCTTTTCAACCAGTCGTCCCAAAGTTGCATGTGGTATCAAGACCCCTTAAGATAGCGAAAAACTCTTACGACGGTCCTCGTCGGGCACTTGGAAAACGAAATCTTTGTTTGGCCACGACGTATGTCTCTGCGTATCTCTTCTCCTATGCAGACACTGCAGAGATGTAAGCATTTGGAGTAATCGATGCCGTGCCTCGATTTCCATCTCTGTCCCATGTCCCCATAGTAGGCGTAGAAACTGGAGCAGGCGTACCCAGTGGCAATGTGTAGAAGATGCGCTGCCACACCGTGCCCGTGTGGATCAACATACCGTAAAATACCGGGCAAGCGCTCACCCAAACTTTGGAGATAATCACCAAGAAATGGGGGATGGGCACTTGTCCGGTCATCAGTTTTACATATAAATGTACTGTGCGCGTTTCCCCAGATCTTACAAATTTGGTAATGGGCAGTTGCGCGGTATTCTACGGTACCCTTATTTTGTTTGGGGCTAAAATCACCGGCGTCCATGACTATAAGGTAATTTTCAAACCTGCACAGGTGCAGGTAGATCTAATGGCACGAGCGTTTGTCTTTCTCCGTGGTTTTGTTTGAGCAAGAGATCAAACCCCATGTTCGCGAAATAGGCAAGCCCCAAAACAAGAATTAGCAGATGCCTTGATTCTGTACTGCCTAGTGACCATTCGACACGACACCCAACCAATGCCAAGAACTGTTTATTAAGGTGCAGCGAAGCATGCCAAGGAGGTAGCTCAATGCGTCGTGCCTGCAAAACTGAACCACAGTTAGGAGCTCCGTCAACGCAGACCCAAAGAGCTGGACCATGTCTTCAGACCTCAAGAGGCACCCCACCTGCACAAAGAAACAAAACCCTTCAGGACAGCTCTCCAGATATCCGCCCTTCAGTACCACCAGCAACTAGCAAATCAGAAGTACATATAGTGATTCGGTGTGTAGGGTTTATCCCCAGTGGAATGCGTAAGAGTGGTACATGATTCATCACAATGCAAGTAAGCACATTCAACACATAGCAAAAAAAAAAAAACTCACCAAAAACAGGAAGGCACCCTCCTCTCAGCACTTGAACAGCCTCCCACATCTGTACAGCACACTGCAACATCAAGATGCAAACCAGCATAGCTCAGTTCAAAGAAAAGCGCATGTGCACAGACTGTCTTCTACCCGTGTAGCTACAAGACACTCAAAGGGGCACCAAAGTGGATTTTGAGATACCGTCTTACAATGCTAACTCAACCTACATGCCCCAAGCATCCTAGGAAACCAAAGATTACAATCATGCACGACTCTTCCCTCTCAAAAATGCAACCCATAGCGGATTAATCTTAGATGAATTGCAGAAAAGGGGTCGTGTTGGTATGTTTTGTTGCATTCTTAAGAGGGAAAAAAGCCACACAGACAATCATAATTTGTTACTGGCATGTATAGGGCACATGGGTTAAGACTAATACAATCTTAAAATCAACCTCAGTGCCCCCTCAGAACTGCAATGGGAACAAAATAGAAAGATGCACCTTACCCAAGCAGTCTTGTCACGACTAGATGCAACTGTATAAAACAATGCACAACGGTTATTTAAAAAAGGCCCGTCATCGGCCCAAAGCACGACGCAGACACAACGGGACGTCATTTTCTCCCCGGTTTATTTCGGCCAGCGGACGCGCCATCACTTCTCGTCTGGCTTGTTGTACACATAAGTGAGGCAGCACTTTCCGCAGTACTGCCGGTCGAAGTGGGCAGCCATGAACACACCGGCTCCGCAGTCGTCGCTGGGGCACTCTCGCCTTAGGCGAGTGATCTTGCCATTTTCGTCCACCTGAACAAAGGTGTAAACATCCACGTTTTTAAATGCCATTAATGCCGTGAAAGGGTGCACGTTTCATTTGGAGCGGAGGGAACCGCATTTATGAGTAAGCGACGACTCCAAACAAAGGTACTGCTGTATGGACGTTTTTCGTTTCATTCTCAGACACGTGGATTTCAAATCTGGTATGCAAGACGAAAAAATAAAACACTTCAACCTGGAATATGCGAGAATATAGACGAGAAAAAACAAAAATGTGACAATCGCACATTTATTGTGAACACCTTCCAGCGGCGTAGAGATGAAAATTATGTTCCAACGCATACCACAAGTGATGACTTTCAAGATGGCTGTGTCCTTCTGAAAAAGGTGTATAGCTGTGCTAGAGCAAACCAAGGACACCTAGTTTGATAGAAAATGCTAGCACATTTCATGAAGAAGAAATTGACTAACATCTTTTAAGACAAGTCACAAACTAGAAGACCCAGAGAAGCCCACCTTCATCTGCCAACTCACAATGTGGCAACAATTGCACAACTTGTTACATCAAGTCTGCTGCTGAATCTGAAGCTAGAAACACCACTACATAAGATTGATGTTGGTATCGAGACAAATTTTCTTCAGAAAATCTAGCACTATTTGTCAACTTTCAAAACCAAGTGCGATTATGCGGCTAAACTTGGACACACGACTGTGCCAAAAGCGTGTAGCTTCCGCCGCACTTGTCAGCATAGTGGTGAACCAAGTATAGTCTGCACAGCTGTTGACCAATAAGGACACTTTAAAGGGGCGATGCAACAATTTTTGTAATTTGCGCAAATACCGCTTAGAACGGATCGCTGACAGTAATGAGTCCACAGGACACGCGCTGAGTTCCAGACATTGTTATGGCTCTGCTATTGTCGTCGTTGCAGCGATTGGACACGGGGCACTACCCGAATGCTTCTCGAGCTAGTAATTATCTCGAGCCCAAATTGAGTGCCCACGCAATGCTCGGGTCCAATCTATGAACAGCATTCAAATATCGTCATATAAGCGTCCCCACTTTACTGCGATCCCCACGTTACGTCATCAAATTTTGCAAAGGAGAGATTGAATGAAAATGATAGTTTTTGTCCTTGAAATTACACCGCAACAAAAGAGTTTCTTGATCAGTGGCGTTGCGTGCGAGTATCCTTGAGTCCCACTAGTGCCAGTAAGCTCGTGTAAAGTGAAAAACATTCCAACTAAATATCGTTGCACAGCTCCTTTAAGCAGTGCCTGTAAATGAATGATGGGACTCGAGTGGCCCAGCCCATGACTGCTGCTGCGCACTTCTCGGAGTTCACAGATTGCCCTCCGGACCTTGCAGCGGAAACCGGCCCACCCAAACTTCTGTTGCACGGCCACCCCCTTACCTTGTAGAACTTAAGCACGGCCAGCTTGACCTTCTTCTTCTTGTGCTTGTTCTTCTTGGGAGTGGTGTAGTTCTTCTTCTTGCGCTTCTTGGCACCGCCACGCAAGCGCAGCACCAGGTGGAGGGTCGACTCCTTCTGGATGTTGTAGTCCGACAGGGTGCGCCCATCCTCCAGCTGCTTGCCCGCAAAGATCAGACGCTGCTGGTCGGGGGGGATGCCTGCAGAAGACGTGCAACACGGGCATGGGAAAAGCGGCAAAGTTGCGTACAGTTTGTTTAAAGGGGCGGTGGAATGATTTAAAAAAAAAATGCAACAAATCGAAGGTCAAAGTGCCTCTCAACTCTCCACGTTGCCTTTTGAGTGACGTACTCCGGGGATCACGTGGTTTCCCCTTGGGTTCTCTCTCCAGAAACCCCAGCCGCTTCCTCCGCAATTAAAGGATTAGCATCGTCGAAGGTCGCAGCGAGCGATCGACGCAAAAGACTTCGCCACGGGGGTGACGGCAAGTAGCAGCGGAAAAGGGGGGGGGGGGGGGGGGGGGGGGGGGAAGTTTTGTTCACATCTGCGTATCCCACAGGGTATGTCACACATCAGTTTCGTTAACCACCACAAGCGGCTGCAGATCGACAAATATTTTGTTTTCTTTGCGATTATGCACAGGAATAGCAGTTTTTCGGGGCAAGGTGACGCGTCTTTGGTCACTCGTGCTTGAATAAACAATACAAAAAATACAAACTGCTAATTCTTTCAACACTAAAATCATTGCACTACCCCTTTAACTCTATGCGCGAGCGAAGCTACTAGTGTGCTGCCAAGAACAATGCTTGCACTGCACGAGCGCTCGAAGCTTAGCAGAATTGCGGGAACTTGCTCTTGAAGCTTATAGTGTGCTTGCAATCGAGGTGAAATCAAGGATGGCCTTAGTCACAGATGCTGCTTTGGCACTGCAGGGCCAATCGAGGACAAACAACTGCACTGGGCTCTCAGGCCGACAAACTGCTATACGACACACTATGTGTCGTAGCACATATATAAAAAAAAAAGGAAAATGACAAATTGATAGTTTGTTAACCCTTTGAGGTCATGTGTCGGGCCAAGCCCGACATCGGAGAAACGCGCTTCCGGTCAGGAGTCTGGCATCGCCCGACACGCGTCCCCGCGTCCTTTTGAACATGCTCCTTTGCTCTTTTTGCTGGATTGATGGCGCCATCTCTTGGAAAACACTTCAATGGCATCACTCTTGAAAGGGTTTGAGTTTCTTCTCACAAAGGGCAGGACTAGTCATAAAAAAAAAAAAGACATGTACTATGTTGTATGTCTTTTGCGCAACGGAGAAGCGAGCAAATTTCAATTTTGCTGGCACGATGGTTATAGCCATGTTCCAGCCACGCTCGTTTTATGTAACTCTCTGCGTGATCTAATTGAAAGTGACGGCGATTTCAGTGAAGAGGACGACTACATCCCTCCATCAGATGATGGAGAGGCGACCTCTGACTTGAGTGAAAGTAGTGATGAATATGAAACGACTGCGCAAGACAACGGCCGCGGGGCCTCTCCGCCAAACATCGTTCCGGAGTTTGTAGACTATCTCCCGGACTTTCCTGTGCTTGCGTTCAGTCTGAGACGTTACCTTTGTACGCCGAAATAATTTTACTTTTCCGGGGCCCATGCGTCCAAAATAGTTCCTAACTGGAATGAGCATTAAGTTGGTCAGAGTATCTGACCGCAAAAAAGGAAAGTCAAAACGAGAGCTACAATATTTACGGCAATACCTCGTGGAATTTTAGGTGGTCATCTCGAAAGGGTTTTGAGTCATCATTAATTTTGCAAATATCTAAAAAAAAAAGGATATAACAGCTTACTTACTTTAAAGGCAGGAGTCACTAATCGTAGAGCTTTACACAGACTCAGGGAAGTCACAATAAGCTCCCATTACATCCATGACACTAGTACTGGAGGTAAATCTTCCAGAATAAACTACAAGCCCCAACATCATTAACAAAGTCAAGCGGCCAACTCACCCTCCTTGTCTTGGATCTTGGCCTTGACATTTTCGATGGTATCACTGGGCTCGACCTGCAAAGCACCAAGTCGAACTTGAAGACTCTGCCTTGCAGGAAGCACTAGAGACGTCCTTTAGAAGGACAGCCATCAGAAGTACATATAGTGATTCGGTGTATGAAGTCTATCACCAGTGAGATTCGTAAGAGTGGTACATGATTCATCCCAGCAGAAGACTACCTTCACGGAGTACGATAGGCAAACACTCACCTCAAGAGTGATGGTCTTGCCCGTGAGAGTTTTCACGAAGATCTGCATGACCCGCTGCAAGACAAGGTACACCGTGAGAACAGAAAGTTTCTCACGAACGGCAAGCAGACTGCTTCCTTCACCATCAGACGGCTGTCCAGTCAACAAACCAAGCAGGATCAACAAGTAGGTTCTTGGCAAAGATTCAAGCACATGAAAGAATTAAAAACGGGGCAGATACTAACAAATCTTTGATCTAGTTTTTTCTGCTGCTGAAAGATCAGCCTTCTGCAAGATAACGAGGACACAGTGGTCCAAACTGCCACACACGCAAGGAAATGTCACAAAGACCCACCCCATCCACAAAGAATGCAGCCGCACACCACATCCAATCACAAAAACTCTCTTTATTCTGCTCAAACGAGGAGGACTGCGTTGATGCAGCCGTCGTTCTCCGGATTGTTGGTCACCTGCGCATACTTTCCCCAGACCACCTTGCCGCCCTGCGTCACCAGTCCCAGCTCGCTCACGTTCACCTCGAGCACCGTGCCCCGAGTCACTACCCCCAGCTGCGAGTAGAGCGGCGAGCTCGGGTTCTTCTTCACCCCGATGATCGGCAGGTAGAAGGTGGCCTTCAGTTCGGGGTGGGTCACGTGCGCCTTCTTAAAGCGCAGCGCCATCGGGCGGATGAAGCGCTCGAACTTGGGTGGCTTCCGTGTGAAGCCTTCGCCGACAAACGTCACTTTCGTCACCATGCGCTTCCAGGCTTTCTTCTTCCGCTTGCCCGTCTTGAGGACCCGGAAGGCCTCTGAATCCCCGACGCCGCGGACCTTCGGCACCGGCACGTCCCACTTGCCCGCCTTCTCTTTCCGCTTCTGCTTGATCATGTTGGAGAGGACCTTGGCGCGCGACTGGTTCTCCCTGTCCAGCAGGTAGACTGGCACGGCTCCCTGGGCGGCGGCTTCAGGCCCCCGCTGCTTCGTCTGCTTCTCCTCGTGCATTTTGAGGGTCTTCTTCATCTGCACCTTCTCCGAGTAGCGCTTCTTGGTCAGCATCTTGGCCTTGAGGCCACGGACAGTCTTGGCTTTCTGCGCATCTTCGTGGACCTGGCGGCCCTTGCGCTTCCGCAGTCGCTCGTGGTGATCCAACCGGTAGCCATAGCGGCGCCGGTGGAGCTCGATGTGCTCGTTCTGCGGCATGCTGTCGGGTCGGTCGCCGCTAAGCAGACGACTCTGAGCACCTCGTGGAGAGGGCTGTCGGTGGCACTACGGTGGCTGACTTTGCTATGCCTTCCTTTTCGTTGCAAAGTGCTGTCAAGTTTCGAGGCGATCGCCCTGCAAAGATGCAGTGAGGCACTTTTTCAAGAGCCTGCTCTCTCTACACGAACTAGTTCCAAAGGCAAAACTAAATCGATCTTAACACGAGTTTAAAAAGTAAGGTTTGGTTTAGTAAAAAGTGCGACGGCTAAATACACACACATAAAAAAAAACAAGCTAATGACGGAAAATTAACACTAAAATAGGCAAGCCAATTTCTGCAGATCCGATTGTGCCAACCTCCACCACGATCTCTTGTGGGCCATATGCGCTGGCTAACTTTACAAGCACAAAAAAAGAAAAGAAAAAAAAGAAAAGCAAGCCAAGAAACCGTTCGAAACTTGACAGCACTACGCACCAGCTATTTTTACTGCTACAGTCTAGCCGACTTATAACAAAGTGTTGAGTAGGGATATCCAAACGAGATGGGGAACTCACCGTCGAAGGCTTGTACAGAAAAGAACGCCGAAGTGTCGAAGGAAAGGAAATAGTCTGCCCTTCAGCTCCGTTATAAGAGGGCTTGACCGTAGCTTGAAACAGGCGGTCGCCAACAAAAAAAAGGCCCGCTAAATGATTAACAAAGGCCCAACTCGAAAGAAATCTCGGCCAACAGATTCCGGCGATTCACCACGTTGTAGCGATGCCGTGAGCCATCCGCGCTTCGACACCGGTAACAACTATTGCCGACTTAAAATCATGTAGAGACCTAAGACATAACCTTCCGAGTATGAAAATTAAATCAGAAGCTACCGAGATAAACATTTTGTGACAAGCAGGAGACATGACGTTATGCTAGGACAAAACAGGACGCACGAGGCAGCTAGCCCTAGCGCCGATGTTCGATTTGATCCGCAAATAATTTAATTAAAAACCCAGTTATTGTTACGTGAAACCAAAGTCATTCGATGTCATAGTTACTATATGCATTATAACCACCCGAAATGTTAGGAATGTCCAGCTAAAGCGCACGAAAATCGAAAATAAAGAGAGATACTCACAAATTTTGAACCGACGTCACACCGCCATTGAATAGAAAAGGACTGATTCGATGGACGGGGATCACCCCTGTGAGAGCAGGGAAGGAAGTCGATCAAAAACGGACATGACGTAACTTTACACCATGTTTCACATAAATATTCATATATACAAATGCATCTCACTTAAAATATAAAACAAATATTATAAATTGTGTCCAGATCAAGCTAGTATGAAAGATCGAAATCCACAGTCTAGAACTAGAAACTTGACTTGGGTTTGAGGGTATGTGCGGCGGTGGTGCTCGAAAATGGCCGGAAAAGTTGCCAAAGGTACGAATCGAATCGAAAATGATATCTTTAAATGCCGCGATGAGGCCAACTGGCGGAAAATACAGGATCTCGCCGAACAACTTCAGCAGCGCGGTGGCGGGCCAGCTACAGGTTGGTCGCTTTCCTCTCCGATCACCTACAGACTCGAACCGTATTCGCGTTCGGTATTCAGTTTCGCTTTCGCACATACTGTTTATTCAGTTGTCGGCACTTGTTTAGCTCGCCGCATGCATGGTATGTAGGGTCCATAGTTTCTCGGATGACGGAGGTGAAGAAAGACAAACGTTCAGTCTGTGCATTCCAAGGGACACTGCCGAACAGTGACAGAACTCCTTTCAGTCGCTTTAAATACCACTTGCGCCCAGTTACAGGGTCCTCGCATTAAGCCCTTCACTCTTTCCACTTTAGCAAAGCTGGGGAGGAAGTAAGTGGAGAGAGGGAAACCACCACCCATGGCAAGCAGAGAGCGTTGGGGGAGGAGTTTGAGTTGCTTTTCTTAACCTGCAACATACTATGGCTGTACCTTTTTCCGTTGCTGATATCCAACACTTGGCAGAATAATAACTTGTTCCAAAATAAGATCAATACGGTTAGCAAGCAAAGGTTTCATTTTATGTATTAGCAGAGCCTAATCTTCGTTCCAGCCCAACTTATTAAAGACCAAAGGAGCTGCGACCCACACACGCGTGAGCCAATGGGAGCAATGGAGCGAATCATTTGACAGCTCTCAGCAAAAAATGTGCTGTTCGGCGGTAGGTTGTCACGTGCCTCACTGCAACGCTCTGATTGGCTTGCCGGGGACATGGTTTTTGCCTGTGGTTAAGTTGTGTGAAACAGGGTATCCATGCCGAGACAAGTCTTACGCATGTCACAAGATTTAGTGTAGAATGAAAAACCGTGTAACAATCTGTTCAAAATACAAGCACGCTATTATCGTTCCCGATTATCATTGATTGTTTACCTTAAAGGGATGGTGAACCGAAATTTGGATTTCAGAAAACAATGCAGGAGCTGTAGGTGGGACGCTACAATCCCTACAACACTACTCGTATGGCGATATCTCGAATGGACGGCCGTATTTTTGGAAAAAGAGTTCGAGATTGAACGAGGCGCGTGACGTCAAGGTATCTCATTTCTCCTCTGTTTGCTTCGCCCCTGCAAGTCGGCGAGGCGGAAAAGACACGAGGCTGTTCCCTCTCCTTCTCGGAGAAACAAGGCGTAAACATATCTGTCAAATGCGCCTCCTTTTTTTGAAAAATACGGTCATCCGTTCGAGAGACTGCTGTATGAGTGATGTTTTGGTGTTTGTAGCATCCCGTTGCACGCTTTTGCCGCCTTGTTTTATGGAATCCGGATTTCGGATCAGCATCCCTTTAAAGGGGCCCTGCAACAATCTTTTGACTGGTTTTTAATTGGCATCGAACGTGAGCGCACCGAACGTAGTAACTTAATGTAACTTTTCGTTTCTCGAATTTCGCTTTATTTTAAAAGTTTTAGGCAAACTAAAATTACAAAAACAAGCAAAAAATAACCTGCTTCATGACGTCCCTGGTCCTGGTTCTGGTGGCCGTGAACTAGAGGAGGGGTAGTGAGCTCAGCGAGCGCTCACGGCTGCCGCACTCCGTGTCGACAGCTCGAAAGGGCTCCACTAAAGCATGTGCTGGATAGGCTAGATGAAGCAAACGGCCAGGGTGGCTCGCTTTACATTAGCTGCGCGACTACACATTAATTCGGCATGACACTTCATTGGTCACAAACTACAGCAAACACGGGGTAAAGATCGGTTCAGAACGGGAGCCACTTCGCGCTGCCAAACGGCCAAACTGCAAACCAAACCTGCTCGCCAAGGGCCTTCGGAATGCTCCGAACCGGTCGGATCCTGCAGCCCATACGCTGCCGCATACATCCGAGACCTTTCTACACTCGCTGATCGTCAGTGCCCAATCCCACTACCCCTTTCTAGTATGTGCCGCCTTTTCCACCGCTTGGTGGTGGGTATGTCGACATGTCATTTGTTGTTTCCATACTTTATAAGCTGCATTTGTTTCTTTTCTGATCTAAAATACTGAACAAAAACTACTTTCATAAATAATTGAAACGGTTTGTGCCACTTATATTTTGTATTTCGACTAAAAAAAAGCTCTTAGTGGCTCTGACCAGTCGTAAGGCAGGAGCTGGCCAGGACCGACGTCACAATGTCATCACATGCCGCGTGCGTTTGGTACCACGAAGCGCCCCCGTAGGTGGAGGAGGCTTCCGCGTCGTCCGGTTAAAATATGATGCACTGATATTTAGTTACTCTCTCCATTTTCGCTGGGTTGCCCAAACCACAAGAGATGTAGGAACCGCAAAAAAGGTAGATGCTTAGATAGGATTGCAGGGCCCCTTTAAGTTTGAGCATGCTGTGTAGTATTTCACTCTCTGTCGGTATTCCTGTAAATCTGAGCTGTATGCAGGTCGACAGTGTTCGAAGCCATCAGATTTGCTGGTATGTGACCAATTCCAGATTTGCTGAACGTTTTCGGACCTTTGCAATTTCCTGCCGGCATTGAGAGTGCAAAGTTAACATGACCGGTTGTCAAGTGTTGCAACTCTGGGATTTTACGGTGGAGCTGTTAAGGGCTAGTTTCCCCAGTATCGTGTCCGCCAGCAAACAAATGATGACACAAAACTCTGGACAGCTACCGCCATCTATAAGCGACGGCGGCAACCAGACAACTGGCTCTCCGGTTGTCTGGTTGCCGCCATCACTCATAGATGGGGGCAACCTTTCCAGCCTTTCTACTCTGGCTTGCCGACTTGCGGCCGGCCATTACTTCATTCCCACCATAGTACACCAGAGTGGAAAGGCTGAAAGTTTTTTTTCTTCCCATCTCTGGGGATACTTGTTTAAGAATGGGCGCTTTCTATTTGGACGCATGAAACAGAGGTTATGGCAAGCTTCTTCATCGGCGAGAGCAAGCTCGAACAGTTCCTCGAAGAGCATCCCCCCACAGAAGTCAACATCCCCAAGGCCAAGACGGGACTGACAGAAGCCAAGCGTTACCTTCAGCACTGCTTCACGGAGCACGGGGCAAAGGCATGCAGGCTGGCTATGCCCTTCATTTATTATAGACCTTTTCATCTCAGTAGTTACCCGACCGGCGGACAGAGGGCGCTGACGCACTCGGCGCCATTGGGTGGCTTCAATTTGGTTGGTTTCGGTTTCAGCGCGCTTTCGGCTGTGTTTGTGTGTTATGTCATTCTCGCCTAATTTCGTCGTACAAATGTGCCCGTTATAGCGCACAACTAATAAAACTGTGGTACTGAGCCAATTGGAGAACCACGAAGTGCATGGTTTCGAGTCATATTCGCGGACTTTTTTACGAACGCTTTACGATGCATCTGGTCATGTTCGTCGCTAATTTCGGTCAGGTTCGGCGGCGTAAGGATTACGATGCACAAGGAGGGTTCCATCTTCTACGGCCTGACCCACTGACCCAAGTTTCAAAAAAAAAAAAACTAATGAAGAGACTACTGAGTAGATATATAGTAAAAATGGAGGTCCACAACCTGATTAAAAACCTCCTAAATCGCGAAAAACACACGAAGTCGCAAGTTCACTGACTGATTTTCGCGGACACCAACTTTCTGTGAACTTTAGAAACTCGAAATGTCTCCTATAATATGCAGATATTCTAAGAAATAAGTGATATTGTCTCGGGCTGTTTTCTTTAAAAAAAATTAAGTACTCGAGATATATTTCGATGGTCCGCGTCCTAGGTCGGGTGGGAAATTCCTTTAGCTATTGACCTTGCTAAAGTACTTACTAACAGCATTTAACAGCGTTGGGGTTAGAAAATGAACTATTTGGTTTACTGACATTTGATTACGACGTGCTTGGCACATGAGATAAGTGAGGCCCATCAATTGAAATCTGAAATTTTGTCTTTGTACAAACTTTGCCAAATAAAATTAAGGGTATGCGGGAGAAGTGATCTCTCATACGTTTGGTTGAAGTCGAATGCTAGGCACGACTTCATGAACCTTTATGACAGATCTCCATGCAAACTGATGCGATTTAAAATCAACAACCCTGAACTTGGGTGATTTTGATGTAGATGGCTTCTTTTCGGCATCACATAATGCGAGCCCTAGGCACTCTCAAGCTGCCTGTGACAGATTATTTAACAGGGGTCTTTGTGTTTAAAATAAATAAAATTCATTAATTAAATTTTGTATAAAAATGTTAGCACCCTTTAATGACTGCAGGTATGTGACCTAGCATAGTGTACAGTTTCTCTAAATTCATAAATAAACAAATCAAGCAAACGTTTCTATTGCGAAAACGATTTAAGACCGCCTAACAGATTTAGGTGTAATGTCGTGCACAAACAAATCGCCCGATGTGGACGTTACCATTATCCCAAGCATCAGATAAAATGTGAGTTAAACGTTTATCACCTGTATATCTTATGTCCTATATATTCAAAAACAACCATTTTAAATTGTTTATGAAAGCAAGGCCGGAGGCCTTCAGGAAACACACATAGCTTCATATGCTGCGTAGCATTTTGGTCACATTCCTCAAGATTCTAAACGCGTGATTATACATATACATTGCACTATACTTATTTCGAATATTCCGCCACTATCACTGAGTAAATTTAAGTTGTCATAAATAATTGGGCTCAATATGCGCAGGTCTGACGCTGATTTCTGCATCTCCTCCCTCCTCACGCGTATCCGGTACGCCGACGGTGAAAATAGTCAAAATCGGTTACAACATTAACTGCATATGTAGTCGTGCACATAATGATGGCATGCAATTAAGTTGTAAATGTAAACATCGGGCGGAAATTTACAATAAGGCGAGAATTGCGGTGAAACGCGACGAAAAACGCGAATGCCGCGCCTTCGCCAAGGCGCGGAGGGGAGAGGGGAGCGACGAGTTGAAGCCACCTTATGGCGGCCGCGTCACGTGATTCCAAGATGGCAGCGCCCATGCGACGGAGGCCGAAAAGGTCTATATATCCAGATTACTTTGTAGTGCAAGTACTTAAAAAGTTCACTTTGTATTCAAAATAGTATTTAAGATACGTTTTTAATACCTGCAGTGTTTGCTTTCAATGCACTTCAAGAGCATGTGGAGTGCATTTTTCTGCTATTTTGATGTTATTGATCTAAGGGTAGATAGTTGACTTTCAAGAGAGTATGTTACTCAAATTGGGTCTGTGTAATCAGCTGAGATTGGTTGTGCAAGGTGCAACTCACACTCAGCAGTGCGGTATTGATTTCAAGATGCCTACCAACATGGAATTTGTGTTCAATTTTAGCTAGCCTGTTTCTTAGAATATTGCCTAACTGCAGGCTTTGCTTTGCGCACAATCGTTCATAAGACGCTAACTCGAGCATTTTGTATGCCGGCAGTTCGACCAATAAACCGAGGTACCCTGAAAAGCCCAAAAATGAGGAAACGTAACTATGACAGGCACGGTTGGCAGCCTGTCTCTCGTTTCATAGAACAACCCGCGAGACGGCTCGTGGGCTGGCTAGCCTTACGGCTTGGAGAGGGGGTACGGCCAAAACATCTCCTCCTTTGCAGGCTGGCATTACGACGGACGGGCATTTTCTGCTAGCCAAGCTGCTGTACGCCCAGGGGTTCTACGAGGAGGCCCTGACGCACCTGGACAGCGGTGGCATCGACCGCCTGGACGAGAAGTCCCTGTCGAACCGCATTCTTAAGATTCTCGCCGAGTCCTTCGCCATCAAGGGTAAACGGCACCCGTCTGATGTGTCCGACCGCTCTGGAGAGAGTGTGTGTTTACTCTCGCCGGCTAACCAATCGCGCACAGAAAAAAGTGCAGGATGACGGCGCATTCGCCATGTGCGAATTGGTTTAGCCCTGGTAACAAGCACGCAAAGACGACGAGCGCCGTGACGATACACTTCTGGTGCTGTTCGATTGGCTCCGTCTAATCCTAGCGTTTGCTGCAATCGGACTTAATGTGAAACGAAGTATAGCAGGCACATTTCGCTTGGGCACACTCAAAGTAAAATGTGCAAACCTGTCCTTTATTTTCCTCTCGCATGCGCCAGAGCTTGGAGAAGGTGCCCCTGAAATCCACGAGCCGGACTCGGGCAGCCAACCGGGATGACCAGATCGCCGGATATTTTGTGCAGGCCAGCGACCTGGCACTCAAGTACCTTCAGGTGGGTGCAGGCTTGAAAAACGAAGAACGGCAACTCGATGGTTCAAGACTACGGCATCATCGTAGTGTGGTGTTCCATTTCTGTCACCTTCCGACAGTACTTTGCGAGTATCATATTTTCTGGACTATAGTAAACGCCCGGCGTATAGTCTGCAGCTGCAGCATAGTTTGCCCGTAAGAAAAAATCTCGTACGCAGCATACCTTGAAAACTGCCAACTTTATTCATGCACCAAAAAAAAAGAAAAGCTTGTATTTTGCAGAAATTATTGTTTACATAATCCTGTCGTTTACAAAATCCGTCGGGTCTCGTCCCAATGAATGATTTTGATTTTGAACAAATAAATTGTGTAGTCTGCATATGCAGACTACATAGTGCACCAGCTATAGTCTGGAAGATATGGCCGAATATATGTACCATACATATTTTATGTGCAACACACGCTTTATCTATGGAGGGTTTCTGGCATACATGTCCATTGTTTTCGATGAGATTTTATGTAATAAATCTGTGCCTTTTGTATAGATAAAGTTTGCATTTACCGCTGCCTACTGGGCTTGGTAACCCCAACATGTAGAATTTATCATAAAAAAGAAAATTCTTGCAAAAAGATACGTGTTGGAGAGCACAAAGAACTTAAAAATGTGTTGCTCGAAGCAGCGACATACGTGCAGTTCACAAACAGAAAGGAGAAAAATGTGATGCTTGCTTTTGTGTTTTGCTAATTTCTTTTCCAAATAGAAGCATTGCGAGTCTACTCTATTTCCTAGACTTGGTTGTCCAAATCCATTTGCGGCATTGGTTTTGTGGCACATTTTTGATTCGGTGGCTCTTGAAACATTGTCTCGGCTCTCCCAGGAGGTGGAAAAAGCCCAGGGGACGATTGGCGGGGTCCTTCCGATGGCAACCACCGCGGGGGCACAGGCTGCCGTGGCCTCCTCCTCCTCTCCCCTGCCTCCCAACACCGAGTACCGCATCGGCGCCGTGCTCGAGACGGTGCTTCAGAGGGCGCCCCTCCTCATGATCAAGAGCGGGTGAGCTCCGGCCCGCACGTTTTCCGAGATGTCATATTCATGTTCTTTGGCGGATCTTTCCGAGACATGCATTGACCACCGTTATATGCTACAGAGGGTGCATCAAATTGTCCTGTTGCAAAGTGTTTGCATTTTGTTTTGTATGTAGAAAGTCTACCAGTTTGATTCTTAATTTCGGTACGGTAGTTACAGGGTTTATTCTTGATACGTTGCGTGCACTCAGTTCATGGCTCAAGTTCGCGACGCCATTGTTTCGGCGATGCAAACTATATGGATATCGGACGAGTATATGCTGGGAAGTGAGCCAGGCAAGGACTAGGCTACTCATGAATAAAAAAATATGTAAATAAAACATAGAAAATTGCAATACATAAGAAAAGAAAAAGCGTACATCATGATCAAAGTACAGAGTTCTGAAATTGCTATAGTATATGATGTATGTCAGGAGCAAGAAAAGGCACGCAAATCACATAACGTGATGGTCTCAAGCTTTCACGAAGGACCCTACAAATGCGAAATGAATGGCTCTTGTCGGGTAGATTATTTCTTGTGGAAAGAATGACCACGTGAAAAAGTTGTGGTAACACCAACATTCTGCACCGGTGATCGGTACTAAATGCTTGCTTTGCTACTGGCGACCAGCAGCAAGGCGCAGCAGAAGTGGCCTTGTGGTGTGGCAACTGGTACGAGGTGCACATTGCAAAACGTTGTCCAACATAGACTTAAATGTAACAAGTTTGCTTGGCCGTGTCCCTAGTTGCCTTTGACCCAGGCTTCCTCGCAGGAAACTGCGGCAAGCCATCGACCAGTACCGCAACGTCCTGCGTGCCGAAGAGACGAGCTCCACCCAGTCCCTGCGTCAGGTCAGAGCATACCCTCGTAGCTCGTCGCCGCCAGTCGTGAGATTGGCGGTGACACATTGCAGAAATAAAATGAACAAAAATTAAAGGAAAAAATAGGCAAAGATTACGTGCATAGAATTACGAGAGGTCTTTGGTAAATTTGTTCTTTAGTTTTCTAACGCATGAATAAGAATCGCAGTGTTTCCATATCTGTCGGATCAGATTGAACACGTTTTTATGGAAATCTATTTTCCTGCAAATGTTTTGCGCCGTTTTAGCTTCTCGCCCTCGGCGATTTACAAAGGGGCTAACCGTTTTGCACGAGCACGTAAAAGATGCGTCGGCGGCCTCGGGGAGGCAAAGCGTTCCTACAGATCCCTGCAATCTCGTGGAGAAGGTGACGTGCAATCGAGATTTTGGTTGCACGTCGGAAAAACTTTAGTTGGTCGTAATTAATCCTCATCCTTTGCTGGGGTGCACCAAATGCCCTCTGTCGGTATGGCACCTAGGCCCCCCCGAATTTGCCTTCTTTTTTGTCGAACGTGCAACCGATCAACAAGAAGTTTCGAACGGGGTCCCTGTTGCAGACAATGTCGCGGCAATTGGCCGAGGTGCTCCTGCGAGGTCTCTCGGAGAGCGTTTACAACGACTACGAGCCGCGCATCGAGACCAAGAAACAAGGGAAGCACTGGAGGCCTAACAAGTACACTGGGCAGTCGTAAGCACAGCTCACAAATAGATTTTTCTCCCTCGTCGGTTTTGTCATTACAGTAAACTTTCGTTAGTTCGACCTCGGTTAATTCGACTTTTCGTTTAATTCGATCGTGTTCAAAAGTCCCGGCGAGCGCCCATATTTTTCTATGGGAGGAAAAGTTCAATAGTTCGAAGTCGGGAAGACTCTGCATGGAATAATTCGTCCCGAGCGAATGCGGGCGGGCTCATATTGCACGGCACCACGGCAGAAAAACCACCAACGTACGACGGAACATGGGCCCTTTGCTGCAAAGGTGAACGTGCGCAACTATGCGCCTGCTCCTCTACGCCGTTGAGATGGACCGTTGCGAATGACACGAGCCAGCGCAACCAATCTGGCGTGGAGTAGCGCGGGGAACATAGCACGTGGTCGGGCCCAGAGACAGCGCGCGCTCTCAAAGCGCTTTTCTGTGACATCGTGTGGGGTCCATCTTGCGCTTCAGGAAATGCGGGTTCTCTTTTCCTTTTTTTTTTTTTTGTGGTGGTTGTTATTTTTTTTGTCGCTGACGGTCTGGCCGCCTGGCGCCGAAGTCGGCTCGTAAAGGTCTCAGCGGCGCTCTCAAAGCGCTTTTCTGTGGCATCAAGTGCGGTCCATCTTGCGCTTCAAAAGCGCAAATTCTTTTTTTTTTTGTCATTTTTTTTTTTGTTGTTGATGGTCTGGTTGCTTGGCGCCAAAGTCTGCTCGTAAAACTCTTTTTTTTTCTTTTGTAGTGCGCAATTTTTTTTGGGACGAGACGTTTAGTTACGCTGCTCTCCTGGCATGTTTTTGAACACGCGTTTTAAACGCAGACGGCAGCAGACCATCCGTGAGTACTTTGGACAATAAAAGGAAGTTTAATTTTAACCGTTTTAGGGGCGAAGCTCCTTAGGGGCTAGCCATGTCCGTATGTCTGTCCGCTGTCCGGCGTCGAGTGCTCGTGCTCCTGCTCATGAGCTGTGCTCACGTGCTCGTGTAGGGAAAAAAAAAAGATGAAAAACAATTATGTCCGTCCAGTGTCCGGTGCTCGTGAGCTCACGAGCACGTGCTCATGTGCTCGTGTAGGGCAAAAAAAAAAAGAAAAATATGATGAAAAAAATTGACCGCATCTCCACGTGGTGAATGATGTTGCTTGGGGCGAAGCTCTGGTGGTGCTTGTCTGCCTAGACGCCGAGCCGCAGCATGCCGAGCCTTTTCATTCATGTCTGTAGGAGAATGTGTGGTTTTCTTCTTTTTCTTTTTTTAAGCAGACAGATGGGATGGCATCTCAGAACCCCCTACTCTTTTTTTTCCTCTTTTTCTTTGAGCCTTTTCATTCATGTCAGTAGGAGAATGTGTGGTTTTCTTCTTTTTCTTTTTTTTAAGCAGACAGATGGGATGGCATCTCAGAACCCCCTACTCTTTTTTTCCTTCTTTTTCTTTGAGCCTTTTCATTCATGTCAGTAGGAGAATGTGTGGTTTTCTTCTTTTTCTTTTTTAGACAGATGGGATGGCATCTCAGAACCCCCTACTCTTTTTTTTTCTTCTTTTTCTTTGAGCCTTTTCATTCATGTCAGTAGGAGAATGTGTGGTTTTCTTCTTTTTCTTTTTTTAAGCAGACAGATGGGATGGCATCTCAGAATTCCCTACTCTTTTTTTTCTTCTTTTTCTTTTTTCATAATTTTTTTTCATCTTTTTTTTCCAATTTTTTTTTTTCCCTACACGAGCACGTGAGCATGTGCTCACGTGCTCGTGAGCACGGGCAGAAGCACGAGCACCCGACGCCGGGCCTACGGCGGACGGCGGACGGACATGGCTAGCCCCTAAGGAGCTTCGCCCCTAAAAAAAATGTTTGCACAGTCGACAAGATTCGAACCTGTGCGGGGAGACCCCAATGGATTTCTAGTCCATCGCCTTAACCACTCGGCCACGACTGCGGGATGAGTAGGGGGCTCTGAGATGTGGTAGTAACTCAAGAGCTGGGGATGTCATGGATGAAACGTTGCATGTAGCCGCTCAACGTCTATACAGGAGAGGGTGCTGCGGTCAAATGCGTATATAATCGCGTTAAACTTTGCATGCATTGGCTCAACGTTTATAGACGAGAGGGCGCTGTGGTCAAATGCTCAAATGCGTATATAACCACGTTCCATTCCACACATTCTCTTTCTGACATAGATGAAAACGAACGAAAGGCTCGGCATGCTGCGGCTCAGCGTCTACGCAGACGAGCACCACCAGAGCTTCGCCCCAATCAACATCATTCACCACGTGGAGATGCGGTCAATTTTTCTGTCCTTTTTTTAATTCGATCATTCGGATAATTTGACCAAATTTCAAGGTCCCGTCGAGGTCGAATTAACGAAAGTTTACTGTACTGTATACATATTTGTAGTACTCGGATTAGAGATATATTGCAAAAGCTCTGAACGGAAACATGGGTGACATATTTTTGCAGCCTGTTCATGCCCAAAACTGAGTACGAAGAAATCCTGCTGCTGCTGTTCATCAGCGAGTCCATGGTGAGGCCTCCGTATAATTTATTACTCCCCAGCGTCATAAGCCATCGTAGTCGGACGGCTTTTGCGTTCCGCGTCTTCCATTAAGAAGAGAGGACTCCAGTGGGAGCTTCCATGTTCTTAATACTGGAAGTAAACAATTTGTGGCAGTACTTAATTTGGTTGCACCTGATAGAATAGTCACGTGTACAAGTTTTCCGGGTTGGTGAAGCTTGGTGCAATCGTTTACGAGACTCGTGCTGAAACCTCTGACAAGAATGCTGTGGGTTGACGAGAACGCCATTGGGATGATCATGAGGTGCCACCCACGAGGGCACTGTACTGGGGTGGCGACGCTACGCATTTCTCGGTCCCGTCGCTTTTCTGCCTCGCTCTCGCATCACTTTTCTGTCTCGTGAAATTTTCACCGAGTTATCCTCGCCATGAATGTGTGCGACGAGAATCTTTTCCACTGTCACCTCGTGTGTTTGCAGGCCGTGCGGAATGCAGTGCTTGACCGCTCTCCGGAGTTCCTGGATGCGCGTATCCACTCGTACAACAACGTGACGGCCGTCTACGACCTCCTGGCCATCATCCTGTCTCGGCTCGGCCAGTTCCAGATCCTGTGCGAGGTACTCCGTGTTGTTGACTCGCGTGTCGCGGATGTGCCGTCTGTTGTAAGATCCATTTCTTGGGAAAATTGTCTTTGCTATGTCAATACGTTTGCTACATTGTTACCTCAAATGAATTCACTACCTAGTGTTATGTGTATCTTTTAACTTTGCTTCGCTTTTTCTGTATCTCGGCTATATCAATCTTAGTTACAGCGAGGTGCTGCCGTACCTCGAGTTGTTAAAAACAAGAAAGGTTGAGAATAGTTTTTGTCAACTTTTTTGGGGCATTATGTAGTAACTATTAAAAGAGATGTGTCTAAAGGCATGCCCTTGCTTTACTGGAAGACTTGTTTTTTTTTTGTTTGTTTTTTAGAGTAGCACCAGTGATTCTTCCATATGTCTCGTTTGAAAGTGTGTTTAGAAATGGGCCACTTATTTTATATTGTTGCTTTATTTACATACAAGATCTCATTAAAAAGTAGTACAGCTGGAGAAAAAGACACCTCTTCTGTAACTAACTGGGTATTTCTCTATTTTCAACTTTCACATGTTGTCTTTTAATTATTTTATTTGGCATCCTCGAAGGGTTTGCATAGCCGGTTTAATCTTCTAAAAATGCTATGTTTGCACATGTCTATTACATTTTACGTTGTACATTCGATTCTACACATATTTTCACCGAATATGGCCACTTGTAACCGCAAGCTGAAAATATCACTCGCTTCGATTCGCAGCGTAGCTTATTCTTTGTCTTCGTTTTTGTCACCTTTTTCGATCTCGTGCCGCACCAGTCGTTCGAGCGTGCCATGAAGTTTGCGTTCGAGGAGTACCACGTGTGGATGCAGTTCTCGTTGGCACTCTTGTCTTCCGGCAAGGTGAGTTCATTGTCTCTCATAGACGTCAAGATTTGGACGAGCTGACAGCTTAATGACCACTGGATCAGGAGTGGTCTCGTGTGGGAACAGTTTTGTATGCCAGCCTTCCAAGCAACCGTGAAACGGAAATTGGCAGTCGGCAATGGGCCTCTTCTCCTACTTGACACTAACCTGTCAGAAGGACTGTGCAGGGTTTCAGGGTCCCAAAGCCTTGCAGCCTACTAGTACCCTTGTTTGTTTTGTTAAGAGAGGAGACTGTCTGCTTGGGAGAGAAATGTCTAGCCGAGGACGAGAGAAGAGTGCGAGGGATTTCTCCTAAAAGAAACACGAAGTTGTAGTGTTTACTCTGTGCGCCACTTAGCCAGAGCAAAAAAGGTTGTTTCGTGGTCCTTTGAAGGTGGTGGAATAAATGGCCCCGCATTGAACCTTAACCTTCTCCTCTAGCTTGTGTTTTAGCTGATCGAATTGACTGGCTTGCTTTAGTCGAGAATGTGTGGTTGTGGTCACCGTGCTTTTGTCCTTGCAGTTCTCCAGGGCCTGCCTGATGCTGAAGGAGTGTGCGCGTCTTCAGCCACACAACAGCTTCCCGTGCCTGCTAGCTGCCAAGGTGGGTGATCATTCCTCACCCCTCTGCATATGTCCACGGAACGCCCTGAATCTCTGGCCAGTGCGCATCCGGAAAAATGGGTTGGACGAACGTTTAAAGGATCTTGCTGCTGCCTACCGTAAAATCCTGAATAGACGCCCGCCTATGGTGAATAGATAGATTCTGAAAAATATCGGGCGGGCGGTCTTTGGGGATGCGACAGCAAACTTTTATAAAAAAACGGGTAATGAAGATGTAAGGTGGGGGGGGGAAGCACTCGACATGAACTCGATGACACAGGAACCGATACTGCAAATCAAAGGCATGGCAAGCTCGGGTTTTGTGGTGCAATGAGCACGCGGGAACTCGCTACGAACTCCCGCGTTGCAGGAATTGACATTGCAGACTGCAGATGTAGCAGATTCGCGTTTCACACTGCAATAAATATGCGGAAACCTGCCACAAACTCGCCTGTCGCGGGTTTGTACCGGTAACACAGATGGCATGCTTGACGCGATTCGTTGGACATTGCGTGATGTCTGGAGACAATCGGGGTGAGAATGATGTTTTGAAATTTATAACCTACGAATATCTAGTGAGGAAAATTTTCCACTTCCTTGCCGTGCTCTGCAAATGCACCCCGGTGACGGCCCAGAGACGCTGCACGCCGCTGCATACAGTTACACTGCCCGTGTTTAAGTTTAGCGAACTTACCATAACATTTCAGGAGATGCCCCACTCCGAAAAGATAATCCGCCCTCTATTTTTGGCATGATTTGCTATTTTTTCAAAAACACAGAAAAATAGCCCACTTCTAGTTATTGCAGGGCCCTGGCCAATGGTGACCTCGACATAAATGATGTTACTTAGCCACGACGGGAGATGAGCAAACATTGCTGACTAGGAAGGGCAGTCATCTCTGGTTCATCGCCCCTCCCTGCAATTAGCAAGTTTCGCAGGTCGCAGAATCTAAAACTGGTATAATTTTTTCTAATTTTTTTTTATTGCACACTGAAAATTAGTTTACCCCTTATTTGCACCCGGTTTGCTTTTGATGTTAGGTGGGCTATGTCTCGGGATATTACGGCAGTCCCGCGAAAGTTAGCGGTGAAATTTTCCCTCCAAATTTAGTGCGCCACGGCGTATACGAAACAAACTCGGGATCCGCTGCAAAACCTTGCCAGTACATAATGGCCATTGTCGTACAATAGGGTGGACGATCTCTCGGGGTAGGGCGTTCGTACGGGATTTTACGGCAGACTTGCACGCAATGCAGCTTGAGCGGGTGTTGCCCTCCGTGTGCAGGTGTGCCTGGAGCACTTGGGTAGCGTGGAGGAAGGGGTGGAGTTTGCAGAGGAGGCCCTGAGCAGGGAGAAGCAGCACTCCCAGAGCCTGCTGGCACAGTGCCACCTGGTGCTGGGCGTGGGACACGCCCTGATGGCCGACCAGCGCCGGCCGCAGAGCAGGCGGGCAGAGCACAAGGCCACCGCCTTTCAGTGCTTCCTCAGGTGGGCCCACACACAGGGAGGAAGGCTTGGAGTGTACAGCAGCATTGCAAAGACATCGGCGTCGTTTTCACTCCCTCTCCTGGTGGTGTCGCGTCGAAACGTGTGTCTCGGCAGTCCTAGAGGCACTGAATGAGCTGTGCTTTAGAGTACCAACACTTGGACCGTCTTGGTACATAAAATTATGGTTGCCAGTGATCTGAATCCTTATCTGAAATTGCAGGAAGTATGTTTTCATCCTTCAGAAGCGTTAAAATAGTCTGCAACGCAGCAGAAGTGTCCTTACTTTAAGGCATGGCTTGCTTCCCAGGCGAAAATCAGTCCACTTCCAGCTGGATTATGGAACTGGTCCCAGCTGGATCCAGCTGGAATCCAGCTGGACTGCCTAATTTCCAGCTGGAACCAGTTCCATAATCCAGCTGGAAGTGGGCCGATTTTCGCCTGGGTTAGTGGCACGGTTTCGTTAAAAGCCTCTGCACATTGTGTTGTCATCGACGAGAGTGATGTGCGATTGCATTTTGTGCAGGGCACAGAGTGCAGATGCCTACTACCACCTGCCCGAGTTCCACCTAGCTCTGCATTATGCCGAGGTCCGACAGGTAAGGAATTAACTACCGAGACTCATTGATCCGTTGGCAGCAGCAAAATCTAGCTCGTTTACTGTTGCATCCTGAATTACCTCCCGAGACTCATTGACCCGTTGGCAGCAGCAAAATCTAGCTCGTTTACTGTTGCATCCTGTATCGGCTTCTCGAGAAAAGCACCAAGGTCTCGACAGTGGTCCTACTACACGAGCTCGCATGCAAACGCAGCAGAATCATATCTCATAATGGTTCATCATTGTTGTTATCAACTATCATCATCATCATCACGGTTAATGGATGGAACGTTTGCCTTGAAAAGGCAGTTAAAAAGGAGGTTCACAGGTTATTTGCCTGCAATGTTTTATTAAAAATCGTGGTTAGTGTTACGTCACATTAGGCCGTAAAGTTGCTGCTGCGCGCCGAATTGTAGACGCTTCGACGTTAACTGACTTGCAAATGTTTCGGAGCATGTTGCTTGAGACCGACAAATGGAGTGTGTGCTATCACTTCTTGTGTTAGCTTTCTGCTACATCACCAAGCACAATTCATACCGAGTCCTGCACCGTTTTGCTTTGGGCGTCAGTCTCAAAAAGGAGAGCCATTTTCATCTTATCCAGTACTTCATAAAGTGGAAGCAAGGGCTTCATCAATCAACTTCCCTTACATCTATGACAGAGAGAAATAAAATTAATCGATCGATTGATTGATTATGTATCTTTCAAAGAGCTTAATGTGAACCCTGCTTGGCCATTTCTGTGCAATGCAGCTGAGCAACGCAGTGCTGCACGCCAAGCGTGCCCTGGAGCTGAACCCCGAGCACCTGCCGTCTCTGCACCTGCTGGTGCTGCTGTTGTCGGCGCAGAAGCAGCACTCCGAGGCGCTGCAGCTCGTCACCGCTACCCTGGAGGAGTACCCGGACTGCCTCAAGTAAGGAATCCACATTGCAGCGTCCCGGGGTCAGTGTAGACCCACCGAGCAGGCTACGCTTTGAGTGTTGGTACTTTGGTCTAAGATTTTTGCGTGAGCGCCACAATCTTGGTGCTTGCCTTAAAGGGACACTGACACCCCCAACAAATCTTTTTTAATTTTTTGTCAGGCGATTATATATGGTGTCAGAAGACTACCCAATCAATATTTTGCTACAGCGTCACATGTAATTTTAATGAAGTAAAAAAACTGCAATTGCTTCAAACCGAAACTGGACTGGGAGGAAGAAGAAATGTAGAGGAGAAGAGAGTTGCCGGAAGTCACGTGGCTGAACCCGACCGCATTCTCTTTTTTCTTTTTTTTTTCCTTCGCTTTTCTGGCTGTGCAAAGCAGACGAAAAACTCGCACGAAATGCAAAAGTCAAAAACTTCGTGCTTGACGTTCAGCCGTTTCTTAAGGTCTTACCAATTTGTGTTCATACTACGAGCCAGGAGAAGGGACGACGGTGACGTCTTCGTGCGGATAAGCTCAGAGGTTGAGCGTGTCGTACGAGATAAATCCTAATTGTTTTGATCGGTAAACGATTTCTCTTTTGAAGCTAGACAGATTTGCCAGTACCGCGAGCAACAGTTCTGAAGTAGAGGTCTCATGCCCGTCGTCCACCACCATCGCTTCGTCCGCTTCGTTCAGCCGTCCAGCCCACAACTCCCACGATACGACGCCATGTTGAGAATTCCACAGAGAATGAACAGAGTGCTTCTGCTTCTTTGTGCAACTTTTTTTTTTTTCAATCGACGTATTGCAGCTTTTTAGAAGCCACGAACAATGGGTATCATATTTTTTTTTATTTTTAAGATTGAGCGTGTGCCTTTGATGACCTATGACTTTGATTATATTAGGTGTGTCTTTCTAAACCATAGAGAATGACACATGACCGCGGAGAAGAGAGTGAGCGCAGCTCCACTGGGTCAGTTCTCAAACAGTGGTTTTCGGGCAGAAAGAAAACGAATTTCGAGCTGCAGTTCTGTATAGTTGGGCTCTCATATGTCATGTACAAATAAAAACCTTGGCGATCATAAATACCCTGTCAGCGTCCCCTTAAATGCCCCCCCCCCCATGGTGAAGAGATGAACAGCAAAAAATGTCAAGTGCGAGATCTTTAGGGATGCAACGGCAAAATTTTATCGGAAATTAATAATTTACGCGGGACGATTCGCTATGAACCACACAAAACGGGAGCCGATACCACGGATCATGAACATAGCAAATAGGGGTTCTGTGGTACGTCGAACAGGCGGGAACCCGCTATGAACTCGCTTGTCACAGGTAGCGACACCCCAGATTGCACAGTTAATGCGATTCCTGCTGGACGTTGCGCGATTCCCGTGGCAAATTAGGAACAAGGGGTGGGAGATGTTTCTGAATTTTTAGCGTACGGATATTTGGCCAGAAAAATGGGATGGGCGATCTTTCATTGCCAATTGCCATTTGCTTGGGCAATCGGCAATCGTCGCGATTTGAAAATGTGATCCCCCCAGCTTTAACGACAGCGTCTGGAAGTTTGGGCAACGTTGCATTGCTCCATCGCGGACTACTTAAACATTTCCGGAGGACGGAAAAGCGCTTTGTGCGATTTCGGGTAAAGCTTTGAATAGCCAGCAACTGTGATTGTAAGCACTAAGATGCCCGAAGCGTTGTTACTCTGAGGCACACCTTAGTGCCTCTAGGGGTTAGCTCACTCCGTTTGTTGAAGGCGTAGACGTAAAACTCTCCGGGGCGTGCGTTTCTTCTTCGCGTGGCTTGCAGCCTCATGTACACCAAGGCCCACCTCGAAGACTACTGCCTCGGGCCCGAGGAAGCGCTGTTGACCAGCAAGCAGATGCTGCTCCAGTGGAAAGCCTTCTACGAAGCCGAGCTGAAGAGGTAGGCCTACGGGTTCTGTTACGGGTTCTGTTACCGGTTCTGTAACCTCTACAAATGCTGCGTCGCAAAGATTCTTCTTGAGTTGCTGCAACATCCCGTGTCAAGTCCCCCCTCTTCCCAATTGCTTGCAAAAAAAAAAAATGACCACATCTCCACGTGGTGAATGATGTTGATTGGGGCGAAGCTCTGGTGGTGCTGATGATACTGATTTTATTGTTCATACGTAGTGTTGATGGTGCTGAGTGTTTTTTTTATTACTCATAGGTAGTGCTGAGTTCCGGGTTGCGTTTCGACTTCATTATTACTGCTTTATGGTCGGTGAAATGCAGAGCCAGTGGTTCTTCTAGCGGATCAGCTTGGATCCGCTAGAAGCCGTGGGAACGCATCTCCACCGTTAAGTCAACGATCCATGTCAGAAAGAGAATGTGTGGTATGGAACGTGGTTATATACGCATTTGAGCATTTGACCGCAGCGCCCTCTCGTCTATAAACGTTGAGCCAATGCATGTAAAGTTTAACGCGATTATATACACATTTGACCGCAGCGCCCTCTCCTGTATAAACGTTGAGTGGCTACATGCAATGTTTCATCCATGACATCCCCAGCTCTTGAGTTACTACCACATCTCAGAGCCCCCTACTCGTCCCGCAGCTGTGGCTGAGTGGTTTAAGCGATGGACAAGAAATCCATTGGGGTCTCCCCGCACAGGTTCGAATCCTGTCGACTGCGCAAACATTTTTTCTTTTTATGTGAGCACGGACGGCGGACGGACGGACGGACGGATGAACGGACAAGGCTAAACCCTAAGGAGCTTCGCCCCTAAAAAAAAAATTATACGAGCTTGATTATGCTGACAAATACTGGTAAGCACAGAATGTGTGATAAGCCTTTCGAGGAAGAAGAGAAGGGCATAGCGCGCGACTGCTCCCTCGCGCGTCGTGCCAAAGACTTCACTCTCGTGTAATCCGACCACCGGCCCTGGATAGCTGTCGGCAAAGCACTAGGCTCGCATCTCGAGGTGGTGAATTGAAACCCTGCCGGAAGATCGAAATGTTTATATGTTCCCTATAAATTTAACGCATTTTGGTGCCCTTTTTTTTTTTTTTACAGCCAACTGCTACGGTTGGTTGTTAGAGTCGACCATTATAGAATTCCATAAAAATCGGCTGAGGGGAGACCCCGGTCGCACACAAGAAAAAGGTTTTTTTTTTTTACTTTTTTTTTAAATCTATAAGTTACAAACAACATAAAATGTAAGTACAGGGGGTTCCCATGAAACGAGAACCGTGTTTTTCGGCTCGGGTAAACTAAGCATTGCAGAAAGCTCAAACTTTGTGAGAATGTGACGCTAGCGATTGGGATAGAACGCAAAAGTTTGACAACATGACGTCACCTGGACCAAAAAATTGACCGCATCTCCACGTGGTGAATGATGTTGCTTGGGGCGAAGCTCTGGTGGTGCTTGTCTGCGTAGACGCCGAGCCGCAGCATGCCGAGCCTTTTCATTCATATCAGTAGGAGAATGTGTGGTTTTCTTCTTTTTCTTTTTTTAAGAAGACATGGGATGGCATCTCAGAACCCCCTACTCTTTTTTTAGAGCGCAGCTCTTAGGCGCCCCCTTCCGGCTTGAGCGGCGTCGGCGTAACCGCAAGGTCACGTGACCCCCCCCCCTCCGCGCCTTCCCCCCCCCTCCTCAAGAGCTGCGCTCTAATTCGGCGTTACAGGGAGTTGTAAACGGCTTTCATTTTCTTTTTCTTCTTTTTCTTTTTTCATAATTTTGTTCATCTTTTTTTTCCAATTTGTTTTTGCCCTACACGAGCACGTGAGCATGTGCTCACGTGCTCGTGAGCACGTGATCTCACGAGCAGAAGCACGAGCACCCGACGCCGGGCCTACGGCGGACAGACACACATACATGGCTAGCCCCTTATGCCCGTGTCCCACTAGAGCGACATACAGAAACAAAAGACAACGACAAGCCTCAAACCAGGGTCTTTCGCAATTTGAGAGGCTTTGTAGAATAGAAGGCTATGCTCAAACACGAGCATCATGCACGCGAGGGTATCTTTGGCAGGCTTGCAATCGCTCGTGCTTACTTCACGAGCACCGAATGACTAAACGCCTGCCAAAGGTACCATCGCGAGCACGCTGCATGGGTTTGAGGCTTGTCGCTGTCTTTTGTCTCTGTCTGTCGCTCTAGTGGGACGCGGGCATAAGGAGCTTCGCCCCTAAAAGATAATTGAGGAAAACGAAATTTCTCTATGAGCCGACGTCCAGCTAAGCCTAATATCGTCAAAAGAAGAAGTGACACTCTGGGCACCTATTATTGAACCATGATTAAAAGCGCCTGTAATATCTACTTCAGTGAAAAAAAAAAAACTTGTCAGCGAGAAAGGAAACAATATCCTCTTTCTTGCGGAGAATATTTTTTCACTGAAATTTGCTACATGCTTCCACAGTGTCATGCATTGTTTTGATTAAATTAGGCATAGGTGGACGTCAGCTCATAGAGAAATTTCTGTTTTCTCAATTATTTTTTGATCAAGGTAATGTCATGTTCTCAAACTTTCGCGTTCTATCCCAACTGCCAGCGTCACATTCTCACGGAGTTTGTGCTTTCTGCGATGCACACACTAGTCTATTTACCCGGGCCGAAAAACACGGTTCTCATTTCTCGGAAACTCCCTGTACTACACTCAGGATGTGCACATTTATATAGTTACATCGATTCAAAGTTCCGTATCCAGGGTGTTTGAAAGCATGTATTGAAAAGATTTTTTCTGTTTTCTCAGAATTCATTTTTTCGTCGCAACACAAAGTTTTGCCCACGGTATCTTTGAATCTAGAAGTTGGACCCGAATACTTTTTCCTGGGTTTAATACCTCATAAATCAGAAAGTGCAACAAGAGTATGATTTCTGCAAAATGTTACCTACAAAGGTTTCTAATTGGCAAAGACTATAATGACTCATTTTTAATTTTCACTGGAAAAGTTTCAGACTGTGATTACTTTTTTGAGAATGATGCTAAAACTATAACAATGGCTTTGTAGCTATTGTTATATAAGGTTTTTGCTATATCGTAAAAACGTTGGGTAGAAACATTTGTGATGAAGTTGAGGTTCTCTTGAAAACTATTATAGGAAAAATTGAGCTTATGTTTGTGCTTAGCACAAGAACTTATAGTAGATATGAAAATGTAACAAAGATTAGATCAGAAATGAGACAAAAATGTTCAAGACCAGGGTCTCCCCTTAAAACACATTCTGTGTTAAAAGATGCAAGCTTTAAAGTATGTCTTAGTTCAGGGTTTCTGCGCTCTGGCGTCTCCAGGCACTCTCATCTTCTCCTCTCCATTAATTTCTACCTGTAAAGGCTCGGTTGCTTTTTTTTTTTTTAGAAATGTCTGCAACAAATGACAAAGAAAAATTAAATGGCATAGTCTTCTCCGGGCTTCTAACCTTTGCATTTTGGCGCAGCGATTTCGCTCACACCGGGCTGCGGAGGGTGACGAGCTGCAACCGCGGTTCCTTCCACGTCCGGTCAGCAGACTTCTCCGATCGGGAATCCGGTACGACTTGGACGTCTTCCCCCGAAGACCTCTTGTCCCTTACGGGGCGGGTCGGTTTGATACGCTGTTGCTCTTAAGGCTGGTTCAGACACTTGCGTTTGAGTGCGTTTGACTGCGTCGCGTCGAGAACCAAAAGCAAGTCACCGGCACATCTGTGCTTCGTACGAAGCGTGGAATCCAATTCAAGGAATCATCTATCTAGTGGCTAAAACAGAAGTCGTAACTTTTGCCGTACTAATGGCGATGATGAAACTGTAGCATTTCATTGTGTATCATCACTTTCGTGCAATATGTGACAGATGAGAATGTGTTCTTTGCCACACAGCTGTTTCTCGATTCATTGCAGTTGCGATGGTCGAAAAAACAACCGGTCTGTACCGAGTGCTGACTAGAGTAAAGCTCTCAATAAAATTCACTAGTCCATGGAGTATAACTGGGTATGTGCCCAGTTATAGTCCATGACCGATTGGACGTGAGTGCAAAAGGTATTCTGACGCAGCGCTTGTATCCATTTCATGCGTCGCATCGTGCTAACGTCGGCCAATGCAAATGCACACGGTTTCTGTCATTCACTGAGGTATATGTCCAACTCCATCAGCCACCAGAAGGCTGCCGTTAGCACGACAGATTCCGTGCACTCAGCCGATGTGGCAATCAAAGTGGCGAGACTGAATTTCAAAAAGAGTCAGTTGTTCACTTGAAGCAGTGCTTTTATCGTGTGTACTGTAATATTTAATCAGGTGTATAGTCAGGCGACGGTTGCATTTGTGAACATTTGACATGTCGTGTAACTATGTTGAGCTAAAAATGAACAAGGAGGTATGCTCCATCTGTGACATTACATCCGTTCCTGGCACTACATCTGTCGTTCTGTTGCATCTATCCATGACATTGCATGCTTGCGACGTTGCGTTGCTATACACCGTGTTACTAGTTGCGTGCAGTACAGGCAAAGGCAACGCCAGTCGAGGGGAGAAAGGGCAAGCACTAGGAAGGCTGAGGAGGAGGAGAGAAACTTCATCTCCTCTCTAGTGTTCCTAGTGCTCCCCTCGCCCTCCATTGCCCTCTTCTCCCGTCCCGCCTTCCTGGTGCTCGCCCCATTCTCTCTTCGCCTGGTGTTGCCTTCGCCTGCACTGCACACAACTAATGACACAGAATATAGAGGCTCACCCATCCAGCCAAAGAAAGGTGAGTCTTATGTGACTCTTGGTAATTTTCGTGATTCTGGGCGATTCATACCAATACTTGTGTGTTTCTTGGTGATTTCGGGAGATTCCTACCAGTTCTTGTGTCTTGCCGATTTTTCTGCTTGATTCTTGGTGATTCTTACTGATTCTTGGGGATTTTTGTGTGATTCTGGATGATTCCTACCAATTCTTGTGTGATTCTTTGTAATTTTTGTCTAATTCTTGATAATTCTTGGCGATTTTTGTGCGATTCTCGATTCTTGTGCTCCGCTGCACCTGTAGGATGATTCCTGTGTGATTCTTGGTGATCCTCGTGCCCCACCGCTCCCGCAGGCCACTCTATAGCGGCGGCAGCTCGTGTGGAGCAGGCGCTGTCTGAGGCCCTGTCCCCAGGGGGCACGGGGGCTGCCGTGGGGGCGGGCCACCACGGTGGGGGAAGCACAGAGGCCGGGCGGGACAAGCGGGGCCCCCAGGCCCTGTGGCTGCTCCAGCTGCAGGTGTGGCTTCTCATAGCTGAGCTGTACCTCAAAATGGAGCAGCTTTCCGAAGCCGAGGCCTGCATCCTGGAAGCCTCCAACATCTACCCGCTCTCGCACCAGCTCATGGTCCTGGTAAGTCACGAGTAAAGTTCCCCGTTTTCGGGGTTTATTTATTTATTTATTTTTTCATAGATTCGAGTTTTTTTTTTTTTTTTATGTCAATTCTTGGCATTGGGCAAAAGCTTGGTGCTTGTCAGGGCTTGTGTTGAGAAGAACAGGAGATGGGCGTGGGTCTCCAAACCTCCGGGATCACATGCGAGACCCGAATACTTGGAAAACAAACCCCGCACCAATAACGAAAGGAACGAGGTGTGTGTGGTTCCAAAGAAATTGGAGCAGCCTCTCACAGTTTGCAAGGGGCTGCATTTCAAGTCAGCACAAAATAAAGCTGTAGATAAAGGCTTTCTTCTAGCGAAGCTTGGGTTTTTCTTATCCAAAGACATCTCTAAATTTGGGGTTCCTCAATTTTTCCCAATTTGGGGCAAAACCGGCATATTCGTGACAATATGAGTTACCCTTCATAATTTATAGAGATTTACCGAAATTACGGAACCCTAGTCAAGAGTTCTTCGGGGAGAAGGCATCGTGCCATAGCCGAAATTGCAAATCTTTGCAATTTGGCTGTGGCAAGGGAGAGCTAGGTAGCTGCCTCCCGTCGGAGCAGTAAAAATTTCTGCTTGCCAAATAGAAGTGTCTATTGCTCCGACACCGATTTTAACGAAACGGGTAGATTTATTGGGCGAGTGGCAGCTTCTGTCGGCTTTATCGAAATTTCTACTTTTGGTACAGCTGCTATTTGTATCGGGATATACCAGCATGAGATATATGCAGACTAGTAGTAGAGGAGGATAAAGTGATATTCCACTGCTCGCCATGATGGTCTTGCTTTGTCCATGATACATGGTGTCAGAAGTGGGTCTTCCTTCGTCTGGCCATGGAAGGACCTTGTCCGCCTGATGATTTGCTGCTCTCCGGAAACGTTTAAGCAACGCCTGGAGCTCTACCTGGCCGCCAGCAAACCGACCAAGGCACACACCGATAAACAGAAGGCAGCGACCTTCCTCCATGTCGCAAGTGCTAAAGCCATCGAAGTCTTCAACACCATTGGGCTGACGGAAGAAGAAAGGGCAAGCTACCATAAAATACCGGGCAAGCGCCCACTCAAACTTTGGAGATAATCGCAAAAAAATGGGGGATGGGCCCTTCTCCGGTCATCAATTTTACATATAAATGTACTGTGTGTATTTTCTCAGATCCTACAAATTTGGGAATGGGCGCTTAGTGTGGTGTGGGCTGATGCATGGTATTCTACGGTATATCGTCCTTGTGACGAAGTTCGAGGAATACTGCACTCCTAGATGCAATCAGGCCTACGAGCGCTATAAATTCAGGTGGTGAGCCATTCGAAACGTTTTATTATTGAGACGTAAAGCTGAAGGCTTAATCCTGCAACTTCGAACAGCTGTCCGATTGAATGATTCGAGACCAGATTGTGTACGGCATCACCGAGAAGCGATTACAAGAAATACTCAGAGAAGACAACCTAAACTTGGAAAAGGCAGTCACGTTCTGCAAAGCGGCAGAAGTAGCCAAAGAAAGGCAGAAGATCTGGGACAAATCAGAAAAGAGTGTGGCTCCTGTTTCCAAGCGGAGAAGGCAAGCTCACTGCAATACGAAAAGATGTGGAAAATGTAACATGCATCACGGAAATCTCCAGCGTACGGCAAAACATGCCACGTATGTAATAAAAAAGAATCACTTCTCGGCTTGTTGCAAATCCAAGAAGACAGTTGACGGAGTGTATAATCGAGACAATTTTTCAGTCTTGGAGATCGGAAGTGGCAGTGTTGACTGGATTATACCAGCGACCGTTTCTGGCAGGGAAGTTCAACTGAAAGTCGACACTGGTTCCCAAACCAACCTGCTACCGTTATCGACTTTCAAGAAACTAAGGGGAACAAGTACGGCGAAACCTTCGAAGACTGTACTGAGGAGCGACAGCGGAGGAGTCATTGGACACATTGGAATCGCTTGGGTCAACATCGAAGGAAATGAAGCAAAGCTAGACTGGTTCATCGTTAAGAAAGCTAGCCAGACGCTTCTTGGCCTCGGAGCATGCCAGACATTTAATCTTTTCAACGATGTCAATGCTGCGACCGGCGGAGATGACTACGCAAAGAAGATTGCAGAAACCTTACCAAGACTGTTCGAGGGACTTGGATGTACCTCCAAAGAGTACAAATTGGTTCTAAAAGGTGGAGCTAAATCCAAGCAGCCCGTCAAGTACCACAGCTTCTTAAAGAACCTCTTAAACAGGAGCTGTCCAGAATGGAGAAGGCAGGAATTACAAGCAAGATGGAGCAGCCCTCAGGCTAGGTCAGTCCTCCCGTCATTGTTAGGAAGAAGGACAACAAACTGTGTGTGCATGGACCCCAGATTCCTCAACGAAAGCCTGAAGCGCGAGCATTATGAAATGCCAAAAGGAGAAGACATTGAAGTGGAGCTGGCTGGTGCGAGATTCTTCTCGAGGTTGGACACCAACGCGGGCTTTCACCAAATCCCTCTAGACGAAGAAGCATTGCTTATCTGCACGTCCAGCACTCCGTTCGGACGATACCACTTCGAGCATCTTTAATTTGGTAATTCTTCAGCACCGGAGGTTTTTCGGAAGACTATGATGCAGATCTTTGATGGCCTGTTGGGAGTTCGTGCCTGCATAAACAATTTGCTGATCTAGGGTGCCACGACTGCAAAGAGCACTGCAAGCGGCTCAGGACGGGGGCCCGACATTGAATGCAAAAAAATGCCTCTTGTACGTCACAGGAGTCACATTTCTGGGCGACGGGTTACCAAAGAGGGCATGCAACCTGACACTCAACTGGTACACGACTTTCAGACAAAACCGAAAAGTTACGAGAGCTTCTGAAAGACGCATCACTCTTTGAGTGGATCCAAGCTTATGACAAGAAATGGCAAGACATCAAAGCATCTCTCACTGCAGCGCCAGTGCTTGCTTTCCTCGACCAGCCCCTAACAACAAAAGTGTCTAGAGACGCTTCCAAGTATGGCTTGGGTGCAGCTTTATTCCAATAGCATGGAAGCGACTGGTGTCCAGTCGCTTATGCCTCAAGAGCACTAACCGACACTGAGACAAGGTACTCACAGATCGAGAAAGAAGCGCTTGGAAAAATCTACGGCTGCGAAAGATCCCATGATTTCATCTATAGAAAAAAAAGCAGGGGCATGCAAATATTAATATTTTTAAATATGAATCGAGTATCAATGGTTAGCTTCGAATATTGAGTAGTAGAAGGCAGGTGCAATTCACAGAATTTTTATTTTCACATATTGGAATGCCTCCCTGGTGTTAACGAGAATAAAACACAAAAACAAAAATTTGTTGTAGGGAAAAAGATTACAAGTTGTCATGCAGAAAAATCAACTGCTGCACATGGTCAGGTAGGAGGCACTCCCTTTGGTTGGAAACCAATCCTCCAGCCACAGAAAAAAAAAACTCTCTCGCTTGGCACTGAAGTGGCAGGTATTGCCAGGTATTTGATGCAAAGCTTTGCCCGACTGGGATATCTTAAGCACCCGACAGTTCGCCACCACTCGCATCTATTTGCCATCTGTGTATAGTATCAATTGAGATGCTCAATTGGTCCAATACACATGCATTGGATCGAGATGCTCATATCAGACTAATTAGGTACGCATGTTCTGAGCAGAACAAAAGAATTACAGAGGGTAACTTTTCTCGTGTTCTTCTTTTAGGGGGAACAGAAATTTGTCCGTGAAATGATAATATGTTTGGGTAGCACATAGACTCACCAATGGTGAAACACGACCTGTTCTCGGAAAGCTTCTTTCCTGGGCAGCTGGACCTTAGCCGCACAGTTGTACAGCTCCCTCAGTATTGCTCGCAACCGACGACACTTTGCCCCGTCTCGCAGAAGGGGCTTCTTCACGAGAAGCGCAAGGAGTACCTGGACGCCAAGCAGTGCTTCCAGAACGCAGTCTCCATCAACCCGTTGCACGTGACGGCACTCCAGCATCTCGTGAGTTGCATTCATTGCACATTGTGAAGAGTTCCTCCGGACTCCGTTTATATTGGTTACAACGCTACTAGCCGGCTCTGGTTGTTCAGTCAATATCGACGCGTTGAGCGCATTTGGCACAAATAAGCGATAACTTTTTACTTTACAGCCAGAAAACTGATCGCAGCAGGTGGTGCAATAAAATGTGCCCACAGGAAATTTGGTGTTCAACGAAGCAAAAAGCAAAAAGTGTGGAAAGATGCCAGTGTCACATTTCCGCTAGCTGTTTTAATAAGATAACGTTAAGGAGCTCGTGTCACAGAAGAACTGGCGTCGGTGGTGTTGGGACGGGAAAATCCCGATTGGTCTATAGGGTCACGACGTCACAGCCACATGACCACGTGTGGAAATTACAAACAACTGACGGGAAACATGACGTCACGCACGGACAAAACCCACAACGCTCACGTGAATTGTGACGTCATTCGTGGAATGAAAGTGATAAAACATGACATGTAATGTGAATTAAAGGTCGCGGCATGTCTCAAATGATTTCACTTTATAAAGTAATTCATCTGCCTCGAAGAAAAAAATGGAAGAATTTTAGGCGGGATTCAAACCCACGACTCTTCGGTTGGGAGCCAGACACGTTGAGAGTCAGACACATGAGGCAAGCTTGCACGGCGAATCAGAAGGCGATGCGAACGGGGCCCGATAAAGCGGGTTTCACATGCAGCGATTTCTGCCGTTGCGGCGCTTTGGCCAGCACCAGCGGTTGAGCAGCACGAGCGCCGCGACGGCAGAAATCGCGCCGCTCTAGGGCCAAAATCGCTGCATGTGAAACCCGCTTAATGCTATCACATTTGCCGTTCACACACTTGCAACCAAGCAGGGCGGAGAGAGACAAAACCGGTTTTTAAGCCTCGTGTGACGTCTTAGGATTAGCTCTGCAGCAGCGCATCCAGTCCTAAGACGTCGCAAGTAGAGGCGGATCCAAGGGGGGGGGCGACGGGGCGCCCCCCCCCGCCCCCAAACAAAGTCGACCCCCCCCTCCCCCCTTCTCGGAGGGCAATTTGACATGGGTGGACACCCCGGCGCACACGAAAAAATAAGAGAATAGCATCCTTACAAATTTTCCCCCCCCAAACGGAGTTCTGGATCCACCCCTGGTCGCAAGAAGGCTTAAAAACCGGTCTTGTCTCTCTCGGTCATACTCAGTTGCAAGTGCGTGAACGGCGCTTGAAAGGCAAAGCTTAAGCGTCCTCCAAGTTTTTCATGCTGTATGTACCTACCTATTGCAAGTGACTTCCGCCTTCGAACCTTATTGCTTCAAAGATAGAGGTCACTTCAGGCAATGGGATAAAGAAAGCGTAAAAAAATATTGCTTGTCTCTTCGGTATTTTGCGTAGCATTTAAGCCGCTGCTCTCGTTTGCCCGAAACCACCGCCTGTCGCGCACATTACGGACCGCACCAAACAGATTGTCCATCAACTGGCACCGAACAACCGGTGGGCCGCCGCGTAATGGTATCCAACTTGCCATCGAAGCTGAGCAGGCGCTCTCATTTTTCAGTTCCCTCTCTTGTCCCTCCTCCCTGCCTTGCTCGCCTTGCTGTGCCCGCCGCATATGATGAATTTGGGGTTTTCTGGCGCAGCAGCAACAGTAGGCCATAGTGCGCCAGCCCGCCGCATAAGTGGTACACGAAAGCCAGCGAGGGCCTTCGTAGTAAGTGTAGTCTGCTTAACTGCCGCCAAGCACACGAGGAAAGTCCTCGCACTCCAAGAGCAGTAGGCAACCGCACTGCACGCTATCGAGGCTCCATCCGTGGCTCAAATATGAATGTTGTGCGTTTTCAAAGGTTTTTATGGCTAAAAATGCGTAAAGCTACCGACATGGTCGTCTTGAGGAGAATGCGAGGGGCCCATCTTTTGCCAAACAAGGCTGCTCGTCTTTCCACCACAGGGCTTGGTGTACCACTACCTGGGCAGCAGCCAGCTGGCCGAGAAAACCCTGAGGGATGCCGTTGCCATCGACCCCATGTGCCACCAGTCCTGGTGAGGAGCCCAGCGCGTCTTACAAACAGTCTCAAAAAGTGCAATGCAAACAAAAAAAAAAAAGAAAGGTTGGAATCGGGCTTGAACCGAAAATTGGCAGAGGTAACGTCCTTTCGCACGATTGTAGCCCTTTTGTTGTTCAGGAACGCTGACATCAAGAACTCTGCTATAGTCTGTTGCTAATTAAGAAACGCAGGACAGGCTGCTTCCACAAAGACCCATAGCAGAACGACCGCTGGAGTGGAAGAAACCAGGAATCGTGGCGAGCAGATTGCTTTATGGGAGGGGGTCATCCCATGTCTTTTACGATTTAGCAGACTACAATTTCTGGCCTGTGTTGAGGGTTCTGGCTCGTCGAGATAATTTTTAGATATGTAGTTAGCATCCTAGTGAGCGACGTCTTGACACATACCGCACACAAGTCGGTCCTTCCCGCATCCAGGTTCAACATGGGCAAGGTGCTTCAGGAGACGGGCGACTTTGACTCCGCCACGGACTGTCTCAACACTGCCATCCAGCTGGAAATGACCACCCCTATACTGCCTTTCTCCGTGGTCCCTCACTCCCTGGAGTAAACTTTCCCTTTCCTGTAGGCACTCCCGGGGAGCTGCCAGTTGCTAACAGAGACTCCTCATCAGAATAAATAAATATTTCCAGGGGAAAGCTATTCCCCTGGGTAGCGTGGAGGAAACTCCCTTAGGGAGAGCGACTCCCTCAACAGAGCAGGAATATTCCCGAGGGAAAATTACTCCCTTTGACAGCTGCGAGGATACCATAGGGAGAAACTTACTCCCTCATGAGGTATGGAGCAAATCAAATCCATTACGGAGGGTAACTACTCCCTCAGCAGAGTGGGAATATATCCGGAGGCAAACTACTCCCTTAGACAGCTGTGAAGAGGGAGCAAGTAGACTGCACATTGGGGAGTAGAATTCTGCCTCAGAGTAATCTAGCTCCCATGGGGAGCAACTACTACTTCAGGTCGGAATTTCTCGGTACACTGCTAGACTGGACAGATGGCAAGAACTTAGAGGAGTTACTCCTACCTTGGGTTGAGGTACTCCCAGAACAGTGCAATCCGTTACTCCCCCAAGGAAGCAATAGACTACAATCTTACTCCCTTGGGGGAGTATTACATTGTGCTGTTTCCCTCGGGGGAGTAATGGATGAATTTCCTTGGGAAAAAACCACTTGATGAAGCATTCTGCCTGGAGTGTAGTTTAGGTGCTGTCCCAGCAGACCACTCCGCATTGGAAATATTTCTTTTAACTTGTTGCTCTTTCCGGGTGCAGTCACTTGGGAAAGGGTCCTAGCACTGGATGCAATGACGGTTTCAACTCCCTAAATTTCATCGCCTTTTAGGAGTGCTCCACTTCCTGGGGCTAGTACCATGTACGGCATATGCCTCCGTTAATTATAATACTCTGCTTGTGCTCTGCAACAGAGGTTTGTGTATATGTGATATACATGTGGAATTATTGTTAAGGTTATGAACCTGTAAAAAAAAGATTGTAGGGGAAGTATATATTGTATAGAAAGGCCACTTGTTCCAACGTCAGGAGCAGCAAACTAGTACTAAACTGCTTCGGACATAATGCGAGTCGTACACATCACAACGCACTGAAGTGTCTCGCAAAATAAAGAACTATATTTGTTTTCAATAAGCTGGAGTTTGGTTATTCATTAGTGCTTGAACATTCTTGCACTCAGACTCGTGTCTCCTGCCAAGGGTCTGTAGACTATGCATTGTTGTATGCAGGGGCGGATGCAGGAATTTCCTGAGGGGGGGGGGGGGGTCAGGTGTTGGTCAGCGTACCATTTGTTTAGGAACCCCCTCCCCCTCTCCCTCGTTTCACACCCTAAATTTTACACATGCAGAAATCAAGAGGGGGGGTCAGGACATCCGGACCCCCCTCTAAATCCGCCCCTGGTTGTATTTAGGATAGGTTGTGCAGCATTATCGTTGGGAAACAGTATCCAATGATCGTTCAGAAAGTTAACGGGGAAACCATGCTGGAAGATCAATTTTAGGCACTGAAGAGGAATAACATATTACGATTCCTAAGTTGCCTTCGTTTGGACCTGGCAGACTAACCTTTGCAGTAGTCCATCCGGTGGAGTCGCAAGGGTCAATGGGAATTTAAGGCTCGCTTTGCTGCTACAGACAACACCGGCTTCGCTCCAAGGGACAGTTAATGCTTTCGCATTAAAAACCTTTTCTGTTTCCTATCTTGAATGCGAAAGCCCCGAGAGCCGACCCTATAAATGTTACGCATTATAAAACTGGCAATTGTTTGTTCATGCCAACTACAGTGGGCAAAGGGTTCAAAACCCGGCAGGTTCTCCGCCTCGAGCGCACGCTTTCTGCCAAG
Organism: Ixodes persulcatus; assembly: GCA_013358835.2. NCBI lineage: Eukaryota > Metazoa > Arthropoda > Arachnida > Ixodida > Ixodidae > Ixodes > Ixodes persulcatus. The sequence continues at coordinate 422,736 of JABSTQ010009937.1, forward strand.
GCCCGTTGGAAAGCAACAAGCACGTGCTAGAAGTTGAGCTTCTAGCATTCTAAGCCTGTCGCTGACTATAGGAAGAGCTCTGTACACTTTAGAAGTGTTGGATGTTGCTACGAACGGTCGCAATTTGCTTTCTTCGCAACTTGATAGCTCGTCATTGGACGTCGTCTCGACGGAAGCTGATCCACGCGGCTCGTCGAGACGATCGCGAATTGCTTACCCGTACAAATCACAATGGCAGCAGAAGCTGGCAAGGTCTCGAAAACAAACCCTCTGGAAGAAAGCCTCTGGGTGGGAGCAAACGTTTCGCCGAAAGATTCGACAGAGCGCCGGTTGCCGCCAGGTAGGTTTCTTTTCAAACCTAGGCTGCAAGCCGACGAGGGAATAGTCCACAAAACACGACGTTGTCTAAAAGCAGTAAAATATATTTGCGAGAACAGGAGGCAACAGAAAAGACTGGATTTCCAGGACCTCGCCGAACACCGGTGCACGGTCTGCCGCCGCCGCCGGGAGGATTTGCTTCAACCAAAATAGAGTTATTGTCTCCACACACATGTCCAGGCACATGGCAGTACTATTGCAAGCTTTGACAAGGGGCGCGGCAACACGCTCGTCCCTCCACCTCGCCTCCTTTCTGCCATTGTTGAAACCAAATGGCAAGCAAAAGCTCCGGCGCAAACCCCTTGCGACCACGAGACCAAAAAAAAGATCCTTTTGTTTGTTGCAAGCGAAATCCAACTTTTCTTCAGTTTCAGTTCAAAACGCGACCGCAAGGCGTGCTGTGCCGCTTCTGAAGGCCATGAAAACTTTAAAAAACCAGCAATTTGAATGAGAGTACCTTCCGACCCATTCCCACAGCTCCAAATTTTTGGCGACCGGACGCTGCGAAGATTCGATTGTCGCAGTATATTTCACAACCACTTGTCTGCAATTCCTACAAAAATTTTGGCCGTGCGCGTTACGGAAATGTGATTGTGAAATTTGCAGCGCTTGTAGCAAGAAGTGCGGAAGCAGATTAGAAGAAACTTGGGGCAGAGCTCACCAATGCCTCATTGCATTCACGGTGTAGAGAATTAGCAGGTGCACGAATCAGTCTCGCTTATTTCGTGGAAACATTTGAGCAATGATAGCAGGCCTGACGTACACTTTTCACCGCCTTTTGGAGCGCTGTGTAATCACGGTTCGATCGGACGTGTCAAAAAGAATGAAGTTTTCACAGCCTTCGGAATTCAACGTTCAAAAGTGAAAATGTTGGATGTTGCTTGCGAAGTGCAAGGCAATGATGAAGTAATTGTGCTCAACAATGCGATTTCGAGGAACGGGGCAGCGCAAAAACAACTGGAAAGCGACGGCGGATAAGTACAATTTTGCCCTTTTGGCAAAAACTGGTTCCAACTAACTTTGCCAGGTGGCCGATCGAGGAAGCATACCAAGCGGTAGTTGCAAAAAAAAATAAAAAAATAAAAGCAGTTTGCAACAACGCTTACAACAACAACAAACGGTTTTGTTTAAAACAGAAGAGAGCTCTTTCCCGTCCCTCAAAACGAAAGGTGCATCCAATGTGTTTGGCAACGTTTCGAGTGGAAGCGTCTCCCGAAAAAAAAAAAAAAAGATAAAGCATAGCCTGGATTTTTTTTTTTTTTTCGTCGTCACACAGAAATCTAGCACACGTTACACATTTCGTAACTGGCATGTTTTCTAGAGATATCCTGCACACACACACTGCACAAGAAAAGAAAGAAAAGTTTCGAAATAAACTTTGTTAACGCGCGGTTTCTACTACCCTTAAAACGCTCGCATGGCTCACCACACACGTGAATCTATTTACAAAGATTGTTGTCGAAAAAAAAAAAAAAAAAAGTTGCTGCATGCTTGTTTTGTATTTTGCTTACGTTGAGCCGCCTTCCTGCGTCCGTCCCAAGGAGTTGTCGCGAGCACGTGCGCATTCATGACGCAGAAATGTTTTGGTCATTTCTGGCGTACCTCGCAATTTAACATTCGAGACCTCGTGCCAACCACGCAACGCCAAAATGGTTCGACCCAACGGATACAACACTGAAATGGAACATCGACGGCGGAATCTCATTGCCAATTAGGTGCCGACTTGTTACCGACGGTCAGTTACCGGCGCTCTGCCGGTTTTCGTTTTTGCATATGTTCAACATACTAGCTCACTTCCAGTCTCGGAAGGATCTAAAGCGCCGACAGTTTTAACGCTTGTGCACAATACTGGATTCATATCCACACTGCAAAGCTAGAACAGTTAATGGTATTGGGGGGAAGAGGGGTAACCATGATATCGGAACATCGTGGGGGTGTAATAATAAGCGAGTCACCTTGATGAGACAATGCCGAAACATTAAAAGCCAACATTTGTGAAAAGGTGCCCATGGACTATTTTCGGATTTTAGCGAAACAAACAAGGTTCCTTCTCTTTTACAAAATATCAAGATTTAATGCAGAATTTCGAGATGCGAAACGGGAATAGCTAGTGCAACCCAGCACACAAAAATACAAAGCGCTTTATTCGGCCGACGTCAATTAGTCACGCATGCCCCAGCGTCGGTCGTGAAGACATTCGCCCTTCCAAATAATTACCATAATAATAACAATAATAATATAATCGGATTGCCTCAATGCAAAAAACGCTTTGTTCTGAAGACAACAATGAGTTTCGTCATTAGATCCAAATTAAAATCAACCCCACGCTCGGAACGCCACGTCGAGGGCGTCTGAACCAAAACATAATTTTCGTCTCTTATCAGTTGCGTTTGAAGCTGTCTAATTTGTCTGTCCAAACCGGGTTTCTTGCAGTCCGGCGGATCGGGCTTACTCTGTCGCTTCCCAATCCCGGCTTTGTCCCCGATCCCGGCTTTGTGCCGCGTGCCGAGACAACTCCAGAGACGAGCTCTCCGCGACCTTGGTCATGAACCCCCAAGGTCGTCGTCGCCAGTCTGCGCCTCGGCTTGCAGCAGCGCACGCTCGCTGTTTGTGTGTTTGTGTATGTATGCATATACATATATACACATACACGTATGTATAATGCATGTATATATATATATAAAAGTCTCCTAGAAAGGCAACTTGAAGACAAGGAGAAAAAAGGGAGGGAGGAGGACTAGACGACCGAGTTTCCGTCGCCGTCGCACACCCCGTTGCTGCTGCCGTTCGAGTGGGGCGATGCACCTGCCATGTCGCCCACTGCAAACGAGAGGAGAAAGAAAAAGACTCGTAAGCGTCTCGTAAAAAGGCCGAAATGATTTTCAAGGTATGGCGAAAGCTTCCTACGCTCCGCTTCACATTAGGTCCAACCACAGCCAACGCCATGACGGAGAAAATCGAGCGGCACCAAAAGTGCGTTGTCGTGGCGCTCGTCGACTTTGTGCATTTGCCATCGCTGGCGGAACCAATCGCAAACAGCGAAGGCAGCGTGAGCCTGCGCTTTCTTTCCGCACACAATCGGTTAAGCCAGCGATGGCAAATACACAAAGACAATGCATGCCGTGATGACGAGGGGGTGACTACGGGTCTCTATGGCTAATAAAAGCTGGCGGTACAGAACGTTTCTGGGTCAACCCGGCACCGAACGTGGCCCATTTTCTTCGACTTCCGCTAGTTCAAAGTTTGTGTTGCCTCAACTATTTCAGCGTCCCACAAAATTCTAATTAACAAGTTTTTACGGTATACGTCGGAGATGAAATTTAGAGAAGGTGAGAAAGAAAAAGATAGAGAGGGGGTGGAGCCAAACACTTTACTAGGAGAATACATCCTACCAGATGCTCATTGGTAATAGACGGCATGCTCGCGGCACCAAATCTTCCCCCAGCGGCGGAAAAACCCAGCGTCCGAGAGAATGCACGCACATCGCGCTGCGCCGAGGGAGAGGACTGGCACTGACGCACCGAGGTACCGGATTAGCCGAGACAGCGGAGCCGGCCGTCTCCGCTGTCTCGACGGGTTTCCACGACGATAGATGGTGGCAGGGACCTCTCCCAATAAGCCCTTTTCAAATACACGCTGAACACCCATGCAGCGCTCGTGCCCATTATATGCTCGGTGTATCTGCCCGAGCGAACGGCTACTGAACGGCGTGCTCTTCTGCAAAAGGTCTATTCAGAGGGAAAACCTCGAGGCTGCGCGCGCGTCCAGCCATTCCAATTACGCGAAAGCTGTGGGCACCGAGGCCGTTGGGGTTTTGCAGAGTATGCGAATTGACTGGGGTGACGGGCCTTGCCTGGGGAGGAGGAGGAAGGTGGGGAGGAGGAGGGGGCCTGGGCCGGCCCCCAGATGCGCACTGTGGCGTCGTCCGACACGCTGGCCATCATGGACGGGTGGGCGGGGTTCCAGGAGACGCAGTTCACCGACCGGGTGTGACCCTGCAGCACCGCTATGGGCTTCTCCCACTTGACGTGCCACACGTACACCTTGTTGTCTGTTGGATAGAGGGGGGAAACGCGTCTCGATTTCAGACGAGCCCAGACGGCAGTGCGGCTGGTAGGCACCGCGAGTCCGGTCGAGTCGACATTTCAGAAACCTTGTGTGGTGGCCTACCGCAATCATTTCGGAAAACGAGAAAGGCGGCGGCCGTCGGATCGAATCAAATTTGGGGGTTATTTTTACGTGCGAAACCGACAAGGGCGACCGGGCACGCCCCGGCGAAGAGCCGAGGGTCGATTTTGACCACCCGGGGACCTTTTGACCCCTTGACCGTTTCGGACGAGCCGCACTCAACCGTTTTCGACATAGCAGGCTCACTCGTGGCTTAGTTTGCAGCTGTGCCAACACAAAGCAGCACTGTTTTTTGTTTTAAATTTTTTTTTATTTCGTTTTTGGCAAGAAATTTAATTTTTTTTTTAGGCAAAAATTGTAATTTCGAAAAAAATGAAATAGTTCAGGCGTTAAGCGCAAACGAATTCTCAGTTACACGGCGCCTTCTCTACAACGAGCCACCGTCATACTGCGGTCGCCTAGACAGCCGGTCGAACCTGCCACCTGGGCATCCGTAGGCCAGGGAGTTTGCCTCGGAGCCAGAGAGGTGGCCAGCGGCAGTCGTATTTAAATCTAACGACCGAGGAGCCCTATGCACAATTGCAATGTAGTCACATCTTGTTATTACGGACATCTCGATCCGTCACGAAAAGTTTTGTCTATATAGTGCGGTGTCCATATTACCGAGACACGATTGCCCAAGGAACGGTGGATTCGCGTAAAATTTTTGTTTATTCACACACCTCGATTAAGCACACGACGTCGTGTGACCCGACATCACGTGACGTGCTGCACGTGCCACTGCAGAGTTAGAAAAAAAATGGAGATAGCTTCCGATAAAATGCATTTCTGCATTAATGAATTTGAAATTTTGAAAGGATGGCACAAAGTGATATAGGTAGGGTTCGGAGTTTTCGGTTTAAACCGATAAAAACTAGGGGTGTGCGAATACTGAAATTTTCGAATACGAATAAGACAAAAAACGGGCTTCGAATATCGAATCGAATATCGAATATGTGTTTAGTAATAAAAAAATTGCAAAACAAGAGGTAACAGCAGGTTTTATTGCCTTTATAAAATAAATCAATGCAGCTGCATTTACCTGGGCTGCAGCTGTAATCTAATGTAATGTAATGAGTGCCAGTAATGCACTCATTACAAATTATCATGAAGGAAAATTAACTGTTCAACGTAGAAAGACCCTTTCACGGGAAACCTGCGAAATTTCACTAAAGTTCGAAGTTCGACTTATGGACAGTGCTGCCCGGCTGCAACACGAATATTTCAACTTTTGGGAAACAAATAATTTAGAAAGTACTTTATTTTATATTTCATAAAATGGTTACCAATGTTTACATCATATAAAAGCGAAAATATGCACTTTTAACGCTTTCATTAGTTATTAATGTGAACCAGTGATGCCAATACACCCACTGATCTCTATTGTAGTAGGCTGGATCGCGGACCGCGGCCTCGGCAAATGGGGCCGAGTGTCGCCACCGGCGGCCATTGCTTGACATCAGCCAATGCATGGGACTCAATGGGAAGAACGAGAAAAAGTGCTGTTTCCCGCGTTTCTAAGCTCTTGTCGGCACTGAAACTTTTTGGCTGCTTTTCGATAAGTCCGTCGAATAGCTTACGTACAAACATTAAAGCTGACAGCCCTCGCAGTTCTTATAAATAAATATTTTGTGGTCGAGAGTGACTCCGCTGTAGTGCAGCTCAATGAGGCGAGAGTTACTTAGAGTTACCGCGGAGTCGGTGGCGGTTTTGTTGAGTTGGGTTTAGCAGACGACAAGCGCGAAGGCTTTGCTACGCGGAATTCGCTCACTCCCGGAAAGCCGCTGTCGAGATGGAACTTCTTTGTCATTCATCAACTTGTGGGCTTCCCTAAGGACGGTCTTATTGACGGCAAGTTCCTTTGTTTACTCCACTACGAGAGCAAGCTTGCCAGCTCAGCCGTGGGTGCTCCGGTACGTTTGATTTTTTTATTCGGCGACCGGACGTTTGACAAATACCGATTCGATCTCCAAACACCCGACATAAGGATCGCAGCACACCATAAAATACTCGCCTCCGAGCACAGCGTACATGCTTCAATATTCTTACTTTTGTGCGTTTCTCCCATAGACTTGCGTGTATCGCCTGGTGTCAAGCAATGGCCGCCGGTGGCGACACCGACGGGCTCCCGAACCGCGATCCAGCCTACTAAAATAGAGATCAGTGAATACACCCAACAAATATTGCGCTTTTCCTCTGCCAAATAAAATCAACCAGTTTTTTTTTTTTTTTTTTTCTTTTTTCGCGCATGCACACGAAAGTCGAACTTCAGTCGAACCTTTGTCCAACACGTCCAACATCACATTGAAGGTTCGAAAAAGTCGAACTTGGTCGAACTCGAACCTGGGCAGGTTCGCGACATCCCTAGTTTTCACTGCGCGGGAGTGGTGATGCAATGTTCTGCTCGCACCTAGATATTTTTTTTTTCAAACATTTATATTAGATAACACTCTGGAGATTTATTTTATATTTATATTTCACTCTAGAGGTTTATTTTATTGTATCAATTTATAGAACGCGCAATTAAATCACATATTGCTATAAAAGTGCCACACAACAAAGGGCTTGGTGAAAAAGAAACAGAAACTGATCTTGTCTTGCTGCCATCGGACAGATAGAAACGGAGCAGACCGATAACGCACGCATCACACGCCTTTCTCAGTGAATGAACATATTCATAGGGGAATGCGTGGCAGGCAGATCATTCGTTACTTGCTCGAATATTCGCAGTTTGTGCGAATATTCACCGTTTTTCCCGAATATTCGGCTTTCGACGAATATTCGGGAACTTCCGAATATGCAATTTTCGAATCGAATACGTTTCGAATAGAGAAAATATTCGATTCGTATTCGAAATTTAGAATATTCGCACACCCCTAATAAAAACCGATAAAAGTACGCCGAATCCATTTGCGGAAATTCGGTTTTAACCGAAAAAGGTAAGTTTTTAGTTTCGGCATTTTCGATTTAAACCAATAAAAACCGATAAAAGTTTGTCGAGTCCATTTTCTAAAATTCAGTTTTAACCGGAAAAAGGTCATTTTAACCTTCCAGTCGTACAGCAGAGCCGTGGCAAAAAAGTGGAACGACAGTGTCTATCGAAACTTGTCCGAATGTATGGGATACACGGATGGCATCACAATGTTTTGGTTTAATGTGCGCATCATCGATCGGAATGCGAAGTCGAAATGCCCTATGACTTCGCCATGTACGAGCGTGTTTTCAAACACATGGAAAGGAAGACCGACTTGATGCAAGCTCTGCATGTTGTGTTGTGCTTTAAAACGTCGCACCGTGTCTCTTTCGGTGGTCGCAATTGGTTGATTGGCGGATTTTGACTCAGGTAGCGCTTCATCTCCTCAGCCTGTCAATGTCGAGTGTTAGCGTTGAGAAGGCATTCTCGAAGCTCAGGGTCATATTAACCGGAAAGAAAGAGTGCGGATCAAGGAGGAGAACCTGGGCAGGCACATGTGTGTGTACTATAATGAAATCCCGTAATCCTGATGTACAGAAGGTGAAGTTCCATGTTTATTGGGCATAGGCTTCATATCCGACTTGTTTGTACTTGTGTTTTTTTCTTGTTTCTTTTACAGTTGCACACATTTGCCAAATGAAGTGTCTATTTCTTTTTCAATGTATCTGTGCCGTTATTCTCTGAGTGATCACAAATATCAGAGCTACGTACAAGGATCATTTGATCCGCTGTGCGTTGGTGTTTTTTTATATTCACCAAAAAAAGCCGCTAAACTTTTGTGGGCATAAATATACGCCGAAAAAAAACGAAAATTGAATTTTAAAATAAACACCGAAAAAAGTATGCCGAATTTCGAAAAAATAGAAACCGAAAACGTGGAACCCTAGATATAGGCTTGGAGGAGCTGTCTGTATAGTAACAGTGTGCAGGGAAATATGCTGCAGTAAAAACCAGCTTACTGTAGACTCTCCTTCGAGTGTATTCTTCAGTTCTAAGTGATTAATGCCTTTGCCATTTATGTTTTCTTTTTCTCCCATTTCAAAGTACAAATTGAATAACCTTTCAGAATCTTCTGCAGTCTCGTTCTTTAACAGTGGACCCGAGTGTTTTTTTAGGGGCGAAGCTCTTCAGGGTCTAGCCTTGTCCGTCCGGCGTCCGTGCTCACGTCGATCTTGCTGGTGCTCGTGCTCGTGAGCTCACGTGCTCGTGTAGGGCAAAAGAAAAAAAAATTAAAATAAAAATGTTTGCACAGTCGACAGGATTCAAAACTGTGCGGGGAGACCCCAATGGATTTCTAGTCCATCGCCTTAACCACTCGGCCACGACTGCGGGACGAGTAGGGGGCCCAGAGATGTGGTAGTAACTCAAGAGCTGGACATGTCATGGATGAAACGTTGCATGTAGCCGCTCAACGTCTACACAGGAGAGGGCGCTGCGGTCAAATGCGTATTGTCACGAATGACAAGTGATGGGGCGATAATAACTGAAGAAACTAAACGTTTAATGGGGCGAACTTGTGCCCAAAATTAAGAAGGAAAAACGATAACAACAGAGTGTCGCGGGCGTCGGAAGCAGCAGGATCGAACGCCGAGGCGAAACTGACTGCGACTCGCCACGTGGAGCCCCTTATGTACATGCGTGAGCTTCTGGAATAATCGGCGTAGAATGTTCGAAGCGTAGAACATTCGGACCTCAAACAAGCAACAGGATTCTCGAATTTACCAGAACACTAAATTGCCGGAAAAAAAAAAATTGCGTCGCTCCCAGGAATCAAACCCTAGCTTTCTGCGTGGAACACACGCGCGATAACCGTTAGGCCACGAGCGCGCTGCCTTCTTGGTCAGCTGCGCTCGCGGCATTATTCCCCCCTTTAAAAAAGTGCATCGACTCGATGCAGCACAAAACGAAAACACAGACCCACACCAAAAGGATAGCAGAGTCGCGAGCCACAGTTAACAGTTCACTCTTTGACGAGAGTCCAGAGTTCTATCGTTCATAATACGGTTTGAGCCGGATGACGTGCACCACCTCGGGTCGTGGCTGGCGTCTTGCAGATGGCCACGTTCCGTCGGGTAGAACTTCGTAGTTCAGATCGCCGAGGCGTCGGATGATTTTGTAGGGTCCGAAATAGCGTTTGAGAAGCTTCTCGTTGAGACCGCGGCGCCGTATCGGTGTCCACACCCATACCCGGTCTCCGGGTCGAAAGTGGACATCCCGGCGACGTAGGTTATACCGGCGTGCGTCGACTCGCTGTTGTTCATGAATCTTGATTCTTGCCAGTTGGCGAGCTTCTTCCGCGCGTTGCGAGATCAGTTGAGCGTCGTCGTTCCCATCGTCGGCCGGCACGTGAGGCAGCATGGCGTCGAGCATCGTGGTAACCGTCCGGCCGTGTACCAGTTGGAATGGTGTCATTCCCGTGGTTTCTTGAACCGCTGTGTTGTACGCAAGCGTGACGTACGGCAACACCTCGTCCCACGTCTTGTGCTCTACGTCGACGTACATGGAGATCATGTCGGCGATCGTCTTGTTGAGCCGCTCCGTTAGCCCGTTGGTTTGTGGATGATAGGCGGTGGTTCGTGGATGGCTGGTGTGACTGAGCCGAAGAACTTCTTGAGTCAGCTGTGCCATGAAAGATGACCCGCGATCTGTGATCAGCACTTCAGGTGCGCCGTGTCGAAGGAGAATGGACTCGACGAAAAACTTGGCGACTTCAACCGCTGTTCCCGATGGAAGGGCTTTCGTCTCGGCGTACCGTGTGAGATAATCTGTGGCGACGATTATCCAGCGGTTTCCCGACGTTGACGGCGGAAAAGGGCCAAGTAAATCCATTCCAACCTGCTGGAAGGGCGTAGTTGGGGCAGGAATCGGCTGCAGAAGTCCTGCTGGCTTCGTCGGAGGCTTTTTACGTCGTTGGCACTCATGGCAGGACCGTGTGTACAGATGGACGGTTTTTGGGAGTCTCGGCCAGTAGTACTTGTCACGAATCCGGGCGAGCGTCCTGCTGTAGCCGAGGTGTCCAGTCGTCGGGTCGTTGTGGCGGCTTGGAAGATTTCTTCTCGCAGGCTGGCCGGAACAACCAGCAGCCAGGCAGGGTTGCTTGTTCCGAAGTTCTTGAAGAGCACGCCTCGCTGCAGAACGAAGCTTGGTAAGTCTCGGGCCAAGACTCGCGGAACTGAACTTCCTTGACCTTCGAGGTGGTCGATCACGGCGCGAAGTTCCGGGTCGTCTCGTTGAAGTGCTCCCATGTCGGTATCTGTAACTGCGCCGAGAAAACGGTCGTCATCGTCGTCGTCGGTGCTGTCGGAAGGAGATTCGACTGGGGCCCTAGACAAACAGTCGGCGTCGTTATGCTTGCGGCCAGACTTATGCACAATGGTTACGTCGAATTCTTGCAGTCGGAGACTCCAGCGAGCAAGGCGTTCGACGGGTCCTTGAGGTTGGTGAGCCAACAGAGAGCGTGGTGGTCTGTGACAACGCGGAATGGGATCCCGTACAGGTACGGTCGGAACTTGGTTAACGCCCAGATGACAGCGAGACATTCCTTGTCGGTCGTTGAGTAATTGTTCTCTGCCTTGGACAGTGCCCGGCTTGCGTAAGCGATCACCCTCTCTGCTCCATCTTGTCTTTGGACGAGTACCGCGCCGAGTCCGGCGTTGCTGGCGTCCGTGTGAACTTCGGTTTCCGCTGATGGATCAAAGTGTCCGAGGATAGGGGGCGACTGGAGTCTTTCCTTCAGTTCGTTGACGCTTGTGCTTGCTCCTCCCCCCACTTGAAGTTCACGTCTTCCTTCGTCAGATGCAGCCAGCGGTGCAGAAATCTTGGCGAAATCGCGAACGAAACGCCTGTAGTAAGCGCAGCAAAGTCCAAGAAATCTTACGGCTTTCTTGTCTGATGGCTTCGAAAATGCGGCGACAGCAGATGTCTTTGCCGGGTCAGGGCTTACACCCTCAGCACTCACGACATGGCCCAAGAATTTAAGCTCGCCGATCGTCGAAGTCGCTTGCGAATACCACGACGTCATCGAGGTAGACGAGACAGCTTTGCCATTTCAAGCCTGAGAGGACGGTATCCATTACGCGCTGGAAGGTCGCCGGTGCTGTGCACAGTCCAAACGGCATCACTTTAAATTCGTACAGTCCGTCCGGAGTGAAGAAGGTAGTCTTCTCACAATCCCCTTCGTCGACCTCGATCTGCCAGTGTCCACCACTCTTCAGGTCCATCGACGAAAAGTATCGGGCGTGGCGCAGCCGGTCCAGAGTGTCGTCGATGCAGGGCAGCAGGTAGATGTCCTTTTTTGTTATGGCGTTCAGTCGACGATAGTCCACGCAGAACCGAAGAGTCCCGTCCTTCTTTTTCACCAGGACTAACGGTGAAGCCCAGGACTGTTTGAGGGCTGGATGATGTCGTCGTCGAGCATTTCTTCAACTTGCTTCTGGATGACTTCTCTCTCTTTCACCGAAACACGGTACGGCGATCGATGAACGGGAAGTGCATCGTCATCAGTAACAATTCAATGTTTCGCAACCATCGTTTGGCGCACCTTTGACGACGTGGAGAAGCACTCACTGAACTCTGCGAGAAGGTTACCGAGTTGTCATCGTTGTGGGGTAGGCAGGGTTGGATCGATGTCGAACTGCGAAGGCGACGTTGTCTCGTGTGGCCACGAAGAGAGGTCTTCCGATACTCCGGCGATAGCGGCTGAGTCGGGGAGTTCCTCGGCGTGGCCCACGGCGGTGTCTTTCGTAAGGTGCTGAGCCTCCTGTCGGACGTTCGTTACGAGTGCAACAGTGCATCTGTATTGGAGCTCCGCAATGCCTCTTGCGACGCCGATCCCTCTTGCTAGTAGCAGTTCGACGCTACCTTCCAGCAAAGTTTCTCCGCAGATGCCTTTTTCGGTCGCGACAGGCACAAGTACACTCGAGCGTGGTGGCAAGTTCACATGGTCGGAGAGTACACGCACTGTAGCTGACATGGCTGCCGTAGTTTTGTGATCCTTGGGCATTACGACAGGTTTCCGCAGCCTCAACTCGTTGGCTTCCAGGTCGATGACGGCGCCATATTCCCACAAGAAGTCCATTCCGAGTATAACGTCTCTCGCACAGTCTCATAGAACGACAAACTTTACCGGACACGTCTCGCCGCGTATCTCGACGCGAGCAGTGCATCTTTCGACTGGCGTGATAAGATGTCCCCCGGCGGTCCGTATCTGTGGGCCATCCCACGGCGTCGTCACTTTCCAAAGGCGTTGGGAGAGCCTCCCACTCAGGACGGAGTAGTCTGCTCCGGTGTCGACGAGAGCCGACGCGTCGTGGCCGTCGATAACAATGTTTAGGTTATTCTTTACCGTTGCAGGAGCGTCGTTTCGGTCTCTGGTGGCGTTTGAGTGGGGGCCCTCCGAAGTTCGTGGAGGATCTTGGCGTCGGTCGTCTTCGGCAACTCCACCTCCAGGGGTTGCCGCGCCTAGTTTCCCCGGCGAGGAGCGAGGGGTGACAGGCTTTCACGTCGGGGTCGGTGCATCGGCGAAGCTGGACGTCGTGGCGAGGGCGACCGGGACACGCGGCAAGATGCAGGCGGGGGAGACTGAGGTCGTCGGAGGTATTCTTCAATCTCCCGTGGTCGTTCACTGTAGTGTGGATGTGGATCGTTCGGATGGAAGCCACGCAGCCCTATTTGCCGGTAGGGGCAGCGGCGGTAGATATGGTCGGCTTCCCCGCAGTGGTAGCACAACGGGCGTCGATCGGCCGTCCTCCACACGTCGGTTTTCCTCGGCGATAGTCGTTCCGGGCGGACATACTGGACTTCTCCTTCCGGGCGTCGAGGATGTAACGGCATCGATGTGTCTCGCTGGGGTGGCGTCGTGGCTTGGCGGTCAGCTTGCGGAGGTCGTCGGGCCATGGCGGCGCTAGCTCAGCGTCGGTTCCTCCGGCGTCGTCGTGTTGATCGGGACTTCAGGCTGGAAGGCTGTGTGAACCTCCTCTCGAACAACCTCGGCGAGTGACAGTGAGGATGGGCGATCCGCAGCGGGGAGCATCTTGCGGAGTTCTTCCCGGACGATGTTCGCGGACAATTTCCCAAAGGCCGTCGACACCGGCGGTGTTCAGGTCCAGTCGGCAAGATGCAACAGTTGGAGGAGCAGGCATGCCGGCGAGTCAATGGTAATGGCTTGCTCGGGCCGACAGCGCACGCTCGATGTTAGTGGCTTCAGCCACAAAACCGTCGACGGTTGTCAGGGGATTGCGGACAAGGCCCCCGAAAATTTCAGCCTTCACGTCACGCATGAGGACGTGAAGCTTCTCCTCGGCTGCCTCCAGATCGGCTCGGGCATATAGGCGCATGACATCCTCAACGAAGCTGGTTGCGCTTTTTTTGGGGCCCTGCACCCTTGTTTGGAGAAGGTCCTCCGCTCGCTGCCGGCGGTGGTGGTTGAGGAACGTTTGCTTCAACTCGGCGGCGCAGGACTCCCACGTAGTGAAGGACGCTTCGTGGTTTTCAAACCAATGCCTCGCAGTTCCTTCGAGCGCGAAGTAGAGATTGTGAAGGCATTGGACAGTCGTCCATCCGTCGTGGCAGGCTACACGGTCTTAGTGTTGCAGCCAGCCTTCAATATCCTTGTGGACGTCTCCGTGTAAAGGCGTCGGAGTTCTGGGTGCGACGGGCAGGTATACGACGGCAGAAGCGGCCGGGGTCTGCGCCTGGTTTGCCACCGTCGTCTTCTTCGGCTTGGCCTTGGGTGGCAGGGGTCCTAATTCCGGGGGCAGGCCAAGGTTGTGGCGACTTGATCGGATCTCGGTCTGGTCTTCGTTGGGTCCTCGGGGGCTTGGGTTCCGACTTGCACTGCGGGACCTGATGCGTCGTGCTGCAACAACTCCCTGTCCAGAGAGACCCTCAACAAGCTCTGTATCTGTCAGGTCGAGCAAGTCATCTTCAGAGATGACCCCTTGGATGGTGTTTAACTTTCGATGAGGGGTCACAGTGACCTTGTAGTCTGAGACGGAGTTCAGGGCTAGAAGTGAGTCACTTTGTTTCTTTGTATTTACCTCCACAAGGAGGTCGCCTGATGCCATCTTTTTGGCGCTAAAGTTCGCACCAATAACACCTTCAAGCACTTTTGATACCAAAAAAGGAGAAAGTTTAGCCAATGGCTTTTCGTCCTCAGAGTGCAGAACAAGAAACTTTGGAAATTTGAAAAGATCAGGAGTCTTAGTGGAAATGTCAAGGACTTCGGTGCGGACCCTTTTCAGGGCCCGATCAGTGGTTTTTTGCTTAGAACCCATAAAGATGGGAGGAAAATTCAGTGCCCGGGTGCACCGCCCACCACGGAGCCCAACAAGGGGGTAGGTAATGTGCCATAACAAGAAAGGCTTGGCTGACACAATTACTCTACCAGTGCTGCCCGGGCACTATACCCTAGTGTGGTTGCAGGGACAGGACCTGTTTCCACTCAAGGTTGGCCCTTGCCGCCTAAGAAGGTGAAAAAGGAAGGAAGAGAGTGTAGAAGAAAAGAGAAAGAGGTGGGAGGAAAAGTGAAAGAAAGAAGAAGAGGGTAGAAGAGGCGACTGACTGAATCATCCTGGTCGGGCCAAGCCAGGACACCCGTCTACGAGAAGCAGGGGCCGAAGCGGTGTATTGCCTCGCCCGGGGGGCCCCGAAGGGTCCAAACATACCCCGGGCTCAACTCAACCACCAGGGTCCCCTTTTCCCCGGACACGGGTACGCCACGCACAGCCAGGCGTGGGTGGGTAAACCCACATAGCTCGGGGTTCGCGGTGGCGCCACTCACCAAGCACCTACCGAGGCAGGTGCCCCCTGCGTGCGGGTATGGTGGCCCACGTAGCTGGGGTCCGTGGAGGCGCCACTCTCCAAACACCTGCTTTCACAGGTGCCCCCTGCGGGGGACGAGTAGGGGGCTCCGAGATGTGATAGTAGTAAAGAACTGGAGATGTCATGGATGAAACGTTGCATGTAGCCGCTCAACGTCTATACAGGAGAGGGCGCTGCGGTCAAATGCGTATTGTCACGAATGACAAGTGATGAGGCGATAATATCTGAAGAAACTACACGTTTAATGGGGCAAGCTTGTGCACAAAAATAAAAAGGAAAAACGATAACAACAGAGCGTCGAAGGCGGCGAAGCAGCAGGATCGAACGCTGAGGCGAAACTGACTTCGACTCGCCACGTGGAGCCCCTTATGTACATGCGTGAGCTTCTGGAATAATCGGCGTAGAATGTTCGATGCGTAGAACATTCGGACCTCGAACAAGCAACAGGATTCTCGAATTTACCAGAACACTAAATTGCCGGAATAACAAAAGATGTGTCGCTCCCAGGAATCGAACCCTACCTTTCTGCAGGGAACGCACGCGCGATAACCAATAGGCCACGAGCTCGCTGCCTTCTTGGTCAGCTGCACTCGTGGCAGTATATAATCGCGTTAAACTTCGCATGCATTGGCTCAACGTTTATAGACGAGAGGGCGCTGCGGTCAAATGCTCAAATGCGTATATAACCACGTTCTATACCGCACATTCTCTTTCTGACATGGATGAAAACGAACGAAAGGCTCGGCATGCTTGCGATCAGCGTCTACGCAGACAAGCACCACCAGAGCTTTGCCCCAATCAACATCATTCACCACGTGGAGATGCGGTCATTTTTTTTTTTTTTTCCTTGGATTTTTGGGGGTTGTTCTTGAATGTCGCGTCTAGTAGTCCATCCATACTAAACCTACATTCTTCATCTCCCTTTAAAAAAAATTTACCGCATCTCCACGTGGTAAATGATGTTGATTGGGGCGAAGCTCTGGTGGTGCTTGTCTGCGTAGACGCTGATCGCAAGCATGCCGAGCCTTTCGTTCGTTTTCATCCATGTCAGAAAGAGAATGTGCGGTATAGAACGTGGTTATATACGCATTTGAGCATTTGACCGCAGCGCCCTCTCGTCTATAAACGTTGAGCAAATGCATGCAAAGTTTAACGCGATTATATACGCATTTGACCGCAGCACCCTCTCCTGTATAGACGTTGAGCGGCTACATGCAACGTTTCATCCATGACATCCCCAGCTCTTGAGTTACTACCACATCTCAGAGCCCCCTACTCGTCCCGCAGTCGTGGCCGAGTGGTTAAGGCGATGGACTAGAAATCCATTGGGGTCTCTCCGCACAGGTTCGAGTCCTGTCGACTGCACAAAAAAATTTTTTTGCATCATTTTTTTCAGCTTTTTTTTTTGTTTTTTGTTTTGCTCTACATGAGCACATGCTGCTCGTGAGCTCACGAGCAGGAGCACGAGCACTGGGCGCCAGACAGATGGACGGACGGACATGGCTAGCCTTTAAGGTGCTTTGCCCCTAATAAAAAGAAAGAAAGAAAAAAAAGAAGCCAAGTTTTGTACATGGTCAAGCTCATTTGCCGTTCTTACTGGCTTTCGGCCCACGAGCGACTGGTGGCTCTCGCGACGCGAAACCGGGACTTCCGTCCTCGTAGCCCGCACATACCTTCGCTGCCGCTGGCGACAAAGACCTGGTTGATGCCTCCGAAGCAGGAGCGGATCGTGTAGTAGCCCTGCGTCACTCCCTGGAACTTTCGGACCAGCACTTTGTCCTCCAGGTCCCACAAGTGCACTCCCTGCGACAAAGATAGGCAGAAATTGGCAGATGTATTTGCATCTGTCAATCAAACCACCACACTCAGAATTGCAATGTGTGAGAAACGGCCAGTTTCCACCATGTTTCTTCATTGGCACGCTTCAATTAATCACGTGACACTGCGCGTTGTGTGGGTAACGTCGAACAATATATGAGGAACGGTGGATTTGCGTGACATTTTTTAATGCAGACACGCTTCCATTAAATGCGCGACAGAGACGAAGACAAAATAATTCGACGTGTTTATATATAAAGACGTTCTTTGGCGTTTTCTTCATAGTCCCCGATTTGCCTCAAAATTTGCTCAACACACTAACAAACATTGCTGAAATAGTAACCCAAATATTAAGCCAACATTTTCTTGGCAAAAGTTTTTGAACCGTGTTTTTAAAGTGAAAGTTTCTACTGGCAACAATGAAAAAAAATTGCGGTGGCTTAGCTCGGCTATGTCAGGATATACATAGCGTGAGCTTATGCGCACAAAATGAGAGCCGCTGTCAAGCGGCTCCGGTGCAGCGCCAGACTTGGCTACTGCGCAACGGAGGCGCACAGCTGGGCCACGCGCCGGCGCTAGTGCGTCTCCCTCGGCTATGACGTCACTCCTCTGGAATGCACAGACCGGTGAGGCAAGCGCGGCGGCGGCGGAGCGCGCGGCAGCGGCTCCGGCGCGCCAGCTGTGCGCCGTGCGACGTCGCTACCCCTCGCACATGCGCAGCACGGCTCTATGGGAGACACGCGAAACTGCTCAACCTCGGCCAGTGCAGCTCACGCTACAAAAGTGATGTCAGGGGAAGGCAGGGGTTCACTGCTTGGACTGTAGACTTTGTTCCCAACTGATTCCAAGAAGTTTTATGATGTCAACTGAATGCTTTAGAAGCTCGCTCCAGCACCTGGGCGGCAGCAGGAAACAAAATAAATGCTCGCATAGTCCATTTTTATTTTCAGACTGCCCACTGGACCTGCAAAACTGCCTTCCCCTGAGTCACGGCACTTAAAGGCACGGGTATATTTGAATGTCGGTTTTGGCATCATTTTCACTTGCCGATTTCACAATAACTATTCTGAATTTCGAGATACTAAATAGCATACCCAAAAGGGTAAAGGTCAGTGATTCCGAAAATATAGTGAGTTGGGGTAGTTAAAAAAATCGCTGGAGTACCCCTTTCATGGACAAACATGGTGACATAGTGTACAATGCTTCACCTAAATTTAAAAAAAAAAATCAAAGATGTTTCTTTTTTTGTAGCGTAAGCTACACTGGCCGAGGTTGAGCAGTTTCGTGTGGCTCCTGGAGAGCAGTGCTGCGCATGCGCGAGGAGCAGTGACGTCACACGGCGCACAGCTGGCGCAAAAAAGTCAGATTTGGGGGTTTTACGTGCCAAACCAACAATGGGCATCTGGCACGCCCCAGCGGAGGACTGAGGATTAATTTGGACCACCCGGGGATCCTTTGACGTGCAACCGAAAGCTCGGTTACACGGCGCCTCCTCCGCAATAAGCCTCCGTCAGATTGCGGGCACCTCGGCCGAGATCCGAACCCGCCACATGGGGATCCGTAGGCCAGCGCTCTCGCCTCGGAGCCACCGAGGCGGCCGCACAGCTGGCGCGCCGGAGCCGCCCCCGCCGCGCGCTTTGCCGTCGCCGCGCGTGCCTCGGCGGTCTGCGCATTCCAGAGGAGTGACGTCATAGCCGCGGCAGACGCACTGGCGCTGCTGCGTGCCCAGCTGTGCGCCTCCGTTGCGCAGTAGCCAAGTCTGACGCTGCACCGGAGCCCCTTGATAGCGCCTCTCATTTTGTGCGCATGCGCAGAGGTATCAGTGGGGGTATACATACAGCGGGGCGTTTGCCAGTGTGGTATAGCCATGGAGAAGGAGAGCGAAATTGCTGCTCAGTGGCGCAGAAGAGCGGAGAAGCTTAACTCATCGGATCCCGAAGTAGTCACATAATGCGTATACCGTGTGTGTGTCATTGAAGCAGCAGTAAGCATGATAATCAAGCTAATCCTAGACAACCAGGAAAGCTAAGAATAACCAGCTGAACCTAAGCTTACGCTACGTATATCCTGGCGTAGCCGAGCTAAGCCATTGCAATTTTTAATTGCATGCTGAGTTGCTGAATTAATTAGCTTGGGACATGTTTGAGGTGCCGTAAATGTCTTTTTTTATAAACTAGAGTAACAAATTATATACAGATAGACCCTTATGCGCACAATAAACATCTAGAAAAACAATTCCTATGCTATATATTAAAAACACTGAGATAAAAATTCCCAAATATAAAGTAAAAATAGTAGTCATGTTTGTGCATCTTTGACGTGTGATATGTATAGAATTTCTTTAATTGTAGAAATTGTTGCAAACATTAGCACTATAGACTACTATTTTTATAGAATATTTGAGTTTTCTATCATTTGTACTCTGTCTATTGTGTGCCACCAAACGTCAAGTGTGTGGACGCCGTTATCACCCCGAATCACGTAATGTGACGAACACGTGTTAATGCCCTTTTAGGGGCGAAGCTCCTTAGGGGCTAGCCATGTCCGTATGTCCGGCGTCCGGTGCTCATGCTCCTGCTCATGAGCTCACGTGCTCGTGTAGGGCAAAAAAAAAATGATGAAATTGATAAAAAAAATGATGCAAAAAATGTTTGCGCAGTCGACAGGATTTGAACCTGTGCGGGGAGACCCCAATGGATTTCTAGTCCATCGCCTTAACCACTCGGCCACGACTGTGGGATGAGTAGGGGGCTCTGAGATGTGGTATTAACTCAAGAGCTGGGGATGTCATGAATGAAACGTTGCATGTAGCCGCTCAACGTCTATACAGGAGAGGGCGCTACGGTCAAATGCTCAAATGCGTATATAACCACGTTCCATACCACACATCCTCTTTCTGACATGGATGAAAACGAACGAAAGGCTCGGCATGCTGCGGCTCAGTGTCTACGCAGACAAGCACCACCAGAGCTTCGCCCCAATCAACATCATTCACCACGTGGAGATGCGGTCAATCTTTTTGTAGGGGAAATAAAATATTTATTATTACTAAAAGAGAACAGCATAGTCAGGCATGGTTTCTTCGACCTCGGCCCGAGCGAGAGTGCTCATGAATGTGGGAACTCCTCTTCTTGGGGCCCCCGCAGACTCAGTGTATATGATACTATCTCGTGCGCTTGTGGTAAACCATGGACCACACTCGGCCATCCCGCTTTACCGACCATCCCGGTCGGAATCTTTTCGGACTCTTCAGAGTCGAGGTCACCTGTATTCCAGTGTTTCAGCTTGTCCATAATCGCAATGCCGCAGGAGGGTCTTCGGCTTTGCCGATTCCCTGGAAGGTCTCCGACGTGGTAGCGATTGTTGGGGAGCCTCTCCGTGATAATGTACAATCCCTTGTAGCTCTCTCTAGGTTTTCTGAACTCTCTCCGCTGGTTGTAGGCTCTCGTTCTACAAGTATCTCCCTGCTCATAAGTCGGCGCTGGAGATCTCGCCTTGTTGTAGCGTTTTCGCTGCCTTCTTTGGTTTTCGCGGATGTTCCGGATCGCCACGACTCTCTTCGCTTCCACCTCGCGGTCGAATTCCTCTGGAAGGGCATCTTCCACACGGTCACCGGTGATGCTACGTGGACGGCAGTTGAACTGGAGTCCAAATGGTGTAGTCACCTGGTGGAAGGTGTTTTTAATTCCTCACTAAACCCGAGGCAATGTCGAATCACAATTCCAGCCGTCTTGGTTCTTGGTCAAACTTGCCACCGCCAGAGTTATCATCCGATGGTACCGCTTAACTCGTCCGTAAGCTCTAGGTGTGGCTGTTGCAATTTTGATGTGCATGAATTTGAAAATTCGCACATTGTCCCGAATTCGGCGCTGATGAATGCAGTTCATGGGTTCGTGATCACTGTAGTTAGAGGTCCAAAAGGGCCAGCCACGCCCTGGAGAAACTGTGGTGAAGTCCCAGCTACAATCAACAGCTACAATTGTGCACAGATTGTCGGACTTGCTTCTGACAAACGGTCCGAGGTGGTCAGTGTGGATGGTATGAAAGGACATCTCGACCTTCTTGAGGCTGTGAAACTTTCTCGGTTTCTTTCTGGAAGATGTCTCGTGGAAAAGACACTCTATGCAAGCGCCAATATATCTTCGCATGTACCGCCTCATACCTGCGAACGAATACGCCCATCTGAGTTTTGCCAGGGTCTTGTCCACGGCGGAGTGCCGTATGTTGTCATGGCACGACTTCACCACATGACAATGTGCCTGGCTTGGAACGACCCGGGCAAATTTTTCCAAGGAGTCGCTGTCTTGAAACTGCCCGAACCCTATTCTGCAATTGGTATTTGTTTTCAACACGACGGTCTTCTTTGGTGACGTGTTGCTTTCTCCCTCGAGTCTCTCCTTTAATGCCATCATCTTGGGATCAGTCCGCTTGGCGATAGCAAGGTAGTCTTCGATCCCGACGTTCGTGGTGAGGATCCGTAGACCGCCGACAACTTCCATCTCTTTGGAAGGGTTATAAGGAAAACGACTCTCCGTTCGCGAGTTCTTGTAAGAGAATCGCCCCGCCCCCCCATACTTGCTGGCATCCGTGTGGAACAGGTGTCGAAAGCGAAATGTGCCAAGAGAGACTCTTCGATCGGTCTCTTTCTCGACTCGTCAAACGCAGCGTCGTGCTCCGCCGTCCTTTTCCAGGGTTCGTCCTCGTACGTCGGCCTCGTCGAAGGCTTGGCGAATGGGGCGAACCCCCTTAAAAATTGTCAAAAGCGGCTCGCAGGACCCAAAAATTGACACACCCGACGAACGCCCATGGGCTCCGGAGAGTCAATGGCACACCGTAGCTTGAGACTTCCCGGTCGTACCCTTCCAGCAGAGACGCCGTAACCGAGGTGGTCTACTCGATTATGGCACCTCTGCTCAGCTGTAACATCACTCCTGCTCCTCGGAGGACGTCGAGAACCAAATCCACGCAACAAGTCCAGGTCCGTGCCCTATGTCTGTAAACGGCGTTGCCAGCTTCGTGTAGACTACTCTCGGGCAGTCCACATCTTCCTGTTGTAAAATGACGCACTGGCCGCCCAAGTCGACGTATGCTTGTACGTCACGACCGTTTAGTTTCGCGGACATAAAGTATTTTTCCTTGGCAGCTTCCCTGGCGGAAAAATATGCATCCGTCATGGTCTGAACGACGCGCTGTCCACCTTCGCGTTTTTCACGAGTCTTTTGCCTCGGGGCCCACGTGCTTGCAAACGCTGCGCCGCGTCTTTCGCGTCCACGCCGGGCAGTTGAGGGAAACGTGACCGTGGTTGCCGCAGTTGAAGTGGAGCGTCTCTCCTCTTTTGTCGAAGGGCGGTTTCCCCATCGATCTGTGCAGAGGAGGGTCCGGCCCACCGGGCGTGCGTCCAAGGTGGATCCCGCCGCAAGGTCGGCTCCGCCGCTGAAGCGGCTCCTCAAACTCGCAGACAAACTCGAAACGCTCTTCTAAGCGTTTCGAGCAATGAAGCAACTCTTCCGGGGATTTATACGTGTGCACGCCAACCACTCTGATGGCGTCTTCATCGTTCGGGCCAGTTACGACATACTCGACGCTTGCCGCGTCACTAAGGTTACGCCGGCGAGCATTTGAAAGTTTGTTGCGGTAGTACGACTCGATAGGCTCACCTCACTCATGACGCTAAGTTTCCGTGTCGCGAAGTGGACGTTGCACCGGTGTTGTCGATGAATATGCACGTTCGAGCTCTTCCTTCCATTCCGCCCACGTTACGTCCACCGAC
This sequence comes from Ixodes persulcatus, assembly GCA_013358835.2. Classification (NCBI taxonomy): domain Eukaryota; kingdom Metazoa; phylum Arthropoda; class Arachnida; order Ixodida; family Ixodidae; genus Ixodes; species Ixodes persulcatus. Next base: position 445,664 of record JABSTQ010009937.1, read on the forward strand.
GACGGGGAATCATACCAGTTCTTCGCTGGACTCTCGAGCTTCGCGAGCACGTTACAGGACGCCAACATGTTGATCCATTGGTAGATGTCCGCAAGGTCGTCGATTCGTCTTATTCACGCGTCAACAGTCGGGCAGCTCGACGAGAGTAGGTCGAACGAAACCACCGGCCGCACCGCCTCCCCCTAGTGACGGGCGCGGTCACTGCCAGTTGCATTTGTAGAAGCGCCATGCTGCTGATAGCTTCTCTCACCGCCGTCTAAACTGCGGCTTGGATGATCGCCGTTATGTTGAACGTTGAATAGGGTCCAGTTGCAGGAGAGTTGAAACCTTGTTGCCAGATTCGTGCTGGCTTACACTATCCGTCTGATCCCCTTTGTCCGTGTTCCTGCCATCTTCGCTGTTCGTGGCGGTCGAAGATGCTGCGTTGCGAGTCGCAGGAACCATTGTTGTGAGGAGGGGGTAGACAATTGTTTTACGTTCGGGGAATTCACCGCTTATTCCACTTCCGAGTTTCTAACGCCGTATGTTTTAGGGCAAATAAAACTGGGTTTATTAACACTGAAAAAGAACGGCGTAGGCTGGCATAGCTCCTGCTCGGCCCGGGTATGCGTCGAGTGCGAGCCCCCTTTCCTTGGGGTCGCACTGCGCATGTGCCCCCGCGGTCTCCGGGTATGCGATGCCATCTCGTGCGCCGGTGGCAAACCGTGGGCTACACACGGATGAGTCCGAAATCTGAGTGACCTCTTGTCAGACTGTGATTCGCCATCAAAATGTCAGCTCCCACCTACTGTAGATGTCCACATCGTTTCATTGCTAGATGGGCTCCGTCGTTTGCCGTGGACCAAGAAAGTTGGATTGGACCCTTTATGAGACTCGATCTGTAGCACTACGCAGCACGGGGTGCCGCACTCTTAGCGCTCCAGAAAAAAGTTAAAGTTGTCCAGTGACACTTACTGTAAAATCACGTATGAACGCCCTATCCGGAGAAATAGCCCATCCCATATTTTTGGTTAAATATCCCCAACATAAATTGTAGAGCCCATCCACTTCACGTGAAGATGGAGGACTAGCGAAGCTATTATTGTTATGACGTCTAGGACGATGCCTAGAGGACGACATCTAGGACGACCTCAAAACGACTTCAAAGACGACCTCGAGGACGACACCTAGAGTATGACGTCTAGGACGACCTCGAGGACGACCTCTAGGACGACTTCTAGGACACTGCCTAGAGATGATAACAAGCGATCAGAACCTCACTATCTAATAATCCCAAGGAAGGCTGACTCACGCTGGTTGCCCCCTCTTTTTATTTTTATTTATTCATACTTGCCACGACCAATGGGGAGTTTTCTGTCAACAACCGCGGACACATTTTTTTCCAGATCCTAGCGCATAACAGCTCCGCTGTAAAAATTCAGAAACATCGCCCACCCATCGATTTCTGTCATATATCATGCGATGTCCAATGGGAATCGCATCAATTGCGCGGTCTGAGGTACCGGTTCATGCGACAAGCGAGTCCACTGTGGATTCCCGTGTGTTTATTACACCGTGACTTGCGAATCTGCTGCGTCTGCAATTTGTGGTACAGTAGAATCTCATTAATTCAAACTCCAGGAAGCCACAAATTTTGTTTGAATTATCAGAAATTCATCTAAATATGTACAAGATAAAATTAGGATTTGCCATTTAAATGGCTATACATACAAAGCAGATATTTGATGATTTCTTCTGCATAGGCCTACTGATCATAAGCAGGTATGCCACATATTAAACATTTGTGAAATGTATGACGCAAGTTTATTTATATCCCTCAAAAATGTTGTTTATCGTGTACTGTTTAGACGACACATGTCAACTCAAAACAAAATTAAGCTCGTTCATCAGGAAAAGAAATTGTCTAGCGTGAACTATTAAGCAGGGACGCACGAGCAACGGAAATGGGCACCGTGAGGCAGTTTTCGTAGTAACTTCTGCGGACGCTGTGACGTAGACCTATGCCATGCCGCCATGTCACAGCATCTCCGCAAGTTGCTGTGGAAATTTCTGCGGGGTATTGTTGAGTGTGCTTCTCATCAAGCACTGGTGCACTGCAGAGAAGCAACACCCGTGAAAGCAAGCTCCGCGTGTGTTGCCTCTGCAGTGCATCGGTGCTTGGAGAGAAGCGCACTCAACAGGGCCGTGCAAACAAATAGTATGAATTACACGAAAACGCCGGTAGAATTAAGCGACTTATGAATATGTTAAAAACATAGCGGGACAACTAAACCTTTGGATTTCGTTTGAATTAACTAGAAGTACAAAATATCAGAGTCTGAATTATCGTGAGCCTACTGTATCTGTTCCCAAGACATGCGAGTTCGGATTAAGGTCCCGCATCTTTTTATGAGCGATATTGGTTCCGCGTGATTCGCGAGTTTGTAGCGGGTTCCCGCGGGTTTGCAGTATTAGTTCCAGGTTCACGCGGGTGCCCCAATGTTTATAGCAAATTTTTTTATAAACTTCTGCCGTTGCACTCCCAAAGATCGCCAAGCCCATATTTTTTGTCATTCTGCGTAGTTTTATTTTAATGTGTTTGCTTTCCTGCGTTATGTCCGAAAATGTGTTATGTACCACACAAAAGGCAATGAGCTGTTCGTGGACACATAAAATAGAAATTATTATTATTATTGTTGTTATCTCTTCATTTTGGGTGGGCATTCTTACGTGATTTTGCCTTACTTCGCTAGCGATTCCTAAAAAGCCGCGGGGGCATGAGGTCATAGCTCCCCGGCCTCCCTGCGCTCCTCACCTGAGTGGCGATGTTGAGGAGGCACAGCCTCCCCGTGTCGTCGCAGGTGAACGAGATGATGGAGTGGTCCTCCTGAATGCTGTCAAAACAAAAAAATTTGCTTGGCTTAGATACTTCGTCAAATGCAGCAAACATGAAATGATTTGCAACGGACAGCACTTTCTGTCAGAATCCGGTGGATACACTTTCCCGTTATATTTGGCATAGAAATCGACGTCACTAGACCCGAAGTCGTGCGATGCCAGGTCACGTGACACCGTGACTTGAAACTGCGACTTCAATTTCCTCATTGAATTTAGCAGGAAAATTGACGTCGCGCAACATTGTGTGGTCGGGCAAACACGAGCATGAAAGGCCTGCGGAGGGTTCTTGTGTAAAGCTGTCGCTCTGAAACAAGAACTGCTGGATCATCACAGTGGGAAAGACACCTGTCCAAGGAGCAGGGGTGTAAAATTGTTTTTAAAAGTAATTTGTTCAACGCTCGCTTTAAATTCTGAACCCTGCTCACAAAAGAGTTTGAGCCGGTGGGAACAGATGGCATCGATCCCAAGACTGAAAAATCCAATCAACTTAGACTTCCGTATTTGCTGATGTCATTTCGAAAAAAAAAAGCATAACTGAACCAAACTCTGAGTCACCCTCAAAGAAAGGTCACCGATAAGGGGCAGCAGTTCAGACGGGTTTTTCAGACAACCAGTTATCTGGTCATACGAATTTGAAAACCGGATAACCAGATATTGAAACAACCGGTTGTGTTACTCGGTTGCAAAAATTTCCAGACACTCGAATGTCCGTACACATCGTCCTGCACAAAATCGAGATTGTTCGGCCGAAATAAATGTTGGCCCCTGTGGCCTATTGCCCGGGGGCTTCAACCTGCCACCTGCAGGTTTTGAAAATTAAAGACAATCTCCAGAGGTCGTTCATCTATCCAACCATCGCGGCCCCAGCGGCTAAGTTCAAAACTACACCCATAGGGACAACAACATAAATTACCGTACTTACACAAATATAGGTCGACAAATCTTTCAATTCTTTAAAATCTGACGTGGGGGGGGTTGACTTATAATCGAACCAAAGCATTCCACTGCTGACAAAAACTAAACAAATGCGATATCAAGAACACTTCCGCTTGTTAAGAGTTCAGCCAGCTGTACCTGTAGCGATGCACTATTCTGTGCGCTCATTTTAAAAATTCTTTTTTTTTTTTTTTTATTTGTGCGAATGAGTATTATTAATAGCAATTCGCAAATTAACCTGAATGTACGGCGATGAACAGCGCACGGTGCGCCCGACTCCCGAGTGTGGCGGAACTTCTTGTAAGAGCCACTCCGGAGGCCACTGGAACAGCCTCACGGTTCACTTGGCTCACTCCCCGCGGCTTCTTTTCACACGATTCACGGTCACACGTCATTTGATCGAGTGTCTAGATCATGCTGGAGCGCTAACTATGTTCTTTTGTATTGACACATGTGATCCGGGCAGTTTAGGTTTTCGGTGCTCGTTTGTGGCCATTCTTCACCCAGAAGCAGCCAACAACTGCGCTGTTGGATGCAAGTTCAACCCGTTGGAGCGGGTGATGCTCCAATGGAGTCTGCAATGGCGCAGGATCTTAAGCTGTGTGACGGCAAACAAAGAGGCTTCCGCAGGCCAAAGTCTGGATAGGTGGGGATGCCTTCTGGAGTTGGAGGTCAGGCTTGCAACGTACGCCGTAAAAGTGCACAATCGGTCCCTACCGTGACGTGCATCGCGGTCGCCGAGCAAGCGCGGAAGATGCAGTTGATGCTGTTATTTGCGAAGTGTGAGATTTCATTGGACGATGCTGACAACGTGCTCCGAGAACGTAGTAGTGATGACGAAAAGACTGACATCACCAGTGCAGACGAGTCATAGTCTAGTTGCGGACGGAGTGAGAACGACAGGGAGCAGCTTCAGTTGTACCGGCTCCAGCGTGAACCTCCTAGTTTTGGTAACGCCTGGGCATCTCATGCACCTCGCGCGTGCATGCTGTTGTGAAAGTCCCCGGACCTGGCCTTCACCTGTTGCCAACGGCAGCAAAGCCTAGTGTCACGTTGGGCCCCGGCGCGCGCCAACGGCGCTAGACAGTCACGTTCAGATTCCTGAGACCGACCCTTGAGTCCTCGTGCCGGTGGTGACCTTCGAGGAGGGCTCCAAACAGAAAGAATGTCTTCCGGAGGCCACGAGACCATCTGGGATCGCCGGCCCTCGCAAGGAGAAATACCGGCGTGCGTGTGCGTGCCTGTGTGTGTGTGTGTGTGGGTCTGTCGGCGTTGGGTTTCAGCAAGAGCGTCGACACCTCGCATCAGCCACCGAAGCGGGGCAAGAACGTGAAGGGATTGCGTCATCTGCCCTTGGTGAAAGAACACCGGGAAATTACATCAGCCGCCCCGAACTTCGAACACCACGTGAACACTCGAACGCCAGGGAAGGCTCCTCTCTCGCTCCGCGGGCCTTCTCGCCCTCGGAGGGTTATATAACTTGGGCTCAGAGAGCCCGAAGTCGCCGACTGCCGACTACCGCTCGTCGATTAACCAGTCGACCATGCTACTTGTACATAAACTGTACATAAAAGTTCTACTTCAGTAACCCTACTCCAGGCCTGTTTCCTCGGGGCCATGCTAGCAGCGAGCCACAGCCCCGACTCTTGGTTCCGCACCTGAGGTCGTCACCCTCCCCAACGCAACAATGCGCAGCCAAAGCACACCAGAGGGCACCGTGCTCCATAGAAAACAAGCGGGACAAAGCACCCCCAACAGTTTGCTTTCCTTGCCATGTGCGCAGGAATTAGTAAATTTATTAAGGCGAAAGCCTTATATGTCTCATTGTTGAGCGAAAACATTGAGTGAAAACACGTCGGCAACATGAAAGGTACCAGAACGTTTACATGACCACTGAGGTGAATTAGAGGCAATGAAATTAAGAAGGATGACAAAGCGAATTAAGAGGAATCAAAGTGAATTAAGAGGAATTAAAGTGAATTTAGAGTAATTAAAGAGAAGTAAGAGTAATCAATGGGAATTAAGGACTATAAAGTGAATTAAGAAGTAAGAGGACTACGAGGAATTGTGTACATGAAATCTGGAAATAACATAAAAGAGAATGTCAGAAAAAGAGAATGTGAAGCAAAGGCTGCGTTTACATGGATGCGACCGCTGCGCATCGAATCGAGATTTGACTATTTTGATTGGTACCAGATAGGTAGAAGAGGAAGAAGTAGGAAGGCAGGCTGCGTGCGATTGGTCCCTGCTCGATTCGATGCGCTACGATCGCATTCATGTAAACGTAGCCAAAGTAAGTCCGGTGTCTGTCTTTAATGCATCGGCGCTTGGGCTTTCGCTTTTAAGTCGTCTTAGGGATAACATAAGAGACCCTGTGAATTTTACTTTCTAATTACCGGAGGAACATGATGCATCCTTTGTGACCCTAGGACTAAGAAATCAAAAAGCAACAAGCCTTAATCTTATACGCGAGATGAAATACGGTTAGCCGAATTCGCTTCCTCCAGTTTAACCGAACAGCCGGTTTGACAGATATTTGAATGCTCTCATAACCGAGTCGCAGTTCCCAAAATCTCTTTGCAAGCTGGGCAGCACTTCAGTCCACTTACAGGCTGAAGTCGGTGAGGTCGTCGAAGACGTATCCGCGTATCCGGTGGTGCGAGTCCGCGGCCAGCACGGTGCGGCCGTCCTTGCGGCAGAACAGGCCCTGCACCCGCACCCCTTCCCACGAGTCCAGCACGTTGCCGTCCAGGTCCTGCGCGCAACAAACACAGACGAGATCCAACTGAAATCCAACAATTTGTACTATAATCACGGAGGTCAAAAAATATAGATAGATAGATACAGCCGAACCTGGATGTATCGAATTCAAAGGGGTCGTAAAATAGCTCCATATATCAATAATTTCATACGCAAAAATATGTTAAATTAAGCTCGAGTTGAAATTTCCTAGGGTCTGTGTTAACACCGAAAGTCATGACAGTAGAGCAAGTGATGTGCTAGCAAAGGGCGCAATTGGATCGCGGGAAAAGCAACGGGAAGCCGGGCTTCGTATGCTATAGAGAGTGTCCCCGCCATGGGAGTGAAGCATCCAAGAGCCGCTAAATACAGTAAAGCAAGTGCAGCGTAGTCGGCGAAGACCGCGAACACTGCCGCGCTTACACACACACCTGGCCGGAACCTCCACACAGCATAAACGACAAAACACAAAAATAATTAAAAAAAAAAAAGGAAAAATGAGACGCATAAAAGAAATCTTTTGACCCATACAAAAAAAGTTAAGCAAGCAACAAAGAAAAAAACTAACTAAATTCAAGCAGCAAAAAAAAAATAAAAAAATGGGCAGAGCAATAACGGCAAAAGAAAAAGGTAAACAAAGAAAAGGCGGTTGAAGTGCAACTGCACAACCGTGACACACCCGACTTGCCGAAGACTTTTTTTGCTTATTTTATTTTGGGGCTAGGGAGTCGCACAGCGTCAGCAGTGTTCGGGGAAAGGGCGCAGGCTACCGTTCCAAAAGCAGGCACTCCGGGCTCTCCCTACACGCGTGTGCGTGCCCTTCCCCTTGCTTTTGCCACCCTCCATTTTTTTTTTTTTACGTTTATTTTTTTATTTTTTTTTTTTTACAACCGCTCTTTTGCTGCTTATCTTCCCACCTGTATAGACCTTTTCTTTAACGGCGCCGCCATCTTGAGAATTGCGGCGCCGACGACGCCGTCTAGCGGTTTAGAAAAAGAAATACCGGCTAGTTCTGGCAGCACAGCTATCTGGGTAGGCAACGGTGTGGGTATGGGGGGAACTTGGCTAGACTTGGCTATGGTGGGCTGCAATAACTTGGTTGGAGCTTGTCCGGTTGAATCCAGCTGGCTACTCACAGGCCATCACCTTGCCTCCTCTAAAGAACGAGGACAAAGACGGTGGGGTGCTTTGATTGAGTTTCCACAGCGAAGTATATATGAGCAGTTTAATGTAGTCTATGCAGGTAAGCTCTCGGCATTTGATAACTCCATCTTGAGTGGTGGCATGTAGACTTTTTCATAATTTTCACATACCATGGGGCTTACAGTGATAACCTAATTGGACCACCTGCACCGGGAATTAAAATCGGTCCTCTTGTCGTAGACGAAGTGGTCGTGAGCTTAAAGGGGACGTTGAGTCTGATACGAATCTCTCGCGATTCAAGCTCGCAATCGACTGACTTCATAAATAAGGATTCTTGGGGACAATGCGAAGCTCAATAACATTGCAGCCACACTCGCGCTGCAGCTTCTTGTGCTCATGGCACACTTTTTGCTATTGTTCTTATGCTTTTTAAAATTATTTATCCATCCGACGACCACGCAGTGGTAGCCAGACAACCGTAGATTTTCGGAAATTGCAGCACGGTAAAAAGGAGCACTCGGAACTACCTCATGCACGACGTCCGTTTTAAGCCTTTTCGCCCATACCCTTGGCGGTTGCATACCCTGTGTCAGCGGGCAATCCAAAAATGCACCAGGTCGAGGGTGCGTCAATTACTGGCTGGTTTGAGGTTATGCGAAAAAGGTCTATACTGGCTTGGCGGTCTGCCAGCCACGCAACGCAAGCGATGTGCTTGGCCACGGGCGCAATCGGATCACGGGAAAAGCAATGGGCGGCCAGGCTTCGCTCGCTATTCGCGTCTCCAGCTTGACGCTCGCCCTTCCGCGGCGGAAACGGGAAGCGCTCTAGTGAGGGTCCCCCGATTCTCCTGCTGAGTGGGCACAGCAGAACTGCTCGCGATCATGGCTCGCGAAATGTCATTTCCGAATGCAAAGAACACTCTTCACTGCCCCAACGTAGCGCTGCAGCCGGGATTGTACCTTACTGGAGAGTTTCAGTATTACGCATAGAAGCAAACGCAAGCGCTGTGCGTTTGCGTTAGAGTTACGTGCCCCACGCTGTGCGTGTGCCTCATCGCCATGCGCCATCCAAGATCGCAATTTTAGGCTCCGCACACGAGCAGTGTGGAACACTCAAAGCAAAAACAAACACACAGCACTTGCGTTTGCTCGTATACGCAATGCTAAAACTCACTACTATTTCACCGGCTTTCAACGCCAACGAAACGTGCTGCAGTGAGCAGACGTGCAAGCACGTAGGCGTTTCTCGAACTGGAAAGGCTGAGATTGGCAAAACGACAGAGCGTAAAAATGAAAGTAACTAAATGTTATAAAAAAATTGTTAGTTTATTTTTTTTTTTCTTTCATTTTTGGGCATTTGGTCATGGAAAAATATTGGCGGCGACTTTGGACGTTTTGCCATGGATGTTACATGGATTTCTCACATTAGCTAGAATGTTTTCATTGATTTTAGACTATTTTTATTTTATTACTTGGTAATTAAAAATGCTGCAATTGGCACCAGTGATGATAATTAGCACACTTTTGATTGTCACATTTGTTCGCGCATTTGAAATTACAGTAGACGAACACGAAGGGACCTTGAAAATTTGTTCGACTTATCAGATGTTCGCCTTAACAGAAGTGCCCTAATTATCATGCTGGGCATGTCTACATTGCTGTTGACAAATAAACACAGAATAAAAAGGCCTAAATAAAGAGATACTTAAAAAGGCACATTTATTTGGCTTACCATGCCAAAAGAAGAAAAAAATAATGTTCCACACACCACTGGTGGGGGAACCGATCCATTCGGTGATTTTTGACTGCCTCCTCCTCTGTGCAAATCGGTGTCTAGCGATGAAAGACGACATGTGGCCCATGCTCCTGAGAAAACACGGGCCATACGTCATAATTGAACCTTAATCACTGCCATTAAGTCCATCAGACTCCTTGTCCGACGCCTCCTCCCAAAGGCAGTAGTCTTCAGTGCCGTCGAGCGCATTTGAAATCCCGCACTTCTTGAAAGAGCGAGCGACGAGCGTGCGCCGACGCAGTGAAAACCCGGCACGGCGCATAAAGCAAGTAACCCAATGTCGGCTCGCCAAAGTTCTCATGCAGCAGCTCGATGTTTAAGGCGAGGTGCCGTTCACGCTGCTCTTTTGCCTCGACGTCCGCGAACACGCCATTCTTTGGGCTCCTAAAGCTTCTTCTCGTTCCGTTGCACGCGAACAGAGCTTGCTTTTGTCGTCTCCATCTGCGGATGCTGCCCTCATTTACGGCGAATTGTCGTCCAGCAGCACTGTTACTGATGTCTTCCGCAACCAAAAGAAGTTTTGTTTTGTAGGCGACCGACGATTGTTTTCGCGCCGACGCCATTGCCGAGCCTGACCGTGTACGAATGGTGGCGCCTTGGACATTGTGATTTTAATGATGATGATAGCTGTTTTGAGCGACATATTGCTTCAAAACCGAAACTACGTCAAGCAGCGTTAGATTGCGCCTCATCGAAGCTGACATACACCTCGGCCGGCGCAATGCGCGGCGTCGCCGTCGGTGCAGTGCCATCGCGAAGTGGACCTATGAAAGTTTGAGTTATCCAAAATGCGTGCGCAAAGCAGTTCGTGTTAAACAATTTTTTGTTTTTTTTGCATCGCGTCTATGGGAAACCAACCAAATGTTCTTACTTTGTTCGGCATATCCGAGAACTCCGCTTAAGCGAGTTTGTCTTAACGGGAGTCTACTGTAGATCATAAGCAACAAATTATATTAGAGCTTGAAAAATTATGTGTTAAAATATCTGAATTTTAATATTATTATTATTATAAATACAAATCGTGTCAATGTATGCCCCCAATTAACGCCAAGATCACGAAAATACGCCATTTACTCGTAAGTCTTTCCAAAAACGTATAATTTTGTTTTCTTTTTAGCATATGAAAAACGCTGACATCGTTATCAAGATAGACAAACAGTCAAACACTGGATGCAATATAAAGTCATATGCATTACCCGTAGCTATAAAAAACACACATACACTTCAGCTGTCTGACTCGGATTCCGTCTTCGGGTTGTTGCAGTGAGAACAGCGTTTATTAATTTATACGTTTTGTGGACATATTGTAAAAATTGGAATTATTCTCTTATTCTTGCGCTGGGAATAATGTTAAACCAATTGATTATCTAACTACCCAAAAACCCATTAAAAGGCCCGCAGTGCATTATTTCCCTCGACAATTATCTGAGCGAAAAAAGGCAGCGAGAACGTGCAAATATCAGCACTGATTTTTTCAACAACTACAAATATCAGCCTGGATCGAACGTGTATGTTACAAAATAAAGTTTCCGCAAACAACTTCTCTAACTAAATAATTACGACGTGAGACACATCTTGAGTTATGAAAGAATCCGAAATTAAGACCTACATCGAGAAATTAAATCCAAAATAGAAGTTAGTTTCGGTTTCGCTCCAGAATTAAAACGCGCATCCTCGCATAAATATTACGCTAAACACCGTTCTTGTTTTCAGGGTAAAGAGGCGACCTGCGCTCATAACAGCCTAGCTTCCTCGTATTCCCAGAAATAATTTGTGTCGCTCAGTGAAGCCAGCACACTAGACAGGCTCAACAGCGGCACGCATCTCCGACCCTCACTATAACCGCCATTTTGGAAAATGAGTGGCGCCACCTATAGTTAGTTGGAGTCGTGAATATGGAGTGTTCCCACCATGGGAGTTGGATACAAAAAGACAACGCTCCTGTACTATTGCATGTGATTTTCAAGGGGATGTTTGGACTGCTTGATAGAAACAATAATTCGAAATACCCGAGTGTGATATAACCGGGCTCGACTGCAGGTTTAAATATTCTGTGTTTTTTCTCACACCGTGATGCCTCCGAGCGTGGCTTTGGGTACTCACACACTGGTAGAACTGGCCCCGGATGCCGCCCGTGACAAACTTCTTGCCGTCCTTGTGCCAGGCACACGACGTCAGGCTGTCCTCGGGCGAGTGCGTCATCTTCACCCGCAGCTCTCCCATCTGAACAACGGGAAAGAGCCTCAGGCGGTGTCCAACGTGCCCACAGTCAGTCGATAATGCGGGCCACTCTAGCACATGACCACACACTCCAACATTGGATGCGAGTGAACCCGAGACAAGGAAGGAAAAGGAATCGGGGACTGTGTTTCCTTTCCTTTTCTGTCTCAGGTTCAGTTGTATGAAGCATTCACCAGCTCGCCAGCCCGCCCGCTCTTTTTTTCATTGTTCCAACAGTTGTTTTTTTTCGCTGTACAACATCATATTTCATATAAAAAAACCACTGTAAATGGTGTGCAAAAAACACAAAAAAAACACACGAGACTAAAATTGATAAACTATAGTCGTTGACAGGTTAAGAATCCATCAATAGTGACAGATGGGCCAGTTGGTACATGACTTAATTTTGACAGAATGCGCCGCAAGACAAGGACAGAGCAAGTAAGACAACACGAAGCGCTACTTTCAACTGAATTTTTATTGAAACAACACACTATTTATATACCCAATCGGGCTTCAGAAGCAAGAATTCAAATTCCTTGTCAGTTAGATGCACTGACGTTGAAAGTTGACAGTTGAAAGTAGCGCTTCGTGTTGTCTTACTTGCTCTGTCCTTGTCTTGCGGCGCATTTTGTCAAAATTAAGAATCCAGCAGCGTGTGATGAAGTGTCACCCACTATAGGCACAACACACGCTGGAAAGTGTGTTGTGTCTGGATCACCTCCTTCATTTTGTACTCCCTTTGCAGGGCATGTTCCATAAAAAAATATGCCAAACCAAATAAGCAGTCACAAAAGCATTGGCAAAAAAAAAATTAATCATCAAAATCAATTTGAAAAAAAAAAAAATGCATAGTAAATTGCCGGGCAATTGTGCTGCACGTGAAATGTGTGGCATCTACGCTTTTGGCGCTCTTCATTGGCTAGTTTAGCGACTGGCTCTAACGTGTGGCAATTCGATAGCAATTTCTGGAATGGAGATCCCGGCACTAACCCGGGTTTTAAGTATGCGCGAAAGGGTGTCAAGTTGCTATCTGCCGGACGCAGAGTGGATGACCGGCAGAACTTTCCTGCCAAATGGCACCTCAACTCACGGCGATCTGTCGTGGCATGCTGTAGAGACACTCGCTTAATAATCTAAATTGTCTGGGTTAGATTCCTGCCTGGTGCAAACACTTCTATACTGCAACGGCCTCTTCTACCCCTACTCGTCCCGCATTACTACCACATCTCCATGCTCCATCCAAGATTGTGTTACTACCACATCTCAGAGCCCCCTACTCGTCCCGCAGTCGTGGCCGAGTGGTTAAGGCGATGGACTAGAAATCCATTGGGGTCTCCCCGCACAGGTTCGAATCCTGTCGACTGCGCAAACATTTTTTTTTTCTTTTTTTTTATCATTTTTTTTTTTCTACACGAGCATGCGAGCACGTGCTCGTGAGCACGTGAGCTCACGAGTACGAGCACCGGACGCTGGACAGATGGACATGGCTAGCCCCTAAGGAGCTTCGCCCCTAAAAAAGAAAAGAAATTAATACATAAATGAATTAACAAACCTGCACATTCCAGATCCAGAGATCTGAGCAGTCCTCCGGCCCGCAGACAATGAGGTGAGAGTCGTCTGGACTCCAGGCCACAAACGACGCCCCGTAAGAGTGGCCTTCGAGCGTCCGCTTGTGCGACAGCGTCAGGGTCACCTGGTCATTCAAAGGACGCCGCAACCGCAAATCACTTTCCCTTGAATCGTACTGTATCGTATCGAACCATCCCCTATTCCCCAGAAGGACTCCCGAGCCTAAAAGCAGAATGCCCGACAAAGTCGGGCATTAATCTCGGTCATTAAGAAGTCCTTTAACTTTTGCTTAAACACCCGTTTAATTTAGAGGGGCAGGATTGCAGGCGTCGCTGTGAATCTGTTTCTTCAACATTCAGTGATATACGAGGTCGGTAGAACTCCGTACAAAAAATTGTAGAGCCCTTCCACCTCATGTGGAGATGGAGGACCAGCAAAGCTGTTATCTTTACAACGCCTAGGACGATGCCTGGAGGATGACATCTAGGACGACTTCAAGGACGACTTCTTGGACGACCTCAAAAACGACGACTAGAGGACGACGTCTAGGACGACCTCAAGGACAACTTCTAGGACGACCTCGAGGATGCCGCCTAGAGGACATCTAGAACGACCTCAAGGACGACTTCTAGGATAACCTCGAGGACAAAGTCTAGGTGACCTTGAGGACAAAGTCCTAGAAGTCCTCGAGGTCTCAAGGACTTCTAGGACGACATCTTGGACAACCTCAAGGACAACGTCTAGGATGACCTCAAGACCGACGTCTAGGACGACCTCAAGCCCGACGTCTAGGACGACCTCAAGGACGACTCCTAGGACAACCTTGAGGACGACCTCAAGAACGACTTCTAGGACGACCTCAAGGGCGACGTTTAGGACAACCTCAAGGACGATGTCTAAGACGACCTCAAGGACGACTCCTAGGACAACGCCTAGAGATATTCAGCCTTTCCACTCTGGTGAAGACGGAAGACCAACAAAGCTGTACTGGCTTGAGTTTTGTGTCGACACGCTGCTTGTCTGCGGACACGATAGTGGGGGAACTAGCCCTTAACAGCTTCGCTGTAAAAACATTGCACAACAAAAGGCGGCGCATCTGACCGGCGAGAAGGAAGTGAACCACTCACCGGGTTCACTTCCCAGATCTTGACGGTGGAGTCCTTGGAGCCGGTGGCGAGGAGGGCACCCGAGTGGGAGAAGCGGCAGTACCACACTTCGTCGCAGTGGTCGTTGAGCACCTGGCGCCGGAAGAGCAGGGGTCGCGGAGGAAGCAAGCGTTAGCCCTCCGTTCGTCGCCCAGGTTGGCCAACTCGGCAAATACGGCTACGCCGTTTCGGTAAACCATAAAAATGTCCCAGGAATTGATCAAAACTTCAGCTTGGGCGAATTGGTGGTTCATGCTTACACTTCACAGTGCACAACAACAGACGAACTCGAAAGTGCACTCACACAAAGAAAGAACACCCACACTGCGCTCAAGCACTTCACAGGGCAGTTTGGGTGTTCTTTTTCTGTGCGAGTGAACTTTTGAAGTGTGTCTGTTCTTGTGCAAACTTCAAGAAGTTCACTTGCACAAAAAAAGAACACCTACACTGTGCTGAACCACTTCACAGCGCAGTGTGGGTGTTCTTTCTTTATACGAGTTACCTTTTGAAGTGTGCTCTTGTGCGCTGTGAAGTGTAAGCATCTCCCAGGAACTTCTAGTTGGAAGCCGGCGTTTGGTAGCTCGTCGCTTATTACTTTAATCCCCCAAATATTTCCACGAATATATGTAAGCTGTGCACTATGTCGCACTTTACTACATGACACTGCTGATACGTGCATACGTCGTAATGTTAATGCGTAAGTTATGCACTACAGACAGGTCAAGAACTCGGTAGATGTTTTTGACCTGTATGTTCACTTCAGCCGGGCGTAATGCGCATGCTGCATGTGCCTCCGCCGTCGAAAAGTAATGCGTCGTTTGCTCTGCGGCGTGGTGACATCGGCAACAGATTGACGTCGGACGACCACGTCGTGTGACATCAGGTCGTGTGACATAACATGAAACTGTGCCACGTGATGAGACTCCCTAAATAGGTCCCACATGGGAATGCCCATGCGGGACGGGCATTCCTGTGATGTTTTTTGAACAAACCAGACTAAAACTTGCTTTCTCGTCAAAACACCGCGACTGGGGCTGTACCAAAAGAGCCGGGAAAGATTTGAAGATCAGTTTTCGTGTTTTCTGACTGCTCGATTAGTCCAAGAACGTAAATAGGTGCAATGAAAACGGAAACCAGACACGGTCGGACCGCAATAGCTTTGCGGGAAGCACTTTTGGTTGAATTCACGAATACTTGTGGTCGTCAGATTTATTTATTTTTTGTTCCGACATGAACGCAGGAAAACCGCCAGGTTGTCCAAAAAAACCCGCGGACCAAGTTCAGTGCGTCTTCACATTCAAACGGCCGTCCGATCGTTCAAACTGTCGACTGTTCATGAAACGACAGCAGCCAGTAAACCAAACGTAGCGATAAGAAGTGCTGTCCCCAAAAGACTTAAGTTTGAAGGTTGTTTGGCATAAGTAGGCTTCAGTGTCAACAGTAGATACAAGGAGCTGTTAATCATCGTTACCAGTGGCCATCCCCGACTCGTTATGCCCGATTCACTTGGTCCGACTCTGCTTACAATTTTCAGTATCGACGTCGAGCATCGCAGCTACCGTCAACGCTTTTGCCGCCCGCACGAGACGTCGCGACTGAAAATAGCGAGCAGAATCTCATTATGCGAATTGGGGTGTAGTGCCCATTTTGCTGCGTTTATGCCGAATGAATCACTGCATGCAGCATTATTTACGTGAAGTTTCGCGGCGTAACGAACCTCAAAAACTTCGTTCAGACCACTAAAGTAGTCAGACATTGCTATGAACACAAACAATCAACAATTCCAACACAAAAAAGAGCCCAGGGAATCGCACTGACGCCGACAACATCACGTTGCAATGGTTTGTTGATACAGACGCAGCGCTTCTTGCCCATGCCCCATCGTGCACGCGCGGTGCCAGCGATGTGCCGCTAGGGGCGCTCCGGTTTGTTTGTAAACACAAGTTGGTGCGTAGCAACGAAAAAAAACAAAAAAAGTACTCGGGCCCTAACTAACGCTTCGAAGCAAGACTGTTTTAAGCATAAGCTGAGCCCCTAGGATTGCCAAGCTCGTTTCTCCAGCGTGCTACCTACACGTACGCCAATAAAAAAGACGTCACGACATCCCGTCTCTCGCACGTCGCAATCGCGCACGCGACGGTTCAGTCAACAAATCAAAATACGGCTAGCAATTGTTTTTTGTAAATTTCTGTACGGCAGTTGCGCGAGCGTTAGAATGCCGTCGCGCAGAGTCCAAACCTCTCCGGCAGGTGCTTCGCCCACCTGCAGGGTGTGGCAGGGGAACTGTTCCCTGGAGCAGAGGTGATCCGTGAGGAGGCAGCAGTTGTCCTCCAGGCCGGCCTCTCCGCTCTGTGCCCCCCTCGGCGAGAACGGGGCGTTGTGGTACGGGCACCGGTCCCGCTGCAACTCCACCGCCTGGGCCAGCAGGGCGCGCAGGCGCCGGGGGGGCAGCATCACGCTTGGCGGGAGGAACCCTGCCACCGAGGACGCCTCGTTTGCAAGAGTCGAAACTACGTCGCCCCGGACGCATTTGCGACCGGCGTGTCTTCCGTCCCTTTCTCCTAAATGCAAAGCACTTCCAGTCTACAAGCTCAACTAAAAAATGCTGTGAAATGCGCTAGCTTTAAAGGAACGTTGTCAGTAAAAACAATTAGGAAAGGAAATATGCTGTGCACATATCATTTTTAAAAATATTTTTCTCGACGCTGAGGACGTTGAGGACAACATCCTAGAGGACGACGTCCTAGAGGATGACGTTCTAGAGAATGACGTCGAGAACGACGTTTAGGAAGACCTCAACGACAACGTCTAGGACGACCTCGAGGACGTGGGGTCACATCAACTTCAACTACAGTCAAACCCATTTATAACAAACAGCAGGAAACTCTATGATCAGTTCGATATAGCAAAAACCATTTACAACGAACTTCCACAATGCGTTCGTTGAAGCGCCTGAACACTATCGCGTTAAAAGAACAGTCTTATAAAGCTTTTCTGCGCGAGTGCCGCCATGTTGAATTACGGAACTTCCTGGATTCGGGAAAACATTGTTTTGCTCTCTCCGCACTGCTGGAAGATGTAACAATGCGCTGGAGTTTGTTTTTCTTTATTATTTTTTTTTGCACGCGTGCAGTTTTTTTTAGCTTATCTCCTCTTCTGAGTCGTTTCTCTTCGTGGGCAACCACTTTGGGATGAAAAGCTTTTTGTTTTTTCTGTGCGTGTGTGCAGTGTTTTGTTTTAGCGTTCTCCCCTTCTGAATTGCTTCTCTTCGCTCAATTTTGTTCACGGCTTGAGCTTTTGAAAATTTCTTTCTTTCCTACTTTTTTTTTGCGGGGGGGGGAAGGGACAGGCAAGAAGACGATCGTTTGCGCGTTTTTGGAAGCCTTCCCGAGGGGAAAAAGTTGGATATAGCAAATATGTTGTTCGTTACAAAAAGTACTTTTTGCATGCATTTTTATTTAAATTTTTCGTGAGGTCGATATTGACAATAATTCGCTGTACGTGGGTTCGTTCTAAACGGGTTTCACTGTACTGGCCCTTATAAGCTTACACAACCGCCGCTCCGGCCGCTTGAGCCACAGGTGCTTCAGCCACCATCGCTTCAGCCACGGGCATTGCGTGACCTCGATTACGTGACCTTGAGCGTGGTTGGGCCTACGAAGCTGCCACTTTAATAATAATCCCATCTAGCAGAAGCGCTGTAATTTGGGAGAGTTGGTATGATGACATGGTAAACAGAACAGCGCATGCTCCTTTTCGTGCATGTTCCTTGTCTCTGTCCTCGTCCTTTTGTGTGCTGTTCTGTTCACCATGTAACCCCATCTACGAGGTGTTCCCCCAAGAAATGTGCAGGGTTTCTTTTATCGCGAAAATAAGCTATGCATAGCCAAAAGCTCATTTACCGGCCAGACGTAGCGCTGGCGGTACGAACCAGATCCCCAAGTTTTAGACCCAAGGGCCCGTTTACACACTTGCGATTCTTTAGGACCGAGTGCCTTAAAACCTCTGTAAAATTTCTCGTGACGAGAGAATGCACTGGCACGATGGCGCCATCTGTGCAGTGACCCTGGAACTCCTTTCACTAGAGCGAAGGTTTTGCGGCATTGGTGAGGTCAAATGTATGTACTACCTACAAGAAATGGTTGTTTATAACATCGACAAAACATTTTTCCGAGCTAAGAAAGAAGGAATGATGCGCGAAAAAGATAGGAAATATACGGGACAACTTAGTGTTCTACGGCTTCCCGGCAGGTGACGCCAGTGGGTTAACATGTCTCGAGGCACACAAGTCGTTCACAGACACAAGTCTGTGAACGGGCCTTAACCGTTATCTTATTCAAAAGTTGAGGCAATTTTCGGAAATTTTAAATGGGGAAAATGGCGGCCAATGGAACTCTCGAATCTACCGAGCTGAATGGCACCAGCTACCGAAAACAGGCAAAAAAAAAGGGGTCCCATTTTTCCAACTAAATTTTTTAGAAAATCAGTTACGACTTTTGAACGAGACGACGGTTAGTTTCGAAACTTCGGCCTTTGGTTCGAACCGCCGGCCCTATGTTCGGACGGAGATAAAAAGGCAGGTGGGATGCTCAGGAAATGCCGACACCGGGGTATTTTTTTAAGACAGTCTTGCCGTGAACTAGCGAGGCCGGAAACACGGAACGCACAAAGTCGGGAGGGACAGATTGGCTCACCCTGTAGCTTCTCCATGAGCCGCTGCCGCGACGCAAGTCCCTTGCCTTCCCAGTGGGACATGAGGCGCAGCTCCTCCGGTGTCCCACACATCATGTAACTGCGTCGAGACAAGAACGCAAAGCATACCGTGCACCTTCTTTTGGCGTCCCAACATGGCCCAAAACTTGACAGATGACGTCGAACTGAAACCAACCTTCGAGTCACACAAACCAGATTTTCTACGCATTCGTCCGATTCGGCTTGCACACGCTATTACAAGAGAATACACTATCTCCCCGTGCTGCAAGGCCCACTTCAGACAGGGCAACTTTCCCAGCAATTTTGGCGTTGCTGGCGAGTTGTTCCCTAGCTTTCCCCTAGTGTGACACGGATTGCTCAGATCGCATCCGTCTTGAAAAGGACGAGCAACTCAGACAACTCGGAGACGTTTGAAGTGCCAGCAGTCAATCAGGGACGCAATATTTCCACGTGACACCCGTGCTGGTGACAATGACAACTAAAGTCTTTGTTCTGGTTTGAAATTCATCGTCTTTGGGAATAAACCCTTTCAGAAAGATGAGTCAGTATTCTCAATGCCATTTAAAGGTATAAAAACATGTTTATAGTACATAACTGTGTGTCTAAATAGTGAGAGAGAAAAAAAAAGTAATAATGAGCATGACAAATTGCAGCAACTGGTTGCTGCGTGTAAATGCGGGCGGCCCGCGTTGCTGGTGTTGCGACGTCAAGTTGCTGGGAGAAATAGCCCTGTCTAAAGCGGGCCTAACAATAAGTCACCCCAGCATACTACAGTTCAAGCTCGATTTTACGAAACCCGATATTACGAATTTCCCGATTTAATGAACAAATTCGGATTCCCCGCGCAGGCTATGCGTGAGGTCTCCCTTCTCCGATCTAAGGAAATAATTAGCAGGTCTGGGTGACTTTGTTAAATCGAGGTTCAACTGTAAAGGCTGGATCAGCGTGCTTTCGTCTTATTTCCGACTACAAATGGCGCTTTGTAGCAGGCGAACCGCATTCTTCGCTCGCATTAGCAGACAAACCGTCTACGAATGATATTTCCACTCGCTCCGTAGGCGGCAAATTAGGTCTAGCTCTCGCGGTGACCGAAATTGGACCCCTGGACCATTTTAGACGCGTGGGTGGTACGAGACACTGGACACACCAGTTGTCGGAGGCACTGTAGTGGCAGAGGGCACCCTCACCTGGAGAGCTCGTGCACCCGCTGGGTGTTGTGCCGCAGCGGGGTGAGGCTGTGCCGCAGGCAGTTGAGCGCCTCCAAGAGATGGCCCTCCTCCAGGTGCTCCAGGTACTTCTGCTCGAGCATCAGGAACTGCATCTCCTGCGAGTAACGTGACAACATGTTCCCATCTTTAGAGACGCGTATCGTGAACGCAGGATTTCCATCTCATGCCCGCAAGTTGCGAATCGCAGAGGTTTCATCGTGCAAGAAACCGTCGCGGAGTCGGCGCTCACCACAAGTGTCTGCGACGACGCCAGCAACGTCTTCAGTTCGTTGAGATCCGACTCTGCCTGCAACAGGAAAAGAAGAAAACCGTCACTGACGGGGCTCTTCTTTTCTTCGGTTGTCGTACTGTCCATCTTGGCGACACTACAGGCTCACAAAAAGCACTCTATACACCTTTCCAACGCCTAATTTCGCGCTCTTGATTCCGCGTCAGCAACATTCACTTCATCATCTTCATCATGCCGGGTGGTGCAAGCGACCGCCCCTTATCAAGGGTAGAGCCGTTAACATCCATCCATCAGCAAATTGTTTGTCACCACCAGTTTGTTATCACATTTCTTTTTGTTTGTATTTTGGAAGTCAAAAGGCATTCTGGTCTGACAGAAAAGAAAAAAACGTGCTATAACAAACTGATGATGGCAAACACTCTGCTGCTAATGACAATAAAGGGAATGTTTCCGACACACATTCACTCAAGAACACAACACTTATCACCCAGGCAAAAATTGAGAAGTCACTGGATTGTGGATGCATGCACGGCATCAGATTTTCTGCGAAAGAGAGCTACTGCGCAGGCTCAGATCGAGTTCCATAGCCCAGGACACGAAATATGGCAGCACGCAGAAAGTGATTACTGAAATGGTCCATAATGGCCCCATCGAAATGCCACTGGTTGTCTGCTCAATGCCAAATTCACGGCAAGCTGAGATAGGCATTCTGTAAACTGCAGACTCCTGAGAAAGTGTGAAATGCAATTGTTTACTTTGGTATGTTTCGAAGCTTGATAGCTTTGCAGTTACGAACCACACTGATGATTATCCTCCGCATTGTTGCATTGACTTATAACCGAGCCTTCCCAAGTGGATGTCAGCCAAGACAATCAAGACAAACCGAAGAGGTAGAGATAGATGCAATGCTGTGTCAAGGAACTGTTTAACATTGGCAACAACGAACCTTTACTGCATCACAGGTAGCATCAGCATCTAATAGGAGGGTTTCAAGGGCAGCAGAAGCAGTATTTTTCTCTATTTTATTTTTTTGTATGCAATAGACCCTTTTTAAATGTCGATCTATCCACTCTGTTCAGAGCCAAACCTGACGCTCTAATGGCAGTGTCATGCAGCTTCTTCATACCAGGTATATTGAATGTCCCTGAAAGCATAGAAAGGAAAGCAGGGAATCGATTCCTGCAAGTTGGTCCTTTTACGTTGCCTTTGCTTTACCAAGACGAGGGAGCTCGACTCGGGCACTTTTGTCCTCTTATCGCCACCATTAGAGAGTAAATATTGGGAGCTTTTGAGACTGCCACTAGATGAATCTGACTTTTGAAAAAGGTGTATTGAGCAGGAAGAGCTTCGTTTCAAAATGGGCATATTCAAATCTATTCAGCCATAATAAAGGGGCCATTAAAATCGCCAATCGGGAACGCAAGTGTACCAATTGGCGACGGTCAATCAATGCAGCTCTCGCTCCAGTCTGCTTGTATGCTCAAATTTGAGCGCAAGAAAAGAGCTCTTCACCTTGGACCAGTCTCCATCCATTATGTGTGCCTGGAATTTGGCAGCGGCTGGGTGGTCCAAGCTGCAGCCAGACTCCTGGATGAGCTGCTCTGCTGTCCGGCTACGAGGCAGAGCATGAATGGGCAAGTCAGGCCAAACCAATCCGCCCACGGCAGTTCCGTGCAAGAACTCCCAAGTGCCGGTGAATGGTTAGATGCATAAACAAAAGAGATAAAACAAATGCACAGAAGCTGTCTCGTCTGCTTTGTATTTTGCGGTCATGCCTCATTAATGATGCAATCAGTGCTCTGTAAGCAGAGCACTGTGTTTTAAATCATATTTAGCAAGTTTTGCACACTAGTTCATACAATGCACAGAGTGCTTCTCACAATGTTTCATTGTCATTAAAATGTGCGTGCTCCGATAAAATAACAAGCAATTGACCTCAAATTCACACACAAGTATGTTAATTCACCACATAAAGGGGTGAATTAGTAACACTCTGTGGGGAGCCTACCTTTTGTACTACGGTTCTTGAGGTGAACATGAGTATGGTGGCCTGTCTAATAACTTTCTACTTTGTTTTGTCTTTTAAAAGGATGCATCACAAACTTCAATCAGTGTATCTCATTTCTATTTTCATTTCTAAGATCTCATATTAAAGATCTACGGTACACACTGACAATGCTCTACATATTTTCGGTTGTACAGGACTAGTGCACTACTATTTAAGACGTTTAGCTGTTGGTAGGCCCAATAAATATAACACACAATTTATATTGCTGCGTGCATGATCGAGGAGATACGCTTCTCCGTTCACCTAGAAGATTTCCGTGCACTTTCACCCCGAGCGTAAGCGATAAAGAGGTCAGAGTGACCTTGTCTAGGCAGTCTCGCCCTAGCTCTTTCCCAAATATTCTAGGTTGAATATTCGAGAAAGAGCTAGGGCGGCAATATGCAACGGCAATATGCAACAACATGCATGCGGCAACATGCAACAACTATAGCTTGGCAATCTCGTTCCGCTAGACAGTTTCCGAGATATGCGCTCACAGTCAAGCAATCTTTAAATTATGGCTAGCAACTTAACAATCATCACCTTAAATGACAAAAAGCCGGAAATAGCGCAGTGACACCTATACTAAATGCCAAGCGTTGCCTTCATAAAAAAGGGGTAACTTATTATTGTGGCTGCTCAGAGCATCTCTAGACTGTCTTTATTACACCAAAAGCTTATTGAAGCCAGATATAGAGCTTGCAATGATAAGCAACATGCAGTAATATCCCAAGAAATAGCCCCCTTTCCCCACTCAGACTCAAAAAAAAAAGTTGAGAAAAAATGCTTCACTCGATTACCTGTACACTCGTGCATGCATCAGCTGCCATAGACCACACCACAGATATCCCATCAGTGAACAAAAAAAAAAAAAAGGACTGTGTGATGTAAGTTATCAAAGCAACAGATGCTAATGTTGCCAAAACTCGCATTGTTTACCTAGTTGCACAAATTGCCCGATTCCAGATATTACAATTTGTATAACTGGACTATATTTCGGCCTTTTTTCAAGAATGGACACAAGACTTAGTGGACTATTTTTCAGGGCGGGCCATCTCTCGTGATATTACGATAAGGGAACAATCTCATTAATGATATTACCAGGAGGCACCTTTACAAGGTTCCATAGATGAGGTCAGTCCTTTGTTTAAAAGGAGCATCTGGGAACAACAGCTGCAAGAACTACGCTCAACGCTTATGTCCATTAGGCCTCATTTTCGATAGATGGCCGCATTCTGAAGAAGGAACGATGTGGCTTTGACAGCCTGTCCTGCTCAGCTGTGCGATTTATTTCACGAGGGAATGGTGTGCCCACAAACAAACGATTGTTACTTGTAGCAGAGAATTTGCCTACCAGCCCGGCAAAATATGTATAGCCAGGTCTGATTACCTTACTTAATTTTAAACCTGGGTTGTCCATGCAGGTTTTGAGCTTATGATAACTGCAACTTGCAGAGATTTCATTTTGAGTGACTGGCGCAAGACAGGCTTCATACGTTTGGCAACACATTTTCTACCGTTTCATCCCAAAACCTCTTCACCTTCGAAATCGGTGCAAGAAGGCTTTCTTTGACGGGCTTTATGTGCAGTTGGGTTGCAGTTAGATTACCTAAGTAAAATGTGCAATATATTCCGTAGGTGCAGACCCAAGAAATGTAGAAAACAGTTAATGGAGCACAGTGCACTGCATTCCGTACAGTCTACCGAGGGTAATATGTAATTTTTTTATTAAGAACAGCTCGTCCCTGAAAAAATTGGCCCAGGGATTTGACCCCTTACAACAGTGGTTATGAACCACTAACGCTTCTGGGATCCCTTCTGGATCAACAGAAGAAATGAGGGACCCCCTGGGAGGGACGAGAGGGTAATGGACGATTATAATAACAGAAGTGTAAACGAAGAAAACTAAATGGTAAGGGTGCAGGCGAGCTGGTGAATATTACCCACGTTGAATTAACCTGAGATTGGGGTAGAAAAGAAACATACAAACGTAGAAGAGACAGAAAATAGACAGGACAAGGTCTCTCAAGAGACTTCATCCTCTAGTTTCTGCAGTGACGCTGAGAATACTGCTGAGGCTGGCACCAAAAAGGTTTCAACATGAAGGTCACATATATAATGACATGTTAGAAGTAATCTTCAAATTAAAGGTAATTGAAAGCAACCTTACAATAAGCCATTAAAAAGAAGAAGAAAAAATATAAGAAAATCATAGTAAGTTGTATTGCAAGCCCCATATGTCCAATGCAGCCGGATCGCCTTTCAAGGCCACCCGGCCCTCCCATTAAACTCGCCTCCGCTTTCCAGAAAGTTGCGTGACCGTACTGCCCTGCTATCCCAACAAAAAACAAACAGAAAAAAATGCCGTCGAGCTTAACAAAGGTGCGTAACCGGAATGACTAAGCAGTTTTGCGGCACGTAAGTTCAGCTAAGCAAATACGAAAGCGACGCACGGACGCCGATCGTGTGCTAAGCTTGTTGCGAGCAAGCCGATCACTTATTCGTTTTTCGGGACTGACGCATATGTGTCGGGGTTCTGGAGAAGATCTTTAATCATGGCCGCGATCCGAGCAATCGTAGAATGAATAAATGAACAGAACCGTAACTGCGTAGCCGTAGACGATGCTGTCTGTCCCGCAGCTGTCTGCTTATTTTCCACAAACGGCGCCTGCTATCTATGATCTCGCAACGCGTCAAAATTGTTTCCTAAAACCGAAGAGATTAACAAGAGTCGAATTATTATTATTTTTTCACCCCAGATTGAGAAAGAAACGCGGCGGTGAACGAGCGAAAACTGTGGACTCAATTATTGGCAAACTGTCAAGTAGCGGACAGTTTGTGCATCCGTGAACAGACGCACTGCATGATTTCGCAGTAGTTCAAAGGATGGAATTTTGGGATCTTGAAACCTATTTTAAAACTTGAACAGATTTTAAAGTCACAATGATGCATAAACGCTAAAACTACAAAGAAAAAAAGAAAAGCTGCAGGTCAACATGCATATATAAATTTATCTGCAGTTCCCCGGACATAGTGAATCATATTTTATGAATTCATCTTCAACGAGATCGTAAAACATGTCTAAACGTCCATCCCAGTTGGGATTAAACGAAGCTGGCAATACAGACTGCAAACAAAAGCCTTTGCGTGAATTGCATCACTAAAACAAGCGCCCGAGGCTTTCCGAAATAAAACGATTTTCCACGATTTTTAATTTAATTTAATGAAGGTCTTCAACGAAGAGTAAGAGGAACTTGGAAACACGATGACATATATAGCGGTACCACTTTTCGCACCTCGAACGCGCCAATAAACAAAAAGACGCTTAAAACGGTCGGCGTATCATGATGTCGGGATATTAGAAAAGAGTTTCCAAGAAATCGAGGATATTAAATTAAAAAAAAAAAAAAAAGATGCACAGAGGACACTGCGACAGTGTGTTTTGAAACGAACAGGTGAAAGCGTTGCTGGCTTCTCCCAAACAAACGGCAAAGAGTCAGTTTCGTCTG
Source organism: Ixodes persulcatus (assembly GCA_013358835.2). Lineage (NCBI taxonomy): Eukaryota > Metazoa > Arthropoda > Arachnida > Ixodida > Ixodidae > Ixodes > Ixodes persulcatus. The sequence continues at coordinate 471,817 of JABSTQ010009937.1, forward strand.
GATCTTAGAACAAGCGGGACATCTTAAAAACATCCGAGAGATTCGGGGGATTCGGGGATGAATCAAAACTCGGACAATGAAAGAAGCGAAACAAACAAAAAGAAATCGGAGAAGTGGGAGAGAGGCAGAGGTAGAGAGAGAGAGAGAGAGAGATCGCGCTAGCATACGAGAGACACGGACTCCGTGGATCTTTGAACAGACTTACTTGAGCCCCAAACCCCTGAGGTGTTGACCGATGAGTCTGATAATGTCTTGTTCGGTGCGTGAGCCAACCTTGGTTTTCTCGCCTGGTGCGGCTCCGTTCGCGGCGGCGGTGGTGGTGGTCGAATCGTCCCCATTTTGCACAGCAGCAGAACAGCCGTTGGTAGCCTGCATGGTGGCAACGCGCTGCTTTTTGCGCGGTGGCGACGATCCTCCACCGTCCTCGGAGCTCGTACACGAGGCCAGCCTTGCAGCACGAGAGTCCTTTGTTTTGAATTGTTTCTTTTTGGCGTTGCGGTCTTTCGGAAAGGGGACGGGGTGTGCGGGGAGGGAGGGGGCAACACAAATTGCAGCCCACAAAGCCCTGGGACGTGCTTTCTTTTTTCCCCTTGCCCCCCCTTGCCCAACCGAACGTGTGTGTGAGCACACGCGCTCCTAGGGAGCCCCGAGACGGTTTCCTCACTCACGACGGGGACCTCAACTCGGCCAGAAAAATAAACACGGGGTCGCTAGCACCCAGGACTCGAAGTAGCGGACATGGTCCAAGCAGCACAGGCCCCCTCGACAACAGCAGTCAGCTGGCTCGCACGGAAAGCTGACGTCACGGACCGCGCGCTGCATCTCGGGATAGACCCAGCCAGTACGCTGGCGGTCATGGCCGCGCCGCCCTTCGTATCCGGGTAGAATGCCCCCCAAAACAAAGCGACTCTAACCTAATTTCTGGGTCTTTTCCACGTGAACGGGCGTATTTAAATAGTTGTGGCGTTCCCGGTCAACCGGACTGGATTCGTCGTCGACACGGAGAGATAGAAACTGAGAACGGGACGTTTAAAGGCGAAGCTTGTCAAGTCAAGTTACACATGGCGGACCACCACAGATAAACAGATCAGAAGCCAGTCCCCCGATGCCTTGGCGTATTGTTGTTTCCGTAAGAGTAGCGGTTCTGATTTTCCGGGAAATAGAGTAGGAGAGTTCCCCGAAAGGGTTGCGCAAGACGATCTACGGTTGCGGACACTAGCGGGGTTGAGTGACACACAAAAGCAAGACAACGACTCACTCGGCTACCCCAACCACAGTCCAAACAAAGCAGCAGACTAAACAGTTCATATTGCAGGACGCTTCGTACTTCGTTACGTTACGTCTAATTTGGTTCAAAGGAGCATGTGAAAACATTTCAATAAATTATGTATTGTGTTAAGACGCCTATGAAAAGCGGTGAAATTTCATTAGGAGTTATATTTATGCGTGAACCTGAACGCAAATTTCGACGCGCATGTGCGGCGGCTTAGTAACGGCTCGATCGACTTCATCGACACATGCTTCGCGATTTCGGCTGAAGAAATTCATCATCCGAGCGATTCGCTGGCATAGGTCGGCCAAAAATACGAAAAGTTGGTTGGCAAGAAAAACAAGAGCAAATATTTCTGCGAAGAGAGTGTGGTTTGAAGCTTGGTTTCACTGAGATTAGAGCCCGCTAAGTTCGAGCTACAGGACTCATGGCGAAAGCGAAGTCAAAGTAAGCGGACCCTTCAAACGTCCTTTTTTAGAACGGGTTAGAACGGCAGAGCAGTCTTTCAGTTTTCCCGCCCCCAGCGCGAGCTGGGCCCAGGCTCGGTCTATAAGCCGTGACGATTGATTTCAGATTCATCCTAGTGCTTCTCGAAAGCCTCGTCTCCAAGCACAAGGTCGTGCTGAAGCGGGCACGGCTGGACGAAAAAACTGAAAAGTGGATGTTCGATCCATACAGTAAGCGAGATCGATGCGTGTGCCATGTCTAAAATTTTAACAAAACCTTACCGTCCCCTCTCTTCCAGTTCAAAGCTTCAGTATCTACAAGGAAATCAAGAAGCTCAAGAGTCTGAAGTGAGCCGTGTCGGCGAGGACGCAGCTCGCACTTGTACATTATCATGCATCGAACGACTAAGTTACTTAGGGATTAAATCTTTTCTTCATATGACCAAAGCTTCTCCGAGATTTTCTCCTTCGATTGTCTGTGTGGTGTTCTCCAACGAAGCCAGAACAGTACAAATCTATGCCTCACAAATCGAATCCGTGTTTCGACAAAACGTAGAAGCTGCTCATGAGGAAAACAGTTAAAAATTACAGCCTGCAATTTTGCAATTTTAGGAAGCTTCTAACTCGGTAAAGTAGATGGTCGTGAAGGGCATAACCGAAAAACATTTGCCCTTTTCCTGCACTTTAGTGACAGGTATTACGGACTGTATGGCGTGTTGCTTCGTGGCGACGTTGCACGGATGAACTTGGTACGCGTTTGGTGTCTCTTATGGCGCGAACGTCGTCGTGCCAGGCGTCTCTGAAAGAAAGCCCCGCCAAAGCGGTCCCCATCGCTTCGTCGAAACCCGTTTCGTGGACAACTTTTTATGGACACACGTTTAGTCTACTTTTTTTTTTTTACTAAGTGGATTGAAGAGGATTACTGGATTCATTTCGTTCGCTAGAAGCATACCGGAACTAAAGCAGATTCATTCGGGTTGCAATGGCAGAGCAAAAACAAATTCATGAGCCCTAGTACCAATCTTCCAAATAGGTCCGTGCAGTGCGCAGAAACCCCTCGCTCCGCTTGGGGAAAGTTTTATTATAATCTCGGGCCTGACCTTGCCTGAGGCCTCACCAAAACTGACGAGGGTTCAGCAAGATGGGGCAGCATGCGGATGTCGGCGACCGAGGCAATGCGTGCAGAAAGATGGTTTCAACAAAATGTCGCAAGGTGCGTCGATGAAATGAATGCGGGAACCTCTCGAATTGAACTGTTGACAAAATGATTGTCGATAAAATGTCATTCAAAGAACTGATTTCCACCGCCGCCAATGCTAGCGTTCCGGCGAAAGTGGAACGCTAGCACACTGCAGCTTTAACTCTGCTATTTTGCATCATGGGGTTTGGCTGTACACATCCATCCATCCGAACGACGGTCGCAGCTTTCCTTATATTCCATCCACATCAAGCTCCGCCTTATGCACACTGTAACGGGCGACGATAAATGGAGCCTCTACACCCGTCAACAGCGCCAGTTTGCGGCCTGCCACACGTGCTGCACGCGAGAGAAAAGAGTTCACTTGAGTCCGACTTCGCGCACAAGGGCTTCGAGCGAGAGGCGGCAGTCGTCGTCGACGTAGGCTTGGTAGCTCCATGCTGCCACATAGAACGAGAGGGTCTTCGAGTCGGCCACCATGGCCACTTCCTCAACGAGGCACTTCTTGACTCCCAGCTCTTTGGCGTACGTTGCCACCACTTGTCGTGCCACCTTAACTGCAAAAGGCACGGCGGGAGACAGAGTTGGGAGAAGCACGTGCAACACTCTTTAAGCCTTTAATGCACCAACGTGAGTTGCAGCTTCCTTCTTTAGTTGAGAGTTTCAAATGAGCCAATCATCTGCCCTTCAAACCGGCTGCGAAGTATCGACGTAACTTTGCGACGAAAAAACCAATCCACCCTTTTCCAATTCTTGGTTTGGGAGTTTTTCGGCATGAAGCTGCTCGGGCGTGGCGTGAGCAAGTGCCAACATTCCTTCGAGCGACAATGCTAGATTCTGTTGGCTCTATTGAGCTAATATTACCTACTGGGTGACCCAAGGAGCGGCCAGGCTCTTTAAATCGACCGCAAAATTCAGTTTCTTGACCTATCGCGCTGCGACTTTGTGCAGCGTTGCCCACAGATGGTGCATTCTTTTTTTTTGTAAAATTTGCAAAGAGTGAACTTACCTGAAGAAAAAGTAAAGAAAGAAAAAGGCTTAGCTCCTATGGAAACGCAGCGAAGCCACCGGTCTTCAAACAATACGGCGCCGATTCGCACGGGAGACAAGAGATGGCGCAAGCGGCCGCGACGCTAACGAACGAGCATACCGCGCAGAGAGCCGGCGTCTTTAGCAGACAATCTTTTCGACTCGAAAGTGAAGCGAGCTTTTCTGATATCAGTTGCCAATGCATTATTTTATCATCCTTACTAATAAAACATATTGAATAGATACATAATCAAATAAAAAAATGGTCTGTTGGGTTATTTTGACTGTTTTTGTTCGTGGTTCTTATGTCGTCTGCTTTGCAGTTCTTTGTTGTTACCACGCCTGTTTTTGGTTCTGCGACTGTCGCCGCTGCAGAACGCGTGCCGCTTTTGAGTTGAAAAGATTGTCTGCTAATGACGCCGGCTCTCGGCGTCGTATGCTTGTTCGTTGGCGGCAGTGGCGTCGTGACTGCTTGCGCCACCTCTTGTCTCCCGTGCAAAACGGCGCCGTACTCTTTGAAGACCGGTGGCTTCGCTGCGTTTCCATAGGAGCTAAGCCTTTTTCTTTCTTTACTTTTTCCTCAGGTAGGTTTGCTCTCTGCAAATTTTACAAGAAAAGATGCACCTTCTGTGGGCAACGCTGCACGAAGTCGTAGCGCGATAGGCTAAGAAACCGAATATTGGGGTCGATGTAAAGAGCCTGGCCGCTCCTTGGGTCACCCAGTAGATTGAGCACCCGAAACCTTGCTTTTGTGCCTAAGTGGCTTATTTTTTGCCAGCAAGTTTGCATAAAGAAGCTAAGTGGCTTATTTTTTGCCAGCAAGTTTGCATAAAGAAGCTTCTCTCCTCTTCCTACTGGCACCTTTTCTTTCCTCAAGTTTCTAGCTGAGAAATAGTCAAACCAATTCCCCGATAGGGGGTACCAGTTTTTCAAAAACAAAAAGCTGGCTTGGAGAGTTACGTTCGCTCAACTGGCAATCTAATTACTATTATGCTCCCACCATGACCCTGGGTTTGGACCAACACTGAGTTAAGAACTGAATCAGGCAAGTTATGCGCAGACCCATGGGAGTAAAAGAGTCTAGCCCTACAAAATATATTATTTGCTCAAGCGCTGGACGAAAGGAAGGCCTTTCTAAGGCAGACGGAACTACTTGCTGCACATGCAACAAAGAGGACAGGTTGTGGATGCAAGGATGCAATGCAGTCGGTTCTTACGAAGGCAGTTTAGTATGACGTTAGTTTTTTTCCTCAACTCACAGAATCTGTCAACGGGCCACGTCAAAAAAAGGATGTCCTCGGTGTCTCCGCTGGCAGACGAGATTCTCCGACTGTGCAGCTCCGCCGTGGCCGCCAGGTTTTCGACGATGGCAGACGCCTTGGCAACCTGGCATTCCTGCAAATTATTTCGGCGATCAAAAGCCATAAAAACTCCGGCACTTTACTATTCAGAAATAAAACAGCTCTCGCGAGCCGCACATCAACCCATATTAATGTCGTGGCGCGTGTTTAGCTACGGCTCCCGGAATGCGTCTTTGACTAATGTGTTTACCGTCCTACTCAATCTACGCATTAAAAGCGGTCCAAAAGTGGCAAAAAACTGCGTCACAAAAGCCGGCGCATCATCCTGTTGGATGTCATGATCCTGGCGGTTGGTCGTAGAAATGCTGGCAAAAAATGTGAGTGTCGCCGTCGTTTCGGCGTCCCACCTTGAGTCTGTTTTCCGCCGACTGCCTGGCTGCAGGGGGACCAGGAGGTCTGCCGCATCCACCTCCGCAGCTGTGCCAACCGTAGCAGGCAACAGCGCAATATAGTGACGTCACCAGGCGGCTCAAGCTACCGCCCGCGACAACGGGTAGAGCCGTTAGCATCCATCCATCCAACCAGGCAGAAATCGGGGGCAGTGTAAATACACCGGTTGGAGACGAGCTTCACCAGGGCCTCCTATGCAAGCTTCGCTATGCCTGTCAATAGACAGCACGTGCCATAGGAAGGGGCCGGGCAAATAGGGCTAGTGGTTTTTGTGTGGTGGTGCTCGTGATACAGCTGTGCAGTGAAGACCATGCTCCGCTTCGCAGGAAGCAGAGTCAAGTCAGTCGGAGCATTATAGAGCTGGAGGCACCAGCTGAAGATAAATTCGTCCTCTCCAGTGTATGCTTGAATTTCATTTGGTATCTGTATTTGCGGTAATATCAGAGAAAATATCCGCAGACTTAGTTTATTATGTCGATTGAAAATTCAAAGTTTTTGTAAATATTTCATAATAGACAAGTTGTCTTTTTTTATAATAGTTGTGTTTTGATATATTTTTATGTATATATTCCAGTGATGTTTTATAACCCTTTTATAAATTGCACCCTCTGCTAAAATAATACACAGCGATGAAGGATTTTTTTGTAAATAAAATAAGATTCACAGAAATGCCACCAAGAATGTGCGTCTGCAATGACAAGAAGTAGGAAAACATAAGGTTGTTCACCTTTTGCCCTACAGGCAAGCTGTTTATTAGAAAATAATCTAAGACTGTATATGACTTGTTAGTGTAAAAAAAAGAAGAGCTGCATGTTGCAAATATGCAGCGAATTAAAATCAAATCTCGTGAGGCTGGGTTCATTGTGCCGTTGACGACGCCTGTTTATAGATACTAAACCGTTGAAACGATGGCGTCTACTTTGGCACGGAGTGGGCCTCTGTTGATCGCTTGAAGCCACCTTGTTCGCTCAAAGGGTCAGATGGTATTTCAAGGTGTGATACGGTGTTATTAGGAGTGGGCCCACATTCGCTTGAACCGCAAAATGGTGCGCAGCAACTCATGCCTAAAATAGAACCTCAGTATGACCTATAAATATTCACCCTTTCATGTCAAAATGTTACAGCTATAAAATGGATGTGTTTTTATATTTTACATTCCGCATTGCTAACCATTTTAATCTGGCAAACGGACTGAGGGTCACTGTTGGTCAATTTATGAGTCGCGCGACGTTACAAAGGCACGTGACATCACAATGTCACGTAAGGCCAGAAAGTTGTGCAACACCGACCTTCACAGATTTACACCCGATTGCACACCACCATTATGTAACGAATAAATATGGCACTTGTGCTAATATAGCGATAAGCAATATGCCAGATGTATACAATTAATGTATCTGCTACAAATATATCGCAACATAAAAAAAAAGAACTAAAGTGTACAGTCAAACCCGTTTATAACAAACAGCAGGAAACGCTACGATCAGTTCGATATAGCAAAAACCATTTACAACGAACTTCCACGATGCGTTCGCTGCAAAGCGAGAGCTTCTCTTTGTTTCTCATCTCTTCGCTTCCGCCTTGTAACAACGCGCTAGAAAGTTTTTTTTTTTTTTTGTTTTTTTTTGCATGCGTGCAGAGTTTTTGTTTTTTTAGCTTATCTCCTTTTCTGAATTGCTTCTCTTCGTGAGCAACCGTTTTGGGATGAAAAGTTTTTTTTTCTGTGCGTGCGTGCAGATATTTTTTAGCTTTCTCCTCTTTCCGAATCGCTTCTCTTCGCTCAATTTTGTTCACAACTTGAGCTTTTAAAATTTACTTTCTTCCTCACTTTTTTTTTTCTGGGGGGGGGACAGGATAGAAGACGACTGTTTGTGCGTTTTTGGAAGCCTTCCCGGGGGGAAAAGTTCGATATAGCCAATATGTTGTTCGTTATAAAAAGTACTTTTTACATGCATTTTTATTTCAATTTTCAGTGAGTTTGATATCGACAATAATTCGCTGTACGTGGGTTCGTTTTAACGGGTTTTACTGTATTTAAGGCAGGCTTGTACAAGATACTCACTAAAAGTATTTAAGTTAAGTTACTGAGTACCACGAAAAATAGTAACTGAGTAGAGTACTAAATACTCAAATTTGTAAAGTAATTGAGTGAAGTACAAAATACTCCAAAAAAGTAACTCGTTACTTTCAAGATACTCTCAAGTTACAATTTTCTCTGCAATTCATTGTTAAACACAACCGAAGTCAGAAAAAATTCTTCCTCCCAGCTACTATTGAATCTCCTGGAAATCTCTTAGCTAGACTTTGGCTGCCACTCAGGCTTCTAGGAGGTCCCAAGTAACTACGAATGAAACAAAAATAATAATGTTTTTCTTTTATACCTTTGCTATAGCGAGGACATAGGCGAGGGCAGCGCGGGGCCCGTTGGCCTGCGGAGGGACTTTCTACACAGAGGCTCGCCTCCAACGCTACTCTTGTGTCGGGTGTTCATTTCAGCTTCCCCCGTCAGTGCACTGGCGGTGCCGTGCAATCGGGGGTCGGGGAGTCCAGGCCAGGGGAGAACGGGCGCCACCGTGGTGGGCGCCAGCGGTCATTCGTGCTACTGAAGACAATAGCGAGTTTTAGTAAACCGCGTTTCCCCCTCCGCTACCCGGAACTCTACAGCCAAGGCCATCGGCACGCAGGCGCAGTTTCTTCGTAGCGGAGGGTTAGCGGAGGGGGAAACACGGTCTACTAAAACTTGCTAATGCTGTGTACGCCGCAAGCGATGGGCCGCCGGATTGGAGCCGTGTAGTCGCGTTTTACGAGTCTTGTGTGCAAAGAGAGCCTAGTGGAACGAACGAGCAGTGTGTAAGACTGCGTGCGGATGGTAAGGAAGCTGGATGCTTTCTTTTATATGCTTTCACTCCATAACATAGAAAAATAAATTCCGGTTTACTGTCGACTCTTACCAGACACTTGTAGAACCCACCCTATCTCCGACACAAGTGTCCTCCCTCTGGCTTGTAGCCTTGTACACATCTCATGCCTTCACCCGCATGCCCTTCAGCTTCGGAATCTCTGTTGCTCTTGGGCTTGGCCACAAACAAATTGTAAGAAAATGTGCTTTGACGTGTTGCCCAGTTAGAAGACACCACACGCGTCCGCTCGGCTTGAGGCTGCGACACCTGCTTCTCCGTGTCACTTCTTTCAGCAGAAGCACGGAAGTGCACTGTATTACCTGGCACGAATGTATCTGTAATGGCAGGGCGCCTACCGAAAATAACTGGAGTTCAATATTTTCCAAGCTTTCTGCCTCTAAAGAAAATAAAAAATAGAAAGTAACTTAAAAGTAACTTTAAAATGAGTATGAGTTACTTGAAAAAAGTATTTAAGTTAGAGTACTAAATACTGACGTTCGAAAGTATTTGCAAGATACCAAGTTACTCACAAAAGTATTTAAGATACAGTAACTTGAGTAGAGTATTTAAGTTACGTACAAGTCTGATTTAAGGTGATACAGCCAGCGCGAAAAATGAAGATAGTTCTTCTGGACGAATTAACAGCTAAAGGTTTATCATCAGCAATTTTGTCATAGCATCCTGTTACTCTCCTGACAATATTGCCGGTGTTTTGAAGTATTCGGGATGTGGAACCCTGGTAAGTTCAGAAATGCTGAGACACCGCTGGACACTTCAAGCTCAGATGAGCGAGAGCCGAACGTTCTCGCGAGCTGCATCGTGCGCAAATCATTTTGTAGCCACGACAGCCACGGGATGGCGCTTCCGAAACAGTTGTGCGGAGAAGCACCAGTGATAGTGCAGGGTCTGTGGATTGACATAGGCATAGAAGCCTATACAGGAGGCTCTGCTGTTTAGCCTTGACAGTTCAGACCCGTACCAAGCTCCGGTATCGGATGAGCAGATATAAATATGATTATGACGATCATTAGCTTTTAGAGAGGGGGATGATGATACTGACTATATGGCAAGGCATGTGCTGGGAGTTCTCTATCCAGGTCAAGGTGCTCTGAATACCGCGCAGGTTTACTCTAATCACCGCTGTGGTATGTCGGGGATTTCCATCGAAGGAGCTAAACTGACCGACATTATGGTTATGACGGGCTGCGCTAGCGTTTTTACAGCGGAGCTGTTAAGGGCTAGGTTCCCCAGGATCGGGTCTGTGTATGTCGACACAAATCTACCTGGACAGCTACCGCCATCTATAAGCGACGGTGGCAAGCACACAACCAGTATGGTTTCCGCCGCCGCTCGTAGATGGCGGCAACCTTTCCAGCTATAATAGAAGAATGGATAGTTGGGCGCGTTGGTGGGAATTCATCGTAGGAAACAGCTCGAAAAAAAGACGACGACGAAGAAGAAGCACACAGTGTATCGAGCACGACCAACTCTATACTTACGACCACTCCATCTGCAAACACTCCAGCACGCACCTCCCGGAGGGCCGAGTTTCAGCGGCGCCCCGTGGCGGTGCCTGGAACTCTGTATATTTTTCGTCTTTTCCACGCTGCACCAGGTTGTTTTGGCCTCTATGGTGTTGGTGGCGCGCGGTTGCAGCCAATACCATCTGGTGTTGGATGCGCAAATTAAAAAAAAAGCGAAGTAATTAACGAATTGGTCTCCTTCAGTATCCTTTACATAGAGAAAAACATTTTACAACGCGAACACGCTTGAAACCCGAAAGCGCGATCAGCTGGCACGCACCCACGGATAACGTAAGAACCCGAAGAGGTAGGAGGACCGAGGTTTTGTGCCGCCTAGTGAGAACACCTCTCTCTAGGCGGCGCTAAAACTCTGCCCTCAGCCAGGAGCAGGCTCTTCCATAGGGAGCGCTCAGATGGAGTGGTTGTAAGTATAGAGTTGGTCGTGGTATCGAGTACAGCTCCGCTGGTCTTCCTTCTTCACGAGAGTGGAAAGGCTGAACGTTTTTGTTTTCACGCACCATTTCAGTCCAGACGTCCAGCAACATCGAGCACAGCTCCGAGAGCTTCTCGGCTCTGAAGTTGGCATCCTCGCCTTCTACGCCACTTTCGCTGGTTTCAAGGCTGGTATTGCGGGAATATTTGTGCGTTGTTAGAAATACAATCAATGTCTGATCACTCCTCCCTATTATTTTATAACGAAAGAAACTTACCAGCGTCCATCGACACTACTCGTTGCTGCTACAGGCATGTCTCGTTAATTCATAAATGTGGACACTTCCATTCCCCCCAAAATCCCCGAAAATTAATGACAGGATCTACGATGTGTGATGCTTTGCTCTACTGACCGCACTCTGGATCGTTAAAAGATACGTTGTGGAGTAGTACCGTACCACGTAATACCTTTTCATTTTGGCTGTAGCGATTCTGTTGAGCAACACCGTTCCGTCCACGTTTAGCTTGTCCCATTTCTGGACAATGTTGTAAATGTCCGCGCAGCTATCCCTGATCTTTCTCGGAATGCCCGTCAGGTTGGACTTGGAAGGGGTCCTATCTGCAACTAATCCACAAATTTCACAGAACATTATTTTTTTTTTTTTTTTTGAGAATAGCAGGACGAGATTGATGATAAGAAACAATACGATGGGACATTACCAAGTGCTTTTTAAAAAGTAGTTCTTCCTTTGTGCCTTCGCTATAAAAAAAAAAAAAACTGACTTTTGTTTAACTTTTAGGGTAAGTTCCTCTTTTCGTATAATGAAGTATTTCTCTATATTAAGTGAGAGTGCTCAAAACGTCTATAAAATGTCGCATTTTCAAACAGACCATGACATAACGCTAAGGGCTTGTGGTAGGTTTTAAAATAGTCATAAAACGCATGGTAATGCTCTTTTCGTTTAGTAGTTCTATTAATGACTAGTTGATTAACTCTAGGTTATATTAATATAAACCAATCAGCAAAACAAATAAAATAAGCATGTATCTTCTATTACAAAAGTAGTTTATGCATAGACATTAATATTAAGCGTATATTTTAATTTGGCTGTTAGCTCGCGCCATCTTTACGTTGTGGTGCGAGACTTTTTTGTAGAAAAACAGAAAAGACTGAAACCACTGAAACGGGAACAGGCGTCGTTCCCCTGTCCCTTCACTCCAGAGTAGGTTGTGATAAAATTTCCATAATCGTAATCGAGGAGGTTTATATTTGATCATAAGACACAAAATGCGAAAGGTCAACGAAAGAGTGTCATTTTTAACTCGGCGTCGGAGCAAGACTCAATAAAACCAGAAATAGTCGAGACGAAAGCAACGAAAGCCTGTGTTGCCTGTTTATCTTCAGTGTGCCTCTTTCGTTATCGCAAAGTAAGCTGTCCTGAGACCCTGGCGATGCAAGATAATGCAACACGACTCGCACATCTCTTTCAGTGAATGTCGACACGCACAATGAACGACTCCCACAACGTTGAGTCCAAAGGTGTCGAAGCTATTTTTCTTGGTGCCTGTGTAGTTGACCTAATCAGGTACGAGCTTCCGTGAACCCTGTCTTCATTCTTCCCAACAAAATCGAGCACAACATTGACTAACATCAGTCAATCCCGGCGGCCTTCTTTTCCAGTTATGCCGACCGCTTTCCGGTCCCCGGAGAAACGCTAATCGGAAACGATTTCAGCATGGGCCATGGTGGAAAGGGTGCAAACTCCTGCGTCATGGCTGTTCGAATGGGTCTAAGATGTGGCATGATTGCGAAAGTAATTACCTCGCCTTCTGGTTGATTGGATGTCTACCTTTATCTAGCGGGGTTATGCGCATGACAGCAATAGACGCCTGGTCCACCTAGCGGACAATGTCCACACCTTTGGTGGATCTACTGGGTGTATCAAGGGGCGGCCAGGCTCTTTAAATCGACCGCAAAATTCGGTTTCTTAACCTATCGCGTTCTGATTTTGTATAGCGTTGGCCACAGGTGGTGCATTTTTTCTATGAAATTCGCAAAGAGCGAGCTTACCTGAGAAAAAAGTAAAAAAAGAAAAAGGCTTAGCTCCTATGGAAAACGCAGCGAAGCCACCGGTCTTCAAAGCATAGGCCTCCTGCGTTGCCCAGGGGGTGCTGCGAAAAGGGACTTGTTAGGACTTGTTTTGGGTAGTACAAATTTTAGCGTCTCAAACTGTCACGAATGCAGAAGCGTGCGTGCTCTGGTGGGGAGCGCGAGATCACGATGAAAATACAAAGAAGCAACAAAAATTCGAACGTCGTCAAAGCTAAGACGCTAAGAGTGTGAGCCAAGAGATGCCGTTTCACGCATTCCAAAGTAGACATGAAAAAGAAAACAAAATGAAAGCGTCGCGACACAGGTTTTCTGACGTCACCAGCCAGATATAAGAGACGCGTGCCCTAGCGGTGGTGTTGTGAATTTGGCACTTTCGATTGTCTTGCAACGTTGAGTCTGGCCGATTTCTGGCGCCCAAAGGAGTTTTTTCGTTCTTCAGCACCACACAGAATTAAAAAAAGCTCAACCAACGTGCCATAAGTAGTGCGAGGCTCAATCACGTGAGCTTGTACTACCCAAAATGAGGGCGCTACAGTTTTTTCAAAGCTTCAGCGCAGGAGGAGACGGGTGGCTTCGCTGCGTTTTCTATAGGAGCTAAGCCTTTTTATGTTTTTACTTTTTTCTCAGGTAAGCTCGTAGAAAAAATGCACCACCTGTGGCCAACGCTATACAAAATCGGAACGCGATAGGTTAAGAAACCGAATTTTGCGGTCGATTTAAAGAGCCTGGCCGCCCCTTGATACACCCAGTACATCTTGTAATTGTCGCACACTAATTTAATTTCATTTTAAACAACTTGTGATTCATGCACCCCCCTAAACTGTGGACCGTGTTTGTGACTATGTCTAAAACTGAAGGGTGAAAACTTGTGAATGTAAAGGTACAAAATGAGCCTAATTCACCTTTTGCCAAAAGTCACCGGGAAATCTGTGCTTCGCTACCAATTCAAGGAGATAGCCTGGCACGCGACATTCTAAACACGAATGTTTCGGTGATGACGAGCTAGGACAGTGAGTTACCATGTCAACCAAGGAAACAAGGCTCCTCGTAACGTAACTAAGGAGTTGAGCTGGGTTCAACTTTTCACACAGCACCGTTTTCTTATGTTACGTCTAAGTCACCGAAACATTCGTGTCTCGAATGTTGCATGCCAGGCTATCTCCTTGAATTGGTAGCCACGCTTAATACGAAGCACAGATTTCCCGGTGACTTATCGTAATGTAACGTAAGAAAACGGGTCTGTGTGAACCAGCCTTCAATGGCTAGAAAACAACGTGCGTGCAAGGCCCCTCCCATCCTTTTGAAACCCAAAATACCAGCTGCATCCTGTATGCCCATTGAGCCGCTGTGACCTACGGTTCCCCCAAACTTCGCCTTTATCCCCATCGTAGGTTATCTTCGGTCCCGAAGTGGACCTCTTGGCGAATATGTGCTGCCACCTAGACACGCGAATCGGTTCGAGACTAGGTGACTGGAAAACAACGCGCGCCCAAGGCCTCTCCCACCCGTTCCACACCCAAAATGTCAGCTACATCCTGTTCACCCATTGAGGCGATGTGACCTAGATACGGCTCCCCCAAGCTCGCCTTTGTCCCCATCATGCATAATCTTCCGCCCCGAGGTCGACACAACAAAACCGCTCAAAGGCGAGAAATGCAAGATGGCGGATTGTTTGGAACTAGATACTCTCGAACCCAGGCGCATGAAATACCCCGCGCATATGCACCGCGTATTTCTACAAAAGGTCCGTTGACACAAAGAAACCAACCCTCCCTAGCTCTCTGCTCGTCCAGAAGGAAGAGAGAGAAAGGGTACCAGATCCATTTACTCTCGAACCAATATTTCTGCAAAAGGTCCATTGAGATGTGCTCCCTTCCTTCCTATGTTCAGCTGGTTCCACCTGAAATGTGCTAAACCAGTGAAAGCAGACATTTAGTTGCGTAAATACCAGGGTGTAAGATAGACAGGTGGGGAAACGGCCCATAGAAGCCTACCGCAGCGTCGTGACCGGATTGTGTACTCGTCTGCTTGCGGGTACCCCCGATTTGCGACAGATGGCGCTGCGGCGAGAAGAAAAAAAATCGGAATCGGATTTGCATGGAACTCTATGGGAGAGTGCGCAAAATAAACCGAGAGCACGACAGTCCTCCATTGAAAATCCACGAGAAACCATCTCCGTCAGTTTAGCCGGTCGCCACCGGTCGCCCACCCAGAGTGAAAGTTCGCGGTGCTCCACATAGATGGCGCCACAGAAAAAAAGAAAACCGAGGGGGACACAATTCGGTCGCTCATTTGGTTCTCGTTGCCCCACCTGTCTATCTTACACCGTGGTAAATACCTTTCTGGTCTTTTTGTACCTGAACAAGTTCTCGCTCTACATCATTTGATGAAAATCAGACTGAGTTGTATATATTGGGTTTACTACGGTTGATCGAATGCCATTTCATCAAAACATGTTTTATCGAAGCTCGGTTTAGAGAAAGCGCAGGCTCAGTTTAGAGAGACACCCTTTATTGAAAAGGATCGCGGTTTAAAAAAACGCTCCTCTACTTTGCGCTTGTATCACTGCAGTGCGTGTTAACCCACCTGCCACCCCCCATTTATGCCGTTTGGTGGTGACAGTTTGAGGCGGCTCGTTACGAAAATGTTAAGGGGGGACACTACCCAAAAAAGTGAATTCTTGAACCACTTGTCCAATTTGAATGACATTTAAACGGCTGGTTTCTGTTGATGTTGAGAACACCTGTGCCAAATTTTGTTAACCTGGGTGAAGTACAAAAAAAATTGCAAATTGTCAAAGATGAAAGTGGGCGTGTCTGCGTAGGAAAACTATCGTTTTGAAATTACTCATAAATTTCTTGTTTTCATGGGTTATATTGCTCTAGGACAGTTCAGAGCAGATAACTATGGAACTATATTTCTATATTATACTATCTTTCATGACAAAAAAGACACAAAAACACAAAAACTGTGTTTTAGATTTCCATCCTTTGTCCGAAATTTTAGTTTTTGAGCATAAAAAATGACAAAAATAAAAAATACAAGCTCATAGTTATGTTCCCCTTAAAATTTCACCCCAGACAAACTGATAAAAATGAATCCAAGTTACGTAATAGCAAAATGATAGTTTTCCTAAAGTGAAATTTATGCCAAAAAGTGGAATGGAGAAAAATGAGTTCAAAGTGCTCCAACCTCTACCTTTTCTATAGCATCGGTGGACCAAAAATAATTTATAAAAAATTAACTATGCAGTGTAAACTAATGAAACTTTCTGGGAATACTCTCTAGATATTGGTGGATGTAAATATGACCTATTTCAAAATCAACTTTTTTTGCAGAAATTGTTTTTTCTGGGTAGTGTCCCCCCTTAACCAACCTCAAGGTTGGTTTAGCGAATTCGCGGCGGCCGAACTCGCTAAAAGGGGGCGTATTGCTATTTTCTCTAAACTGGGTTTCTCTATAAAGGGATTCGACAAACTGATATCGGTAAAATGGTGTTCGCTAAAAAGCGCTTCTCTAGACCACATGCCTCTGGTATATATTACTATTGCATTTTATGTTCGCAGGTTGGGACCGATAGAATTGGCAAGGACTACCTGCTGTATCTCCGCGACATTGGCCTTAACATTGGTCTGTATCGCTAGCTGCCAAGGCAGGCTGTCATTGCAATCTGCACCTCATTTCAGCTTACTTCTGTTGTTGACCGTTTGTTCCAGATCATGTCCAAACCGTAAAAGGAAGTGCAAGCACTGCTACGGCCAACATTGTTGTCACCAAGGACGGTAACTTAATTATCTTTACTTTTTTATATCAGATTGAGTGGGCTCCATTTTTCGGTTGATAAAATGGACATGTTGAGTGATTGATGGCTGGCTCATCTCTTGCCGTCATTCTCACTGTTGTGCGAAGCAAAACTAAACCTAAACAGTGGTTAAAATTTTTTTTCTCTATGTTTTGACAAGCAAGAGCACCTAACTTCAGCTACATAATCCAAATAGAGCTGGCATTGGTGTTTGCTTGACCGCAATCTTTTCCACCAGGACAAAATAGCATAGTCTACGTGCATGGTGCTGCGGCCCTTCTCACTCCAGACGATGTCAAGAGGGCTGAAGACCTGTTTAAGAGTGCCAAGATTCTTGTGGCGGTCTTTGAATGTCCGAAGGCAACACTTCTGGAGGCACTCAAGTTGGCTCGCAAGTACAAAGGTGACAAAAGCCATGCTCACTCCACCATCTGGATGGCGACTATAGGCCAGATAAGACGGGACCATCCTTGATAACCGGAGACACAGTTCTAGAGGTTCGTGCAAACAAATAATGTGCGTAGGCATGCGTGTTATTTAAGGTATACCTTATTAACCCTTTAACCACCAAGTTATTTTCAAACAAAATGTACAAAATTTTTCAAATTTTTTTATTTGCACATATTTTTTCTTATGTCATTCTTATTTTGCAAATACATTACTTGATTGGTTTCTGATTGGTATTAACACAAAACTTTTGAAAAAAAAAGTTGATTTTTATGGAATCTTTTCCTCAGTGCATGTAAGAGTAATAGAATAACACGTGCTGAAATGCGCAGTATTTATTTGGACATACGCACCGTAGCAAAAGATTGAGTGCCTAGACGTTTCTTCATACTAGCGCTAACAAATGCATCTCAACCTGCGGTTTGCCAACGATTCCTTGCAAAATTATTAGTGCAAGGAACACCATCATCTCTTCGCTGTCCACCGGTTTCCATGAAGAACCCCGCGCTGCGAAATGCGGGACCACGTAGTGGTTTGTTTCTGTCACAATGAGGTCGACAAGGTCCCAATAAAAAAAACACCTCGAACCAGCCGAGAATGTCTTTTTAGTCAGTGGGTTGCCGCAGAATCCCACGCACTGCACAAAACGGAAACCTCGGAGGCGCGGGTGGTGGGTTTTCAGTGTTTACGTGTTGCCACACTTGAACACAACCCAGCGCGTCGTCTTCTTCGTCACTGTGGTCGTCGTCCAAGTCCGTTTCGTATTCAAAATCCATGTCCGACTCACTTTCAGAGACAAATTCGATGTCTTCATCGTTGCTGCTGCTCGAACTGCCGCAAGAGAGAGCCCGTTTCCGAGGGCCGTCACTGGCATCATTAAAGCATGCTGCCGTTTCTGATTACTGTTGCAAGGCTAGATACGCGCCAAAGGCCAAAACACGCTATATTTGCGCGACATCTTCTGCCCTCCAGTGTTGAAAATTGAAACTAAAGCTGATGGACGAACCTGTCTCGTGCTTGGCAGTGAAAGCAAACCATCATTTTGGCTGGACGAGTGCGACTCGTCATCGGCGATATTGGTACAACCTTCCATGACGAGTACAGCTCGGGCCGGGTGGTAAAGGGTTATTGAAATAGAAACTGAAATATACCACTCATATTCAAAAACAAGTTAACACAATCAACAATATCTGACAATGACAATCGCACACTTGTATTTTAAACGTATGGCTACAATTTTCGTTCCAAATAGCCGATTCTAGCAGGCGCTCAAAGAGCAGCCATCGGAGAGCACGATGCGTCACGGAAGACTCTGTGCAATCGTGATGTTGATTTTTCCAGCACGTGCAAGGCTACGGGGAGGCTGGCGTGATTATGAGCTTTGCCACTCGGTGGCATCAACGCCTTACAACATAGCCGTTCGAGATGCCCGAGAACTGGTTGGTCAGTGAAAGCGGAGGGGAAAAAGTGACTTACCTGCTCTTAAAACCCCACTGACCAAGTTCGACGGGGAGCACTTGCACACAGCTTGCCACCGTAGTTCCGCGGAGCAGCTCTGCCTTTATAGGAATGCGGATGTAACAACATTCGAAGTAGCTTTGGGAACATCCATCGGGTGCGATCTGGTAATCGGTTCATTTGTTCTTAAAAAATGTTGTGGCATCTTTTCGAACAAAAAGTTGGCATGTCAGTTGTGTTACCAGTATTTTCGACACTAAAACAACGCTCCATATACGAGATATGGTCGCTGATAATATTGTTAAGACACTTGCAAGTTCCCGATGGAAGATTGACACATAAAATGTACGCAGATCGGAGCTGTTCCAGGGTTGCCCGATAGCTGGCGCGAGTGTTTTCTCGTTGTAGGCGGTCACAAGCGGTTACATAGTCTATATCAGACTCAAACACAAAAGTGTGAATCGGCCTCTAGCCATCCGCCGTAAATTAGATCAAACACCTTCATCCTCCCTCACTGGATTTCAGCGGGAGATTTGGTTTCAGTGCTTGCAACTGGAGTTAACATTCCGGAAAAGAGTGAACAGTATACTTCTTCCTAAAGCAAAGAACAACTTTTAGAAAAGAAAAACTTGGAATTGTATTTGGGTCCTAAATCGAGACCATTTTTCTTATTTTGTCAAGTTGCGACGTACGTCAACGCCGCTCCCTACGACGGCGGCATGGTGAACGACGTCTATGAGTTGACCGACATCCTCTGCGTCAACGAAACGGAGGTAACGACACCGACATCTACTCCACTTGTCCCCGGGGCCACGGTTCCCTCTTGCGCCAGTAACGCTTTTCATTTTCGATCGCTGCGGCAACCGTAGCCTCGGTCTTTCCAGAAGCCATTTTCTGGGGAATGACATGCACCACGTAGACAGCACAGGCTTTAGTTGAGCTAGTCACTGACAAAATAAGAACGGCAGTGCGTGTCTTTCGAACGCCTTCACGCTTGTTAACGAGGGGCCTTCGTCCATTTTTTACCCTTGCATTTTGTCAGAAGTACTCGGCTGTCCACATTAACGGCCATATAGATCGTAGGGGATGTTTGCTTCTCTTGGCAGACCGCATGAATGTAGCTGTATGTTAGCCCGCTGAGTTTAGGTAGCCGACAACGGCGACGCAATGTGTTCCGTCTGTCGGTTCCCGGCGAATTCTTACTAGACCGCTCGGCTGCAGGCGGGCCAACTGACGGGCTTCAAGGTCCACTCGAAAGAAACGTTTCAGCAAGCGGCTGAAGCGCTGTTGCTCAAGGGCTGCAACACGGTGATCATCACCCTGGGTGAACAAGGAGCTTGCTACTGCACTCGCCAGCTTCGCACGCTCACCTATGTGAGCATTGACAAGGTCCGGGTGGAGGATACCACGGTGGGTCGGTGTATTCCCTCGACTTATTTCTGTGATAAGCTGGCTGGAGCTCATTATGCACTCCTTAAGTTATTTGAAGCTGCTATTCTAATATAAATGAATACCACACATTACTACTCGATTTGTATTCAAAATATAGAATATTTATGCACTCCTCGAATTAACAAAAGTGATATTCGAATAAAATTGAAAACCCCAAGCTACTACTCGGTTTGCATTCGAAATTTAGAATATTTGCACACTCCTTTCAACGATTGTGCGAATATTCAAAATTTCAAATACAAATTGAAGGGTAATGCAGGGTATTCGATTTTGTTTGAATACACCTTCGAATAACTGCCCCGTAAAGGACAGCATTGATTGCTGCCAGTCTCTAGACGAGCGAAATGGTCCAAAATGTTCTTTTCGATTTGTCTCATTGATGCCAACCGATCTTTCATGCTCGGGAACCGTTTCTCTCAAAGGATGTCGAGCAAGTGATTTTTCCTCGACGGTCTTTCAGGGTGACTAGACCCACAAAATAAGTTATGCTTATCAGCACCCTGTTCTCAGACTTCCGTGCGGGTGCCGCCATTTTGGTGCTTGGTGCAGAGCGGCCACAATTGGCGATCATTACAAGACGAAAACGCAACTTCTCACGTTTTAAATACTGTGTTAGAGTACAGACGACATCGTTTTGCTCCATCGCGGACAGTTTTAACTTTTCTGAGCGCAGAAACGCGTTTCCCGTGATTTGACATCAAGCTTTAGATAACTGGCAACACCGAAGCACAGCTCATCCAGTGGCTCTACGCCAGACCAGAACGTTTGGGAGCTCCAGTGCTTGTTAGTAAAAGCATTGGTGGATCAATGCAGCGACTTGTCTTAAACGCAATCCTTGTTAACACAACGATTTCCGTTTTTGTCCAAAACGACAGGGTGCAGGTGACGCATTCAACGGCGCGTTTGCATACCACTACGCGAGGCACGCCTCTGCCCCCCTGAGCGAGACAATCAAGAAAGCGTGCGACGTCGCTAGCATCACTGTCCAGTCGCCGGGGACGCAGGCCAGCTACCCAGAGCTCGCCGACATCCCGGCAAGACTCCTTTGACTCGCACCCCAGGTTTTTCCAAGCACCAACCTTCGAACTCATTGAGGGCGTAGTTGTTAGGGGGTTTGGCAGACATTTAGGGAGATCCAAGTGTAGAGCTTTGGAGAGAACGTCCATCGTACCCTAAACTGGCACATTGCTTTTCTACGGTTAATAAATTATATTTCGATTACCCACATTGTCCGGGCAAGTGGTGGGCGGAGCTTACCAGCAAGACTGTTGTTGGAAAACATGTCGTCCATTGTCTTTAGGTTAGGCCTTGTGATACCCCATTTGCACGGCCAGCATATGGGTACCTTTAACATGGATCCCTTTTGCAATCGGCGATTGGGCAGCACTCTTGGGTCACAGACGTTTGCAACGTTCAGGGGATCGCAAACCGATTTTCCGCCGTTCCATAAAGGTCCCCTAGCTAAAAGTACTTTTATGAGCGAGTGAATGAAATATAAGACCGAGACTGGACGTGAGAGTGGCTGCATTGTTCCTTGTAAAACAAAATGGACCCTTTTTGTAATTTCGAACTTATGCATAGATTACGTGCGGCCGCCATTAGTTGGTCGTCCACTGTGAGCACGCGTCGGACACGAGCGCTTCGTCAGCATTCGGACTGTACTCGGATCGAGACGCATTTCACACGAATGCTGCGTCGGTGCTCAACACAAACTCGCAACCAATCGCGGGCTTCACTGCGGAAGCGATGAGACCAACTAATGGCGGCTTCGCATCATCTATGTATCATTTCACAGTTTCGGAAAAGGTCTATTCTGCTTGGATAATGCTGAACTACAGCTGTACACTTTTTGTAGTGATGAAACAGCATATGTATAAAAAAAAAAAAAAAGGTTGGTAGTCCATACCCTTGAAAAAATGCATATGTGCGCATAACTAGGAGACTGGTAAACAAAGTTTCCTGATAAACTTTCTTAAAGGGACAATGAAGGCAATTTCGGATATTTTTTTGGCGATTGAACTGGGTTCCCGGCACGTCTCAGGCCACATTGCCCAAATTTCAGCCGCAACCGGCGCTTGTGTGCCGCGCAAATCAATTAAACAGTCGCGGTAATAATCGTACCGGGATCGACTGGGGCGACGCCCCGAGCGTTGCGGGAGAAACCAGCAGAAGCGGAGGTCA
Source organism: Ixodes persulcatus (assembly GCA_013358835.2). Lineage (NCBI taxonomy): Eukaryota > Metazoa > Arthropoda > Arachnida > Ixodida > Ixodidae > Ixodes > Ixodes persulcatus. The sequence goes on from JABSTQ010009937.1 coordinate 493,819, forward strand.
CGTGACCCTGCGGGGCCTGGAAGCGTGACGTCACAAGAGACGCGTTACCGATTGGTCGAAACGAGAAACGTGCCCTCGGTCACGCTTTGGTTCGTGGTTTTTATGAACACTGTTCTAATTCCACTTGAATAACCATGAAAACTATAAATCGAACCGAAAATGATAACTAAACCGTAAATAAAACACCATAATTAATTTTCTCTTTGCTACACTGCACGCGAAACGGGAAACGAGCAACTATCGGCAAACAAAATATATAAAATAAAGAACACAGCGCGGAACACGCGCGAGACTTTTGGTTCTGGTTTCCGATGTCGGTGCCGTGTTTACTTTTGGAACACAGCACTCGAGGGATTCTGCAAAGCGGTAGTCATGCCAAATTTGTGCGCTGTTGAAGGATGTTCAAACGGTCGACTGAAGACCCGTGATCGTTCGGGCGACTGCTAGGTTTCACCTCTTCCCAAGCGATGAAGCCTTGCGAAGTCTCTGGTTGAACAGCGTTGTCTTGCGCAGAGGTCTCGGCGATGGCGTCAGAATTTGTTCGCTACATTTTCGGTCAGGAGACTGAACAGAACCTTCAGGTTAGCCGGAGTCTGGGCGTAGGTGTGAAGCGACCCCGGTTGAGGAAGGACGCTATTCCTTCCGCTGCAACGCGCGATGAGTCCCCACCGTCCCCACCGAAGCGGTGACGAATCACGGTAAGTGTATTTATGTGTTGATTATTATTTGCTTAATTTCAATAACTCTGCGGCCACGGCTGAAATGGTGTTTATCCGACGAAACGACCGCGCCACCGTGCTGCTATAACCCACTGCGGTAACCAGAGTCTCGATGCCCTAAATGCTACCGGTACCGACTATTCACATGTGACGTCACTCCTACGTCACCTCCGTTTTTGGAGGCCCAAAAATGAGAATGCAGACAGTTCAGTTTCGGTTTCTTCAATTCTTTCGTAGGTACAGAAATACGCGTCACAAATGTCTATAAAAAATTGGGCAGTATGCCAGGTTCCCAAGAAGCCTAAAAACACCATTTAAAAAAATTAAATAAAATCGTCTTCATTGTCCCTTTAAACACGTGGCGTGTTGACAGATGCATATCGCTGCTCTGTTTCCGACCGGTTCAAAATCAAACTAAGTCCCTAAATCCGCGACATTCGAGCAAGTCAGCCGTGCAACGAATTTCGCAACTTACCCCAGAGAACTTTTATTTCAGTTTGTCGCACGTCGGCGCTTTGGAAAAAACATTTACATGGTGCTTGTGAACGGCCCACCAGAGGCATATATCGTTTGCAAACCACCGAGGCTTATCTACACAAGCAAAAAAAAAATAAAAAAACTAATAGAAAAATTATTATCAAAGAGTGCAGAACATTGCTTTCAGAGAGCAACCGAATTTCTCTGGGTCAGACCTACAATGCGTAAATGTATATGGAGGGGAAAAAAAAACGACTAAGAACTTGCACATCCCTCGTGGCTGCAAGGGCATGGTGCAACATCGGTAAATAGATAAGAGTGGCTACAAAAAAAAAAAAAAAAAAAAAGGCAGAGCAGGGCAGGGGTTGTAAGCGGGTATGTATGTACAACGTTGTAGCTATTTGTACAGGTATGCTTCGATAAAGAACATTGGAACGACATGAGCGCGTGGCGCGCATGGAGATGATGAGAATGACGTTGAAAGGACCCACGTTTTATCTTCCGCAATGAACCCGCGTGCGGATATGAAGGTGTGCACGCGTGGATCGTCGAGATGCCTCCGCTTCTTTACATGTGTGAGAGTTGTACTTTGGTCGGAGCGGTGTCCCCAAACGGGAATTTAGCAGCGCCGTCTCGTCCCCGCTTTTTATGTACAGCGAAGGGGTTGCGGGACGTTTCTGTCGAGGCTTCCGGAACACGCCGAATGCAAATTTGTAAGCCTCGTTTCTCCGATGTGCATGGTTGACGGCGACCTTCGAAGTGTGGCAGATGTGTGCGAGCTCGACGACTGTACATTCAAACGAGAAGGCGCAGGTACGAGAGAGAACGGCCTGTGCAGCATGTGGCGGTAATCCCGAGGATGCAGCGACGAAAACGCAGCGTTGATGAGTTTTGGCAAACATTTTTTTTTCTTTTTGGCAAACAACCCACAATAAAAAAAAAAAAAGGAGCGGTCAAGAAAGTTTTTAGCTCGAGAGGCCAGTACTTAATTAACGGCGCCTTCGAAGCTAGGCGCCGCAGCTTCGCTTGGTGACCGAAGGCAATTCCCTTTTAAAAGGTGATGGTACTGACCGCTACGCTAAATATTATCTCCATGTAGGTGCTGGCCAAATGGAAGAACGAGTTTGCGAATAAATGGAACGAAGTTCGAAATGTTGGCGCGCCTTGCGGCAGCCGTACGGCGACTCGCCGCCGACGTGAGACGCCAAAATATGTACACTCGCGTCGCCGTTGCGTTCTTTACGAGCGCGGCTTCTTCTCCACGGTGGCCACGAACCGAAGCTGTATTTCGGAAATACGGTGCACTCAATAAGTAAACAAAAACCAGTCAAACCTATGCCTACTCAAAAAGATGACAGCGCAGACAAGGGTGCGTCGAGGGGGCAGAAACAAAGGTAAGGAACAGTCTGCAAATGGCACGGCATGCACGCAGTCCGAACAAAGCCTCGAGCAGACTAAACCTCCGCCGTCGAACTCCCGACGCGACGGTGCAGCAGCTCGTAGCTTGCTTCCTCGGCGCAACACTTTGTTCACACTGGCACACGTTCGCACCTCCCGGCACGTCCGAGCGTGGGCCGAAGCTAGTCCAATCCGTCCCTAAACCGTCCCCGGATTCACGCCGTCCGAATTTCCGGTTCCTGTAGCAGTCTTCAGATCTCCGCCCGATTACGCCGTCTCCGCCGTCGCTTCCTCTTGTGTTTGGACCACCATGGCCGATTGGTCCATCGCCAACAGGGCTTGGACAGTCTCGATGGGGATGCTTCCGTCGTTGGGAACCTGCAAGAAAACGTGGGTGTCACAGACGGGTGTCGGTCCGAAACCCTCCCTCTTTTTGAATGGGCAAGGACTTTGGTTTTGGGTTTAACCCTCGTAGCCAAATTGTTCCGGCACTTTCTCTTTGGTCTACGCTTCTAATTTTGTGGATTAACACTGGAGTCATAATATCAGTCTGCAGTACCTATGCAGGCTGAATTTGCATTGAAGTTGATGCTAAAAGAAATATATTTGCACTACTAGTATTTGCAAATTTGCAGGAGGGATATCTCAGTATCTAGGGCAGCTGGAAACAACTTTTGCAGCATATAGGTAAATGTGAAAATCATACAATGTTGAGAAAAGATTCTTTAATATCGGTCTGGGAAATTTTTCAATTGATCTATTGTTTTATTACTTGTCAACCACACATTGAAGACTGAACTTTGATGTCTCGTAAAATCGCTAATAATGGTTCGATATAAAAAGTGCTTCCAACATCGCATTCTTTATGCTTCATCGTATCTAGCGATGTGACAAACATAATTTCGTCTTGAGGGGTCTTTTTCCTATTGTTCCTGAAAACAAAGGTGGGCAAGTTTTATTTATCTTGAGGACTAATCTTCTGATAGAAAATACGGCTGGATATTTGAAGTACCTAAGCACAAGAAACTGAAACAAGCTCGTGAAGTCTCATTGGGTTTAGCCATTAAAACAAGGAGAAAAGCTCCAAAACCAGTGTTCCCCCTTAAATACACACAGAATGTAGATACACATTCTAGCTATTTCTCCATATAATTGCTGCACAGACTTGGGCAGTTATTATGATGTTCAGGAAAGTGGCTGGAGACTGTCACCAACCCTGCAGCAACCAGAAAACTGATCCTACAGATAAAGTCGGTGCACAGAAAATGCCCTTCCGCAGCATTCTTTAGGGCCTGTAACAGACTTCCCAGTTTTCTTTACATTTTCTTGGGTTATACGAATACAAATTAGGGGGGGGGGGGGGGGGGGGGGGGGAGGAGAGGAGAGAGAGAGAGAGAGAGAGAGACAAGAGGGCACATTTACATCAGAATGTAGAGCTCTGGTTGGAATGACTGGCGGGTAGACGCAAAGGCCTTTGTCTTTACTCGCTGTTCTAAACGCGAACGCCAACGTTCACGTTCAAATGGTGTGTAGACGAGTTTTTTTGTTTTTTTTTTTCCCGCTCTGCGAGTCTCCCTTTCGGAGCTGTGCTAGAGCGCTGGGCTTGCTATCACGACATTGTGGGTTCAGTTCCTGTCGGGTCACATTTAGAATTTTGTTCTTTCCTCTCGGTGTGCCACTCTTTTGTACGGGCTGTCCTCTGAAGTGTGTGTTGCACGTCTCGTAACGACATCTGTGGCATTCCGTCAGACTTTCCCCGGGGATACCAGCCCTTGAGGAGCGTAAAACATGAGCACATACAGTCACCGCGGCACTTAAGTGGAGCACGAAGTGTAAAGGATAAGGACATTTGTTTGCCCGCGAACGTGTCGACATTTGTTTGCCTGTGTCGACATTTGTTTGCCTGTGTTGACATTTGTTTGCCCGCGAACACGATACTGGGGAAACTAGCCCTTAACAGCTCCGCTGTAAAAAGAGGTGCCTCAAATGGGCAAAAATTTGTTTTCATTTTTCTTTTTTGCCTCAAAGAGCAGTGTTTTTTTTTTTTTTTTCTTAAAGAGGCTCACGAAACGTGTAACTCCTCGCGAGCCGCTTTCGGAAACACATCGCCCCGAGATGACTCCGAAGTAAGACGTTACGAAGGAAGACCGTCCCACATGCCTGCAGGGTAGTGGTGCCGTCCGGGTTGTGGACGATGACCACGTTTCCGAGGGCGGTGGTGGTCTCCTCCTCGGGGGTTGCCAGCTGCACCAGGCTTCCCTCGGCGTCCTCGTAGGCGCTCACAATCTGCCCGTCCGGGAGCATGTACTGCCGGATCACCGGCTGGGACTCCCCCCCGTTCTGGGACTCCCCCTCCTCCTCGGCGCACACCACCTGCGATGCGCCCGGGCAACAAAGGGATGCCATGCAAAAGCAGTGCCACGTTTGGTAGTCCCGCTCCGTTCACCCCTAAGCTGACGGTGCGCTCTCTCTGTGCGGAGGTATGGGCAGGAGCGCGATCGCGCGGTGAAACATACAAACACGTGGCTACCACCTTGCTGTCAACTTAGGACCAGACGGAGTACAGGGTTAGAACGGAATGAGCCCGTTCGGACGAAACAGTCAAAGGGAGCTAAGGAGATTTTACAATTACCCTTTTACTACGCTGCTGTCCTTCAACCTGCAAAATTCGACATAAAACATAAACAAAAAAATGAAAAAGAAAAACTGCTTTCATGTGCAATCTTCGAGACCCGTAGCCGTTGCCTCCAAAACCGGATGCACCAGCACGATACGAGCGATGGCGCTCGATCCGGCTTTTTACCGCAACTGCGGTCTACACCATCCCCATTATCTACCAATTTGTTCCGATACAAGTTCAGAGACCGGGACCTAAACTCTTGAGTTCGATCCTTACTTTGGACCAGAGTGTCCTTCAAGACCGGAAGCAAGGCAGGCTGTTCACACTCGTATTGTCCTGAAAGTAACTTTCTAAGGACCCCATGACGTCTAATGACCTTGAGGAAAAACGTAGGTCAACGACCCGGGGAACCTTGTTCACCTCCAACAAACCTATAAGGTATACGAGGCAAACTCTACTCGTTTCCCCACCAATAAAACAAAGACAAATGCTCGCATCATTATCTGAAGTAATTATTTAATGACCTCTTTACCTCGAACGACCTTGAGGCAAGAGTAGGTCAACGACTCGAGCGACCAAGTTCGTTGACCCCTCCAGCGAAGCAGAACACGAGGCAAACTCAATACGTTTCACCACCGACAAAACAAAAAGCGCTCGCACCATTATCGAAGGAACCTCTTCAACGACCTCGACAAAAGGTAGGTCACGGACCTGGGCGATCTAGTTCGCCGACCCTTTAATGAACACGTAAAGTATACGGTCCAAACTCAAAGGGATTGTCCGGGCACTCGCTACATCAAGGGAGCATTTATATAGACAAACAATTTTTATTTTGATATCTGATGTCCCAATGTTAATTAAACCTTTCATCACCGTGTGTACAAAACTGCACCATGAATATCGCCAGTGTCAATGGCTGACATCCGTAGCTGCTGCGTGACATCACATAATGCAAAGGATCGTCGGATGGTTGGGATAACAAGCGTTGGTCGATGGATGTCTTGTATTTTGTTTCGAATGTATTTACTCGATTCTAAGCACCCCCTTTTTATCACACCCGCAATGTTCAAAGAGGTGGGGGTTTAGATTCGGAACATGCACCAAAAATACGAAATTTGCACAAGAAATATGAATTTATTATAATCAAAATGAAAGAATAAATGTTCTAAAGGAAATAAATAAAGTAAAGACTGGAGAGTAACCCACTTGCCATCAGTTTGCACCACGGTCGACTAGTCGCTCTCGTGACTAGTCTTTTGAGGATGATGTAGGGCGCAAGTTTTCGACCGTCGGCTGTGATGCACAGCATTACGGTCACCCTCTGCTTCTCATAGCCAGTCGTACACACTTTTACTTCTCGGGCGCCTACCTCGTTCACGGTGCACGTCCTTGACATGTCAATGTACACAGGGGTCTCATCGGCATTGCCGATCTGCCCGAGTCCGTAGCGAGATTCGCGACGCAGCTTCATCACATAACGTTGGAAGTTGACAAGCCTGTCCTCGAAGTCTACCGGTAGCTTCTGGCAGATAGTAGTGCAGCGCCTCAAAGAGAAACCGTTCCTCTTCATCATCCGCTCCACCCAGCCTCGGCTCGCGCGGAACGCCGCACTCCGAACTGTTCAGCAGCGCCGTGATTTCCGTTGTCTTCCGCGTAAGAAATAACCGTTCTCTTGAACTTCATCGTGTATGAAGTTCTCTTCGCACTCATGATGGACGACTTCCGCAAACCATGTGCACACAGTGAACGGAATACGACTGCGAGGCCAACGCGGACGAACAGGCTTAACAGACTAAACAACCGACTGCAACAAGCGCGAGGAGACCAAACAGACAAAAAATCTTCGATAGAGGTTATGGCAACGCATCCTCTTTCGCAACCTGCACGGACACGAAAGTGGAAAACGGCGGTATGTGCTGCCATCTATTAACTGACGTTGAAACCAAGCGCCAGCGGCCGTTTGCGACTCCGGCGCTCGGCGATACCGGCGTATCCGATCTCAAATTTCTTGTTGGGAGGGGGGTGCTTACATTCGCATGCAAAATTTTTTTTCAGGTGTTTATGTTTGAAAGTGGGGGGGGGGGGGGGGGGGGGGGGGGGGGGCGCTTAGAATCACGAAAATATGGTATATAGTCTCCTAGGCTGTACCCTACTGGAATACGTTTCTTGTAATGCAGTACCCAAACGTCGGCAAAAAATTTGCGCCTTTTAGCAGGATATTACTTGAAAACAGCCGTTAGCTTCGAGCAAACATATGCCGTTTCGCACATACACAACTGCGACGGCCATCAATCGGAAAAGGAACGCTTGCGCAAAGAAAATGATGCAGATTTTGCCCCTGAAGCGGCGTCTGGGACCACAAAGTGGAATATGGGTCCACATATCGGCAGATCCACTGAATCGGTGATGCGGCTGCGGGTCGTCCTCTCAAAGGCGAAGCTTGTGAGTCAAAGGCAAATGGCAAACCGGTTAAAATGCATGTAACATTTCCAGATGGTCACTTGACTCGGACAAGCTTGGTGCATCGTAGCCACGCTCCATTTTTAAACGCGGGTCGAACAAAACGTTTGGCATCGTTTCAAGATGGCTAAGCTGTTGGTTTCGGTTTTGTTGCATAATCAAACCGATTGATCCAATTTGGGCGAGGAGTGCGTGGACGTAGTTGAATATCGTTGGCACGGCATCACACCTCAGCTTACGATGAGCCTGCTGTCCACTTAGAGCTCAGCCTGTAGCTCTCTTCTGTGAAATGATTGCTGCATGAGCGGGATCTCCATCTTGATGGGAACCCAATGCTCACGGCAACGATCCCTTCTGCCCGTTGCTGGTGGTTGTGGCACCCAACCACGCAACGAAAATCTCACCCATCTACGAAACAAGTCGAACACAACAAAAATGAAGCAGGCTGCAGCATTCACTCGCAGGCTAACGACAAGACGGAAATGCTTGACGTCGGAGCTTCAGCGTTGCCAACGAAAGCAGTTTACGCTAGGATGCAACTGGAACAGTTTAAAATTCAATTTACTCATGCAGAGGGGCATTTAAAATTCAGATATTGCACGGACAATGCGATTCGAGGCAATAGCAATGCTATTCAATTGTTTTCTCAAACAATAAATTTGACCAGACAATCCCTTTAACTGGCTTCCCCAACGACGAAACAAAGACAACAAATGTCCCACCTGCGTGACCTCGTGCTGAGAGTCCTCGTTGCCGTGACTCTCCACAACCTGCACTAGGGTCTCCGTCTGCTTCTCCTCCTCCTCCTCCCCGGCTGCGGCTTGGTCGGCGGCTTCCGGCTGCTCATCTGGCTGCACGGCCGGCTCTGCGGCTTCGGCCTCCGGTGGGGACGCCGACTCCTGCGCCACAACCGTCACAGCGGTGGCGGCCGCAGCGGCGTCGTTCGCAACCGGGGTGCCTTCCGAGGACGTCACCACTCGCACGAAGTTGCGGCTCAGCAGCGACTGCCCCGGAAGGATCTGGATCTGAAGGCAGACAAGATCGCAGCGGGGTCAAAGCGCCATCGACCGGCCACTTATGCATGTCTAGGTTGTGACGAAAGCGCAAGCTACAAGGACCCCACGATCTAGAAAGGAACGACGTAAGGCGAAAGTTATAATTTTTTCGTGAGAAAACCATCGGCTGGTCCAGGATTCCCCAGAACCTTTTCTCAATCAGGTGTGACAATTTTGAAGCGACAAGTCGTTTAAGGCACGTATTTCACAATAACGAAATGCGTCGTGTTTGTGTCATCCTGCTTTGATCCATTTGGATCTGTTTTGTGTGTTTAACTCTTTATGCTTCATACAAAGTGTCGAAGTATGCAAGTTATGATTTATTTTCTCTTTTTGCCTATGCTCATGGTAAGCTCAGAGACATTCGTAACCCATCTTCTTTGGAGATGCCATGTTTTGTACGTAGCGGCTGAAATGCAGGGATAGAACTGGGCAAAGCAGCTTTAGAGCAATCTTGGGAGCAGAAAAAAACACAGTTTGGAGCAGGCTGGGAGCAGCAAAAACAAGGTTTTGGAGCAAGTTGGGAGAAGGATAAGTGTTTTGAGAATGTTCAAATAGAGGCTAAATGTCACCTGGTTTTCAAAGCTCAAGGAAATATGGCATGTAGAATATTTCATGTGAATTTAACAGTAGCTTCAATTAACATTTTATTTGAAACCTTTTTCACGAAATTACATGAAAATTACACAAAACATACCAAGCAAAACTGCATGAGAGTGTGACACGTGGTGGAACTGACTTGCAAAGAGGTAAATACAAACAAACAGGTAAAAATAGCTCTCAGTTCATACCTTGCTCCATCACTGCTCGCTCGCCTTTGTTATGTTCCCAAGTTTTCTGCGCAGGGCCTCCGGGCGGGCCAACGCGGGCTGCAGGCTTGCAATACACCTTTCCATAAAAGCGTACTAGGGCGCCTTCATTGCTGTGTTTGTGTTATGCACGCACAGTTTCTGGCTGGCCGAACTGGGATTTTGCATGTGTGGACTGCGATTTTTGTAAACAGTGGAAACGTTTATAGTCGCGCAAGTACAGCCAAGATGGAGGCGCGCCAGCCCTAATACATTTGAGTTTATCGCAACATGACGGCGCTGTTTGCTCCACTAATGAGATGAAGTGACTCCAGGACTCCAGAAAAGCACACAGCAACGGCAGTTATACTTCGTTTCAGCTTATGTCCAGACGCAGCCGATGCTACAAGCGCCAGAATGTGGCCTTGAACAGTGCTTGCACTGCACGAGCGCGCATTCTTGGCAGGGACGCTGAAAGTCTGGAGCTCGTGCTCGTAGCATCATCTGCATGTGGACTTAGGACAAGGCAAAGCAAAAGTGAATGGCTTCGAAGAGGTCTGGCAGCTGAAGCATCACAATGAGGGATGCTGTAACAACTGTTTTAAGCTTAAACGAAGTATAACCATGGCAGGGACCAGCGACCTTCGGATACAGAGCTTCGGATTCACCGGCGTTCCCTTTGGGCCGGAAATTCTGATGTCAATGTTGCCAACAGAAAATGCAAGACGGCCAATTTCAGTTTGGGGGCACCTTGGCAGAATTTCATTCTTATTTAAACTTGTGTATCAGTGAGGCGCATGAAAAGTCATTAGGCGCACGCAATGGCGCAATTGGCGCAGCAGTTCCATTCCTGGGAATGACACTTATCTAAACAGGCTCCGGTAGCACGGTGGTAGAGCAATGGAATACTGAGTGAAAGTTTGTTGGTTCGATTCCTGCCAAAGGGAAAATGGCTTTTAGCAAAGACAACTGGCCATATTATCACGCCTTTGGTATCAACTTTTCGTGGCATTCTAGACTAGGGAGTCGGCCCTGGAACGCATTTTGGACTAAAAATACTAGCCTCGACAAAACCTAATTTACACGACCGCCTAGACACGGAAAGCGTGTTGACTGAAAGACAGCGAGAGATGACAGATGCATTTTGGAAAGAAACCTAGAACGCATCATTGCGGGGAGTCGGACAAATTGAGCAACTTCCAGAGTGCTGTGCGTCACGTTCCTCTGGGTTTACTAGTGCAGTGAACAGCTAACCGTACGGTGTCTCAAAACACAATTCTAGAGCTTAGTGAGAAGGAACGACTTGTTTTAGGGCATAGAGCGTCCCCAAACGCCGATCAACACCGGCGCATGTCGACGACTCTCCCTCACCTTTTGGGTCCCTGCCTGCTGCACAAACTGGAAGCTGCTGGGGGACGGCCTCGTCGTCTGCTGCGTTGTGACCGCTGTCGTCTGCTTCACCGCGGCCGGCTTCGTCTGCCGGGCGATCGTCGTGGCGACGGGTGCCGCCTCCTGCTCCTCGCCGCCATTGGTGACGGCGTTCTCGTCTGCCACGGGGAGCCCCGCAAACTCTAGGTTCTCCAGCATGTTCTCCGAGAGCGAGTCGCTGTTCAGGGTCGCCTCGATGATGGCCGCCGTCTCCTTGTCCGTCTTGGCGCCCTCAGAGTCCGGGCTGCGTCATCCGAAACGCGGGTTAGTTTCACAGCCCCTAGCTTTCCCATTGTATTGAATTATGGCGGCTTAACACCATGTATGAAACAATCACAATGTAAAACAAAATGATGTTGCTTGGGACGAAGCTCTGGTGGTGCTTGTCTGCGTAGACGCCGAGCCGCAGCATGCCGAGCCTTTTCATTCATATCAGTAGGAGAATGTGTGGTTTTCTTCTTTTTCTTTTTTTTAAGAAGACATGGGATGGCATCTCAGAACCCCCTACTCTTTTTTTTTTCTTCTTTTTCCATAATGTTTTTAATCTTTTTTTTTTTCCAATTCTTTTTTTTGCCCTACACGAGCACGTGAGCATGTGCTCGTGAGCACGTGATCTCACGAGCAGAAGCACGAGCACCCGACGCCGGCCTACGGCGGACGGACATGGCTAGCCCCTAAGGAGCTTCGCCCCTAAAAAAAAATGCACCTAGTCACGGATAGGAGGATGCTAACAGTTGTATGCTTTATAACGGGAGGTAGCTTGTGCGACCTAGCCTAAAAACTAAGACGAAAACATGTGACTTTTTAAAAAGATTTTGCAACTATCACGAGGCAGCGTGAGATATTGCAAGACCTTTGGGGGAACAGGCAAAAAAAAAAATAGAAACATGCGCATTCTGCTAAGGGAGTCTCAACTTTACTCCGTCCCGCCCGTATTTCATTCAATTTTCCCTAGATAATTTTCACCCATCTTCTAATCTCCTCTTTGTGACCGTCATCCTTTTCTCCTCCGTTCTTCTGTCCTCGCCAGCAAACCCAGCGCACCAGCCACATTCGTTACTCTTTCTGGAATGGATGGTCGGATGGATGCTAATGGTTGTACCCTTTATAACGGGCGGTAGCTTGCGCCACCTAGCCTAGAAACCATGGAAGTAGGAAGCTTCTGGAGGCAACATGATGCCACCAGAGGTGAAGCTGGGGGAGGCTTGCGGTTTGGAGGGACATGCCCCCAACAACGAACAAAAACAAATGACGCTATTGGATGAAAAGTAGAGCTGATCTGGTGCAAAAGCTGTTTTGGTCACCCTCGGGGCCTGACCAAAAGAGCTGTTGGCACCGCGACCTCTACTTCCAGCTTCATTCGAGATTTCTCGTCTGGCTGGCCTGAGCCGGTACATTGTCTCCTCTTTGTCCTACCTCCATGCTAGAAGCCTAGCCTAGGTCGGCTGCTATTCACTGCTGCCAACCGTCCAGCGCAAAATATCCCTCCTTGGATATATTGAAGGTGACGTTTCGCTACAGGCCGCTGCCATTGTCAGAATGCAGTTTTGGATTGGACACGGGCACGGCAGGAGCACACGAAATAGGCTCGGTCGCATTCAATGCCCCGGAAATAATTCTGGAAATGTTAGAAGCGACCCTTTTTCACAGATAGTGAGAACACTGTCTTGTAGACTGGCACAACCTCGCACACTGGCTACGACTCCGCAAGGAGTCGTAGCAAGTGTGTGAACCAGATTCAGTGTGCGTTTTTGTTGGTTATAAATGTCAATAGTTTGTTATAAGCGGTACCTAACGAAAGTTAGGGCACCTTCTCGCGGCCACTCTTTTTAAACAGACTGTACCCTACGCCCAAATTCCTCTCCGCCCGACCAATCCCAGCCCTTCCCGTGCAAAATGACGTGCCACTTACGGCAGCACGACGAAGGAGTCTTCGTCGTCGAGACGCATTCGCTTGTTGGGCGGCAGCGGCTCCCCGTGCAGTGCCGCCACCATCTCCTCAGGCGTCACAAACTCCACGGTGCCGGCGCCACCCTGCTGGGAGCCCTGCTGGGAAGCCTGACCTTCCTGGCGCGGGCGCTTGCGGGTCACCGGAATGGGTTTGGCGGGCTCTTCTTCGAGCACGGCGTACAGACCCGTCGGAAGCCCCAGCGCCTGCGCCACCGCCTCGTCTTCGATCTGGGAACCGGCAAAACGGTTAAACTGTAATGGTTAGTCTCGAAACGTGACGACGTCAGGATCGCAGTCTCCAAAACGTACCCGGCAAACACTCGCCGAAAATGACCGAGTCGCGTTCCGAAAGCTTTTAAGATGTTCCCAAGACGGCAAGTTCGGACATTTGCAACTGCTTACGACCACGTGCTCTCTTGGCTCATAAACACTTAACAATGTTACAAATGACCCTTTCTCGTAAAAAGCGCATACATTTGATCTCACAAATACCACAAAACCTTCGCTCTAGCAAATTGCAGTTGCACGGTTACCTCATAGATGCCACCGGCGTGCCAGTGCGTTTCCTCGTCGTAAAAGATCTCGGTCCTAAGCAGACGCAAGTGTGCAAACGGGCCTTAATGGGCACCCTCGAAAAGTCATCACGTCACGTTCACACTAACATAATGATGTTACGGTAACATGAACACATCAATGTTATAGTGACACGAATGCAGTCTTAGGCAGTAACTGGTTACCAGCAACAGGTTACCGGTAACTAGTTACTTGTTTCAGTAACTTCTAACTGTAACTCGTTACTGCTTAGTAAAAATGACTTGTAACTGTAACAGGGTGACTATTTTTCGAAAGTAACTGTGAAGAGTAACGTCGTTACAGTTACTTCTCTGATGTATGTGCAAAAACATTGCAAACACGACCACCAAATCGTCTCGCAACTCGTGAGAGTCCCAAGTGCTGATACGGGAAGGGCACAGCAAAAACTACTGCAGAAACCGTCTGGAGTACTGGGGGGAGAAACAAAACAAAAAGAGACTATACTTTGGGCGACCCTCCTTGGCCAAGCTGGTCCCGCTAACTGGGAGAATGGTAATGTTTGTGCCCGTACTCGCCATGTATGATACATTGCACACAGAGCAAGCAGATGTAACAAAGCGCGCCATCTCTAAAGCGTTTCTCTTTTCTTGGTCAGGCAGAGGGAGCAAGTGCCTTTCGTGGAGGACAGTTTTCGGTGATTGTCGCCCCAAACGCCCACAGGCTTACGGCACAACTGATTCTCCGAACCTCGTCTTTTTGCCTCCAAGCTTATCTCTCCCCCCCTAATTTGAATCATCCAACCCCCAGATCCACTCTTGCCGGGTCTCGACTTTAGGCTCATTCGCTCTCCCTTCCCTCTTTTTGCAAACCAATTACCGGCCTTGCCTGTCACCCACTTGTTGTCTCCCACTGCTCTGCTTCTCAGGTCCCGTCACTTCAGAAAGAGTATTCGCTCGAAACGTCTGTGTGGTTCTGGGCGTTTGTGTGTTTTCTTAAAATTAAAACACCGCCCTTAGTCGGGACTTGGGGCACTTGGCATCAGTTGATTTATAGATATTCACGTCGTGGGCTTTCCGGGTGGTCTCTTCTAGTTGGGGTGGTGACATGGAGTGTCCGATCTGGTTAGGAAGTGGTGGAGAAAATATCGCAACAGCCGTCTGGAATTTTACAAGCAGTGGTCGTTTGTAGCTCAATCAGTGCTTCTTTTGCACCGCTGCCATGTTCAGCGGGCTTGACGGAAGAATGTTGCCGCAACAATGTTCCAAGTTTTCAAGAGAGGCTTCGTGTTTCATGAAAGATTGTGCACGTGCAGTAGAAAACGATTCGGCCAACGAGTGGATTGAAGTGGCCTAAGAAAACGTCTATGAAGCTGATTGCAAGGTATGGCTTATAGTATTATTATTTTAATGTTCTTCATGGATCATCAGCAGGTATCTGCTATGTTAAAATTTTTAAAAACTAATGTTGCCTGTAATTTTATTAAGGGGGGACACTGGCTAGAGGTCGAACTTCTGAACTACTGAAGTGATCGGAATGAAATTTTCAGGGGAGATTTAGCTTCAGATGTAGGTGTACTGTGCAAACTTTCAGGTCTCTAGGACAAATTTGCATACCTGCATAAGATGATGTATCACTCTTCATTAAGAAATCTATGATATGCAAATGAAGCTATTAAGCACCATTTTGACTGCTTGAATACAAAGTGGGGGATATAGGACTTCGGGCTATCTAGTTTTAATAACTCAAATGTAAATATTTCAGGAAGAGTTATTACCTCAAAATATGAGATGCATATCTGTCCTATGTCAATTTTTGAAATCTTAGTTTTTTATCACTGAGGACTTAAACTTAAAACAAAATAAAGTAGATAGCCCGATTCCCCAGTAAATTTCAGTTAAGAAACATCTTGATTGCGGTATCAGAATACTTTCACCTTCGAACAAAAGATTCCTTCGTATGAAATTTGCAGCAAAAAGTGGAACTGAGAAAAATGCATTCAAACATTGAACCCCTTTACTTTGTTACTGCCTCACAATGTCTTGAAAACATTTTATATCAACGTAACTATTTGGCGTATGGTTATCAAATTTGGTGTGAGGGTATATAATTAGTTTCTACAACTGAAAACCTCAAAATTAAAAAATGAATTTTTTCAAAAAAATTTAAAAGTTAGGCCCATGTCCCCCCTTAAAGAAGAAACTATAAATGCTTTATCATATTGTGGATTTACACGGATACCGTCTTCTATTCATGGTAAAAATTGAAATAGAAGAAACCAAACATGTTAATACTGATTATTGGAGAAATTTTAAGTTTCTAAAAGAAATCACAATCACCACCGTGAACAACACAATGTCTTAGGAAATATCTACGCTAATTTAAAGGCATATTAAGGAAGGTTCCCCTTGAATGTTTTCTAATCTTTTTTTTTAAGGTAACAACGAAGTAATGGTGTTACTTTAGCAAAGTAACTGTAACTGTAACAAGTTACTTTTTTTAATTTTGTACCAGTAACTGTAACAGGGTTAGTACTTATTTTGCCTGAGTAACTGTAATACTGATACATTTTTGCAGTAACGTGCCCATGACTGCACGAATGTAATAATGTTAGTGACATGAAACTAAGCGAGCAGACAATGAAGTGCATCGTCTGCTCGATGCACCTGTCGGAAGATGGTGCCCCAAAGCTCAGTCGTCTGCAAACGCGCCCAACCTTGACCGTGGCAAGCTTTTCGCTCTCGCTTTTTACAGAAATTTTCCGCAGAAAAATTGACCCGCTTGGTTCACGTTCGGTGAAAAATTCCAGCTTTCTATGCGCTGGCGTCGATTTTGCCTACTCGTGCCGCCCCATATTTCACCGGATACGAGCCACCCGCCGATGCGTAACTACGAGTCAAACACTCACTAATATGTGCGTTATTCTTTACACCATGGATCCTCAAGCTGCGTTCCCGAAAGCACCCTCGCGCGTTCCCTGATCTCTCGGATTTCCTCGTCCGTCTCTGCCCCAAGTAAATTGCTTTTTCGGTTTGAGCAGTGCTCTAGCAGGTCTGAGCCATTCACCGACGCATTAATGGGAGCCAACCACTTCCAACTATGTGAATTGTCGTTCAGACTGCCTATAGGCATCTGCACCGCTTTATCGCACCAATGACAGACTAATTACAGTAGTAGTACTCATTACAAGTAATCAAAATACCTGTGATCAATTACTTTTTAGAGCAATTTAGTAACAATCTGATTACATTTATTAGGGAGTAATTGCGAGAGTAATTCAATTACTTTTGGAAGTACTAAAAGACCCATTTTCAAACCTGCAGAAAAATCACCAGTTTTGAAAATCTGAAGTAATCGGGAAAAGTAGCGGTTACTTTCTCAAGTAAAAGTCAATTACTTTTCCTCTCAAGTAATCTAACAGAATACTTTTTAATTAAGCAAGAGTAATTGTAATTGTAACAGATTACTTTTTTGGAGTCTTGTGTGACTGCTTGAGATTGAAAAGTTTGAGGACCCATAGCCTACAGGGTCCACAAGTTACCGCACGGTTGCACTGCGTCGACGCCAAGAACGGGCGGGTTTTCTCGACTATCAATCGAGAAAGACGGACGTTCCTCGAGGAGAGTTTGAGAGCCCCCGATGTAGTCTGCTCGCACGGCGTAAGAGGAAACCCTGAGCTTTGCTTACACGCGCCCCTGCACAAACAAAGCTAGAGAATGGGTCGAAGACTGTACCTTGACCAGGGTGCCTCCAACGTCCGAACTTTCGACGGCCTTGAGGGACTCCTGCCCCAGGGCCCGCATCTCCCTGAGCAATTCCTCCATCTGGATCAGCATGTCTGGCACCTGGAAAAAAGATGATACCAAGACGCCATTTTAATGGTGCACCAAAGGTAATTTCGTGCCTTCCGAAGTTAGGGAATTTATTTTCTTGTCAAAAGTTTTAGGCAGCTTTTATTTCATCTCAAAAAGCTGCTTTCGGACGACTGGACTATTGAAAGAAACTCAATGTTTGCCCCACGTCTCTTCGTCGCACGTCTGGCAATTCCAAGATGGTAGTTCGGCGACGACGACACACTCGAGCGATTGCTTCGGGACATTCTCCGGCGGTTGCCCAAACGAGTGGCCAAATCGCTTAGCATCGTTTGGGCACAATACAACAAAATTGCGCCTTAACTATTGTTTTCTGCCACGCCAGCTTTCACTTACGTTCTGGAGCCTGTCTCAGACTCATGGCTGCATCGGTAGTTCTTGGAGGATCTCAAGAAAATTTCAGTAGTCAACTGCTCAAAAGTGTTCCTTTAACTCCTAGATGTTTTTAGTTCTTGGAAATATCTGACCCTCAAATGCTTTGCCATCAAAATCGAATCTCTAGCCACAAATGAAATGGGAGCAAGAATTTGAGAAAGTCAGCGCCGCCATCTGTTGGCAGAGCCACTAACTAGCCACGAGCAAGCCTAGGTCGTCCAAAGACACGCTGAACACCACAAAAAAAAAAAAAAACATATTGTAGGTGTTTGGATAGCACACGCATATCGCAAAGCAAATATTCGCCGTTAAAACTTACTTTTGTGCGAAAATCATCCGCACAAGACGTCAACCCCGAAAAAGAAGCCTATTTCAGAATCGCCCCTACAAACATTGACCTGGCAAAAAGACATTTCTTTTTTAAAATGCCTGGACAGGGCAGAAGGTGTGCTACAAAATAAACTTTCCCTACAAAAAATAATTTTAAAAAAATTTCCCCAAATATTTACGCCGCGAGACTCGTCTGAGTGATACCGAAGCATGCTTCTATGTAGCGATGTCAACCCCAAAATATGAAGGCCTGTTCACACACTTGTAACCGACTAGGACAGAGTGAGACGAGACCAGTTTTTAATCCTTTTGCGACGGCGTAGGACCGGATGCACTGCTGCGGAGAGGTCCTATGCCATTGCAAGAGGCTTACAAACCGGTCTCGTCTCAGCTGGTCCTACTCGGTTGCAAGTGTGGGAACGAGCCTTAAAGGGATGCTGAACCAAACATGTCAGTGTCTATAATAAGTGGGGCACTATCTTTCCATGAGTCAGCAGCCGCCAATGTGCGCGAGCACACGCAACGAAATTTACGTCACCATATCCCCCATTCAAGCTTATGTTTTGGAATTGGTGAGATGAGTCTCGCAACACATGGTGCTAAGTTTTTTTTGTTTTTTTTTCAGGAGAAAGTATAGATATTTTTCACAAGAGTGCCGCCATCTTGAAATATCATCACCTCCAGTATAAGCGAAACCATTGTGTTGCCGTCACCACGCCATTAGAATATGTTTAAGATATAAGCATAACCATCACCCATTCTCGCTTTGTCTCCCCTTAATTTTTTACTATTTGCACGTTGAAATGTTTTATTATTTTTTCGTCGCCCATACCGGATATGAATACCAGGCGGCTGAGGACGAGAGTAAGTGAAAAAGGTCTATATTTTGTGAAACACATTGCCTTATCCGAATACTTTAAAAATTTGAGCTACCTAGACTGAACACATTTTCGGAATACCCTGACTTTACTCTTTCCAGCACGCTGTTTATTATCTCTAAATTCAAAATAGCTATTGAAAAAAAAGAAAGGTAAATGAAGGTGATGTTAGAACCTACATTCAAATTTCCCCCCGCTCTCCAGAGGGGCAAAGTCACATGTTGTATAATTTGACACTTGGGTGGACAGTCTAGGAGACACAGTACTTTGCAAGTGTTCTTTCGTTTTCCTAGCTCAAAACCTGCAATGCCTTCTATAGCCCCCATACTACATAACATCCGACGTCCCATTTTCAGTGTTTGGAACTTCAATAACTTTGCAAAAACAAATTATTTTCAAGGCAAATCAGCGACTACCAAGCTTCAACGGAGCCCCCTTTAACTCTTTTCTGACCACGGGAAAAGCAGCAATTTTCAAAAGATCCGTGCAACCACTTTTATTTTCCTAACTAATTTGCATATGCAGAAATATGACACATTAAAATGTGGTCAATTATTTGTTCCTTCAAAAAATGAAAACCGTTTACAACTCCCTGTAACGCCGAATTAGAGCGCAGCTCTTGAGGAGGAGGAGGGAAGGGTACTGAGGGGGGGGGGGGTCACGTGACTTCGGGGGCGTCGCCGGGTTGCATGCAACTTAAGCTGAATGCAACCTGGGTTGCACGCAACACGCGATTACGCCGTTGCGTGCAACGCTTGGAAACCATTGATCGCTGGTGATTGATAGTGCGGTCAGGAAAGAGTTAAAGAAACATTAAACCCGGAAAAAACTTTAAAAATCTTCCACCTGGTTAGGACAGGCAAGCCTCAAAATAAATGTTTGAAAAAAAAAAAGAAAAAAAATTTGCAAAATATTTATTTTACAAAACAAATTTTTCGATTTGCAGGCAAAACCGAAATTGTACTCCAGTGAGATGATGATGATAGCATTTGTACCAACCTGGTGTGTGCTCCGAGTTCGCTGGACCTAAGAGCGCACACTGGTTGGGTATGAATGCTATCATCATCATCCAGCAGGGGTACAACTTCGGTTTCGCCCGCAGATTGAAAAATTTCTATTGCAACAAAAATATTGGGCCAATTTTTTTATTTTTTTCAACAAATTTTTATTTTGAAACATACTTGTCCTAATCAGGTAGAAAACAAATTTTTTCTTCTTCTTAGGTTCAGTGTTTTTTTTAATATATCCTGATTAACATACTAAAACGTGCGGGGCTAAACGTGCCACGTCGTCCAAACCAACGTCTCACCTGCAGCTGAGGCGGGTCTCCCTTCTCGCACTTGCTGAGCAGGAACTCCCAGAGGGACACCATCTCCGTGACACGGGGCAAGACCACCTCCATGACTTCTTCGTCCCTGCACGCCCTGGCGGCCTGCACGCCGGGGGAGCTCGTCAGTCGATCGATCGACCCGTTTGTCTGTTTCCTCGAGGGAAGGCGTCCTCTTTGAGGGAACCCTCGGCCCTAGAAGCCGGCTCGCCCGCCTGCGATTGCTTGCGACCGTGCGCCTCAAAACCCCTTACAATCTCTTACGACGAGTGAATGCACCTGCAGTTACCGCTTCCGTGCATCACTTTTTCTTTCACGTCGTGAAAAACTTTTGACGGCGTTCTAAACGACCGTGTCTCGTAGACAGAACGTACGTTTGATCTCGCAAATGCCGCATAACCTTCGTGCCAGTGAAATGCAGTTCCAGGGTCGCCTCGTAGACGGCGCCAGTGAGCAAATGCGCCCTCTCGTTACGAGGGATCGCGGGAGCTCGGTCCCGAGGCAAACGCGAGCGCGCAAACGGGTCTCGATGGTGAATGGATATGGCAGACAACGATTCTGCCGTAGCTTCCGCCGCACCCAGCCAGACGACAAAAATTCGACCAATCGTGGGTTCTGCCACCGCCGGGATCGCAGAGATTGTGAACGCACCGGAAGCCGCAGAGCACGCCCGGAACGCGTCTCCGACCGATGCGTTTACAGCGTCCGAAGAAAGCGATCTCTCGATTTCCACCTTGCGACGTCAGGGCGCTGCGGCAACGCCCGTGTTCCCTCGCGCTTTTCGCCAGAACTTCTATGAGCAAGCGCCAGCATTGCGGCGTAATGACTGCATGACGCTTCGGCTTTTGCGCCGTTTTCTGTTGCCACTTCGGGACCTCCTTCGACGCGTGGGCGGGATAGGATGTCAAATGCTCTGGTCGGAGACGCATCCCAGGCACGGCAACGATGTGGCTCGAGCCCTTTTACACCATAGGGTTTGCGCCATAGAGATTGAAGCAGACAGCAACCTTTCGGAAATTGACTCCCAGTAATGCATTTCTATGAGAAAAAGCGAGTGCATTTTCTCCCTGCGCTCGATTATAAGAGCAAATATCACAAATAACTCGCGCGTACCAGGTAGACTGGAACATTTCTTAGTCACGCAGACCAAATAATTGGTCAGTTACGGCGTTTTTATTTAAAATTCAGTGGGATTAAAAACGGTTCCCAAACGGGTTCGTAAGCGTATTTATGTGCAAGGTCAGACACTGTTAGCGCGAACACGGCGTCGGCGCTTTCCAGCATGGGGGATATACGTGCCAAACGAACGAAGGACATGTGGAAAACCAAGAGAGACGGCAAGAACTATGCAGTAACACTGGATCAGTAACTCCTTGTACGTCCAGATGATCAAAATAAATTGAGGCAACGTAATATAGTCTGATTAGCAATAAATAAGTACTGCATTATTCTTTCTCCTCACGAATATGTGCGAAGATGCTTGTTCTGCGTTCAAAACATCACTAGCATGCTCAAAATCCTTGAAAATAGTGAGAAGCCAGAGAACAGGTGCTCGATAAAAGCTGTCCGGCATGGGAAATAATAAAAAGAAACACCATTCATAGCCCACAAACCTCATTCTGTACAATTTGAATGTTTTTAACCGCTCGTAATGATGCATGACGGGGTCATTCATATATGGTGACAGGACGTGCATATCAGCAATATATATGCGCCACTGGAACGCTGGCGAACCCTGAAAACACTCTACGTTCCTTTCGATTGTTGTTTTGTTTAGAATCGTCGCTAGTTTTTACATACCTGCTATAGAACAAAGGTTCGGGCCTGAAGTATAGCCAAGTTTAACATTGTTCACTGGTGAAGAAAAATGCTGTAACTAAAGCAATTACACTTCTACAATGTTAATAAAGGTACATACTTTTCGGAGTGCCCCGAATAACAAAAGTTATCCGTGTTACTTTTCAGGCGAAGAGACCAAATGCAAGTGCGCTTTCCCATAGGAATGCACAGCAGCATTGCAAAAGTGGACTGGTTGCCGTCTGCTTCAGTATGCATCCCGGAAGTTGCACAGACACTAGAGCCAGTTGAACGTCTAGCGCATATTATAACTCTATGCATTGCACAAAAGGCACCCACCTCTCGGAGGCGTGACTTTCTGCGGATGGAGGCGAGGTCGGCGTAGCGGCTCCTCTGCGGCGCCGCCATCATAGCCGGGTTGCGGTCGCCCGCGTCCGAGGACCGACCCTCGCCCGGCTGCCGGTCCATGGCGGACGAAGGCGGCGGCGTGTTGGACGTCTCGTCTGGAAAAGAGACGGCACACGCAGTTACAAACGTTTCGTGCATCGCCGACGCATAATTCCTTGGGCTGCTTTCTCGCGACATATCCCAAAGCATACCGTAAATTAATAAAACAAATTATGCAAGCTCGATCGTGCTAGCAGAGACCTGGAAGCGCAAAATCTGTCCCGCAGGAACCTATGCCCGCCAAGTTCGGAGAAACCAAATCTTGGAGAGTTTCTAAACAGGGGGCATTGCGGTGTTTTAAAAAGAAATATTGAGAACAAACATTTACAAGAAGACAACTTCGTTACATTTATATTGCACTGCTCATGCTAGTGAGATACACCTGAGCTTCGCTATCATTACAGCAGTCTGTTGCGATAGCAAAAACTCCTTGTTTCAGTTCGGAGAAAGGGAGGAGGGAGGGGGGATTTACGTTTTTCGAGAGACTTTTCCATCAAACATACAACCGTACAAACTGGTCGAAATTCGGGAGTCTCCCGGGTAATATGGAAGACTTGGCAGGTATGCAAACCACACTCTGCGTACGGTTTGTGCTAGTTTTTTCGTCGCGGCCACAGATGTTAGCTGGGGCGAGACCGAGCGAACGGTCACGTTGCACGGCTGCCACCTTATATGTCCCTTGCGCGACGCGTGCCGCCAACGAGGACGTCGCACCGCTCTCGCTGTCACATTCTGCCGGGAGAGCGATGCTAACAGGGTAGCCGTGCTGCGCCAGCTCAGTGGCTTTAGTATCCGGCTGCCACTGCACCGACCCAAGTTCGAGCCCCGCTGGGCCATCTTCGGTACGTTGATTTACGTCGTAAGCTTTATATCTCACTGTAACGCCGCGCAACGCTTCCTGCGGGACACTCGTCCACGACGCTCGTTCCCGACGCTCATTCGTGACAATATTCTCGTAAAAAACGACTCCTAAGACCCATTGTGCGCAAAAATATTGGCAGCGACCGTTATCTCCAAAGTTCTACAATGCACGAAATGTAGTATCTAAGAGCGGTCGTTTTAAGTTTACTTAGAAGACTTTAAACAGTTTCGGAAAGTGAAGCACCTATAGTTTTAACAATTTCCCCGCTAAATTTATTGGGGAAACGGAAGGCTTAGATTATGACATAAATTTCCCCGCTAAATGTAGCGGGAAAGCTGAAGGTGCCATGTCACGTGACATCAATTTCCCCGCCGAACTCAGCGGGGAAACTAAATTGGCGTCAATTTCCCCGTCAAATTTAGCATGGGGACTGAATCGGTGTATAGGTCGTGCGACGTCGGGTCACGTGACATTGATTTCTCTTCTAAATTCAGTGGGAAATGCACAGACGGATGGACAAAAAATTCTGGAATTGAGGGTTCCGTTAAAAAGCATTTAATGCTAGAAAAAGTCACGGAACAAGCTACACCGACTTGACTTGACAAAAAGAAAAAAACTTAATCGGACGTCTCGTCTCCTGTAAAGTCACGGAAAAAACTACACCGAATTGAACTGACAAAAAAAAACTTAATCGGACATCTCGTCTCCTGTACAGGAGACATCAGTGGTGCCATGGCCGTTGGCACCCGTGACGATGTCTCCGACATGGGAGACGAAACGTCCGATTAAATTGCTATTTTGGTTAAGTCAAGTCAGTTCTGCTTGACCACCATAAATGTCAGTACACTATAAATGTCGGTACATCGATCTTTGGTAATGCAGTCATGTGCACGAGTTCTTAAGTTCAGGTAAAATTGAAGATAGGACAAAGGAGCATTGGCAGGATAGCTCTAGGGGCACATGGGAACACTCCAAACAAGGGAGTGCAGGGTGATATGGGCTGGTCATCGTTTGAGAGCAGAGGCCATGAGTAAAATAAATTTGGACCAAAGACAATCAGACATGGAGGACACGCGGTGGGCGCATAAAATCTATAAATACCCGTATATGAGGATTCCGAACATGAGTTGGACGAGACGGACACGAAAGCCAAGGATGAAATTCCTACAGACGGACAACGGGGTGGAGCAAACGCGTTCAGTGGAAAGGGCAGTTAAGGAGGCAGAGAGATGGATGTGGGAGGAGAAAATGCAGAGGAAGTCAGTTTTAACGATTTATAGGTCACAAAAGCAAGAAATAAAGAGGGAAGGTTTATTCGATAATTCAAGAAGGAGCACTCTGCTGTTTGGGGTGAGGACGGGAAAAACGTATAGGGCCAAATTTGAAGACACAGATACGTTATGCACAGTACGTAAGGAGGAGACGGAAACAATTGAGCGTGTGATTGTAAATGTAAGGAGCTTAGTTCTGCCGTTCCCGAAGGGACAACAGATGTACCGGTGGCCCTTGGTTTCGCTGGAGAAGATAGAAGAGTGGATTATAAAGGAGTAGAGGCAACGAAGAGGGGTGGAGTGCTGGTGTAAATTATCTAGGGAAAATTGAACGAAGTACAACTAACTAGCACAGCTGGGGGACAGAGGAAAATTGGGACTTCTTTCTGCGTAGCTCCGGCCCAAAGTCTCAACCCTGTCCTCCAGTGGGTCTGTTGTTAGGTGACGCTGACAAGGTTTGACCAGAAGAAAAATTGGCGACTCTTTCGCTGGGGGGGAGGAGGCAGATGGAGGGTGATGTTTTGAGTTATTTTACCCGATCCTCCAGAGATCTGCCTCAAAATCATCTTCATGACCTGGTGATAATTAGAGAAACGCATTGGCTTGAAAGGGGAAATCAGGTTTTTGTTCATTGTTTTTAGGCAAGGTGGCACAAGCTACTATCTGGTATAAAGGGTACAGCCGTTATCATCCATCCATCCAGACTCGCAGGTTTTAGTTTGTTTTAGTATTTCACAAATTTCTCCGGTGCTGCTTTTTTACTTTTTCTTTTTTTGTTGGAATACTTCACTTAAACAAAACTTTACAAATGGGGACCTGTGGACCCACCTATTAATAACCATGGCCAATAAATTCACAATGTCAACTTTTCCACTCTCAACAAATCAAGCTACAAGAAAATATAGGTAACTTTAAATGTTGCAAAAATAATAGTAAAGGAATGTAGTCATAAGGTCGCAACGACGAGGCAGATATTTGAAATGTTAATATGGCTAGATGTCAGTGATTTCATCTCCAAGGCAAGGCAGAGGTTTACGCAAAAATAAATTTGCTCGACTCCAACCTGAAATGGTACGCAGCTCGTGCCTCCTAGGCGAGTGGTGTGCCGGTGAAAAAGTCTACTGTAATTTATCTAATTCTCGCGAGCTTGAATGTTCGCGCATCAGGCCAAAGCTGAAAATTTTGAATTATTTGAGGGTTGTAATTTTCTCGAATCGAAAGAACCAGAAGGTGGAAATAAACTTCCTGAGGTGACCGTGAATTCGTTTATTGCACTGTTTTCTTTCAAATACATTACCTACTCATCTTATTCATAGAATGTATGTAATGATCATGTGAGAACCTTTGCATGCATGTTTTCCCGTTGTTAGATTGTTGCTCAAGGAAGCACAGCATCTCAATGCAGCTTCTGAAGGGTTGACACTTCGCCCGAATGGTTAGCGGGACCTATTCTTCGCGAAAATTGAGTTGCTTACAGTATCCGGTCCGGGCTTCGTTTCCGAGAACTCTCCAAGACTATCGGAGTAATTAACCGTGCGCAGAGCGAACAATGTTAGCAGTTGCAATCAGACTCAACCTGTACATACCGCAAAGGCGGGTGTCTGACCTCTTAACCGCTGGATGTTAATGATTTAGGAGGAGTTCCCAAGGTGGAGGGGATCCATGCGAATACTGATGTAGCGAGCCAATTTTTCTTCCCTAGTCTGACTTTACTTTAGAGAAGTTCAAGTGTTCTGTAAGTGAAGGGTACAGATCCTTTTCAAAATTCTGTGCCACCTGATGGCTCACTTTCTACAAACCAATGGCGGTCATGAAACTGTATCTCACCGGGCACAGTCACTTTTGCACGTCAATCGCAGATGAGAATTGGTTCTCTGATAACCTCATAATTCTTTCTTGATTTGTTCCAGTTTCAATAATGTGAACGTAACAACTGACCAGTACAAAGCGGCGACTTATAGGCCTTTCGAATCAATTTCCGCCATCAAAAGGCTTTAGAGCCGAACTTGTACTAAGAGAATAATTAAACCACACTCTGAAGTAAACACTTACACGGCCGTTGTATCTAATTTGTGTGTCGTGTCATATTGATCTAGTGGCTCAGGCCTACGGGGCCCTAGACTAGGGAACCCAACTACGAGGCTCAATGACACACGCCCCATCTCAAGAAAGTTTGTCCAACCAACCATCTCGAACGTACACGCCTTATATATCCTCTCCTCGGTAGTATCTTCAATTTCTTCCTTCACCAGCCTCAAGAAGCCCGTCATTACCTGGGCACGGACGCCACAGACCAAGGTGACGATAGTGATCAAAGTTGCTAGACTGAATTTCAAAAAGGGTATATTCAGGTGAAGCCCTCGTAATGTCTTACGCAGCTAACCTTCACGCATTTCGTTTGTTCTTTCTTCTTCAGCAACTCAGCAGCTTACCGTGGACGCTCAGTTCCTCAACATCGGATGGGTTGCCATGGTCGGGATAGAGTCGCAGATGTCGGCAAAGACCTCCACGCCCGATGTACGACTTGGAGCACGTCGGGCACTTGTAATTGCGTGGACGGCCCCCCAGACCTGCACGCGAGATCTAGGGTTTAGGCACCGACGGCGGATATCAGCGTACACTGTACACCACATTTGGGTTGAACACAACACGGTCTGAAAAGACAATTAAAGAAACAAGCAAGCAGGAATCTGTTTGCCTTCCCATACTACTGCCCATCTCTGTTCGTTCTTTGTCCAGAAATCAAGGGACTGGAATGATCTGCCCATCAACTCCGTGCTTTTCTTCAGCCCTACCCATTTCAAGAAAGCAATCAAACGAGACATCTCCTTGTAGAGTAACCCTCACGTAATATCCTATTTATGGGGTATTTAAGGCATAAACAATAAATCAATTAATCAAAAACTTGAGATTGAGAAATAACAAGAAATAGCGGGTAAAACAAGCTGCATTGTCCCCATTCTTTGTCCCCGAGTTGGGGTTCCCTCGAACAGGACACGGGGCAGCCACAAATGTTAGCATGTTCTGCCAAGCTAGTTGTTTTCTGATGATGGCCGCTCAGTCGGAAGGCTGGTAATCTCTTCGTGCCAATGCTGTCACGTTCTCACTGTGTGTATGTTTAGACGGGGAAGTGTGGCTGACTAACTTCCCCTTGTCTGTTGTAGACACGTATGTGTCGTAGAGGACAAATACAGCCAGTGCAGTACCACTGCCAGCATGGGGTCTTTAACGTGGACCAGGCAGTAGCGATACACGACCGCACGCCGGTACGATGCTCATCAAGATCGAAACGTGCCGGAGTGGCGCTCTTTACTCAAAGCAAGCACACAACGAAGGTTCCCAGGAACATAAGACGACTAAAAGAAACAAGAAAAGCACAAACTCACCCGTAAACGATCGCCTCCCGCTTCGCTCCTCGTCGTCGCTGACCTGGTAGTCGGAGTAACCCCCGTCCGAGTCGTCGTACGGCTCGTCGTCGAAGTCGAGGTGGTGGATGCGCTTGTAGTCTTTCACCATGTACGACGGCGGCTTCGAGATGCGGCCCGACCGCGTCCGCGGCCGGTGTTTCTTCTTCTCTTCTTTCTCTTCCCGCGACAGTTCGGGGCCGTCGCTACGCGGGTCGTCCTCTTCGACGACTCTCCTCGCGAAACCGCGTCCCCTCGGTCGCCCGCGACCTCGCGTTGAGTACGTCCCCCTACCGCGTCCCGAGGAGGCCCTAGTCGTCGTCGACGACGACGATGACTTGCTGCCGAGCTCGGACGGGTAGATGACCCGATAGATTATCCTCGTGTTCGTCTGGGGGTTGAAGACTACCGCAGACCCGCCGTTCTGAATGGCGCGGTTCACCTGCTGTTGCTGGAGGACGTGTGCGATCTGCTGCAGTTGTTCGGGTGACAGGACCTGGGTCGAGTGGTACGTGTTGCCCTGCTGGATGATCTGAATCGGGTTCTCGGAGGAGCCCAGCGGTGCCGACGACTGCTTCTGCGGCAAGCCGATCTGCTGCAGAGTGCCCGATGACGACGAAGCGGGCTGGATTCGAACAGGAACCGACGGCGACGAAGCGGTCGCTTCTTCGGACTCGGGCGACGCGACCGCAGGTTCTTCGTCTTCCTGCATCGCCGCGTCTTCGTTTCCCCCCTCTTCGACGGCGTCGTCTTGGACGAGAACGGCCTGCTCCGCTCCGCTTTCGTCCACGAAGTCGGCAGCGGCTTCGCCAGTGGCGGCGTCATCTTCGGCGATATTGGCGGGCTCTTCGGTCTCGGCCGCCTCGGCCGTCGGCTCGGCGGCCTCCGCTCCGGTGTCGCTTACGACGTCGGCTAACGTCACCGGCTGCACGATCTGCCCGTCCTCGTTGACCTGCTGCTGCAAGATGCCGTCCGGAAGGGAGCCGTGCAAGACCGCAACGCCGTCTTCGACCGTGGCGTAGGTAACCGCCACTTGCTCGAACTCGCCCGACGCTTCCTGAAAGGCCTGCTGCAAGATGTCCGACGCTGTTATTTCGCCGGACTCGCTAACTTGCACTTGCTGCACGGTGGCCTGATCGAGCTTGTCGTCGGCGACCTGCCTCCGAGCTCGCAAGCTCATCCCCCGCGCCAGCTACCATGAGGGTTTGTTGTTGTCCCTCGACGTCCGCCATCTTGGGCAGCGATTGCGCCTACTAATATGACACCTATATTTTTTGCAAAACTCTCGCAGACGCGGCTCAGAATGCCAATTAAAGACGCTCACTTATCTTCTGGGCCGAAGGGAAGAAACAGCGGGTCCTGGGCATGGGCGACGAAAACCATAAACCCCTCGCTATTTTTCCGAGGTCACCATGAACGTCGGCCATAACGTAGTTGCCGTTCTTCGTTTAACCGCCAAACGCGTGTTTTGGCCGGTAGGCGGCGCGCTCATCCGTCCTAGTTTATATTATTTTTACTATTAATTCAATAATTTAAATTGTAATAGTAGTATACGTTCTACCTAAAGTAAGAGATATACTTAGTCTGGTTATAAAGAATATATAGTAGTATTTTCGTGCTATAATAATGTATATTAGTGCTGTAGATGTTGTGAATAAGCGGGCAGTCCTCGCGAAACTAGTGAACGAGAATTTGTCTGCTATATAATGCGCTGCGCGCATTGCTGTTCACGCCCAGACGATCTCCGGTGGTCCGGGGTGCGGGCTTCAAACCCGTAGCTGATTGACGTCAGAGTGGTTCGATTCCACCTTCTGGGCGTCTACTATGTTTTTACAGGGAACTACCACGGTGTTACGTTTTTGCGACGTGAGATAATTATACGAAAATCGGTCACATCTGCCACTGGACCATAGTGACTTATTTGCATGACCTTAATTCAAAGGTTTTCTGGAAGAGCTAATCTTCTCCTCTTCAAGTATTGTGAAGTCAATTCATTTTTTATCAATATTTAAATGTCCTTAACCCTTTGGGGTTATATGTCAAATATCGCCCAACAAAAAATATTCCGGTTGTGGGTCCGGGCTCCCACAACAGTCCCATAACTTCCGGCATTTATCATCAAGAGCGTATGATCTAAATTTTTTAGCTTTACGTAAGATGGCGTAAATTACAACACTTTTTTTCTACCTCTCTGCTGGGCAAGCGGGACTTTTCTATTATGGCAGCTTTTTACGGAAAATATATATTAGCTATTCAATTAGGAAAGGTGATTTAAGCTGGAGAAAACAACTGCAATTCCCTGAAGAGCTCTGAAGGTTTGTGATGAATCGTGAATGAGAGTCATGCTTCTGTTTCTCAATGTACACTGATGCAGGCCATAACTATTATTCTCATTTTATGGTACAAGATCCAGCACTTTCAGCTGTTTCTTACGGATGTTTTGAGGATCAAAATAATAACAGTAAAACTACTCAACAACAAAAAAAAAAACTTCTTCCAGCCACGCTTGCAAATCTGGCAGTGTCACGCTGGATGAATTCGAGGCATTTCTAGGTGTGCTTTATATGGAACTGAAAGAAAAAAATTGTGTGAGTACTCCATCTCAATTGAATGGCTGAGCAGACCACTGCATTGCACTTTGGTGATTTGTTCACCCTGGCATCTGTTTTGGAAAATATCACACTCGACAAAAGTACCATAGCAGTTCTAAGACTCTACTGAAAATATTCTCGTAGATGAACAGTTTTTCTGCAATTATAATATTGTTATATCACTTAGTATTGAACATGGAAGTGGATTAATTAATAGTGTACCATATTTAGTAGGGCTAGGCACTTGATCGATTAACCTACCGATTAATTGATTAATGCTTTAATTGCAATTCATTTTTTTAACTGGCTAAATTTTCACAAACAAAGAAATGTAAAAATTCAAAACTTTCACCATGCAGATATAGACGAGTACACTATGAAAGCAAATTTTAGGTGAAATTTTGACCTAAAGTAAACTGTAGGGGCGAGGTTTGTAACTCCAAGCAAGTGGAGAAGGTTATACGTGCCCCAGCCACTTTAACGCAGTACAAGTGTTCGTTTAGCGCAGCAGACTATATTGTAAACAATCAAAGGAGTTTGCTATTGCCGGAGAATATATACAAACCTCTTTGCCTCTCTGGCTGAAGTAATATTTTGTAAGTGTGGGTGTCTTTTGACTGTTCTCAACTACACATCTAGGTTGACTTAAAATATGAAATTGTACATTTTGCTGTTTATCACAAATTCAGCAGGGGCGAAAAACTTTATTTTACCAATTGATTCATTAATCGATTAAAGGATGGCAATTAATTGGGTTAAAATTTTCTACCGACACCCAGCCCTAGGTTTTTCAGGTACTAATAAAAATAATTCTGACCCGCCAAAAGTCCAACATGTCGAAAAATCACACGACACCTAAAGGCTTGAAATTTTTTCTTCATGAAAAATTAGTTTAGCCTACATGTCTGTCATGCTTAAACACGCTAGTCAAAATAATTCTAAACCTAGTAGAGTATTTTTTTTTTTATTCAGGTTTTGAGAAATTTTTATTTTGCATGCACACTACACTTTCTGTAATCTCCGATTATATATAGTCATGAGCTGATTCCGATGATCGAGACAAACTAGCAATTATGAATGTTGCTTTAGAATGAATAAAACATACATTACAACAGCCAACAAACATATGTCTGTCTGCGTGTTTGTGTGTCTTACACAAATGAAATGCCACCACTGAAATGTTCACCGTTTTGCACGACGGCGTGACCACCATACAAACAGACAACGGAAAATTTTACAACTTCATTTTATTAAGTATATAATTATCAAAACATCATATGCCCCTTCATGGTGCAAGTTTCATTTGACTAGGTACAATCATGTGTTGAGTTATACATCATACATCTTGCAGTAGATAATCTCACATTACAAGCAGAAAATCTGCGGCGAGTAAGCTTTTCTCCGTAATAACGTTTTGGCCTGTTTTTTTAGAAGATAAAAAGAATCAAACAAAAACGAGGTACACCAAAAATGGAGATAGAAGTATGTAACTGTACATATAACGGGGGATGAGGTGCAACTTGCAAAAAACGCTTAAAACTTTCTTTTTCATTTATAAATATTTTTGCGTTCACCGGCACTACATGCAGGGTTTCGATACAACTCAAGGAAGCGTAACCGACGTCCAGCTACACTTGCAACTACAGCACCACGGGCACAGTGAGACACAGTCCAAAGACAAAGCGCCACCGTACGCGTTCAATGAGCAATATTTTTACGAAGGCAGAGACCCCCAATGGCCGCGGTGCTTTCAGAAAAAAAGAAAAAAAAAATCTTGTCATAGCAAATAGAAATTGAGGTTGAAATGACGGCCTACGTCCTACAAAAATGTGTCTACTTCAAAAAGAACACAGAAAGTCTCAAAATTTCAATAAATAAAAAATAATGCGTGTTGTGAAGTCGAGACAACCATTGAGAACACCTGAAAAGCAGACTTCTGACAGTACTAGACACCTGACAGGAGACACAGTGCAGTGAATCACACACCACCTGCTAGACCCTCGTCTTGAAGACGATGCATGCACACTAGTTGGCTTAGCGAACAAACTTGGAACATTTCCTCCTTCTTCTAAGGCTTTCTGTGTCATTGTGCCAGATGCCTAAAGCAGGTGAGACTGTTACTCGAGTAAGAGCTTAAAAACCTAAGTCGAAA
Organism: Ixodes persulcatus; assembly: GCA_013358835.2. NCBI lineage: Eukaryota > Metazoa > Arthropoda > Arachnida > Ixodida > Ixodidae > Ixodes > Ixodes persulcatus. The sequence goes on from JABSTQ010009937.1 coordinate 526,551, forward strand.
TGTAAGATAAGTACCCCAAGTGGTAAGGAGTGAATTAACAATGTAAACAAAAGAATCAATGAGGAGGAAAAAGAAGCATAGCAGAAATTGAGAGACGGCAAGTTGAGCTATCCTGTTTTGACACACCATCGAGCCTTCAATTCTACAGCAGAGCACTTTAAACAGTTCGGCCAGCTTTGGCGACATCGCGACAAAGAAAAAAAAATACCGATAAGAGACCTATTATACTTGAGTTAAGAGGGCACAGCAGCTCCCAAGCCTGAGCTACCAAAAACAGCACACACAAAATATGAATCATCAATTCATATAGTACATATCATTATACTTGATTTAACATATAATGAGTAACACGCAAGAAATAGTCACTAAGTCTCCCAGCGAAGCGCAATAGCGATTTAGTTTGTTTAAGCCATCAATAATTATATTCTAAGTAAAAAAAAAGAGCCAGTAATTGTCTTGAGAAGTTGCTGCACCCTTCGCACAGTATACACATAAGTGGCCCGAGAAAAAAGTATTTGGCTGTTACAGTCGACTCTCATTAATTCAAACTCTCTTAATTCAAACTTGTGGATAATTCAAACTAACATGCAGGTCCCATCCTATGCGCCTCTATGGGAGGAAACTTCTGATAATTCAAACTTTGCATTATTCAAACAAATTTTCGGCCCCCTCAAGTTTGAATTAACGAGATTCGACTGTATATATATATATATATACGGGGAATAACACGCACCGTGAACATTCTGATGTTGGGAGGGAAGGAAGGGCCATATATTCTCGTTTTTCCTTCTATATATATATACATTGGGACACGACCTACGGAATCTGCTCGCAGAAGCTCTGAACACATTTCCATTGGTGTTATATATCGTATATCTGTCTAAGTTGGTGAACGGGAATATCAGAGTTAATGGCCTTCTGCTGTGCGCACTCCTTCCGCTGCAATAAATAGTCATTCGCTGCACCATCTCGCATAGTGCTCACAGTGTGTATAGTAGTTTCCTCGCATAGTGCTCACAGTGTGTGTATAGTAGTTTCAAGTCAATCGTATTTACAAGGGTGAACCAAAATCCTACACCGTACTGTTAGTTGTAATGCAGACCAGAGCGAAGCCAGCTATTCCCTGCTAACAGTCAACGAAAGTCACACTACAGACGCAACCATGCCTACCTGTTAAGGTCCATAACAGAGCAGCGGTGTGTAAAGTTCACATTTTTAAAACGCAGAAGTCAATGTACAGCGTGCATTGCCACAAGTGCATCGTTTGTCACCTTCGCTGCGTCGACGTGTGCGTCACGTAACTTGGCTGGTTAAAGACTATGTTGCGTTTGAGACGCTCACCACAAAAACATGTGCCAACCCGCTGTGTTGGCACATGTTTTACGTACTGCTCTGTGCTGACGACCTAATGTACGCTCGCTGGTTTATCGTTCACACTGACGGTAATGCCTTGCACCGATGACACTCTTCCAACTTTATTTCTGTGTTATGCAGGACACAAAGGAAATTTGCATTACAACCTCATTTTGCCCAAACCAAGCTCCTCCTCCGGGGTTTCGGTGGCAAAGAAAACTACGAGTGTGTTACGGTTTTATGGTCAAACCCATATTATTGTGTAAGCACTGTTGTCACAATTTCTAGAAACTAAAATGCAATAAAAATATTAAATATACCACTACGGAAAGTATTGCGTGCTTAGCATAAGCACTGGAGCTCCCACTACGATGAAAACAAACTACCGGTATACTATTCGAATGCTACATAACATCAAGATACTATCTGACATCAATCGGGGCAGTACAGGTAACGCTGGAAACGTTTTTACCACCTTCGGAAAGGTTGCGAATAATACTGCGATATCAACCGCCACAGGTGACGGATAGTGGCGGCTACTAATCCCAGCAGCCACATCTTGACTTCTTTTTCAAAAATAATTATATATTTCGCCATCTTTTAGTAGAGTCTTTTTGTGCCAGTGTTGTAACCGCCAGCAGGAGCGTATGGCTGGAACCGAAGACGAGCTGATGGCAACACCCACTCGCACGCCACCTGCTCCAAAAATAGTCGCAGCATAATTCGTGCTCACAACACATGTACGGGTATGCCCGAGAAATGGAATGCTTCACATCGCCAACGTAACCAACGTCGGTGCATTCAGCGTGCAATGTGCAAAAAACGTTGCACAAGCAGGGGATGTACAGTGGGGGGGGGGGGTTCAGATTGATATGCCTCACAAATACTGTCGCCGGCGTCGCGCTCCCTTTCATTCGTTCTCCCATGGAGTAGTCCCAGGAAATTGAGCAAAACGGTCAAAGAGACAATCGAAGGTTTTTCACTAACCGCGGAAAACATTGTGCCGTGTATGGCGGGCACAAAAAATATGCCCTTAGTAAAGTGTTTATAAATACGCTAAAAATTCCCCTCAGCGTGTGTATAACGTTTCTATGGTGGTAGTGCTTGTGAAAAGAATGTGGCAATGACTGCAAAGGTCTGTTCGGAAGCGATCGAAAAATGTTAAATGTCGATGTGGAAGACAAAAAATAAATATAAATGCGTATATACCTGCGAAACATTGAGAGTTGTTTATAATTCTGGGCACCGCGCCACAGCTCCCGAAAGGCCAGCACATTGCAGAAGGGTTATGCTATATTGCACATACTACCTTTTTGTTTTATACAAGACTTGTAGTACTCTTTTTCCTTGAACAAATTTTTATGAATCCTGTGCTAGGTGCACAGTTGCCTAGATTAACTGTCACAAAACATACTAGTACTCATAAATACCATCTCCTCCATCCATTACTTACAAACAAGGAACATAATAAATAAGGTGCAGCCAGTGTCATAAAGTCAACATACAAGCTCTACGCCAGCACATTACGCTTACAACATAGTGCAAAGTGCTCCTTGCGCTACGAATACATTTTGCAACTACATATGTCAATAAATTAGCATCTCTGTGAAACCGCAGCCAGAAACCACAATGACCAAATTATATCAAAGAAGCCTACCTAAAATTGTGACAAGCAGCTGAGTATTTACAATTTTGCAGTCGCTGCAAACTCAAACATTGGAAAGGTGGTTTTGTGTAGGTTGACAGTGAATGTAAAAAAAAATCTAGTTCTTTAACGCTGCATACTTCAACAGAAACTCGAAAAAGCCCATTACATATGACCATTTTGAAATTTCTGTGAGCACTGCCTTGCTTCTGTATCAATTTCGTTTGGCACAATAATTTCACGTTTGTTCATCAATACTGATCTCTAAAGGGTTACATCAAGGTGGACTACCCTTTTGCTTGTGTAATTAATTATAGGTCAATGGATACACCTTAACTTGTTGTCTAGTACTATACAATAGACAAAAAGGCAGTTTCAATGGGGATTTTTTAGTTATACAAGCCTAAAATGAACTTGCTAGGTTTGCTATCTGGGATCAACCAATCAATTAAATTTGAGTTGACTGCATGAATCACCTTCAATCGGTGACGAAGAGTACCAGCTGAATAAGATGGTGGCATGTAAACTATAATCCCTGGAAGATCTCCCTTGTTTTTTTGATGATCAGTGGCAAAACCATTAGCTTCTAGGGTCAAACTCCAGCTAGAAGTGGACAAGAAAATGTCAGTTCTGTTGAGTATCAAGTCATCACAAGATCATGTGAAAAACTCCCATGGGTTTGACATGGCATTGATAGGAACCACCAAGCTAGCGCTCGGGGTCACGTGCCTCACAGCGTGCCCTCCGCTTGTTATTGTTGCCTCCACATTTCATTTACTTTGAAGCACATAAGTGTGAAAACTGGCACAAGACACACAGCCCCGATGCAGCTACGCTGCAAGTTCTGCCTGCAAACGCAATCTGTTGCATTCGTTTGTAAAGCGTCCGGCTCCCTTCTACGTCGTATAGAAAACAAAATCCAGGAACGTTGTAGACGTTGAAAACCTTGTTTTACCTTTTGTTCGATAGACAGCGGTGCGTCAAGTTCTGAAAAGCATTCTACAATTCATTTCCAACGACAATTCTATGTATAGTATGTGTTCCTCACAATTTTTTTACAAGCTTATAAGGTTTGTGGCAGTAGTGCTGGAACTTTCATACCGTACAACCCTAAGGACTTTTCTTGTAGCCTGGTACCAAATGCTGTTCGTGTGTGATGTACGAACCACTTTCGGCTGTACCTTGCAATGACATACTGAGCATGCGGCTGTTTTCTACTCCTTCTGAAAACTCTGAGCTAGAATTTCCTGCGTTTCACCGCTATACCATTTGCACGCGCCACGTCGTAACAGTTTGCATTGCAACTTTACAGGAGACACACTTCCAGCGCTGATTCCTGCAGCAAATTACCCACATGCGAGGCACCCAGACCTCAAACCAATTTCTTGATCATAATGAATGCAACCCGATACTAAAGACAAGAGACAGACTGGACAACCCCCTGCAGGTCTGCGTCTTGGGGCTTTGTCCATACTGATTAATCTTTGCTAGCTCAATTGCGCTCTCAAGTTTTTGTTTGACTTCTTAGTTCTTCCTTCTGAGACATCAGCGAGTCCATCAGGTCACAGCCTTCACGAGTAATCTGAGACCGGAAGGTTAGGAGGTCAAAACCGCGAAGCCACCATAAGAACAATGAAGACTGAAGGGTCGTGATGAGACCATGATGTGAATCAAGAGGTCTCACATAAGCCTGATAGAGTCTTCAAGGTCAATCATATCAGAACACTTCAGGATCATACCAGAAGGTCAACTTAGACTTGGATGCTACAGCAAGATCATCATGTTGACCAAGAGGTACCGAACAGAAAACCCGGCTGAAACTTCAGGGTCGCCCAGACAAGATGGCTTTAGGGTCACATCAGAAGGTCAACTGAAACAGAGGTCTTGACAAGACCACAATGTTTACCAAGAGGTCCCGAGTGCAAGCCTGGATAGGACTTCAAGGTCACTTCATGGTCATACCAGAAGGCCAACTGAGACTTAGATGCCACGGCAAAGACCATTATGTTCACCAAGAGGTACCGAACACAAAACCCGACCGAGACTTTCAGGTTACTTGTACAGTGACTTCAAGGTTATACCAGGTCAAATGAGATTGACAGGCTATGGCAAAACCACAATGTCAACTAATGGCCCATTCGTCTGGGCCCTCACCGCTCCGGTGCAGTGCGGTTCGAGGTACAGGGAAGGCTAGAGGGGAGAGGGGAGTTTCCTTCTCTTCCCACCAGTCTTCCGTGTACTAAAGTGAAAAGAGTTTACTGCACTGCACGGGTGCGGTGTGCCCCAGATGAATAGGTTATAAGAAGTCTCAAGTGCAAGCCCGAGTGTGACTTCAAGGTCACTTCAGGGTCATACCGCATCAAGAGCTTGTTTGAGACTTCGAAGTCATCCAGTTGCGTACATCATAGGGCCTCATGGTCACCTCTTTGGTGGCATCATATGTAAGGTCACCCTGAACTACAAATTTACCGAGACATCTAGAAACCCCTACGGGTTCACCGTCTGAACCGGTGAGGTAAGCGAAACCTTGAGTAACGTCTGGTGAACGCGACCCTTGTTTTCATCTGGGGCCGCCGCCGCATCAGACGAAGTCCTCGCCGACGAGCACGGGTGGTGGCGGCTTATAGAGGATGCTGACGGGACGAGTAGACGGTTCGGTGGACGACGGACCCTGCGGAGTCGTGGGGACCTGGGCGACCTCGGGGAACGGTGTCGTGGGAATGTCCTGAGGCACGAGCCGCAGGCGTTCGGTGGGCTTGCGCTTCATCTGGAGCACATTGGTGTAGTCTTTGATTAGGCTGGCAATCTGCAAGGCCTGCAGGGTAAAAAAAGGTATGAGCATTCATGCATCATGGGGGAGTAAGGAAACGATACTACTGTACTTAGATTACCTATTCTGGAATCTTTTCGTCACGCTTTGGGAACGTTTTTCCTAGGGACAAATTGAACCACCAAAGGCATGCTGCCGACGTTAGGAGCCAACCAGTCAGGTCGCTCGGAGAATCTAGCAGATAAACGTGGGTTCGGAAAATCTAGCGGATGAACGTGGGTTCGGAGAATCCGCCGTGCAGAAGGTAGCTAAATGCATACTCTTTCATAAAACCCCACGACACCATGAAACTGACAAAGAGATGGTTGACTGGAAACAAAATATATACTTTGAACCTAGGAGTCATATTATTTCGAATTAATTAAAATGCCATGTGAACGGTGCTGCATAAAAATATTTATTTTTTTCAAATTTTTTGTTTCAGACTTTTAATTTTTTTTACTCTTACATGGAACAGTGCTGTTTTTGGCAACAAATTGTGCCAAGGTGGAAACTGCAAAAATTTGCAAACCAGTAAGTAGTTTATCTAAGGACCATATGACAATACTTATGCGATGTAACAACGTTGACCGGTTGTACAGACTGCAACAAAGTTTTTTTTAATGTTTATAGAAAACTAGAAATGTGGTATTGTAGAACTATAAAACTACAACTAGTAAAAAATGGACCCAAGCAAGCACGTCTTGAAGGTGAGCTTTCCACATCGCACAAAAGCGTTGAAAGCGACACCAGTGAAACCACTACCGTGGTTGTTGCTTCGCTGCAGTACACCGGTGCTGCGGGGGAAGCACGCTCAAAAAAGCCAAAGCTGCTGGGTGTGATTTTCTAAAAAAACGAATATTCAAAGTTATTTAGAAAATGTCCTAAATATTTTACTACTAAGCCCCACTCATAGTTTGAATTAAATACACCAACATTTGAATTGGCATTCAAAACTTTTTAATCGGCACTCAAAACTTTGGAATCGGCATTCATGTCGTGTCGTGATGTAGTGGGGGCTTGGGACCAGTCAAGCTGTGCTAACAGCTTTTTTTCCAAGCCGCCCTCAACCTGTACTTTGTTGGAAATAAACTCCTATACTTTTGAAATGCTTCCACATTTGTACAAACGATCCAAGCACTATACTTAAACTGGTTCGTATTAAAACATCCTGATGAAAAGTGACCCAATAAATTAGGCTTTCTCGTAACAAAAGTCGCACCAAATTGGATTGACCTTTCCAATATAGCATTACCTGTCAACAGACGTCCTCTAAACTGCATGTGTATGCTGTGAAGAACAAACTTTGTGCATTTGGATGACTTGCAACTGTATATTTGCGGGTCATGCAGGGGCAGATCCAGAACTCCGTTTTGGGAAGGGGGGGGGGGGGGGGGCAGGAAAATTTGTAAAGATACTATTCTCCCATTCTTTCTTGTGCAGAGGGGGTCCACCCATGTCAAATTGCCCTCCAAGAAGGGGAAGGGGAGGGGGTCGACTTTGTTCGGGGGGGGGGGGGGGTGGCCGCCCCCGTCGCAGCCTGCCCGCAAGTTTGCATGACCTACATTCCTTTATTTTTTTTCATGTCATGCAGGCAGCTAGTGTTTAGATGGCATGACGAATATGGTTAAGCAATGACATACGAAAACGAAATAGGCCTCTTTTGTCTTCTTATTTTAGGCAGCAACACACCAAACCGTCCAAAATGAGATCAATTTATGACGAGCAGCCCACCTGGCTGGTCGAGAAAATGTACTTGGCACCCTTTCTGCCGCCGCCACCGGTGACGATCATCAGACTGTTGAGTGAGGGGCTGTAGTTCATGATGCTCTCATACTCGCACGCGCACAGCACGTTCTGCGCTCGGAAAAGAGGGAGAGGGAGAAAAAACGGGAACGCGTGAGAAAGAGACAGAGATGCCATGAAACAAAGTGACAAAGATTGTAGCACTGACTCACCCTGGTGCGTAGTTCCAGCAAGTGCACGCCTGTCTGGTCGACCTGCAAACCACAGCGTCTTGGGCCAAGACGATGTGTAGGATTGCTGAATGGGAGGGGAGGGGAGAGGCAACGCGGTTGTCATGATTCAAAAAGTACCGTATAATCGCGTGTAAGGGCCGCACCCATGTAAGGGCCGCACCCCCGTATTTAGGACAAAGTATTGAAAAAAAAAATTACAGAAATTATTCGTGTATGCACCGCACCCCCTTGTTTTTGAGGCGCGCCGACTGTAATGCCACGTTTCTATGAATATATTTCGCTAGGTGGCGCTAGCCACCGCCCGAGCACGTAGCGGCACGCGTCCGCATCCCCGATATTTGCTCTCCACTCATCCGTATCACCGCATGGCAAAATGGCTGTCGACCTCGATCGTGGTCGGCCGCACTGTCGGGATGCATTTATGTTGCAGCAAGGCATTGAGAAAAGATGAACGATATGCCAGGTTCCGTGGTAAGCGCGAGGAATGGGGATTCAGCGGGCTCGGCTCGAGCGTGCACTCAGTTTCCGAACGCCACTGCACGCTCTGGGGAGGTTTCCTTTTGTTCCTCGATTCGTATCAAAGCGTCGTGATTTGTCGGGCGTCTTGATTTGTCTGCCTTTTCGCGCAATCTAAGAGCTATGGGCAAGTACCACTTCAACAGTTATACGGGATTCAAGTCGAAAGTTGCCGCGCATGCTATCAAGTATGGCAAAAAAAAAGAAAAAAGATGCGTATTGCGCAGTATGTAAACTACCGTAATATCCCGAGTCATCGCCCACCCCCCTGCCGCTTGAAATTCATAGAAAAAGTGGGGTGGGCCATGTCTCGGTGGGTGAGCACAAAAAGTTAATAAAAGCGGAGAAAGCCGCCCAGTTTTCTCTCCGTATCTAGCGCTGCTACGCAACAGATACATTAAACTCAAAACTCGATTTAGTTTTATTGTTTTATAGAAAAAATGCTCACGAAAGAATGTTTTACTACCGCGAAGTCCGTTGCTTGCATACGCGCTAGGAACACCACTGATCTGCATAGAGCACGAACGTTTGTTCCGTGAAAACACGTCACCACTATGTTCTCCTAGTTAGTAAAAAAAAAGAGAAGAAAAGAAAGAAAATTCTGCAAGAAAATAGAAAAACCAACCAGGCGCAACGAGCGAGCGAGCGGACCAAAGAAGCGACGAAGAGCGATGCTGGGAAAGCGGAAAAGCCGGCGATTGCGTGGCAAGTACTTTGGCGTCGGGCCAAGTCGGGCGCCTTGTCAATCACAAGCTCTTGCGCAACTTCCTTGTTTTTTGCGTACATGCGTGCGTCCGTGCACGGCGTGCTATCAATGGGGGTTTGGGACGCTCTACTAACGTCTGTGTGGGCGTCCCAGAAAAGCTTTATTTACCTGTTGGCTTTGTCTAAAACATTGCACAACCGCGGTCGCGACGTGCGGGGAGAAGGAGCGGGTTCGCAGCGACCATACTTCGGCGGAGACAGACTTCGACCTTACACTCCGCGGTTACATCCCAAAATATGGGGCGTACGCTTACCTCGCGTTTCCTGACTGGGTTAATGCTTGTGTTATCTTTCCGATTCTTTTTTTTTTTTGTCGGATCGACATTTTCGTAAGCAAAACAAACTTTTATTTTGTTATCTTCATCGTTTTCTTTTCGCATGGATACACTACCACTTCGGAGTCGCTCACGCGAAAAATGCGTAAGCAAAGAGAGGGCCTTTCTCTCCGTTTTACTTTGTCACGGACGTGCTCCAACTGTAAGGTCCGCGGCCGCGTCATTTGGGTAGGATGAGTGTTTGCAGATCGCGGAGTCCGCGTTGGGGTATTTGAAGGGGTGGGCGATGACTCGGTGTTTTTTTAGAAATCTATATTGGCCCAAAAATTGGGGTGGGCGATGACTCGGGGATGGGCGATGACTCGGGGATGGGCGATGACTCGGGATATTACGGTAATTAAATCCGACTGACGACTGAGTCCGGATTCCGGAGTGAAGGCGTTTCCGACCAGTGCAGCCGAGCGCGCTCATGTACGTTCATTTCAAAATGTGGATACAGATATCTTTTTTTTTATCCGTGTATGGGCCGCACCTCGAAAATTTGCCCTCAAGTCGGGAAAAAATAGTGTGGCCCTTACACGAGTTTATACGGTATATGCATAAAAACGACTTCATTAGTTCGGTTCCGGTTTCTGGCTTCAAAAGGGGCGTCGAGCGCATTCCGCAAGAAAATCAGTAATTGGCTGACGAATTGATTGTGCCAGCAGAGTGGTACGCGATAGTGGGAGAGAAGAGAAAATCACGTGAAGTGCCCGTTGTCACGTGGGCACGTGACGCGTCGTCTTAGCTCCATTTCTCCGATTCTCAGTAAAAGCTTTCGGTTTTGATTGCGACTATTTCCGTTAATACGGTACATGCCACGTTTTCTAAAAAAAACATTGATGCAAAAGTTCTACGCGAGTCGGTCGGCATGCTGCGCTTTCTGAGATACAAAATAATTCCCGGTTTCTTGCCACGTTGTGCAAACGAACTGCGATGACTGGATGATGGCCGACGCGGTGTGTACTCTGCCGCACACAGACTACACGCAATCGCACTGCACACTAACCGAGACGTCGCGTGACATAATAGTATCACGTGCCTGGGCGTCGCAGTGTCGCGTCCCGGCTTCATGCGATGTTGCGGCGTCGCGCGAAGAAATTCTCCCACTAAATTTGCCGGAGGAATTTCCCGTGATGTCACGTGGCAACGCATCGTCGTGCCACGACTCGCACAAAACGCAGACCGGGATTCGCTGCGAAACCCCGCCAGTGGCGGCTGTTGACGTAAGAACATGATTCTTGGACAAGATTTTGGGAATCATTTTCGGCGTCCTTTCGAAGTTGTACGGGAAGGTTACCGTGACTTCGAAGAGGGTGGCCTTGTGTAGAGGCCACGACTGGAGCAGGGCGAGGAAGGCCCGCTTGCTCTCCTGCACATTCATCCCGGCCAAAGACTGGTGCTGGGTCACCACGTTGTCGGCAGAGATCAGCTTCAGCAGCCGCATCGGAAGACACTGGGCCATCACTTTTCTGCACGGGGAAACAGAGGGATACGGAGAGACGGTAAACAGTTAAAGACACGCTGCCGCGCGTGAACGTACCAAGAAAAGTTGAAGTATGTGCCATCTGAGTATTTGTTTTAACACTTAGTGCCTCACATGTTGCGGGGCTTAAAGTGTCAAACTGTTTGAAGTGCCACCACATCTTATTTATTGAATCCCTACATCGCCCATTGGGCATTCCAGTAGATGTATAGCAAATGTAGCACGGAACAACAGCACATAATGCACCAAACAAACAACAAAGTCTGCCGAATTCACAACAATAAGATGATTTCATAAGCAGCATCTTACAATTGCAAATGGTCGGCAGAAAATTAACATTTAACGTCAGTTCATAAAATAAATCTCCAGATCTTTTCATTATTAATAATCCTGCGAGAAACACAGTAAGGTGCCAGGATATATTTTGATCTAGGAAAACCTGGCATTACCACGACAAAAACTATGCAAAAGCTTTAGACATAGGCAATGACCTAATACACAGATCGCACTTGCCTATAGTCAACAATTGCCTCTTGATAGTCTCCATAGTCCAGCTGAGCCTTGAGGGCACACAAGGTGACCTGCATAATGACAATGGAGAGATAAAAACAACGTACTCAAATTGGGATCGCTTGAAGAAACCTCTCATATTTACAATGTAGCGCAAAGACAACACAAGAAGGAGAAAGGGATAGAAAAGAATGCCTCCTTCCTTCCTGTGTTGTCTCCTTCCTGTGTTGTCTTAGCGCTACATTGTAAATATGCAAAACCAACTAGCCCAACAGCTCATTTTGGTAAAGAAACCTCTCTTTGGGTCCACTAAGACAAACAGGGAACAGTGTTGGTAAGTATTATTGCCGTCAGGTGGAAACAGTTGTAAGCCAGCAAATAATCAAATGTTTAAGGATAAATTTTTATGGTTGCAATTTTTGTCAGTGGAAACACCCAAAGGAAACTTCAAACTACTAGTCCGCTTAACTGTCTGTGGACATTGTATGCCAACAAAAGGGTTGCTCCAACAATTTTCACTTTGAAGCATTTAAGATGAGCTCAATAAGTATGTACTGTTAGTGCACCAGGTATTAAAATAAGTGTGAGTGATGTCAAGCCTAAAATTTATAAGACACAAATTGTGCAAAGATAAACTTAGCAATCGCTGTTCGAGCTCTTAGTTGACCCTGAATGAACCACGATGAAGATTTTGTCACCTTGCCTTCGTGGCTTAGCTAAAACAAAGTCTAAAAATGCAAAAAGCACAACGCACCGCTTCCTGCTCAGTGACTGGAAACCGATCCAGGCGTATGTTGTAGACAAGCTGATGGAACAGCAGTTCTTCCTCCACCTGATCCGTGAGGTCCATGTATGCATCCAGCAGCAGGTGTTTCTGTAGACGTCAGTCAAAATTAGGATTATAGCTTACCGTAATATCCCGAGTTATTGCCCACCCCCCTGCCACCTGAAATTCATAAAAAAGTCGGGTGGGCCATGTCTCGGTGGGTAAGCACAAAAAGTTTAGAAAAACCTAAAAAATAAACACCAATTTTTAGTATGCATTTAGCTTGACTGCACAGGAGATACAATAAACTAAAACTCGAATTAGTTTCATTGTTTTATAGAAGATATGCTCATGAAAGAATGTTTTACTAGTGCAAAGTCCGTTTTCATACGCTCGATGAACACCGCCGATCGGCATGCAGCGCAAACGCTTGTTCCGTGAAGGCACGTTTCTAAAACTGCCATGTTCCCTTCGTTAGGCTCCCCAACCTTTGCTTATTTGTAGATTAAAAATAAATAAAGTAAAAAAATTAGTCAACAAGAAAATAGAAAAACCAATCAGGCGCAACGAGCGAGAAAGAGCGATGCTAGGGAAATAGGACAGCCGCCGATTGCGTTGGCCAATACTTTGGCATTGGGCCAGGTCGGGCGCATTGTCAATCGCAAGGAGTAGGCTCTTGTGCAACTTTCTTGTTTGATGCATACATGCATGCGTCTGTGCGCGGCATGCTACCAACGCATGTTGAGGTGGCGTTGCTGCGTGGTGTGGACGGCACCACGAACACGGAGCTCGAAATGGGACGCTTCAAAAACGTCCGTGTGTGGCATTCCATGAAATCTTTATTTACCCGCTGGCTCTGTCTCAAACATTGCACAACCTTATTAACCGTGGTCGCAACATACCGGGAGAAGGAACGGGTTCGTGGTGACCTTATTTCGGTGGAGACGAACTTTGACCTTACATCTTTGTCCTTACACTTTGCGGTTACATTCCAGGATATGGAGCGTTCGCTGACCTCGCAATCTATGAACGGGTTACTGCTTGTGCTATTTTTCTGATTATTTTAGTCTCAACAAATTTTTTTGTAACAAAACAAAGTTTCATTTTGTTATCTCCATCGTTTTCTTTCCGTATGATTGTTTCCCAACTTCGGGGTCGCAGAAATCGGGGAGGAAATGCATAAACAAAGTGAAGTGCCTTTCCCTTCTTCATTTTACTTTGTTAGGGACGTCCTCCAACCGTAAGGTCCGCGGCTGTGTCATTCAGGTAGGATGAACGTTCGCGGATCGCAGAGTCCGTGTTGGAGCGTTTTTAGGGGTGGGCGATCACTCTGTGTTTTTTTGTAATCGATATTTGCCTAAAAAGTTGGGTGGGCGATGACTCGGGGACAGGCGATGATTCGGGATATTACGGTAGTCAGATTGGTTGTGTTGATTGGCGCTCACACAGCTACTAAGGTTCAAACGAGGGAACAGCGGTAAGTGAACATAATCAGGTAGGACATACCATATTTAGTATAGTATACAGTATATGCATATAAGCGTACCAAAAAGAGCAGATATATGGGACATCGTAATCTTGAGAACATATTTTGGTGTGAATGATGGCTGCCTAAGCACTCGAGCAAAAATGCATCACTAGCTGTTCATAGAAGATATGAATCAAAAACCGCCTCTCTTTAGTGAAGCATGGGTTGTGACATGCAAAAAAGTGTCTGCAAGTTGAGCCCAACGTGACCTTGTTCTTGACAAGCAGCCTGCCACCATTCTTGTTGGAGAATGCTGTTATTGTTGCAGAACCTCCTTATTGTCGCAGAACATCATTCTTGTTGCAGAACACTGTGTTTGTCGGACAACATAGGGGTGGGATTGTTGAGCACTACTTGCCTTAAAGAGGAAGTACTGTTGCTTGCTTCCCTTGCTGGCAGCTTGTTGGCCCTGCGACCAGCGCTCCCACTTCGACATGGCGTCTGCCAGCTTCTCTTCTCCCAGCATGGCTCGCTCTGCCACCAGACAGACAATGCGTTATGGGTCGGAAAAAAAAAAAAAAAAAGAAAGGCTTCAGTAAATATATGCTTGTTTTACTAGTGAATGGAAAGTGAAGAGTACCTAGCTCTTATGAGGCCTAATATATGAAACAAAGTACACTAACACATTATTTACAAAAGTATAAAATATACACCAAGGGTATACTGAGAATAAAGAGATTCTGTACTTTTCAGGTAAATTCTCATTACCTACCTATGCCAGGAAAAGTCTACAATACCAGTGAATGCCAAAATAACATGCATGTCACAAAAAGATTGAATGCCTGCATTCCATGGCTCTATGCCAACATCACCACAGAAAATGACATACCGTGATGATATAATTCTTTCAACATCTTTTATAAAAAACAATTACTCGCATCTCTTCACTAGTGCTTGCCTTAGGAGCTTGTTGCACTAATTTTGTCTTCATATTTAAGGCACTGTGCAGTTTAGAAACACAAGAAAACTACTCCAATTGCAGCTACCAAAATTATGCAATCTACTCACCAGTGGGGCCAATGACCTCATAGATGGCATAACCTTCAGCGTTGGGCCTTAGGTTGATCCGTCCCTTCACCATCTCGAGAACCTGTCAATTTATAGAACACACGAAATTAGATGCGGCCCAGTACTTGGGACATTCCAAGCTAGAATTCAACAATGCCACAACTCAACTGCACTACAATTTTTAGACTGACAGCTGAAGACTACTAATAAAAAATCGGCAGTTTTATTTCTATCTATCGATAAAACCGTCATATGCAGAATTGTGTTTTATGAGGAATGCAGAAGGCACTAACTCCAGTTTCAACCTCCCAGGCATACGGCGCCGTGTCACAGTCACCACAGCCCCTTTTTGTATTGTATTTTATTCTTGTTGTAGCTTTCAAAGATCTTACAACTGATGAAGCTTTCTCAAAGCATCTAAAAGCCTTCTCTTCTGGTTCTTTTGATTTCTTTTCTTTGTTGTTTTTTTCTTTTACAGACATGCTGTGTGGCCAGCAAAACTCGCGGCACAAGTGCTCGCTTCACTCACTTTTTCAAGGATAGATCGGAGTTAGCTTCAGTGAGAATTGGATTGTGTAGGGTTGCGCAAACATTCGAATTTTCGAATAGTACTTAAGAATAATATGCTATTCCATATTCACTTTGAGATTAACTGCGTTATTTATACTTTTCGAAATGTTGATCGCGGCGAGTTAGCCTTGTTAAGTGCGCTTCTCATTGAGCACCTGTGAACTGCGGGGAAGTAATACCCGTGGAGCTTGTGGGCTTCGTCGCTACTGCTTCCCCGCAGTGCACAGGTGCTCGGTGAAAAGTGCACTCCACGGGGCTAACCCACTGTGATAATGCCATGTTAGGCAGCAGTGTCTCAACAACCCACATTCGCCATTCATGCTTGTATCTTTGTGTTGAATTTGAAATTGAATAAAAAATATTTGATACAACAAGCACATTTATAAACCCCCCTCCCCTCCCCTCCCCTCCCTCCCCCTCCCCCTCCCCCCCCCCCGATGGGGATATCTATGACGAATCTGTCGTTAACGTGTCACAGTTCATATAGTTATATTAAAATTAACTGAGCTTAGGAGTTGACAAGTGGAAGGGACAACCTTGTCCCTTTTATCGAAGTGTTTTGTCGAACATTAAAAAGATGTCTCACAGCCTATACAACTTTGCGAAGATCTCGATAAGGTGAAACTCGCCTCCACTGCTGACACGCAGGGGTCGAAGTCGATGTTCTGCACCTGCCCGTCGAGGAAGTGCACCCGCGCCCGGCAAGGATGGCGCCGCGTTGTGCACGATACTTCGTCGCGCGATGGAGGCCATTTGCGGCCGCGAGTCTCCAGTGTCCGCATCAGACACTGCAGGTTAGCCATTGCGTCATCTTAGCAACTGTGTCCTCTTAGCAACTGTATCGTGTTAGCAACCATATTATGTTGCAATATAACATTGTTAAAAATCCACCTTGTCACTATCAATCACGACTGTATCATATTTGCAACCATAACCTGTTATCACTCATATTGCATTATCAATTAAATTGTTAGCAACTGTATCATGTTAGTAACCATTTTGTGTTATCAATTACATCAAGTTAGTAGCAACTGTATTATGTTAGCAACCATATTGTGTTACTTATGAATAACTTTATGGTAGAAACCCCATCGCATCAGCAACTGCATTGTTTTAGCAGCTGTGTCAAGTTAACAATCACATTGTGTCGAAGTTCAAGCTGGCCAATACCACTACCAAAGCAAAAGATTCAAGTTTAGGCAGTCATTTACTGATATTTTACCACACAAGGTGATGTTTGATGTTAATGATAATGACTGTACTTCATTCAAAATACGTCGGCAAGATCCTGAATAAGGCAGGGAAGAAGCAGTACAGACACTGGTAACGTCCTCATGCTTCAGTTTCTGCTAAATCGCTCGTCTCCTTACGGCACTGGTTTTCAAAGTTAGCTTTAACCGGCAATGCCCAGAGGGCCCTACTAGTTCTTTCAATCATAATGTAGTTTTCCCTCCCTGTTAATATACTTAAAATCTCGAGGCAAAAATTAGGGTATTCAATATGGCAGACACTGCACACACTAAATGCAGAATCGGTGCATTCGGGTATTTGCCTGCACAGAGGAATAATGCTAAAACGGCTGTGCTTGCAATTTTAATGCTTAGGTAAAATTATCACCGGTCTTTGGCAGCAGGTACGGATAGAGCGAGTCTGCCTACAAGCTTGAAGCTTGGAGAAGGACTCCATCGGTGAATTTTCGGACCGACCTTGAGAGCGAACTGGGCGAACTGGCCCTCTTCGGTGACTACGTCCATGGAGCAGTGGCGCAGGTGGGCGTGGAGGTAATTGAGAATGCGGCGGTCCGTCGGAGCCGCCACGCTGCACGCCAGCGACAGGAGCTGCCAATGGCGCACGTTCACCCGGCTGTTGGGGTCTGCGACGGGCAGAAGAGAGGTTCATAAAAAGATTATTTTTAGGGAAGGTTCGCATCGGACGTAAGTACAATAGGTGAAATATGCAACGATAGATGGCGACACTTATTAGACTACATCTGTGACACATGACAATGGAAGGCAACACTTGTCAGGCTCACAAAAAGGAAGAAGGTAAAAAGTCAGTCGAATGAAAAAAATTGCAGTGGCTTAGCTCGGCTATGCCAGGATATACGTAGCATGAGCTTAGGTTCAGCTGGTTATTCTTAGCTTTCCTGGTTGTCTAGGATTAGCTTGATTATCATGCTTACTGCTGCTTCAATGACACACATACACGGTATACGCATTATGTGACTACTTCGGGATCCAATGAGTTAAGCTTCTCCGCTCTTCTGCGCCGCTGAGCAGTAATTTCGCTCTCCTTCTCCATAGCTATACCACACTGGCAAACGCCCCGCTGTATGTATACCCCCACTGATACCTCTGCGCATGCGCACAAAATGAGAGGCGCTATCAAGCGGCTCCGGTGCAGCGTCAGACTTGGCTACTGCGCAACGGAGGCACAGAGCTGGGCATGCGGCGGCGCCAGTGCGTCTGCCGCGGCTATGACGTCATTCCTCTGAAATGCGCAGACCGCCGAGGCGCGCGCGGCGGTGGCGGCTCCAGCGCACCAGCTGTGCAGCCACCTCGGTGGCTCCGAGGCGAGAGCGCTGGCCTACAGATCCCCATGTGGCGGATTCGAATCCCGGCCGAGGTGCCCGCAATCTGATGGAGGCTTATTGCGGAGGAGGCGCCGTGTAACCGAGCTTTCGGTTGCACGTCAAAAGATACCCAGGTGGTCCAAATTAATCCTCAGTCCTCCGCTGGGGCGTGCCAGATGCCCATCGTTGGTTTGTAACGTAAAACCCCCAAATTTGACTTTTTTGCACCAGCTGTGCGCCGTGTGACGTCACTGCTCCTCGCGCATGCGCAGCACGGCTCTCCAGGAGATACACGAAACTGCTCAACCTCGGCCAGTGTAGCTCACGCTACAAAAACAACAAATTTTGTGACAGAACCTATAATATAACCGTTATCAATGTGAATTTCCAGTAATGTTATATTACCATAGAAGATCAAAAACAAAAAGTACAGGAATTATCCATCCCCTATCGGAAACACCGTCGTGATGAATTCGGCGCTAAAAGTCTAACACAGAGTGTATTTTGAGTTGCTTTGCGGTGATGTCGCACAGAGGAACTTGGCAGCCATTTTGTTCCTCGACGTTCTGAACGTTGTCGTGCGTAGCGTCTCTGAAGAAAGCCTGCCTGCCAAAGCTAGCACTGTGGCGGGAGTCAAATGTGGGGTTTGTGTCTCTACGGCCGTGCACTCTGGCTTTGACCCTGCTGTTTCCGTCTCCTCGTTTCCCCCGTGCTACGAGTTTGTTCTCTCTCCTCTTGCCTTATGACGACGGACGCAGTGCAGAATTTCCTACATTGCCTACTGGAGGCTGACATGGGGCACGGACTGGATGCGCTGCATCAACGTTTGTCCGGCACTCGCGTTCAACCGGTGAAGACATGTGTTCCAGCTGATTGCCGATGCAGTACTCGTGTGGCACACTGCCGCTACAAGAGTGCACTACAGGAGTGGCTGGGAGCGAGCCATGTACTAGAACACATTATATGTGTTCAAAATTAATTTTATAAAAATTCTACATCCAAAAAAAAAAATGAAGAGCTGGTTGAATGTAAAAACAACAAATTAATGCAAAAAAGAAAACATGTACAGACCACTAAAATTCGAGTGACAATACACTATACTATAGAACAAAAACTGAGCAGTCCCGCGTTAATCTACAGTGCAGCCACGGCAATAACTGCGACACGTCTTGGCGAAGTCGTTGGGTGCAGGCGTCGCGTTCACGCACCTTGGGGTGCACCAACAAATGCGTTCTGAACAAAATGGACATCTGTTTCGTTCTGTAAGCTTTTGCTTTGTTCCATTTTGTTCCGAACGCTTTTGTTTCTTTTTTGTTCTGGAGCGCGTGAAAGCGCGTCTCCCGGCACAAGCTCTTGGCATTGACCATGCTACGATGGCATTTTGTTATCTGCTATTTGTTCTTTTCCAGAGAGCGCGTGCAGTGGGCATTGGGTGCTACAAGAACCTCAAGTATAGATTGGGTTGTTAACGCTGTGACCTAGCTCTGGGGAAACACCTCCGCATCGCTTGCAGCAGACCCAGGTTCGATTATCGCGGGTGGCAGGTGATCTTTTTCGAGGATTTGGCAACATCGATGACGGACGCCCTACATCGCCAACTACAACATCAACAACAGACATCATTCCAGAGGTGGGAAGAGCCCATGAGAGCTATCGCTGTAAAACGGGCAAAGAAATTATCCATCTTTTATCTGAAATCAATGCTTGATGCCATGCCTCCTCGGTTTCTTCCGTGAAATTGGGAAACTGTCTTTTTCGTGCAACCTCGTGTCGAATTTACGGTTAAATTGAAATTAACTCGTAAGATGTCAGAATTCCTAGTGCAGACAACCAAAGAGGAAATGCCAGGATATGCATAGCCGCAGTGTCACATAAAACGTAGCTTAGGCCATTCAATGGGAACACTGCACTTCACTGCATGGTGATACTTGACCACATCGCACAACTGCAGCGCAGAAGAGGCTACAGGCATGGTCGCTTCATGAACTGTTTGATCGATTGTTGCCAAGAGTACCACTGCTATGCTTCTTTCAATCATACTAAGATTTGCAGAATATAATTATTTAGATGTTCCCACATACACAGAAGAATGTAACTATTACAGAAAGCATCAAGAGAAATGCAGTTAAATTTGTTTATCAACAATACAGCTGCTTTCAGTAAACAACAGAACTACTAAAAGAAAAAGCTAGTTTAATGACCATTACTGATTGTACAAAACTGGGTCGATTGAAATTTATGTTTCTCCTTTTAATTGATGCATTTAAAATTGATAAAAACAAGATTGTTAAGTTATCACTCGTTGAGTACACTCGTTGACTACTCAACACACTTGTTGAGTAGTCTTTTAATAAAAGTTTTAGACTCATTTTTTTCCTCCAAGTACAAAAAATTGGAACCGCCTAGATACAGTAGGCACTTTTTTAGTTATGCAAGCAGTGAATTGTTTATTGGTGTAGCTGTAAACCAACTAATTTGTCAATTTATGAATTGATATGTACTTCCTGTTTCAAGAAATATGCAATAAGTATTTTTGTTTTCCGTTGTAATGACATATGCCTTATGTTGCATAGTTGTTTTTAGTCCCAATACCTGCCAAAGCCCAATAGGGATTGGCAGTATTTTGAAATAAATAAAAATAAATAAAAATGTGCATACTTTTGTTTTTTCCAAAATAGACTCACTCTTTGCTTGTTGGTTCAACTTTAGCACATGAGGACTGGCAGGACCTCACCAGAGATGGTATCCACTTGTACACCGTCCTCTCTAATTCGCCCACATTGTTGTTCGCCGTAATGTACTGAGCCGTCCCCACCGAGAGTCACATGGAGGTGAGGACCACTCACCCGGGTGGTCGGTGGTCTGCTTGATGAGTTGCACAAAGAGCTCGTTGAGGAGGACCTCCCGCACCATGCAGCACTCCATCACCGACTGCGCCAGCTGAATCAGGTCACGCTGGCCGTGCCACTCTGTGTCTTCTGCACCGTGCAAGGCATGCGGAAAAAAAAAATTTAGGCATGTCTCAATCATGCTTGATCAACTCTGAGATACCCAGAATATGTTGGGAATGAGCTGAGCACATACTGAGTGCGCATAACATCCTGATGTCAGATGACAGCCTGATGTCAAGGACATTTAATTTAATTTGGTCGCAATTTAATTGGCAGATAATAGCCCTCATAGAAGACAAGCAATGATATTGCATTTCGACGTATGGTTGGCAGCGAAGCGCTGCAGAAACACAACCCCGTGTTTTTTTTCACACTTTTTCGTCATGTCAGTTCCATGAATTTGCTCCCCTGCCATGGCCTAAGTTATCTTACGTCAAAAATAGTGGCCGATTCTGATTTACGGTGAGGCACATACCTTCCTCCAGCAGTCCCGAGAAGATGAGGATGGAGGTGAAGAGCTTGCAGGCGGTCGTCTCCACCTGCGGCTCGGCCATCACCAGGAAACTCTGTCCGATGGCGCTCTTGCTGAACGCCCAGTAAGTGTGCTGGTACGACTTGTAGCCCTCTGACCCATACTCTTGTCGAAGCTTCTCCATGCGGTTGCGGTTCAGCCTAAACGATTGCAATTACCATACGCGTCAACAAGGTCGCTCGTCTCCATACGGCCAGAGCAACAGATCGATTTCTCAGAACATTCCAGTGTATGATGTGTGAGAGAACAAAGTAAGTTAACCGTCTGCCAATGCAACAAACCCTTTAAGCTCTACTCCTGAGAGTCTTCTTGTGGTTACGGTTCAGCCTGAATGGTCACAAGTTACAACCACTACGGGTTCATCTCCACGGAACTCAACTAACAGATGCTTCTCAAAAGAGCAGCGTTGTGCGAATATTCGAACAATACTTTCAAACAATACGCTATTCGATATTCGCTTCGAGATGAACTGTGATATTCATATTTTTCAAAGTGTTGATCGCGGCAGGTTAGCCCCATTGAGTGCGCTTCTAACCGAGCACCGGTGCACTGCGGGGAAGCAACATGCGCGGAGCTCACTTCTGCGGGTGTGGCTTCTCCGCAATGCACAAGTGCTTGGTAAGGGGCTAACCCGCCGCAATCAACACTTCGAAAAGCAAAAATATAGCAGCTGCACGCTTCGGAGGAAAGTTAATTTCCAAAGTAAGATGGTGCACGTGCGTGGCTGGTGTATTTAAAAAGAAAAGGAAACTTTGTGAATGGTAATATCTATCAGCATCACTAGGGGGGGACGGGGGGGGGGGGGGGGGAGGGGGGGCAGACTGCCCCGGGTGCAACGCTTGAGGTGCAGCTGGGCAGTGAGAGGGGGGTGGGGGGTGTTGCAGAAGGCCACGAGAGTGAGAGGAGGGGGGGGGTCGCGGTGGATCACCGTCTTGGTGCCGCTGACCCTAGTAACGCCACTGGTACCTACATTGCAGCAAAACTTTCAAAATTAAACTGGCAAGCACGAGTACATTTAAGCAGAGATGACCGACTACATGTGTGAATCATACGTGATTGAAGAAAATATATTTGCATACAGCAAGAATATTTATAATGTCCCTCAATTAGGTATAGCTGGACACCTCTATCGGTTTGATTTTATGTTCAATGTGTTTACTTCCCATCCCAATGTAAGCATTGCACTTTCGGAGGTCACAGTCAATAAATATAGTGACCTTGAAATTAACTTAGCTTAGAAATGGACAAGTGGAACCTTGGCAACAACTTTCACAAGTTCAGCTGGGTTTTCGTTTAAGTATGTTGCATTAGTGAAAGGCTTACAGAAACTATTAAATATTCAATTCAAAAATATTCTGCCAAAACACTATTCACTTCGTATTCACTTCAAACTCAAAATTCAAAATTCGCACATTACTACAAGATCATTGAACAACAATAACGCCCTCCATCTTTTAGTGGCCTTTTCCATTGCACAGCATGCGATTGAAAGCCAAGCATGAAGACAACAATCAACCAAAGCAATGAGTGGACTTAGGGTGTCCAAGGACTTTCGTTTGCAAAAATAAAGCACAATCGCAATCTTCTTTGACATAAGTGAATCTTCTACTTTTGATGCAAGTGGCATTGTGCCACTATGTAAATGAACTTTTTGTACCCTCACTGAAAAATTTAATTTAAATTTTACTCTCAGTCTAAGGTTAACTTATATCGTGGTAAACTTCCACCAGTTTGCCAAAATACCAACTGTTTCCTTGCTAAATTAAAAAAAAAAAAAAAAATTGGAACGAACTACGCTACATTATTTGTTCAGAAGTTAATTGATTTAAAAGTTTCCCATAAAAATGCTTTAGAGGAAGCCGACAAAATCGGTACAGCAGTATTGTATTATCAAGCACCTCACTGCAGGAGTTGCGACTCACTTGCGGAGGGTGCTCTTGAAGAGCCCCAGGGTGGCGGCCTCTGGCTTGTTGAGGAGCCCGCTGTCCACCAGGGTTCGCCGGCAGTTCATCACCTCTTGGTGGAGTTTCACGCGGTCCTCAAATGCCAGACGACACTGGGGCGGGAAAAACATCCGGCCTGTCGCTATTTTCATATCCTTGCTATATCAGTTTTTACAACAAATAAGTTCTGATGTATTCTGTAAAGGAAATGCTTAGGCTCCCACCAAGCTCCTGTGAGCAGTAAAACCGTGATGCCACATCATGTGGTCACATCAAATGATGTGGCAAACTTCCCTGCTAAATGTAGCATGAAAAAAATTAATGCTGCTGCTCTCGTGACAGTACATATGTCAAACATTACATCTGTCTGTAATGTTACATCTGCTTGCAACGTTTATCTGTCTGTGATGTTTATCTGCCCATGACAATAGTACATCTGTCTGCAGCATTAAATTTGCCTGTAATGCACCATATGCCTGTGGCATTACATTTGTTGATGAAATTACATTTGCCTCCAATGTTATACCTGTCTACATCATTACATTTGTGTTTGGCATTACACTTGCCAGTGATGTTACGTCTGCCAGTGACATTACACCTGCTGGTGATGCTACATTAGTCTCTGATGTTACATCTGTCTTTGATGTTACAACAGTCTATGACACTGCATCTTCCGGTGACGTTACATCTGCCCATGACATTACATGTGTGTTTGACGTTACGGCTGTCGGTGATGTTACATCTGCCCGTGACATTTAATCTGTCAATGAAAATGCATCTGTCTGTGGCATTACACCTGTCTGTAATGCTACATCTGCCTGTCACATTACGTCTACCTCCGATGTTGAGCCTGTCTCCATCGTTACATGTGTCTGTGACATTACACCTGCCAGTGACGTTACACCTGCCAGTGACATTACATCCGTCTCTGACGTTACATTTGTCTCCGACATTACAAGTGTCCGACATTACAACTGTATGTGAATTTACATCTTCCTGTGATATCACATATTCCTGTGATATTACATTTCCTGTAACACCACATCGTCTTGTGACATTACATCTGCCTATAACCTTACATGTGTCTGACATTACACCTGTCTGTGATGCTACATCTCTGTGATATTACATCTACCCATGACATTACATCTCATGTGCAATGTTACACCTCCTTTCAAAATCCCCCTCGAGTCAAAAAATGCATTCTACATAAAAAAAAGTAAAAAAGTTTCCAATTTTGCGACTTTCGCCTCACCCTGTAGTTTAGGTCGTACGAGGGCTTCATGCGGGCGGCCAGTGGCGGCCAGTAGCTGGCCACCAGGGCGGCAACCTCGAGGTGCTGGGGCGTCTCGAAGAGGTAGCACTTGTGCAGGTCCGGCACGTTCTTGGACAGCGTCACCGTCAGCACCTGGTCGTCCTCGTTCACCAGCACGGACTCCAGGTCCGAGTAGCGGTAGGCGTTCAGGATCGCCTTAGTGTCGGCGTTCACCAGCAGCACACCCTCACAGCTGAGGCCCAGCAGAAGCTGGTGATCTGCGGGACGCACGACAGCACCCAGACGCGATCGCGAAGTAATCAGACTTCCAAGCAGACGGTCTGGCACACCTTGCTCGAGAAAAGTAATCGATCACAATTACGACTACCGTATTTACTCGCAGAATGAACACACTTTTTTTCCCGAAAAATCGATGCAAAGTTAGGGGGGGCGTTCATTACGCGAAGTAAAATTTTTGCGTCCGTATTTACTCCCATAATCGACGGTAATTTTATCCCGAAAAATTGACTTAACTTCTTATCTCTTTGCGCGCGGCGCCGCGCGACTCCAAAACCAAACTGCGATGCGCAAAAAAAACAAAAAAAAAAACAAGAAAAATGCTTTTCTCCATGTTTTTTTTTTTCTTCTTGCTTCCGTGTTTTCTTTTTCCCGCCTTTCGCAAGTTGTTTTGTTTGCCCACGCTGCCCATGCATTCGCGACCTCGGTGTACCAGGATAGAAAAGTGCGTTCATTTCGAGGGCTTCTCGCTTCTCTTTCCACTGTGCGAGGAGGAGGCGAGGGCAGGATGCCTTCATTATGTTCGCTTTGCTTATGCAAGGGCTTCTCTGTTTTTCTTTTTCTTTCTATCTCCTTGCGGGTGACGCGCAACCCCGGAACCAAACTGCGCTGTGCAAAAAAAAATAAAAGAAAAAAAAAAAGCTCCTCTTTATGATTTTTTTCTTTTCTCCTGGTTCTGTGGATTTTTTTTTTTTTTTTGCCGCCTTTCGCAAGTTGTTTTGTTTCTCTTTGCTTAGGCGAGGGCTTCTCGGCTTCTCTTTCTTATCTCCTTGCGCGCGGCGCGCGATCCAAAGTCCAGACTGCGCTGTGCAAGAAGAAAAAAAAAGCTCTTCTCCATTTTTTGTTTTCTTGCTTGCATTGGATCTTTTTTTAATTTTTTAATGCCTTTTGCAAGGCGTTTTGTTCGCCGACTCTGCCCATGCATTCGCGACCTCGCTGCACCAGGATAAAAAAGTGCCTTCATTTCGCGCGCGTGGGGGGGAGGGGGTCAGAATTTTGACGCCCGAGTTGGGGGTGCGTTTCATACGCGAGTGAAAAAAAAAGTCGAAATTTTGAGAGCCGACTTGGGGGGTGCGTTCATTAGGCGAGTGCGTTCATTGTGCGAGTAAATACGGTACTCTTGGTTGAAAAGTTTCTAATTAGATTACTTGATTACCCAAAAAGAAAAGTAATGGGCTGTTACCTGACAAAGTAACCGTTACTTTTTCGATTACTTCGGGTTTTCAAGACGACAAATTTTTCTGCCGGTTTGAAAACGGGGGCTTCTCATACTTGTACTGTCCATTATTGGATTACAACCACCGAATTATGCACTACTTATCTTCTTAGCCCACCAACTTAGGATACCATCTACTCCTGCCGGGGTCTTCATACGAAATCCTTGGTAGGAAACTTGTACAAGCAAAGGAGGCCATTAGAAAGGGAGAGAAAAAATAGTAGCAGTTACAAAAGTCATTCAGGTACTTCCAAAAGAAATCAGATTACTCTTGCAATTACTTCTTATTAAATGAAAATTACAAAATTGATTACTACAAAAGGTATTCAATTACAAGTATTTTGATTACTTGTGATGAGCACCGTACAAGTCTAAGCAGAGCGCGAACATACTCGAAGCCTCCTCGACACTTCCAAGGGGAAGCTGAGGTATGGTGCCCAAAAGCATGTCTTGGACCGGTGCTTTTTTTAACTGCGTCCCTAAATGTGGTCTCTTGACTTCTGCCTAGCAACGTTGTATAAGTGTCGTGCTGTTGCTCATTGCAGCCTTGGCAGTGGCACACTGGCCGTGGTGGCTCGCTCTCAGCCAGGCGTGCGGTTCACGGACGCTTCTGCGGTGACGAGTCGAGGCACCGCGATGACAGTGACGATGGCGTTCGCTTGTTTTTTTCGCCCGGAACTTGTACGACCGAGAGCGAGAATCTTGACGTCCGACAGCGTGACGAGCTGGCTCTTGCGACAACATTTGCTGCCACTTCGGGAGCACTTTTGATGCATGCGTGGGATGGGACGCTAGACACGCCGGCCGAAGACGTGTTCCGGGTGTCGTGGCCGAGGCCTCCCTACGAGGCTTGGCTTCTTCGATGCCTTAAGAAGACATGTCTTAGCGAAATCTAGGCTGCCAATTTTTGGCTTTGGGGAAGTTCCTTTTCAAACTCCAAATTTGATTACATTTTAAGACTTATTGAGGCTCCCTGGCAGGTCCAAAGCTAGTTTGTTGTAAAGAGTTCAGTCTCTCTTTAGAAATGCTGCCCATACTTTTGGCCACTTTTGTCTCAGTGAAGTGACGAGACATAGTGGCGCATTGTAAGGTTGGTTTGTGCACAGAAGTATGTCACTAAAATACTAAACTAAACTTTACTCACAAGCAGCTCAAGTTTTTCTTCTTGGAAGACATCTTTAGTTTCTTATTGAAAATTGGAAGACATTATGAGTATTTTCTCATTGGAAGATATCTCTTACAAAAACGTGCATGCCTAACTACCTATTTACAGAAACACAACCAAGCACTCAACAATCATGAAAAAATATTTGTAACTCGAAATCTGGCTTCTTTCTGCACAAACCCACTGGTTCTAATTTTACTTTCTTTTCTTTGCAAGCAGGCAATAGGCCATATGCGAAAATGAATAGCGCCATCTGGTTTACCGTGCACAAACTTCATATGTCCGCCATGTTGGGGGGTGCTCCACCGTACTGTCCGTACTCGCCCGAGTACCCAAAAGTACGTCCTAGCGTCCTAGCCGCGTTGGCTGCGTATACGTTGCTAAAGCGGAAGGTGCAGGCTCCAGAAGTATGGCCCGGTACTGCTGTGTTCTGCGATGCACGCGGAGTGGCTACGAAGATCTCTTCGGAAACAAGGTGAGCTTCATACGCGCATAATTTTGTTATAGTGAAGGGCGATCCGGCCATCGCGATTTGTTAGAACCCTTCAGAGCTGTTCCGCTGTTTGTCAAACGCCTCGTGCGAGTTGCTTTTCACAGCAGAACGACTGCACCCATACATGTACGTCTTTCGTGCACACGCAACCACTGCACCAAGAACGTCAGTGTGCTCGTGCTGAAAGCAAGAATATCGAAAGCGGGAGTGCATGCATAAAATCTCGTTTTGGAAGCTGCCTCGTAAGGGCTGGTGCTTCGCGCTACCTCTTCGACAGACTTTCAGCACGTGCCCGGAAAGGTATCGAGAATCGAAAGATTAGAGAGCCACCGCCACCGCTCCGATGCTTGTGCCTGCTGAAGGTCGTCTTCGACTCGTAGTACGAATCCACAAGCCCATCCCGGGAGCTCTAGCACCTCGGAAAGGTCCCGAGTCCAGTCCGATGCCATCGCAAGAACTAATAACTACGAAGATTTTACTAGAAGAGGGCGAGACCACGCAACAAAGAGCACGACACAAGATGACAAGACCCCCCCCAACATGGCGGCACGTCTTTCCTGAGTATGATGATGATGATAGCTACAAAGAATTTCGCATATGGTCTATTCCGCAGCAAAATGATTAACGTAGTAGTAGTGTCTCTACATCATAATCTAACACTTCGTCGAAGAAATAGGTACTACCGTAAAATTCCGAGCGAACGCACACCCAAAATGAAGAGATAAATGGTGAAAAACATGGGGTGGGCTATCTTTGGGGATGCCACAGCAAAATTTTATCAGAAATAATGATAAGAACCGGGGCACGGCACCCGCTACAAACCGCGTGACGCGGGAACTGATACTGCAGATCGCGGACACGGCGAATTTGCGTTTCACGATGCGATAAATAGGCCGGAATTCCCTACGAACTCCTGTGTCACGGGAAAGGATACCGCAGGTTGCAGACGCAGCAGATTCGCGTTTGACAGCGCGAAGGACCGGCGGAAACTCGCCGAGAACTCGAATCTCACGGGAACGGATACTGCAGAAACCGATATCGCGTGCGCAGATCGCGGACGTAAATGCGGGAATCCGCTGCAAACCCGCATGTCACGGAAACAAATCAAGCAGATCGCTGCCGCAGCAGAATCGCATTTCACGATGCAATAATACACGCGGGAACAACTCGCGCGTGTTAAAGGGACAATGAAGGCAATTTCAGGTATTTTTTTGACGATTGAACTGGGTTCCAGGCCCGTCTCGGGCCACGTTGCCCAAATTTCAGCCGAAACCGGCGCTTGTGTGCCGCGCAAATCAATGAAACAGTCGAGGTAATAATCGTACCGGGATCGACTGGGGCGACGCCCCGAGAGTTGCGGGAGAAGCCAGGAGAAGCGGAGCTCACGTGACCGTTGCGGGGCCAAGAAGCGCGACGTCACAAAAGACGCGTCAGTGATTGGTCGGAACGAGTGACGTGCCCTCGTTCACGTTTTGGTTCGCAGTTTTTAGGAATACTGTTCTAATTTCCGCTTGAATAACCAGGAAAAGTATAAATGGGACCGGAGATGATTACTAAACCGTAAATAAAACAGCATACTCATTTTTTTTCTTTGCTACGCTGTACGCGAAACGGGCAACGAGCAACTATGGGCAAACGAAAAACAAAAAAATAAAGAACGCAGCGCGGAGCACGCTGGAGACGTTGATGTCGTGTTTACATTGGGAACACGGTACTCGAAGGATTCTGCAAAGTGGTAGTCATGCCAAATTTGTGCGCCGCAGATGGCTGTTCAAACGGTCGACTGAGGACCAGGGGGGCTATGTTGCGCTTTTTGGACTCCCAGGAGACTAGGGAGAGGGAAGCGACGTCAACAACGCAGCAAATGCAGATTGGATCTTGATTTCGTTTTCTTCTGTCAACATCCAATCTGCTTTTCTCTAGTCGTTGACGTCACTTCCCTCTTCCAAGTCTCCTGGGAGTCCAAAAAGCGCAACATAGCACCCCAGTAATCGTTCTTGTTCTTTGACGACGAAATGAGTGGACGTCCGACTTTAGTGAAAAACAAAATGGTGCTGTTTATTTTCTCCTTCTTGGGGAGCGTCCCCCGCGAAGGAACCGGTTCCAGGGTCGCTGCCGCTTTCCCCTCGGCATTTCCACCGCGTCCCTGTCGGACAGGGACAAGGCCTGTCCTTCGGCAACGCGCCGCTCTCGTCTCGCCCGTGCGAATGTTGCTCACAGCTTTGCTGCTCGGAGCCAGCGGGCCGCTCGTTGCCGGCGCGGTCACCGTCGGCCTCGGGTGATGTCGAAGAACGCCACACACGTACTCCCGTTCCGTTGGTGTTAGGTCACTGAACGGAAGCCCGAACAGAACTTACTCGCGAGAGTGGCATTGTCGTCCATGTTGACAGGTCCAACGAAACAGTCGCGCTACCGCGGTGCTATAACCCACCGCGGTAACCAGTCTCGATCTCCTAAATGCTACCGATACCGACTATTCACTTATGACATCACTTTCTACGTCACCTCCGCTTTCGGAGGCCCAGAAATGAGAATGGAGATAGTTCAGTTTCGGTTTCTTCAGTTCATTTGTAGGCACAGAAATATGCGTCACAAATGTCTACAAAAAAATTGGGCAGTATGCCAAGTTCCCAAGAAGCCTAAAAACACCATTTAAAAAAATTAAATAAAATCTCCTTCATTGTCCCTTTAAAGCTAGGAATCGATATCGCGCGCGCACATCGTGGGCAAAAACACGGGAATCCGCTAAGAACTCGGGAACGGATAGCGCAGATCGCAAACGCAGCAAATTTGCATTTCACGCATTTCACGCGCGCAGATCGCAGACAAAAACGCGGGACCGCAGATCGCGCCGTTGACGCGCGATTCCCGTCGGACATCGCGTGATGTCCGGCGGGAATCGGGGGAAGGGCGATGTATCGGAATACCGTTCCCAACAGATGTTGGACAGAAAGGGGGGGTGGGCGATCCTTTAAACGTGGGCGTTCGCTCGGAATTTTACGGTAATTATATTAGGTATCAAATGCTATTCAAAGCTGATGTAGAGCTTAGTACTGGCCACTTTGAGGTCAGAATGGAAAAAGAGCATACCATAGGTAAGATAGCCCCTGCAGGTGACAGGGAAGAGGGTGGTGCCGTACAGCGGGTACTGCATCACGATCGACAGGTACCACACCTTGCACACCAGCTCAGACTTGCCACTGCCGTAAGTCTGCAAAAAGACGAGAGCATTCGTGACCCAACAGTACCACACAAAGTGCATTTAGATATCAGTCGATTGTAACAAAATTAACCAAGAGCTATATATACCATGCCTTGCACAAAATTCGGTTTCAACATTTATTATGTCATAGGGGAGGGCTAGGCACTTTCCAGTATTACAAATTCGACAGAGACACTTAAGACTGCTTACATGTAGGAATGCAAAAGCATTCCTACAAGCAGCGCACCACGTCTTCCTTTTTCAGACGGCGCTCCGGCGGTGACATCACGCTCCCCCACTGCGCAGGCACGGCACGCTTGCAAGCTCCACGGCTTCCATGATGATGCATCTGCGTTGCTATGCTTTTCTTTGTTTTTATTATTTCTGAGGCGTGTCTGCTCTGACCTTGAGCAGCCCGCCGGCTTCCGTGATGAGGCATCTGCGCTGCTGTGCTTTTCTTTGTGTTTTATTTTTTATGAGGCGCATCCACCTTGATCTCGAGCGGCACTCTGCCGGCTTCCGTGACGAAGCATCTGATATGAGGCGTCGCAGCCAATGGGACTTTAAATGCCATTTCGCTCAGCCAATAGGCATTTAGGTGACTTTTTGCTGCTACAAACAACGGCTACGGACGCCGCCGGCTTGGCTCCATGGGACAGTTAATGCTTTTGCATTAAAGGCATTATAAAAAAGCACCACACATACATTGATGCATACTAATTTATTGTAACATTGTCGGCGTAATGGTGGTCACGTGACACAGCCATGTGACCACCACCCACAAAATTTGGTGGGCAATGTTTTGCCTGACAAATTTAGCAGATTTCGTTGACTCGACATACATCTCAAAGTTTGGTGGCCTTTGAAGTTACCGACACAGCACGACTCCTTTGTGGGCAGCGCCTCACTCCTATTGGCTGGCGCAAGAGGTCACACGACCAAGACAACGACCAACGGTGCTTTCGCTGGAAGTTGCGGCGTAAGTCTCGGTACATACGTACGACTGCACCGAGATTTTTCGGCCCAAAGACATATCCTATGTACGACGATTTTGTCAGGTATATGACCAAAGCATTGCTCATATCTTTCTTCCATAACTGTTTGCTGGAACGTTACAATTACCGACAGGATAAGAATGGCAGGGCAGCTCTTTCAGATGGCCGGACTCTAGTGCACGCTTTGGATGCAATGCACACTCGAGGCTCACGAGATGCCCAAGTGTTACCGGAAGTAGGATGCCCGAGCTGGAGGCAGGACAACTGAGAGAACTTCCCGCCATTCCCATTGTGTGTGTATACCCTCTCCTAAGCGACCCTTTGCACTGCAACACGTGAAGGCGCACTCACCCTGTGAGCGGTGCACAGGGCCTGGATCCACTCGTTCTCCGGCCTCGTGTCCCGGATGCGCTCAGCAATGTAGTTCTCCACGTCCCTGTACCTGCGGGAGGATGACGAGCGGCATTGTACAACCACAAGCTGCACGCAAACTCACATCGTGTCGTCTTTGCTGCAGTGAGCGGGTGAGGGGAAAAAGAGACGACGGTGGCCGCTGAAATTCCCCCGTCGAGTCGTCTTCTCTCATTGCACCTGTACAAAGTGAGAAAGCCAACGCGTGCTGGTATCGCCGGAAAGAAACTGGAAACAATCCCTTGTTGGGTCGTCTCGGTCACGATGCGCGGGTGCGAGGCGGGAAAGCCGATGTACTTGATGGCTTGCACAATTTGGTGAACGTCGAGCTTGTTCTATGCCTTGATATATGTGTCGAGGAGATGGTTCTTTTAGATTAGCTTATGTGAGAGAGTGAATGCCATGACATACCTGTCGAGTTCCTCAGTTTCAGATGGCTCCCCTACAGAAACCTGGGCTTGGAGACCCGCCAACTGAAGGGCAACTCTCTCCACCACCGGGAAGCTATCAGCCTGCGGGAGAATGATAATTCAGGGGACAGTAAACCCTCGTTAACTCTAAATCGTGAAAACTAGGAAAAAATGTGAGATAAGTGGAGTTTCGAGATAAGCACGGAACTGAATTTTCATTGTGCTTGTCATGCATTGTCCAAATGGAACCCTTCCAACAATCGCGCCAACTGACTTGACACTCGCGCGGCGCCGTGGGGAGAACAAAATTACCACAACAAAATTATCAACAAGCAACACGATGAGACAGCGAGACCGGAAAGCAAGAATGCTAAATCAAAAAGAAACATCGAAAGAACCCACAAAAAAAGAACGAAAGAAAAAGACGAAGGGTGGAAGATAGCATTGAGCATGAGGAACATAAAAACAGCGGCACCAACTGCCAAGCCAGATAGGGGGAAAAAAAGAAGAGTAAGACAACAAACATCCTTGAGGCGCACGCTGCTCAGTGCATACACCTCAAGGTCAGTCCTGAGAACTTTCCGAGATAAGCGACGAGTAAATGCATTGTGCCTATAGGAGTTCATTCCATAAGGAGGAAATCTTTCAGCTTAACTGATATTTTGAGATAGCCGAGTTTGAGTTAAGCAGGGATTAATGAATTTCCATTCGTATTTTCATTCAGAGGTAACTCGACGGTAAAACGGTTTATAAGAAATGTGCGTTCAAGAGTACTGGACTAGCCATTCCAGACTACAAAAGCTCAAAAACTGCTCTTTCATTGGTCCTGCAATTTCCAGCTATAAGGTTAAGTATAGGACAACCTCCTCCCCCAAAGCCCTCCACTCTTCCCACTTTAGCAGAGCAAACGCTGGGGAAGTGGTGAGGAGGACGCCACCAGTCATGACAAGATTTTTAGGAGGGGCCTGTCCCGTTATTCTTAACTTGCTGCAAACATTAAAATCCTTGCTGATACTTTACTTGAGAGTAAACCGGAAACGGGAACGGAACCGGAAAGCCGGAAACGGGCGCCTAAGAGCTGCGCTCTAAAACCAGCCAATGATATCATTGCACCTTTAGAATCTGGCCTAAATGTCCATTCACACGTCTGCATTATCTTAGGACCGAGTTCTTGCGACCTCTCACGACGAGAGACCACACTGGCACGCTGGCACCATCTATGAGGTGACCCTGGAACTCCATTTCACTAGAGCAAAGGTTTTGCAGTATCTGAGAGATCAAATGTACACTCTAGCTATGAAAAATTGTCATTTATAACATTGTTAAAAATATCCTGAGCCAAGAAGGAAGAATTTATGCAAGAAAATAAATAGGAAATGTTAAAGCGAAGACTCCAGCATTCGTGTCAGTCTCGAACATTCTAGGCCTAATTTTAGAGATACCCGACATAATAAATGAGCTCAACGTGGCCTTGCCCACTCACTCTTGAGCTAGCCAGCCGTCACGCCAACACCTCGACGCTCGCTTCTGCTTTCTCGGTGCTCATTCTTTCTCGTGTTTCTGGCACAAGTTCGCCGATTAAACCTTTATTATTAGTTTTACGTTTGTCAATCCTTTTCCACCCACGACAACATACCAAAAATGCAAGTGTTCCATCGTTTCCCGATAGATGACGCCAGTGTGTTCTGCTGTTGTCAGAGCTCTTAAAGGGACACTGACAGGGTATTTATGCTCGCCGAGGTTTTTAGTTGTACTTGACATATGAGAGCCCAACTACCCAGAACAAAATTTGCGGCTCGAAATTCGGTTTCTTTCCGCCCGAAAACCGCCAATCAAGAACTGGCCGGTTCGA
The DNA here is from genome assembly GCA_013358835.2 of Ixodes persulcatus. NCBI lineage: Eukaryota > Metazoa > Arthropoda > Arachnida > Ixodida > Ixodidae > Ixodes > Ixodes persulcatus. The sequence continues at coordinate 561,034 of JABSTQ010009937.1, forward strand.
GTCTCGCTTACTCTCTTTTCCGTGGTCACGGGCCGTTTTCTAAGGTATCGATGCGACCACCAAATTTAATCGAAGTCGTGGGTCATTGAAGGCACACAGTCAATATTAAAAATAGAAAAAAACATGAAACCCATTTTTTGTGGCTTCAAAAAAGCTGCAAATACGTTGATTGAAAAAAAAAGTAGCACAAACAACCGGAAGCTTTCTGTGCGGTCACTCAACATGGCGTCGTTTCGCGTATCAGGGGGCTAGCACTAGCGGATGGCAGCGGACGACGGGCGTTGGACCTCTACTTCAGAACTGTCGTTCACGGTACTGGCGAATTCCGTCTTTCTTCGAAAGAGAAATTTCGGACCAATCAAAAGAACTGATACTCATCCCGTACAACAAGCCCGACCAGCAAGCCGATTGCACGAAGACGTCGCCGAGCCGTCGTCCCGTCTCCTGGCTGAAGACATCGCTCGCTCAAACGTCAAGCACGAAGTGCGTACTTCGAGTTGAATACGCACGCGTACGGTTACTTTACGAGGTGCGAATGTGCCCTATGCGTGGTGCTGCCCGACTTCAAACCGGGAGTGTATGTATTGAAGGGAAATCGGCAGCAAACTTCCGACATACAGTCTACCAGCTGCATAATTACGCATGAGAGTGTTCCTTCAATAGCTCAGTGGAAAGACGTCCGGTTCACACACAGAGGGCACGGGTTCGATTCCTGGTGGGGTGTGTGTACCTTTCATTTTTTATTTTATTTTTTGTCAAGCATTCCGCGATGTTTACATTTCTTTTTTTACAATTATCACAGGAAAAAAAAAAAAAATTGTTGTGGACGATACGTCGCTGAACTAAATGGTATGGATTCCATTTTTGACACCTGCGAACTCAGTGTTTATCACTTTCCACAAAATGCAAGGAGCATATGAATCGGGTAGCGTCCGCTTTCCGAGCTTCGCGTAATGGTTCTACAGGAATTGCAGCCAGCCATTGATCCCGACCCGTTGATCTTTCGGAAACTTGTGCACTCTGGCCACTTTCAGATGCAGGACATGTGGGGCAACTCTTCACGCAACATCTTGGGAGTATTCTTTTCGGAGCTGATCACGGGAATTCACCACGGCACTCGGGCACTCACTACTAATTACCAACACTTAAATGTACAAAACAACTCATCTTGAAGTACAAAACAGCGAGCGGAACAAACATAACTGCAAAGGAATACCACGGCGAACGGACGCATTTCGTCTGCTACGTGCGGAAATAGGAAAAAAAACAAAAAAACGGCACGGTCGGGTGTAGCCACGTGACTTCCGCCCCTCACGCTATCCTCTCCAGTTCTCCGTTTCGGTTTCGGTTTCGCGCAGTTGCGTTTTTTGCCGTTATTAAAAAAATACGTGACTCTGTAGCAAAATATTAATTGGGTAGTATTCCAGCACCATAATGAATCGCCTGACAAAAAAGGGGAAAAAAAATTTGGGGGGTGTCAGTGTCCCTTTAAGACGCGCACGGTTGTAAGCAGTCGCAAGTGAGTGAACCAGCCTTAATGTCTACAGTACCTAATGCGTTCAAGGATGGACTGAGACAGGAGAGAGTACCTTTACAACGTCGTGGACCGCCTGCGCGTAAAGCAGGCTCACTTCCACGGGGTCCTGGGGGATTTCGCGGACAAACTTGAAGAGCCGCTTGCGGAACACAAAGCGGCACTCTCCGCCTCCCAGCGCCTTCGTCGGACCCCGCTTGGAGATTGTGGTGTACTTCGTCAGTGTTGCTGAGCTACGGCGACACCTGCACAGCATGAGCGTGAGTGCGTTGAGGGTGCACAATAATTGAGTTGTGCATATATGTTTAGAGAGCCGGAAGTTAGTCCCAATGGTCATCTGGTGTCTCTGCTGTAGATGAGAAATTTAACCATTGCAGTACGACTGCTGAACTTTAAAGGGATGCTGAACCGATATCTGAAGTTGCCGAAATAAGCCCCGGACAAGCTTCCCGGGACCGCACTATACCTAAAAATGCTATTCATGTAAAGGGATGGAGATCGGATTATTATATTTCTTGGAATGACGACCGCTGATTGAGCCAGAAGCGCCAGAAGCCTCCGATGCGCGCGAGGCCCTCTGGGATTACTCGCAACGGAACTGACGTCAACAAACTGCAACGGAACTGACGTGAACAAGTCGAGCTGCCGACGCGCCACAGCGTGGAAGAAAGTTGCGCTTTGAATAATAGTAGACGGATGCCCGTCGCGTTGGAAGTTTGCCAACTAATCCAGCCAAGTTAGCTGCGCACTACCTGCCAGCCACCCTGCACACTGCCACCCCCAGTCCACTTCTGCACCTGCGTCGTAGCGACGGCGGCGACTTTGGTCTGTGGGTTTTTCGGAGTTCGGCGATTTCTTTCCCGTCCTGATAATTTGGCCATGACGACGTCTGACAGCAGTGGCAGCGGCGTGCCGTCGGACGAGGAAAACGAAGAACCGCCAAGGAAGAGGCCGAAAGTGGTGCCGTATGCCTGTGACCCGTCGGCGTCGTCCGACGACAGCGACAGACCTGGCCAGACGCTTAGCAAACTCAGATGAGTGCTGTTCCTGCTGCAGCGTCGCTTTCGCCACCCGCTTCAACAGACTGAGAACGCTGGAGCGATCGGCGCTGGTCGGAAGAACCGAAGAGGCGTCGAGCTTCAGACCTCGGTCGCTTCGGTGCCTTGGTCTGAAGCAGAGCTAAAAAGCGCGCCGCCGCTACACATGGTTAGACTGGTTACACCGGCTACACTTCGACCACGGCGACCACGGAGACTTCGACAGCGCTGATGTTTGATGCCGCCAAGATGCCGCTTGCTCGCGACGCTCGCTAGGCCGTTCGGCGCCGCATAGGTGTCGTGTCAAAAACGACATGATGAACACTGTTCGACAAATTTATCAGATAAAATTGCATTTCTTTTAAAAATATATCTCATCGTTTTGGGACGGGGTTCGCACGTCGCATGTCCGTTTCGTCGCGCCACCACGCGGCGTGAGCGCACACCGAAGCAAACGAGGTAGGTCGGAGCTGGCTCACCATAGCCGCGTTCTGCATACTACAAGTTTGTTGTCGTCACGAAACGAGCTTTCAAAAAACTCACCAGGTGCACCTTAGAATATTTATTTACATAAATCATATAATTTAGACTACTTTATTGTTTCAAGTACCGTCATTTAAGAGCCATTCGTGTGCTGTAAATATCAAAACGACAAAGAATTTAGATTCTGTTTTTCGGTTCAGCATCCCTTTAACGTGCGTCGTGTAGTAGTGATTACACGGCCGCACACCAGTGCGATGTACATCTGGATCGAAACGGGCAGGGGCGGGGTTGAGCCCAAGATAGCTGGGTTCTGCAGCGTGAGCTTTCGCTCTATGTGCTCCAAGCTGCGGTGCGTTACCGCACTCGGCCATCAATCCCCCAGGATCTAAGCAGTTATTAGCTGTCAATCAGTGGCGTCACTAGGGTCAGCGGCGGTGGCCCGCCACGACACAAACACCCCACCCCGCTCTCGTTGCCCCCCTCCTCCCTTTCACTGCCCAGCCGCACCCCCCCCCCGAAAGCTGCACCTGGGGCAATCTGCTGCCCCCCCCCCCCCCCCTCCCCCACCCCTCTAGTAATGCCACTGCTCTCAATATCTGTTCTTACTAGGGGTCTGGTTCTTCTTGTGCAGCTTTTCAATCATTTCGAGCCACAAACATATAAAACAATGTATTGCAAACATCGCTGGAAAAGTTCCGACATGCAGAACTTTGAATTGAAAACAAAAATAATTCAATAATGCCATGCTCAATTTAAAGCACATTCATCTGCAAACACCAACTAATTGCTCAAATTTTTTCTTCATATCTTTTTATCTATTCCTCAATTTGATATTACAAGTTGGAACTATTTAAATTTGGTCTTAAGACTTTATCACCAATCAGTTTGTTTGAGTCATGAAGTCAACGGCAGTCTATCCCAAACTGAATTCAATGTAAAACAGAAAGATAAAGTGTAGTGCAAGTAACTCACGTTTCCCACTGATATATGATATCTGCGAGGTACTCATATCCTTTGATCACATGCTCATGGTCAGGGGTGCTCTGCAATAGAAAAAACAATTTGATTCGGGGACCCCAGCTAGTGTTGGCAGAAACAGCAAACTTAATTATCGGCGAGATTCTAACTGTTTTTGAAAACTGTATCAGTGAAGCCAGAGTTTTCTTAAAGCTTTGTTTTGTAGTGATAGATGAGCACAGTTGTTGCATGCGTGCACGTCTCAGTAATGGTGCGGTCGTACAACAGAGTTTTTCCGCGAGAAGGGGATTAAACATAATCGAGTTTTGAGGTCACCTGTACCGCGCCACGGAGGATCGCTAATACCCCGAGCCCACGGGGAGCCGCGGAGGATCTGCGACCAGCCTACAGAATGTCCATCGTCCTGTCGGAGCGACGGATCCCCCTCATATTGGAGAAGTATTCGCGACTCCAGCGAACTATAGAGGGTGCGCTGGTCAGGCAAAATGGCGGACGAAAGGAGGTCGTTTTCGTCGTTGAGCACGCGGACCACCATAAATTTCTTGCACTGTAGCTTAAAATCAGTGTTACACATGAAAGCATAGCGATTTTTCGATGGTAGATACCTTCTTCTAGTCAATGCGTAGGAATGACATGGCGGAAGCATAAAAATAATTACTGGAAACGACATTTGTTTCTATGCTGCCTACGAGTACCAAGCAGCGATAGCAGACGACAGAGTTAAAACGACCTCCTCTCATGAGCTTCGCAGCGTTGCCGCTACGCGGCGTCGATTTCGCTGGAGTCGCCAATAACGGCCAGCAACATTAAGATGTGGCACACCTTTTTTTTTTATCTCCCTCTGTCTTTTGTTTGATGAGCCCTCGAAGTTTGCAAGCTCGGTCTCGAAAAATGAGGCCCTGCCAACACAACAATGTGCGAGTCTGTCGTGAGAATGCTTGCTCAGATTTTCTGCACTGCCTCCTCCTTCTAGTGGCCTTTTTTCCTTACAGATGTACGACATACTCAATTTTCTCTGGAGATGAAGATCTGTCGTGCAAATCCTCCGTAAGCAAAGCCTAGAGTATCGGGATGGCCGGCGAACGACATACCTCGTACAGTGCCCAGCCTTCGAGAGATCGGAGGCCGATCTTGGTGGCGAGGGTACGCATGGCCTCTTCGGCCGTGATCGAAGGGTGGATGTCAATGGCCTTGGTCCGCCCGTCCATGAAGTAGAAGCGGCAAACCAGGTTCTCACGCAGCCGCACCGCCTGCCGCGAGGGGGACACGGTGTTTCACCCTCAAAATACAGTGAAATCTCGTTAATTTGAACCCGAGAGAGACCAAAACTTTGCTTGAATAATGCAAAGTTTGAATTACCGGGAGTTTTCTCCCTAGAAACACATAGGATGGGACCCACATGTTACTTCGAATTATCCGCGAGTTTGAATTGCCTAAGAGAGTTTGAATTAACGAGATTCCACTGTGGTGAAACACTCTAGCCGTAGCAACGTCAAGGGTAGGGTCAAGCTAAACTTATGACTACTTACTAGTTCATGGGTTCTCAAACTGGGTTTCTAGGAACTCAAGGGCTCCCAAGCAGAGTACCCTCATAGGTTCCTCGAGTTCCCAAATTTCCTTGGCTCCCCTGCCTCTAAGTAAAGTAAAGCGTACATCTACAGGGCCGCATAGGCACATGCGTATGGGCGCCAACACCTTCTATGTGGACTGTACTTGTACAAAGAAAAATCTATCTACCTATATATCTATGTATCTAAAGTGTTTTCCCAGTTTCTGCACTATTTTAGCAGATCTGAGTCATCCATTGATGCATAGCTATGAGTCAAGCATTTTGCATCGCTGTTTACAAGGTCTCTAGGCTTCTACATTGCTTTGTCGCACCAATCCCGGGGTTGGAAGGCGTTCCTCGACTTTCAACAGGTAAAATAAGGGCTCCTCAAGACCGAAAAGTTTGAAAGCCCCTGCATGCTAGTTTATCGCTGACGAATGGCATGCCCGGAGTTTCCTATGCAGGCAACCAGGTTTCAAATCTTCCGTAACTATTTCTTTTACAGTGTCTACTGCTGTGTCAATATTAGGAGAAGTCACAACATTCGACAGATTTGCAAATGTTGGATGCAATAAATACTTTCAAATTAAGTATTCTCAGTGTGCTAGGCAACTGCAGGAATGCAATTAATAATTTTGGGTTACAGTAGAAGCTCTCCGTAGAAACAAATGATATAAAAAAACAATATAAAAATCACAAAGAAAAGCTGATGTTATGGTTTTAGTACTGGCACAGAAATTTTAGGTACTGATATCAAGTGAGAATATGTTTAGTGAATAGTTTTTTTCCTTAAAAATTAACTTTACCGTAGCGAGACCCTACTCTCCTGTTAGGACATTGATTAATAGCAGCGATGAAACTCACATTGACTTCGAGTGTGGACGGCGGCATCTTCCGATTCGTGGCATTGGTGTTGTTCAGGTTCATGAGACAATACTGGGCATAGGCCGCAATCTCCGAGTCCTCCAAGACGCTCTTCTTCAGATAGCAGTAAAGGTACTGTATGAAAAAAAATTTAGGAATCAGTGAACTGCCTTCCTAAACCAGTGGTCTACCAGTTGAAACCATTTATTCTCAACTACGAAAGCATGCAGTTGAATATATGGGCAGGAGTTCAATATTATTTACCCTGGTTGGCCAAGCCTACTTCTACACCTGAGGCCTGTGTCATTGACGTGCATTCCATGGCATAGATGGACAGATGTCATGCGCAAGTTGACAGGCGACTGATAAGTGCAGCGAGTACTCGGTCGAAAGCAAATGACAGTTATTGAGGGCTTGCCAAAACTATTGATAGATGACGCCAGAAACACAACTCTCATCGGTGGCGTAGGTCAAAAGAAGAATAAAATTTTGTTTGTTCTCTTCCTTTCGATTGATAGGCAGAAGATACATGCACTAGGTTGCGAACAAGCACCACCATCACACGAATTAGGATTTTTAGAAATATGCTATTAAAAGGCTCAACCTTAATGTTTTGTAAATCAGAGATCACTGAACTGTTCAAACTAAAAGCTTTGGTAAGGTGGTGCAAGCTGCCGCCCAATTAAAAAGGGTTCAGCCGTGTTCGTTCATCCATCCATCCATCCATCCATCCATCTATCTATCCATCCCTCCCTCCATCAGGCGGCTTGGTTGTTTAAGTCTGAGCCCACCGTTGGAAGCGTCAAGGGTGTTACTTCAATTATTTACAGCAACTTACAATTTCATGGGGTAAAATTAACCACTAAAATACACCTTTAGTTTCAGCTCGTTAGGTAAGGGTGGCGATTTTTCGGGCTCGTTTCACGGCGAGCCCCTCCATTATTAACACCCTGTAGCCGAGTGAGACAAGGGACCGCCGCCGCCGACCTTTGAGAACGCCTTGGAAGGTCTGAAGGAGACGACACAGAGAGCGATGAGGAGCCAGGCCCGGACGCAGGCCTCCCGGCTCGGGTTGTTGGTGGACTGGCGGACGAGCTGCACAAAGATCTCGTCCCGGAGCTCCTCCCTCTCGATGCCATAGCCAATGATGCTCTGAATGGCGTGCACATCGCCCTCGGGCTTGCCGTCGCCGCGCAGGTACTTGCACAGGTCCTGCACCAAGGGTGTCGTCAATATACGGACTCTAACCACACTTATGACTTTTCAACAAAAATTAGGACACTTCAAACATGCCAATTGTGGGGTACACAATTGTTTGTTATATATATATATAGTTGTGGATGCATTTGATTTAAAATAGTCGCAAATAATCTTATAGTTGTGCTTAGCAAACAAAATTAAAAAGGATGTGAAAATATAATCTAAATCGGATCAGAAATGACAAACAGTCAAAATCAGTTCTTAATTAAGCAGGGGTGTCCTAATTAGAGATCTATTAGAGATGCATTCAAGCTAGAGATCTATCCCAGTTTGAGAACATGTCTCAATCAGAGCCATGTCAAACTTCAAAAGTTGAAATATGTGCCCAAAAAGAATGGCTCAAAAAAAGAGGCACCTTGAAGATGGTGCAAGCGATGGTGACATTCTCCGGGTCGTACATGTGGACGTGGGAGGTGGGGATGGCGCTGTTCCGGGTGAAGGTCACCATCTCGTACTTGGGCAGCAGCTCTCCCGAGGACTTCCTTCGCCGGGTGAGGGTGCGCATCATGGGGCCGCCCCCAAAGTCACGCAGGTGTGCATTGAAGTGGCGCTCTGCAAACTCGATCATGTCGTGGTGCTGCTGTTGCTGTTCCTCGTCCACATCCTCTTGCGCAGCCTCCATCTCGATGAGCTTCTTCTCCACCCGGTGGCGACGCCTGCGGGGATGTAGCGAGCGAGCTCGGTTAAGTTTGACGCAAGGTTGGGCAGCGTGCGAATTTGTGTCGAGGGTAATCAAATGTGTTGAGCGTAAAGGCCCATTCACACTCTTGCGACCGAGAACGACCGAGAGAGACGAGATCTGTTAAAACTTCTTAAAATTTCTTAGGACCAGGGAACACACTGGCATTCTGGCGCCATCTATGCGGTGACCCTGGAACTGCATTTCACAAGAGCGAAGGTTTTGCGGGATTTCCGAGGTCAGATGTGCGTAATACCTATAAGAACGGCTCGTTTATAACGTTGACAAAAGTTTTTCGAGCCAATTAAGAAACAAAGGATAATGCGCGAGAGAAATAGAAAATATGCCGGACCGCCAAGTTTCCACTGCTACCCAATAGATGGCACCAGTGTGTCCTCTGGTTGTAAGAGGTTTTAAGGAACCCAGTTTTAAGAGGTCGTAAGAGTGTGAACGGGCCTTAATCGAATGTGTGAACTCGCACACAGTGGCGGATTCAGAGGGGAGGTCTGGATGTCCTGACCCCCCAAACCCCCCTTTAGAATTATGCATGTCTAAAAATTTATGCTGGGAAAACAGGGGAGTTTGCATTAAGCCAAGTTGAATGTGCCAGCTTCCAGATTTTGTGAGTTTTTGTTGAGCACAATCGAATGTGTGAACTCGCACACTGTGTGGGTTCGTGTTGAGTGTAATCATACGTACAAACTTGCATGTTGTGTGAGTCTATGTTGAGCGTAATTAAATGTGCAAAGTCGCACAGTGTGTGAGCTTGTGTTGACTGTACTCAAATGTGTGAACTCAAACATTGCCCGAGTTTGCATTGAGCGCAATCAAATGTGCAAACTCACACATCGTGTGAGTTCCGTGTTGATCGAGCGTGACCGAACGTGTGAACTGGTACACTGTGAGTACAATATGGCAAATTGTGCGATTTCATGATAATCGCACTAGACCAGTCATGTAAAAAAAACTCTTAAGAATGCATAACATGAAAGTCAGACAGTGAAGCATGTACACAGATAGATTCTAGGGTATATAGCAGGGCCAAAAAGGGCGTTGGGTTTCCCAAAGATCTGGCTAAAAGAGACATAAATTTGTGTTGAGTAAATTTTTGGAGTGCAGTCCAGAATATTGCGTGAAGCAATTTACACAATTTTAGCAAGCAGATGGGGTGGAGTCTTCGCTCTGTTGCTCTTTCACAGTCTAGCACTGTGTGCAGTACCTAAAATAATCGTCCACAGCATGAATCCGTGCACTATTACTGGGAAACAATCTATTGACGAGAGCCTTGCCATATTTCCTTTCTGTATTGTTTAAATTTTTTTTATAATTAATAAATAATATTTTAATTATTATTTATTTTAATAATAATAAAAATAATAAAAAAATAATAAATAAAATAAATAATCTTAATAAGCAATAAGTAATAATAATTCAATAATACAAATAATAATTTAATAAATAATAATACAAACAAATAATAATTAAAAATGTATTTCAATCCAGCCCACATAGTAGTAAAAAAGGACAGATCCAAAAAGAAAAAAAATTGTTCAGCCTTTCCACTCTCGTGAAGAAGGAAGACCAGCGGAGCTGTACTCGATACACTGTGTGCTTCTTCGTCGTCGTCTGTTTTTCGCGCTGCTTCCTACGATGAATTCCCACCAACGCACCCAACTATCCATTCTTCTATTACAGCTGGAAAGGTTGCCGCCATCTACGAGCGACGGCGGAAACCATACTGGTTGTGTGCTTGCCGCCGTTGCTTATAGATGGCGGTAGCTGTCCACGCAGGTTTGTGTCGACATACACGGACACGATCCTGGGGAACCTAGCCCTTAACAGCTCCGCTGTAAAAGTGGCTATGACATCAATAAAGGACAGGAAGAATTTCATAAAATGATTACTAGTAAGTTTAAGCTTACTTGCAAGAGTAGTACATGTGAAAAAACTTCATGTAACTGTCATCTTTCAATGCGCAATTCAAAGCACAGCTCCTACCTGAGCTCTCTTTCGGCATCTTCGGACTCTGTCTGGCTTGCCGGCTGCCGCCGTTGATTGGGGCGCCTCAGCCGCACGCCGGGATCCTGAAACAACCCCGACCAGTAGGAATTCACGATGCAACAAGCTTCCGTGAAAGATACCGAGATTAAGAATTCTTTGAGCTACCAGTGAAACAAAATACCTTCATTGACACACACACCATACAGCTAGAGGGGACTGTGTAGACAGATGCAAGCAACTGCGTAAACTAGCCACAGGAGAAGGGCGGTCCACAAACTGCCCGATTTCTACGAGATTACCCGAGAGTTGTAGGCTCTTACGAAAAGCACCCAAGCACCGCAAAATGGGTGGCTCACCAGAAGGTCTTCGTGGGTTCGATCGCCCAAACTACTTCGGTATGCCTGTACCACATCCTGGGTTCAATGTGCCACGCTGGTCACAACTGTATAGAACAACAGACCTGTCTTAATCATTGTTTTGCATCTCCTGTCCGTTACTATGGCTGTCAAGCTCCACCTCAAAAAGCACCGAAGTGTTGTTCTAAATTCTCTCTCCTCACACCGTCTACAAGGAGTATCTATGCTGTTCAAGTGCGTGAAATTTTGTCGGGCCCCTTTCCCACAGTGCACCGATGCGGCGGGAGAAGCAATGCACCTACGCTATCAAATGCAAGTGCCGTAAATGTTCCTAATTATAATCCGGTTCACTTAAAAGGGACGCCGCAACCATAAGAGACGTCGCAGCCACACCGAGCTAGGACACGAGCATCCCCTGCGCTGCGTTCGACGCAGCTGCAGCAAGAGGAGCGTTGACACGTGCCTCGTCATCCTCTCCCACTCTCTCTCCTTTTTTTGCTATCACTATTTTTTCACAAATATGCCACGCCAAAAGGCCACGACTAAGGTGCCTGGAATGCGTCTCCGAAATGTTGTGTTTACCGCGTCTGAAAAAGTGTTCCCTCGATTTCCGTCCAATGCAGTCGTAAAAGTGTCGTGCTGTCGCTGGTGGCATCAGGGCAGCGGTGGTGTATGAAGCAGACGCCTGCTCTGCTGCAGGTCGCTCTCCGGCTTGATAGTGTACAGAAGACTCGGCAGCCAGGAGCCAGGGCGCCGCAACGACAGAAAGCGACGCTCGCATTCTCACGCGCTTTTTTTCCCGAAACTCCTATGCCCCACCACCGAAGCTGGGACACGCGATGGTACGACTCTGGGTTTTGTAACGTCATTTTTTGCCACTTCGAGACCCCTTTGGATGCGTGGGAGGAATAAAATGCACCGGTCGGAGGCACATTCGAGACATCGTAGCCACAACGCAGCTGGACTGGGAGGCAAAGTCAACTTGGCGGCTCGCCAACTCTGTGGCAACTGTTGCTTTCGAAGCGCTTTTTTGACGCCGGATGCCAAGGCTACTCAAGTCAAATTCTATTTTGTGCGCCAATAGCGCTATGTCTCTTAGTTGGTAAGGCAAAGGTCGCGGTCGTTAAACGGGTATGGAAGTGAAATTTTAGCGCCTATTTCTTTGTGTAGGCGCTGTCTCTTTTATGATAGCAACTCACAAACAGCAGTCTTTCATCCCTTAACACAAGAAAAGCAGTTTCGCAACAAACAATGGGAGGCCGAGCTTCGTTGGAATGTCTGACGTCACAAGCCCATTAGTAGCAGCGCCACGGCGTGGTGTGTCCGACAGAGGCACCCAGGAATGAGCGGCGCTTGGCACCTCTCAGTTCTGGTACACCATACCTCGAAAATTCCCACTTGGCAGGACTGTAACGCATTGATGATAAAGCTGGTGCCACCTAGTGACGACAATCGTAATTATCCCTTGGCCGTTTTTATGGGCCCGTGACGTTGTGAGCGTGATGTCAGGGGCAAATATCCCGAGACGCATCGCGCCGCCTTAATGGCTGATGTTGAAGCGCTCACCAGAATCCGTCAGTTGGAACAAAAAAAATTTTGAGGACACCTAAGCACTTCTTATGAGTTGTTACTGCGCAAGCATTCTCGGTGCCGAGAGGAGCAGAAGCGGCCGCATCGCCAGCAGGGAGTGCGACGGTGCGCCACGCAGGCCGCCCTGGCTTGCTGGTGACTGCTGTGCCGCTGGGTGAGGCAGCGGCGGGAGTGCGAAATGCGGCGCAGCGCGTGCTGAAATCACGTGCCCTCTCATCATCATCATCGCCCAATCTGGGGGTACCGGTTGATGACGTTAGACCTCAAAGCGTAACAAAAGGCCTAAAGTTATGCCTAACGTCAGGCCAGCGCATACCCGCATCCGCCCTCCCGCTGCGCCGCCAGCAGTTCGGCTGGCTCCTTAGCAACGATGACGCCATAGCTATGAAGCCACACGACGCGTCGCAGCCAATGGGAGTTTAGGTGCCATTTCGCTGCTAGACAACGGCGGCTTCGCTCCATGGGACAGTTAATGCTTTCGCATTAAAATATAGCTATTCGTTTAAAATACAAGCGTGTGATTATCATTTACGGATATCATGGGTCATATTTCACCCGTTTCGAAGTGTTCCGGGGATATTTCGAGTTTCGATTCTGTATACCCCTTTAAGTGTTTTCTGGGGTGAGTCGAGGGGGCTCACCTCCGTCGAGGGTCCGTTGAGCTCCGCCAGGGGCGTTGCCAGGGCCGGGCTGCGAGGCCTGCGGCCCGGGATGAAGCTGGGGGAGGGCGGCGGCGGCGGAGAGGGAGACACCACGGGGCTCGGACTCATGGCCACGTCCACGTCGCCCTCCTGGTGCATATGGTGCAGGTCGCCCGTCGATGCAGAGAGGTCCGTCGAGGCCAGCGAGCACGCCTGCGGGGGCACCGACAATTTTTATGTCACGGACAGCTCGAAGGTATGGGGGTGGGAAGCGAGAACGCTGGTGTTACGGTGTCGAGTGATGGTGTCATGTGATGTCACGTCACGTGACACTGACGTTGCGTGACGAGGTCATTCAATGTCACAGCATTCACTCAATTTGTCACGTGACTTCAATGCGATGTACTCACGTGACATGATGCCACGTTATGCAACCACTTGACACCCAACGATAACCAAACCAGTTGTTCTGACATGCGTTAATTGTCATAAGGTATATGCATAGACAGATGGACAAATCTCAGGGTGTAGGGGGTTCTGTCATAAAGCACTGCCAGTTTAAAGCGTATGGAGAGATACAAGTGAGCACTTACCTCGTGTGCCTCGGCCTCCTGCATGATGGAGTCAACCTCTTGGGTGATGCCGGTCACATACTCCTGCGCCTGAGCGTGGGGGTCGTTCACCTCGCTCAGGAACGAGAACATCTCGTCCAGGTCCAAGCACTCCGCCTGAGGGGCGGGCTCCCCCGCGCCGCCAGAGGCTGCCGGAATTCGTCGGAGCACGCTCTTCTCGACCAGGGTGGAGATGGCAGCCAGCTCCTCCTTGGCCGTCCTAGGTATGCCGCAGCAAAGAGAAATTAATGTACACCTTTATCCTACGAATAAAGTCTGGAAATACAGGGTGATTCAAGGGGCGGCCAGCCTCTTTAAATTGACCGCAAAATTCGGTTTCTTAACCTATCGCGCTACGATTTTGTGCAGCGTTGCCCACAGATGGTGCATTCTTTTTGTAAAATTTGCAAAGAGCAAACTTGCCTGAGGAAAAAGTAAAGAAAGAAAAAGGCTTAGCTCCTATGGAAATGCAGCGACGCCACCGGTCTTCAAACAACACGGCGCCGTTTCGCACGGGAGACAAGAGATGGCGCAACGAACGCCGCCAGCGAACGAGCATACGACGCCGAGAGCCGGCGTCTTTAGCAGATGATCTTTTCGACTCAAAAGCAGCGCGCGTTCCGCAGGCGGGGACAGTCGCAGAAACAAAAACAGGCGCGGTAACAACAAGAAACTGCAGTTCCTTGTCTGCTAAAGACGCCGGCTCTCGGCGTCGTATGCTTGTTCACTGGCGGCAGTTGGCGTCGCGACCGCTTGCGCCATCTCTTGTCTCTCGTGCGAAACGGCACCGTGTTGTTTGAAGACCGGTGGCGTCGCTGCGTTTCCATAGGAGCTAAGCCTTTTTCTTTCTTTACTTTTTCCTCAGGTAAATTCGCTCTTTGCAAATTTTACAAAAAAATGCACCATCTGTGGGCAACGCTGCACAAAGTCGTAGCGCGATAGGTTAAGAAACCGAATTTTGCGGTCGATTTAAAGAGCCTGGCCGCCCCTTGAATCACTCAGTAGAATGTGTTTTGAGCCGAGCTGGGTTAGAGCAACACAAACACTGTGTCACATGACTTGGTGTCGCAAAACCACAGCTAAGCACATTACCATGTCACGTGACATGACATTACGATCTCATGTGACCATGTCATGTTATATGATGTCAGTTCACATGATGTCATGATGTCAGTTCATGTCCCAATGTCATGTAAAGCCATGGTGCCACATAATGACCATCATGCTGCCGACATCACATAAACACGAAACTTTGCATGATTTAGGCCTCACTGTTCTTGTGACAGTTATTCATGACAGTCTTTTACGTGGCGTGAGGTTTTTCGTGATGTCACCTCACACCGTCGTCGGGGGTCTCAGCCCTCACAGATATTCTACATTTAAATCTCCTGTGCCATGTGTCATCCCCTCGCGGGATGCCAAACGTGTAACTTTCTACGCTCAAGCTGATAAATGAAGGATGAGGACTGAGGGGCATGATTTCCAGGGTTCCAGGACACGCCAAAGATTTTAACATTCACTCTACTTTCTCCTGCCAAATGTTTACCTTCTGTTAATTTTTTTTCCTTCATCCGTTAATTACTGTAAACGACTAAATTTTTGCGAGGACCTAACTTTTGCGAATTTCGCGAATCGCCTACAATTTGCGAAAAATATGTTCCGCGAACAATTCGGCCAATATGTGAACGCTACGGAAGCTACACTCGATTCACGAAAATTAGAACCCGCGAATAATTTCAAATTTTGGCTTTGGCCCGATTCGCGAAAATTTTAGCCCGCGAAAATTAAGTCGTTTACAGTATATAACATGAGTTCTGGGTTTGCGGACTAATACAAGAAAAAAAAATCAAATATATGAAGGTAACACTTTTCACTAATATTCCCATCGATTTTATCACAAGAGAGAAAAACTACCAATCATACAGTGTGGTATAAACTGCGTATTAAGATTTGGTCTATCCTGGAAATCCCATCTTTTTAACATGATAAAAGGTAAAGAAATTTGTCCGACCCATTTTCACCCATGAAAGTGAATTGATATTTTTCTCTCATTGGAGGATGTTCTGAAAATTTCGTCCAGTTCCTTATGACATTTTGTGGGTAAAAGTGGATCACAGGTAAGTCAAGAAGCTCAGATTAGAAAGTGACTAACAACCTAGAGTTCACAAAAACTGAGGGTCACAAGTCACAGAAATAATGCTTCCTTAAAAATTTGTTTTTCTCAAAACACAGATGCAAAAAATGGCATTGTAAGCACTGTTCACACGTAGATACCTCCACAAAAAGAATCGATTAAGTATCTGCCAATGAATTAACAAACCTATAAACTATACAGATTTGCAGATAGTTTGAAAATTTGCAAACGCAATACAATGCTGCATGTCTTTGTCAAACCTCACCTGGATCCACTTTAAACTTCTTGCACTTTTGAAAGTGTGACAGTTACATCTTTCTTCATTATTCCCTCCAGATCTGCATACAATGCTGATAATTTGTCACATTTATCCAAACCCACTTTCATTAAAAAATGTCCGAAATTCTCTCTTTGCCAGGCAGAAAAAAGTTTCCGGAAGTCAATGTGAGTAGAATAAAGTCGATGGAGATCAGAGGATGCCAAGTGATTGTAGTCTGTTCCTTGACACCGCAAAAGCGACACAATTGGTGACACCGATGAACATGAAGCAGAAGGGATGATAAGCAAAAACGTGAATCGGGGTGTGAGCAGAAGGGATGAGGGTAAGCAAAAACGTGAATTGGGGTGTGAGCGATGGCATGACCAATGAGTGAACAGTGCAAAGGGTGCATATGAGACTACACCTCATTATGCGTTTCGCTTGCAAGGGCATCCTGTTGGCTCAAAACTGTCCTTTCGCAGTTGAGCAAGCCAGCCACATCACTGGATGGCATGGGACAGTGACTAGTTTGGTCAACTCGTTTTGGGACAAATCGGATAAACAAAATTGATAGGATTAGCAATAGACCGGTGTGATATGCTTCCAATTTGGGGAAGCCGAACTGCAACTGTTGAACAAACGTCACACCAAAATCGACACTGTCGGTGCGACGTTTTCCTGCCACACACCGGTGATACGAGGGGAAGCAACATTTTAGCCGAAAGCCACTTTTTTCAAACAACGTTCGATCAAAGTTGCGGCCATAATTGTCAAGCGGTTTATTCAACCGCTGCTTATGAACAGGGTGCGGCCGTAGGGACCAGCACATTTGGCATGCCTTGCAAAATGCAAAAACGCTGAGAACGCCTGGTAGAGGCTGGTGACGAGCAGGATAATTGCAATAAGTAATAATTTTTGTGAAATATACGAACGATGATCACAACTGGGAGCAAGCTCGCAGACCAGAGTGCAGACAACGGACACTCAATGTAAGACATTGATAATGCACAGCCACCGTTTTTGCACTATTTTTAACATTTTACTAGCTCGTAGTTGAGCTCTAAAAAAAATAGACATAAAGCTTTTTGTGAAACAACGTTTGTGTGCCCAGTTTCAGATATGTACGATTAGAATTAAAATTTTAAGAGACGTGACAAACGTGTCAGTTCTAACAACCAGACCCAGTTTACACAATGAAACTATTTATTTATCCCGAATACCGTGGGTGGCCACATTAAAATTTTTCATCATGACCACCAAGTAAACACAACTGCCGAAATAGTCTCAAAACGATGTCACTTTAAAGAGAGTATGCTGAGAGTTCTAAGGGCTGACGCCTGACGAGTTAAAAAAAACTCGTAGGATTAGATGCCCAGCAAGCGATCCGCAAAACAAAATGCAGATGGGTCCTACTGCCAAAAGCCCACTTACCCATATTCCTGCCTCGTTTGTACGCTGGGTCAAAGAAAGTAAACACCGTAAGATGCGTGTGGTTTTCAGCTACAGTTCACTGCATCTGTCTAGCATCCCTTTTCTACAGCTAGAAGCCGATGGCAATAGCTAACAGCTGACATTTTAGGTGGCATTTGGGAGAGTAGTCATTCGTTACGGCAGTCTGTTTTGAAAGTTGGTAGAGACGTGATGTTTGTTGGCTCCATTTCGAGTAGAACATCATTTAAAGTCGGTAAAAAAATTAAAAAGTTGTACAAGAGCTTTCTTCTGCCTGCTGCGTCCACCTCGCATCAGAGTTAGGTAAATGAGATATTTTCGTGATCTGCATAAAAGGATTTTTTGTTGTTACACAATATTACACACACTTTATTGAACTCGAGGAAACTAAGAGGATTTATATGTAATGTAATGAAAGTCACAGTAAATCTAATAAGTTGAATACTGTTTCCCAGGCACAGGGGGCACTCCTATAGTCACATATGACGCATGCAGTACCTCTTTATAGTAAACACACAGAGCACAGACACGAAAATAGAGAAAACGAAGTTGTAGAACGCACATAATATTGATACAGACACTTTATAAGAAGAAAATACCAAAGCAGCAATTGTTTTTTAAAGTTCATTTAATTAAAAGAGTGCTTACAAACTGTGTCAGGTATTTTATGCAGTGCCATCTCAAAGTCCTGGTCCTCTGCCATAGATTACGAGTCTCTCCATTTCTAATAAGTCATTCCTACAGGTCAATACGTAATATGACACGTAAAACAAGAGGTGACACAGGCACATCTTTCAATTAGCATAAAACGTAATCATGTTTGCTGCTATTTACCCTACAATTATGTCTGCCGCTAGTGGAAAGATGTGCTCGTGTTGTCGCTTGTTTTATGTATATGGTATCTTTTTTTCCCCAACTCCCACCGACATGCTCTCCAAGAATTCATATAAAACCCCTAAACTTTTGTCAGGAGCCCAAAGACACAGACCTGAAAGGGCAGTGAAAAAGAAACAACGGACAAATTGTAAGACGGCATACCGCATGAGGTCCTCTGCGGAGGCAACATCACGCGCATCTGCAGCGTCCTGGGCCTCTGCCCTCTCGGCCTCCACCCTCAGGCGTTCCTCTTCCTCCTCTTCCTTGCGACGCATCTCCGCCTCGACGCGGCGCATCTGCCGCAAGGCAGCCGCCACTTCGCGGGCGAATGTGCCTCGCACGTAGGCCTAGAGAAAAGAGTTGCACCAACTTTGCCTCAACTTTGGTGTCCACACTTTGAAGCTCCAAGTTTGGTGCTCCAACTTCAGTGCATCAACTTCAGTGCCCCAACTTTAGTGCACCAACCTTAGTGCACCAATTTTAGTGCACCAACTTCAGTGCACCAACCTCAGTGCCTTAGGTCACCAACTTCAACATGCAAACTTCAGTGCACCAACATTTTCTCCTGTTGCTCCTTTTGTTGATTTCATTAAATCAGCATTTGTCTTTATAGTTTCTTGACTCACATTGCATGAACTTAGTAGTATCGACATTCAAATTGTATCATTTTTATGGTATGGACATCTGTCTCTGCCATGATGAGCAGTTGATAAATTATCTAAGAGGTTGTGATATATATGAAGCTGTGAAGTCAAAAACTTCTTGTAGGGGACATTCATTTATATAAATAAGAATATTCTGAGAGCATAAAATGAAAATGTGAACATGAGTACTGTATTTACTCGCACAATGAACGCACTCGCCTAATGAACGCACCCCCCAAGTCGGCTCTCAAAATTTCGACTTTTTTTTTCACTCGCGTATTAAACGCACCCCCAACTCGGACGTCAAAATTTTGACCCCCTCCCCCCACGCGCGCGAAATGAAGGCAGCGAGGTCGCGAATGCATGGGCAGCGTGGGCGAACAAAACGCCTTGCAAAGGGCAATAAAAAAATAAGAAAAGATCCAAGGGAAGCAAGAAAAAAACAAACATGGAGAGGAGCTTTTTTTTTTCTTTTTGCACATTGTAGTCTGGACTTTGGGTCGCGCGCCGCGCGCAAGGAGATAAGAAAGAGAAGCGGAGAAGCCCTCGCCTAAGCAAAGAGCACATAATGAAGGCATCCTGCCCTCGCCTCCTTTTCGCACTTTGGAAAGAGGAGCGAGAAGCCCTCGAAATGAACACACTTTTCTATCCTGGTACAGCGAGGTCGCGAATGCATGGGCAGCGTGGGCAAACAAAACAACTTGCGAAAGGTGGGGAAAAAAACACGGAAGCAAGAAAAAAAGAACATGGAGGAGCATTCTTTTTTTTTTTTTGCGCATCGCGGTTTGGTTTTGGAGTCACGCGCCGCGCGCAAAGTGATAAGAAGTTAAGTATACAACAGGTCCGTTCATTATGCGAGTAAATACGGACGCAAAAATTTTTTTTCGCATAATGAACGCCCCCCCCCCCCCCATCTTTGCATCGATTTTTCGGAAAAAAGTGTGTTCATTCTGCGAGTAAATACGGTATATGAAATATATCATCCATGAGAGCTGAACCTGCACAGATGAGAGCATATTTCCAAATATCAGCGGAACAAATCGGAAGGTTTCTGAAACCACCGACACAATACTATGCGCCACCGATCATTATTGTACTGTAAACTGTGCAGCAAAAGAGCTGCTCTTTTAAATTGACTACAATTTCAAGAAATCTTTCATCACTCCAATTTGTAAAAAAAAGCTATCCTGCTAAATTATTTAAAGCATTCATAAAAAATTTCTAGCATCCATTAACACATTAGCAATAGCCAGCAGCCCGCATATTTAGAAAACTGCAAGTAGCTTTCACTGCTGCGCTGCGCAGAAAAGCAGAAAAGCCAGCTTTCAGTTTGCCAAATGGCTACCTGAATGGTGATGGCAGCACGGCGCATCCTCAGGAATCGGATCATCTGCCGGTGTCCACGGAAGTGTTGCTGGATCCGGATGGCTGCCCACCGCTCCCTCAGGAAAACTGTCGAGAAAAAATGGGGTCACAAAACATGCCAGCATTTACCAATGGAAGTGTGCTAAGCTGGGGCACTTAACAAGTTCAAGCGAGTAAGAAAATTTAGAATCGTCCTCTCGGTTATTATTATGGTCGCTAAAATTAGCTTCTACATCTATGCCTACACTTCTTTATTGTTAAGATGGAACAAAATGGCCTACTGCTCACAAAGAGTACATTATTCTCGTCTCAAAAGCGAATGACAATAATGTGCTACTGACACAGTGAACATACACCCGTGTAGGTAACGAAATGGCTCCACCACAACTTACTCTTGCGTTGCCTCCAACCCCTCCAGACTTTCTGTATGATGAGTGACATTTCACGCAGTAGTTTTCTCCGTGCCTCTTCAAGGGGATCGTACACGGAACTTCTTAGAAATACCTGGAAGACACAGAAGAAGGTAACAAGAAGTTAAGAACCTGAGCATACCAGCTCAGATTCTCTCTATTGTCAAAATCTGGCAAAGCAAAGACTAGGAAAACACCATGACTTTATAAATTGCATGTTTCTTGAAAACATGATGTATTTTATATAGGGTGTGTTCCATAAATAGTATGATCATTTTTTTACATTTAACATTGCCATTGTCACATAAAAATAACATTTTAGAAAACATACAGTCCTTCACACCCCAAAGTTAATGCCCTGCAACCCTGCAGGGTTAGTCAATAGACCGGCTAGACTAGCTATCCTGAGTTAGGGAGATGCCAATGTGTCAATGTGCTATGTAACGACATAAATATTTAGAACGTAACGCTGAATGAATTGTAGTATGCTGCATAAAAATAATGTTTTAGACAATGTACAACACTTAATACCCCTCAACTTGGCAAGGTGTCAGTCCTTACATTGGTTATCCTGGGTTGGGTAATCACCGAGGTATTAAAAAATGACCGCTATATAGTTGCAACAGCAGCCACCAAAGATGGTGACTGCATAACGACATCAACTTTGGATTAAGGACGTTAAGATATACCCTCATTTCATTTCATTTATTGACCCTTAAAGGCCCCATTGGGGCATTACATAAGGGGGGGCACCACCGGGAGGCATACATGTAGAACTTTTATACAAAAAAAAATAAAACAGAAACAATTAGTCATATGCGAATAGTGGATTTTGAGTTTGAAGCGAATTAGAAATGAATAGTGGTTTTGCCTGAATATTTTCAAACTGAATATTGAATAGTTTCTCCAAGCCTTTCACTACTGTTGCACCATGCTTAAACAAAAACCCTGTTGAACTCGTGAAGGTGGTTCCCAAGCTTCCATTTGTCAATTTCAAAGCTTGTTTTAATCTATTTATGGACTGTGACCTCAGAAGGTCCTATGCCTTGATTTGGCAAATAAACAATGAATTTGACATAAAATTAAAATGAGAGAGATGCCCAGCTATACTTAATTAAGCAGATTTACAAACTCCGCTATATGCAATTATTCTTTCTTCAATCTTGAATTTAAAAATAAAAAATGAAAGGGAGATCTATTGGAGAATTCTTAGGGAATGCATTAGCATGACCCTTGGGAAACGCCACACGCGTCCCCCTTTTGGAAATGCTAATGCTCACCCCTTCACTTTTTTATTTTGACTTTCTCTTGGGGTTTTCTCTTTTGCTTCCTCTATTTTTCGCTCCCTCTTTTGGCCTTGTTCCGGGGTCAGTGTTAGCGCTTCCCAAAGGGGAACGTGTGTGTTGGATCTTCCTTTAATTTTTTCCGGAGAAGCAAACTCGCCGAGCCCGCTTCGCCCCAGTTTTTGTTGCATGCAGACCCACGTCGGCTTGCAGCTTCTTGCGTTACATTTCGCTCGGCCGAACTAGGCGCTGCTTCCGCTCCTCTGTCTCGCTCCCCCGCCTTGCACGCTTAGCAGCGGCATCCGCTGCCTGACACTGCTTCCGCTGTTCACCGGTTTCCTGCAGCGCAGCATTGGCTTCCGCCTTGTGAAGTCGTCTCCCTCTCGCCTTTGTCCTTCACTACTCTCCTCCTCTCTATGCGGCACACTTCCCTTTCCACTTTGTCTGCAGACGAATGGCGTCAGCTTTTTGCTGTCATGTAGGTACTAATGCCAACGCATTAAAAAATTAAAGACGTTTACAATTCTCTGTAATGCCGGATTGGAACACAGCTCTTGAGGAGGAGGAGGGGAGGGTATGGAGGGAAAGGTGTGCCCCTCCTCCACCTCCTCCCCCTCCCATCCTCCTTTGCTTCTCCCCTCCCATTTAGCAGAAAAGTTTTGCTAAATTTCCCGCTAACTTTAGTGAAAATTTCCCGCTAAATTTAGAAGGGAAATTTTCCCGCTAAATTGTTGTGCGACATCACACATCAATTTCACGTGTGATGTCACGTGTGACATCATTATGGGAAATGTCCTGCTAAATTTAGTGGAAAAATTTCCCGCCAAATTTAGTGGGGAAATTTTACCTTCGTGACGTGACACGTCCATTTTCCGCGCGACGTCACACTGTGACGTCACATGTGACGTTATTATGTAAAACGTTTCGCTAAATTTATCAAAAACATTTCCCGCCAAAATTTAGCGAAAAAGTTTCCCGCCAAGTTTAGCGGGAAATTTTTACCCTCGTGACGTCATTATAGCAAACCCCCATAATGCAACGTGCGGTTACGCCGACGCCTACGCCGACAACGACGCTACTCAACCCGGAAACGGGTGCCTAAGAGCTGCGCTCTAAAAAACAATCAAAAATGATGAGCACAGGTTGTTAGCACATCTCTGCCTAACATATACTTTTGCATACCAGCAACAGTTTAATGGTGAAAATTTTACTGCAGTGTAAATATCAAGATTCACAAAGTTCCCGTTTAAGCCTAAGTACACCAGGCGCACATCTCCACCATCCCACTTTGAAAGTATGCTTTAAGGCCCGTTCACACTCTTGCGACCGAGTACGACTGAGAGAGACGAGATCTGATAAAACTTCTTAAAATTTCTTAGGACGAGAGAACACACTGGCATTCTGGCGTCATCTATGCGGTGACCCTGGAACTACATTTCACAAGAGCGAAGGTTTTGCGGGATTTCCGAGGTCAAATGTGCGTAATACCTATAAGAAAGGCT
Source organism: Ixodes persulcatus (assembly GCA_013358835.2). Lineage (NCBI taxonomy): Eukaryota > Metazoa > Arthropoda > Arachnida > Ixodida > Ixodidae > Ixodes > Ixodes persulcatus. The sequence continues at coordinate 584,539 of JABSTQ010009937.1, forward strand.
CGTTTATAACGTTTACAAAAGTTTTTCGAGCCAAGAAAGAAAGGATAATGCGCGGGAGAAATATAAAATATGCCGGACCACCAAGTTTACACTGCAACCCGATAGATGGCGCCACTGCGTCCTCTCGTTGTAAGAGGTTTTAAGGGACCAAGGTTTAAGAGGTCGCAAGAGTGTGAACGGGCCTTTACTTCCAAGCACGCAATGGCAATATTCACACTTTTCCAAATGTTGACTGCGGCAGGTTATCCCATTGAGTGCGCTTCTTTTTGAGCACCGGTGCACTGCAAAGAAGCAACACCCACGAAGCATCCTTCTACGGGTGTTGCTTCTCCGCAGTGCACCGGTGCTCGGTAAGAAGAGCGCTCAACGAGGCTAACCCGCCGCGATCAACACTTTGAAAAATATGAATATCGCAGTTGATCTCCAAGAGTATATTGAGTAGTGTATTATTAAAAACCACTATTCAAAATTTCGAATATTAAAGCGATAGCACTAAAGGAGCTGTGGAAAGATTTTAACATTGAAAGAATTTGCCTCTTCTACTTTAGATATTGTTTATCTTGCAACAAAGGACAGAAAGCACATCTCCTTCCTTCGAAATGTTGCGATTCCGCTGCGTAATCGCGAGGCAAAAATTAGAATATTCCCTGACCTGCAGCCGCGAGCGGCGGCCATGAGAAACACGTGGCATGACGTCAATGGGGGACTTGTAAAAAGATAGGAAGTTGTGCAAATACCTGCTCAATAAAAAGGTAATTTTTCTATAAATCTTGTCGTTCCAACACAAATATAAATGCATCAAAATCCTGGTATCATCGACAAATCTTTTATTATACGGAGTTTTAGTGGCGCCGTCTATCTGAGGTAAACAAAACCGTCGGCTCTCTCTGCTACCGCGAACAGCCGCCAGAAGCCGGAGGGGGACAGGGACAGACAGGGGCAGAGCCGGACAAGGATGGCCGGACCCGAATGAGACTTTCCTCCTTTCACCCTATTGTTCGCGCTGCGCCAGCACGTGGTCACGTGGTGACAAGCGGATGAGTTCTCGCTGCTCACTGATGGCTCCAGAGAGAGAGCTTCACCGGAACCCCGCGCGACCCCCATTGACGTCACAGCACACGTGACTCGGAAGATGGTGAAGGAGTTGAGAGGTGCCGAAAACCTCAATCTTTGTCCATTTTTAAAATAAAAACTAGGACACGCAGGCAAAAGCGGTTTTTTGTTCTTTAGTTCAGGAAGGTCGAGACACCAACTCCCAAATTATTTAAGCAAAGCACAGAAATTGTTGCATAGCTCCTTTAAGGAGTTTGTGTCACAAAAAAGTCAGCAACAGTGGCGTTGTGACTGCGAAATCCTGATTGGTCGATAGGGTTATGACGTCACAGTCATAGGACCTTGCGTGGGAATTTCAAACAACCCACAACGCTCACGTGAAGTCACGAGTGAAATGGAAGTGATTAAAAAACGTGCCATGTAATGCGAATTAAAGGTTGCCGCTTTTCTCAAATGATTTCACTTTATGAAGTAAATAATGTGCCTAACAGTTCCCTAAAAGAAAAAAAAAATGTTCTTTTTTTAAACAATCTGGTTGGGACACGCGTGTCAAAAAAGTAATTTTTTTCGTGAAAAAACTTTTTTTAGTGCAATATTGACGGCGTGAAACGCGATTTAGTCGGTAGACACCTTTTTCCACTTGTTCTCTGTCTCGGCATTTCGGGCGCGTGGAGGAGAGGTGGATCGGCTTGGCCATCACGTTGAGGTGGAGGGAGTGTATGACCATCTCGTTGAGGTGGAGAGTGTATGACCATTTCGTGATATCATGAACTTTGCGCGCAGGATTTAAAATAAATCTTGTGCCGTCAATATATCCCTAAAAATTTATATTTTGTGTAAAATTAGTTTTTTGACAAGCATGTCCCAATTAGATTGTATAAAAAAATATTTTTTCTTTTCAGGGGCCCTTTAAAAAAAAGTTTGAAGAGTTTTAGGCAATATTCAAACCCACGACCCTTCGGTTCCAAGCCAGACCTGCTACTGACTAGGCCATGTCCGCCGCACTTCCTGCTCACTAGCAGGAAGAGCATGAGAGGCGAGTGGGAAGGCGATGCGAACGTGGCCCAATAACGCTATCGCGTTCCACTCTTAAGGGCGAAGCTTAAGTGTGCTCCAAGTTTACGCACAACGCTACAATGTTCTCTAAATGAAATGCTTCATAAACGTTCCCCAAACGGTATGTCTGGGAGCTCACCTTGGTTTTGCCAATCTGCCACTCTATCTTTGGCATTTGTAGTTTCTCCAGAATCAGCCTGCAGCCCTTCAGTGGGTCAGGCGGCAACACGACCAAATGCCGCACGAGGCACCGGTACCGCCTCAGGAAGTCGTCAATGCCGCTGTGGATCGGGTAGCCCTGCGGAGGTACCGGCCTGGTTTCACTCGCGACCAAGAACACAAGAATGAACACAAGCAGCGTCTGTCACAATGTTTACTTATTTACTCTCAAGGCCTACGCATTGCAGACAGGAGTGGGTTAAAGCAATAGCAACAAAAATTAACACTTTGGAAGGATTATACAAAATGTATACAGTGAACTTCCGTTAATTCGACCTCGACGGGACCTTGAATTTCGGTCGAATTATCCGAATGATTGAATTAAAAGGACAGAAAAACAGTTAAAATTAAACTTCCTTTTATTGTCCAAAGTACTGACGGATGGCCTGCTGCCGTCTGCACTCAAAACGCATGTCCAAAAGCATGCTCCGGAGAGCAGCGTAACTAAACGTCACATCCCGGAAGATCGCACACTACAACAAAAAAAAGTAAGTTTTACGAGCCGGCTTTGGCGCTGGGCAGCCAGACCGTCGGCGACAGAAAAAAATAACAACAAAAAAAAAGGAAAAGAGAACCCGCGCTTTCTGACGCGCAAGATGGACCGCACACGATGCTATAGAAAAGCGCTTTGAGAGCGCGCGCTGAGAAAGCTTTACGAGCTGACTTAGGCGCCAAGCAACCAAACCATCAACGACAAAAACAAAAAAGAGGAAAAGAGAACTTGCGCCGGCGCACAAGATGGACCGCACACGATGCTACTGAAAGGCGCTTTGAGAGCGCGCGCTGTCCTCTGCGCCCGACCACGTGCTATGTTCTCCGTGCCACTCTACACCAGATTGGTTGCGCTGGCTCGTGTCATTTGCTGCGGTCCATCTCAACGACGTAGAGGGGCAGGCGCATATTTGCGCACGTTCGGCTTTGCAGCAAAGGGCCCCTGTTTAGCCGTACGTTGGTGGTTTTTCTGCCGTGGTGCCGTGCAATGTGAGCCCGCGCGCATTCGCTCGGGACAAATTATCCGATGCGGAGTCTTCCGGAGTTCGAACTATCAAACTTTTCTTCCCAAACAAATGTATGGGCGCTCGCCGGGACTTTTGAACACTATCGAATTAAACGAAAAGTCGAATTAACCGAGGTCGAACTAACGAAAGTTTACTGTACAGATGTTTACCAATGCCCTAACCAATGTATAACAATGTACATAGTTTTTGCTTACCTAGTTTTCTGTAAGCATTTTTTGTTTTTTTCTGTTATAATATGTTGTGCCAACGTCATCATCTTTTTGTCACTACGTGCACTACCTTTGTCTATGATTACCCCCCTCCCCCCCCCCCACCCGATGTAATGCCCGAAAGGGTTCTTAGAGTAAATAAATAGACTAGCAATGGCAGTTTTGGAACAAGTCAGTGTCCGTGATCGAGGTGGTGGAGGTGGGGAGGTAGTTCTAGCCGGTTCCACCTCACAAAATCCAATCGCTTCATCGCTAACACTTTAGATACACCACCCCACTCTTCCAGTCTCTTCCTCTTACTCTCATAGAAAAATTGTGTGACCATGCATCTGAACCAAAAAGATGTCCAAAGTTGCCAACAACATCATCAATTATATTACTGGTCAATGAAGCAGACGAACTGTGGACTAAGTCAACATAAAGGTGGGTTGTTGAACATCTAAATCAGCACTCGTGCTAGTTCAAATCACGCCACGAGAGGCAGGGATGAAGCGATACTCTGAAATGAGAAACACTCGCCTGTTGTCGGATTCGGATGATGTCCAACATGCCGAGGTACCTCAGCTGGGTGAGGACTTGCTCGTTGTCGTAGTTGTTGGCCGTCTTGTGGGTGTTGGGCTTGATGCACCTCACATACCTTGCGAAGATACAGGGTGACATTAGATTAGTGCAAACACACTCAATCGAACCTCAATAATCTAAAACAAGGTTCACGCACCCCCTCTGGCAAATCATGTCGAGGCACCATTTGCTTTCTGTTAAGCACCCGCCAGAATTCACCCCTACCATAAAATACCGATCATGCGCCCAGGTCAGAATAACCGCACAGCTGCTATTTTCTAAATGTATGAAAGCTAGCAAGGAACATCTCAAGCGCGCACCCCAGACTTCTGAGCCCACCTAGCTAACCAAGGTGCTCCTCCTCATCAGCCACATCTCCAAGCACCCCAGAGCAAGACGGTGAAGCCCACCATATCATTGCTCCTTTTGCATTTTTGCTCCTGAACTTAACGAGCGTCCATCCCCTAGTTGTTCAAGATTATTTCCCAAGTTTCGGTGGCCGCTTACCCTGTATTTTAAGGTAGTTTAATGACCACACTCGGTGCACCAGTTGGAAAGCACCATGTTTCTTTCATTTCTGAATAGAGCGACTCTACACTGTACTACGACTCGCGTTACCACTTTTGGCACAGCTTCAAAATGCGAAACTCTCTAATATGAGACTTTGTTCATCTGCCTGCGTTGTCGGCACCCCTCACCATGGCACGGTGGAGTGCAGCAGTTCGACCAGGGCTGTGAGCTGGTGCCTGAAGGCGTCTGCCACGGTGGGCTTGCTTTTGTTCATCGTCTTCGTCATCGTGGTGCCGCCAGCTGCCAGTCGGGACAGGGTCACCTCCAGGAGATCCTACGGCACAGTTAGCGGGAGTGTCGTGAGCGACACCGTGTTCAGATGGCGCCACCGGGTTGGCCTCAAGTGTGACCGCACGGGGCGATGCTAGGTAGGGTGACCACCCGTCTCGCGACTCGCGGGGCTGTCCCGCATTGACGGCTTGTGTCCCGCGTCCCGCAAGATACATCAAAAATGTTCAAAAAATGTCCCGCATTTTACGCTGTCGTAAGATTCACAATTTATCTCACGGCGCTGCCGAACAACGGGGCGCGGGGAGGCGTGGAGGCTGCTGGTAATCGTGTGAATGGCGATGGTACGCTATTTACTATCCTAGCATTGTGGGAAGCGACCGTCGTTCTTGCAGGAGATTGACGCGAATGTGCCATTGTGCCCCTGCCCCTGGTGAAAAAGTACTGCGAGAGAAAATTTCTAGCCAAAATATGAAATATAAGTTATTGTAATTATTTTCAAATCAAACTGTGTCAATGCAAAAGGGTTGATGTGAAATATTTTTTAGTGCAAAAGTTAGTGCCTGTCCTGTCGTCTTTGTGTCTTTATTGTCTTCGTTTTGTTTGCGCTTTTAACCTTTCAATTCAGTATGGACCAACTCGTCCAAACCTAAGTTTTAATAAAAAAAATAGATTGAGTAAGAGTATGTTGGTAAAAAATATCGACAGAAAACAATAAGCCGAAAAAAGGTTTTACTGTTTCTTCTTCACTTTTAATGCATTGAGCTTTGTTGCAGTCAATTTTGATGTTTTGCAACTTAAGGCCCGTTCACACTCTTGCAACCGAGTACGACCGAGAGAGACGCGACTTGTTAAAACCTCTTAAAATTTCTTAGGGCGAGAAAACACACTGGCACGGGCACGCTGGCGCCATCTATGCGGTGACCCTGGAACTGCATTTCCCAAGAGCGAAGGTTTTGCGGTATTTCCAAGGTCAAATGTGTGTAATACCCATAAGAAATGCTCATTTATAATGTTGACAAAAGTTTTTCGAGCCAAGAAAGAAAGGATAACGCGCGAGAGAAATAGAAAATACTGTAAACGACAAAATTTTCGCGAGGACCTAATTTTCGCGAATTTCGTGAATCGCCTACAATTCGCGAAAAATACGTCCCGCGAACAATTTGCACAATATGTGAACGCTACGGACGCTGCACTCAATTCACGAAAATTAGAACCTGCGAATAATTTCAAATTTTCAGCTTTGGCCCGATTCGCGAAAATTTGGGTTCGCGAAAATTAAGTCGTTTACAGTATACCGGACCGCCAAGTTTACACTGCTACCCAATAGATAGCGCCAGTGTGTCCTCTCGTTGTAAGAGGTTTTAAGGAACCCAGCTTTAAGAGGTCGCAAGAGTGTGAACGGACCTTTAGACACATTTAATAACTTACTTGTCATGATAAATAAAAAAAAAATATATATATACATCACTGGGTGGCAGAATTATTTCAGCTTAATGGCCACAATACAGTGTGCAGGTGTATAATATGCTTTCAGCCACGTTTCATGGTGTGCGTGGTAATAATACATTTCCTCTAATGTGTCCTTAGATGCCGCAGTTGTGATGACACCCCCCCCCTTTCAGCGTGTCCCGCAGGAAGGTGGTCACCCTAATGCTACAAGACTTCGCTTTTGGCGCTCGGCATGTCGAGACCCTCGGGTTACCCATAGACTACGTTACCGACAACCTCTCGGAGTAAAGACGGGACTCTTTCTTTTGTCAACCCCAGGCTCAACCTGACAAGAATACATCTGCTGCTTTAACTTAATTGCCGTTCTTCAGGACTGCAAACAATATTTTTTTATTGTTTTTGCAGTGTTTCTGCATGCAATCGCCATTTCTCGGGTTCCCACTGCTAGACTGCAAATGACATTTCACAATCGACGCAGTTGCTCAACCGTCACTGCGAAGCAGGCAGCGACGCTGGAAGTATATTTTGAGTGGGGGGCTGAAGCCAAGTTACTTCTTGTCACTTTATTTATTGTTTATTTGCTAAACTCTTTTTGCAGATATTACAATCTGAGTTTTGTTTACTATCGTTGCGGATTCTCTTCCTTTCAGTATGTCATGTGACGAGCGCCTGGTGCCTGGCGTGACGTGATGAGCACCTGGCGTCTCCCTTCCTTCCGAGCATTCTTATAGGGGGGCTGGGTCCCCACAAAAGTCTACTTGGGTGGGGCTCCGGCTCCCCATGCCTGCCTGCCTGCCTGCCTGCCCCCCCCCCCCCCCCCCGGGTTCCGGCGTCCCTGGACACAGGTTCCCCTCTCCCCCACCGCTCTTCATCAGCTGATTGAAACTCCATCTTTTGGCACACTGCAACATGTCTCAGCGACAACAACAGTTCACAAAGCGGCCGTAACGTTCATGACAGCTGGTGCTTCAATAAGTTCCTAACGAACATTAGGGGAAGGAGAGATTCCCCTTCAGCAAGCAAGTGCTAATGAGAGTTAGCACCCTGACAGTTATCTATTCAGGGTGCTCCTGAGTGCTATTCAGGCATAACAATATTTGTATGAATAAACCAATGAACAGAGTGAATTAAACCTTTTCATAAAGGTATTTCATAAAGGCGTTTAAAAGTTTAAGCCCAAAAAGACCTGTTTTTTTCCCAGGGATGAAAATGGCAAAAATCGTGTGAGGATCCATTGGATCTGCTTTCGGGTGTTCATCTCAAAAGAAGCTTTCACGTTTTTTCTTTATTTTGTGCCATCTGCGAGCGGCGGCGTCGACCAGACGGTTTTATAGACGTTTTTTTCCTCGTGCGTAGGGGAAAAAAATGGATGTTTTAGGCTGGAACTTTTCCTAAAATCTACATTCACGAAATTTGAGTATGAAAAAGGCACCACCTAAAGACATTCTTGTGAAAAGTTTCATCGCACTCAATCAGCGGTTTGTTTCGTACGATTTTTTTTTACGCCCGAACGGCGCTCGGAAGCTTCCCATATAAACACTGACAGAGCGAGAACGACAGGGAGGTCTTTTGGTTGCCCCGCTTGCCTCCACACGAGCATCCTACCTTTGATAACGCTTCGGCGTCTCGTGTACTTCGAGAGTGATTGCACAGCAGTGTTGGCGGTAACGCGTTACAAGTATAACGGCGTAAACAGGTAATGCGTTACTTTTTTCAGTAATGTAGTCACATGGTTGTTACCTTTTCAAAACAGTGGTGGGTAACACACTTAGGGTTACTTATTTCAAGTAACGGGCAATGTGATCACTCATTACGTCTGGTTTATGTTTTATGTAATCACTCTCATTTACATCAGCATAACTGGTCCCTGCTTTTTATCGGCAATGGTAACGCATCTCTTTTATTTTGACGTAATGTAGGTCGGTAACGCGTTCCTTTTGTTTGCTTTAACGAGTGACGTGTTTACTGTTCCGTTACTTTTTTCGCTGACGCCTACAACTATGATGCAGGGCCAATGAATGGCAGAACACAGAGGGTGCGTGCCGAAGGTCGCGCATCCGAAAGAGACGCCGTTCCCGTCCCGCTAGCAACCATAGTAATGTCAACGAAAAACGGCTCGAGAAGCGACGGCGTACCTGGAACTTGACGAGGTCCTTGACGAAGGCATTGGTGGACTTGCGCATCATCTCGAAGAGCTGGTCCTGCTGCACGTCCTTGTTCTTCTCTAGGAACCCCTGCGTCGTGTAGACCACTGCGCCGGCGTAGTGGCGGATCCCAAACTCCTGCTCCCAGCGCCGCCGGTCGTCGCCCCGCACATAGTAGCAGTGGCTCTCCAGCTCCTGGTGCAGCTTGCTCACAAAGCTAATGTCCGTGCCCTGCAGCAAGGACGTGGTTTCGGGGTAGTTTAAAAACAAATCGAGGGACGAGAAAGAAAAGAGAAGAAGAAAGCATCATGTAAGCACAAGAAGCAGTGACAAAGTTATCAGTAGCTGTACATACTGCAGCTACTGATAACTTACAAAAAAAAAAAAATTGACAGCAACCTTTATGTTCAGAGTCCTATATTGCATGAAATGCAGTATTTGAGGAGAAATTGTTTAAATTTGTTTAGAAAGCAGTAAAGTGTCATTCTGGGGAGTGAAGAACCTATGTTTTTACGAAGTTCCCCGCTCAATTTAGCGGAGAAACTGACTTGGTACAGAGGTCGCATGACATCAATTGTCCCACCAAATTTAGCGGAGAAACTGAATTGGTGTTTGGGTCACGCTATGTCAATTTCCCCGGTAAATTTGGAAGAAAATGCGCGGACGGACGGACGGACGGACGGACGGACAAACTTCTGAGATTGGGGGTTCTGTCGAAAAGGCTTTCGTGCTTTAGAAACGCAGGGCGTGGTTCATTACGTCCACGCTTCGTACTTCGAGATACATTTTTTCGCATTCTTGTCGTAAACTGTAAGCAACCATGGTATGTACGTTAAAAAAAAAATCCGTGCTATGAAATACACGTGCCAGAAAACTGCAGGAACTAACCTTTGGCATGCGGCATTCTTCGACCAGGAGCTTGAGGATGCATTTGGGCGGCTGTTGGGAGTAGAAACGATCGGGAGGTGTTTGGAGCATGCCTCGCAACTCTAATGGTCTAGCGGTATATAAACTCTTTCTTAGGTTTAAAGCTCAAGCCCACGTAGCACTCAATGTCGTGCGAACATTCCCTGGGTGTTCTGAATGTTGAAGGAACGTTAAAACACTATTCGGAACGTTCTAGGAATGTTTGTATGCCAACATTCCCTACAAGGTAGGCTGCTCAACATTCTAGGAACGTTCGTTAGCAAACATTTATATGCACAATGTTCTCGGAACATTCGCCTTCGAACATTCATATGCGCAACATTCTTTGAACGTTCGTTTGCAAAGATTCCTAGAATTTTCACAGGTGAAGCCAACTTTACGGACCTCTCACGCAACCTGTGGTTCAAAACACCATCCACTATATGCCACCATGTGCCAAAAATATGCGAATTAAGTGGAGTTTCTGGAAACTTAGCATAAGGGATCAGTTTTATCTTATATGAGTCTACTGAGGAATGTGATATAAGGTGTAGGAGAAAAGCAATGGTTTTCAAAACTTGATAATGAACTTGGCACTCACTGAGTATGTAGAGGTGCAGTTTTGAATACACCCGATTTTTAGCATGTGGGGTTCAATATTTCGAAAAAGGTATATCCTGCAGTTGAGTGTGGGATGCCATGTGTATCTGTTCTTAAAGGCCGACGTACAACCTCGGTTTTCTGCAAGGGAGATTATCCTCTTAGTGCTCCCCCTCTCCAAAGCTGCAAGGAAAGTCAAGTTTGGGTAAGGTAAAAAGTGGAGAAGATACAGGAAAGAAGGGAGCGGGCAAAAGTGGAAAGCGCTAGGTGTACGTCGGTCTTTAAGCTCGGAGTGAGTAATCGGTTATGTATGGAGCACATTTTGAATGAAAGAAGTTGACGAGTGAAAGGTAGGAGTAAACTGTCATTACTACATGCTCAGGGTGGTGCGCTGGGAAAGCGGCAATCTTGTGCCCCTGCGTTCTAAAAATATCTTTTGATTAAAATATCAATTGCCCTGTGAGGAGCTTTATCCACATCCATATATGTAGTACGGCTCATTGGTGCTGTTTCCCAAGCAAACCGTAATTGCAGAATCTTTGCAAATAAGCCTCAGAGAGTGTTCCCTGAATGTAGGGACAAATACTTTACTAGGGGGAATACATTCCACTCCTCTCAAATACAATGGCCTCGGAGCGGACAGGTTCTCTGGGCTTGGCGAGAGCCATCTATCGTCGGGGAGGTCTCGGCGGTAAATGATGATGATGACGATGGTTGTTCTACATACCAAATTCATTGTTGTGGAAATGCTCGAGACACGTGCCGCGCGCCACTTCTAGTGGTCGCGGCACGTGCATCGACGCTGTGCCGCCATGATCTTCCCAAGGGTTGCACGTTGCGTGTGCCTCGTGCATCGACGCACCTTGCGCTACTTTTGAAACATGAAGGGGCTTTAGGTGGAATCGGAGACGACACCGCCGCGGTGCCACGAACATCCACGTGCACATGCGCGTGGACTGGCGCGGACCTCCACTTCGTCAGGGCTGGATTCGGCGCTGTAGGCATTCTGTCTAATGCAAATGAGCAGAGTGGAATGTATTCCCCCTAGTAAAGTATTTGGTAGGGATGTACCCACGCCACGTTCTGAGGAGACCGAAAGGATCTCCCTGCATAAATATGCAACATTTTCAAGAAAGTTGCAGAAGTCCTTAAAATGTTCTGAGTGCCTGCGCCACATTCTGACAATGTTGATAGAGTGTTCTTACGTAAATTTGCAACATTTCAAGAATGTTGCCTATGTTCTTTTGAACATTCCCGGAATGTTCTCAGAACGTTCTCGTGCTACGTGGGAGTGTCTCAGTTCCTTCCGTTGAACTGAGCAGACGGTAATTTGCAGTGATCAGGGGCATGAGCGAACATACCTTTTCTATGAGTTCCAAGCAGGCGGAGTTGTCCGTGAAGTGGATGTGCGAGTACTGAATGTCTTCCTGCCGGTACTGAAAGACAAAGACACAACCACACTTTCAGAAACGTAGCTGCAATGTCGGTAGTCACAAAGAGATGTGTTTGTCATGCGAAACTATAATACTAATCATTATGGCAGTTAATGGCACCTTTCAGGAGGCCATGAAAATGCAGTGGTTGCATAGCTGTTTCTCCCAATTTTGAGCTACAGTTGAGACTCGTATAATGTGACACGGAGTGCAAGTTCGTCTGCTTCTTTTGCAGGGGTTGTGTTGACGTCGGAATGCCGAGCTCTGATTGAAGGATACTGGGTAGACCTCAAAGCAGCTTGCTTTGAGGTCTACCCACTATCGTTCAATCAGAGAAACACAGCTCGGCGTTTTGATGTCAACGTAACCCCTGCAAAAGAAGCCGACAAACTTGCGCTCGGCATATTGGAACATTATGGTTCTCAGCTAAAAGCCAATTTTGTTGAGTAGAATAATAAAATAAAAGAGGACTACTGTCTCTTCTAGACGCTTCCAGGGACTCGAGGAAAGGCGATTCATCAGTATCTTCCCAAGAGATTCACCGGCCCAGTGGGCATTCACGAAACGTTGGCACTCACCATTTCTTGCTCCAGGGCAAACACATAGTGATTGAAGAATTTGTGCAGCTTCTCGTTGGTGTAGTTGATGCACAGCTGCTCGAAGCTATTCACCTGAAAACGTCCATGTGTAGTTAATCATATTTTTGAGACAGAGTTTCAGGAGTTACTCCTAGGCAAGAGAATGTCAGAACCTGTTCCGATCGCACGCCATGTAGACTGTAATCCTCCAGGAAAATTTTGTTTGGCGCGATTCTCCCTAAACTTGTGAGCAAGAGAGTAAAATCAAAATAGTAAATTCGGCTAATCAAGCACTTGACTGCAGACACTAATAGGACAGCCAAGGATAGCCAAGCACAGGTGCTGCCACTTGCTAATTTCCGACTTCCGTTTCCTAAGAAGAGATGTGTTTTGTTAATTTTTTATGCATTATGGGGTAATAGTAGGTACAAACAAAACTTTAGGAACACAGCAGGTTGCACAGATGAAACAGACACTCATTATATTCCGTTCTTTTTGTCCTTAATACAAATAGTACCCTTATTAATATTGCATCCAGAAAAAAAAACAAAAAAAACAGCAGCTCCCATTTCATGCTGGGGAAGCTGCAGCCTTCCCAAGAACCACATACCTCGAAGTTTTCAAAGCCGAAGATGTCTAGGACACCCAGGAAGCGATTGCTGTCTCTGCCGGGGCTGGTGCACATGTTGATGTAGTTGACAATCCAGGCAAAGGTCCTCGAATAGAGGGCCTTCGCCATGGCATGACGGTTCTGCTGCGCCTGGGGGGCAGGACATCACAGTTTTGTATCATTAGCAGGATTCAATTACCACCGTTACGTGTCGAGCATGCATCCATGTCACAATAAGCGCCCACACGATCTATAATCAGTGACAGGTAAAGAGCCCAGAAGATATGCTCTGCCTCCAGCGCAAGCTTTCTGCCTTTGATAAAACTTTGGCGCACACACGGCAATGGGGACCGACAGTTTAGGGCCGCTGCATAACCAAAAAAGCAGGGCCACAAGCAGGATGCATTGGTTTCTACTGTGAGAGTCTGCTAGATCTAACATACTTTAAATAAAACTCAAACGTCAGCTTTGCAAGCTGTGACATTCTAATTCACCGTGAAAGTGAGGCTAGCTCGTGGATTCATTTTGTGAAAACGTATCAAAAGTATCAGAGGAAACATGATCAGAAGTTACAAACAAGAAAAACATAACTTTCCAATGGCTTAGTACAGAGTTAGGTCAAAGTAAAAAATGCCCTTGTGGGTCACTAGCACATTTCATTTAACAAAAATAATAAAGGTAAGAAAGAAAATAACTCTGCCCCCATTCCCCTTTTTTATCTAATCAAATGTCCTAATGGCCCTCAAGAATGTTTTGTTATCATTTTGGCTTGGAAAAAGCTTAACTCCTTTAGAAGCCATTGGAACATTTTGGTTACATTTTTGTTTTTATTTCTGACCGATGCAAGTGTCTCCTTCACTATCTCCCAGTAAAAATTCCAACACATAGCCTCACTTTCAGGGCAAATTACAGTGTCGTAGCACGAAAAGCAGATTTTTGCAATTGATCAAAAGTGAATTAGATCGTAGATGATTGAGCGTGTTGGTTATTAATTTACGATAAGGAAAGAGGGGTCTGTTTGTCTTAAATGTCCCTCTTTCCTTATCGTAAATGGATTAGATCTATCTGTGCGGTAGAGCAGCTATCGGCGAGGAGGTTGGATTATAGGGGGCGCTCTGTCCTGTCCGTTTTCCACAGAGCCCAGTGTTGACCCGACGCGAGGCCCGTGGACTTTATTCTTTGCGTTGTCTTCCTCGATAGAGCATGGGGCACAGTGCAAAGTAAAAAGTGTTCACAACAAACGGAGTGACGTTGGCACGACGCGACAGGCCGGAGTGGCCACTAAAGAATCTCCTCCTCGGGCAACGGGAAAACACCGGCACCAGCCAGACGCCACATCACTGTCATCGTCCCCACGGGTGTAGTTCTAAAGTTAGCCACTCGGTGCGGAGCGGTCGGATCTTTTCCCCAATATCGCGGTGGCAGAGGCACTCGTTGCTCGACTCGGGTTTCTACGGTTTCCTGTCCGTACTTCCGCCGTTTCGCAGCACCACTCACCTCGTGGTACTTGAGCGGTATCTCGGTGACGTTTCCCCTGACGATGATCTGGCGGTGCAGCGCCACATAGGTGAGGTCCTCGGGCTGGAAGCCCAGCAGGGTGGCCACCGTCATGAGGATCTCCTCGTCGGCCGGCGTGAGCGAGCTCTTCTCGTCCTCCGAGTCCTGGAACTGGAGGTTGCCCAGCCAGAGGATGGCACTCAGCACGCTGAAGATGCCGTCCACCATCTCCTGCAGAGGGATGGGGAAAGGCGGTTAAAGGGGAGGGAAGTTGTCGGAGGCACGGAGATTTCGACGGGCGTGTCCGGCATAGTTTGCGGGTTCTCAAACCGGAATTTTACGGGATGTTTCTGAGAGCTATTTGGGTGCCAACATTTTTTTCATAAATAAACTAACGACCAGGGAGTGCACTGAAACTTTTTCACGAAGGTGGTGGTGCATTTATTGTGTGCAAATTTCATAAGTATCTGCAAAAACAAATTAAGCCCAAAAGTTTGTTTTTTTCCTATGCACGGGAAGGAAAAGGGTAAAAACCGCCAGGTTGATGCTGCTATACTCACAGATGACACTACTACACACACGCCTGAATCTGCCTGATCTGCTTTCAAAAGTTCATCTCAGAGAAGCTTTCACGTTTTTGCTTTAGGTTGTGTCATCCTGTGAGACCAGGCATCAACCAGGCAGTTTTTAAACATTGTCCTACTTTCGCGTGGGAAACAAAAACGGGATTTTTTGGACTTAGATTTTTTTTTAAAACCTACACTTATGAAACTGAAGTATGATAAATGCACCACCTAAGGAATCCTTTGCGAAAAGTTTGAATGTGATCCGTTTCTTGGTGTATTTTTACTCATTTTTTTACGCCCCCAATAGTGCCAGAAAACACGTTGTAGAAACCCTGGGGTTCCACGGAGCTCCCCCATGGGCTTCATAGAGCACCGCCGTGGGTTTCACAGAGCACCCTCATGGGTTCTACACAACACCCCTAGTAGCACATTTCTTCCTGTGAATGTCTTTAGGATGTCCTACATCCCATGGATGTCCTGTGGACATTCACAGGACATTTGTGCTGCTTGGGACACTTATGGATTCCACAGAGCATACTCACGGGTTCCCCGATTTTCTCGACTGTCTCTGCCCCCTAAGTAAACTGTTCTTCCGGTATAAGCACTCTTTTTAGCAGATCTGAGTCATTCATTGAGGCCTAACTATAAGCAAAAAGCACTTTCCAGTATTTGTGTTACTGCTTACAAGGTCTGTAGTCTCCTGTACTGCTTTACCGCGCCAATGCCAAAACCGAAAGGGGTTTGATCCGTTGCCATTTAAG